>CM045570.1:7599839-8799839 GCA_024721245.1 Mitragyna speciosa
CTCTCTCTCTCTCTCTCTCTCTCTCTCTCTCTCTCTCTCTCTCTCATACACACACTCTCCCCCAAGCAAGTGGTCTCTCTTACACACATATACAATTTCTTGAATACACAGTCACAAATACATACACACATAAAGATTCTATTTCCTGTCAATCCATACATACACCCTCTCTCTTGTACGCATACATTTGTACATACATATAATTTTTTCCACACACTTGCATGGACTCTTTTTTTTATACACAGACATTTTTACACATACACACACATTGAGATCTTACTTTTACAATATTTAATTGTATTATTTTGTATTTGGAAAAATACCTTTCTTTCGTAAAGTTGTAATCTATTGTTTGCATGGAGATAATAAGTCCTTTACAATCAGGAATAATATGGTCACTTTTATTTCCCCGTTTCCACAATCTTTTTGTTTGCACCCATCAATTTTACTTGTTAGAATTTCCTACATTTCACCTTTTCCATTTGGACATTTACATTTTAAAGAAAATTATTTTAGAATACTTTTCTAACATGATATTCAATCACTCTTTTGTATTCTTATGTATTTTTTTTTTTTTACACTTACACCAAATTTCAAAAAGGGTTGTAATATTATTTTACTAGCATTTTATAAAAACTACAATCTAGATAGAACAACCGCTTATCTCAATCTCTAATTATCTAATACTCGGATATTTCGAATTATGTAATTATGAACATCTAGTAATGGAAAGAGCATGTTGTTTAGCTTGTGGATTCCATCTAAGTTTAGCATTTTGTTTAGTCTTACAATGCGTATTACATGGGCTCATTCAAATAATTGAACCTTATCGCTTCCGGAGAATTGTAAACATCTTGTCTTGTCATTCGAGTGTCTATTCTTCTAATGCGGGTGATAGTCACCTACAGAACCTATCTTGACGAAGACCTGCTGTTCAAGTCCTAAAGACACTGGATTTTGATGAACGGTTGCTTCAAAGAGGGTCCAAGTCACTGATCACTCTCTCTCTAACCAAATTGAAGAATAATAAAAATAGAAAAAAATAAAATCACTATCGTCCTATCAGCTTGCTTTATTTGTATCAACACTTAAGATTAGAGAGAGAGAGAGAGAGAGAGAGAGAGAGAGAGAGAGAGAGAGAGTCAGTCTCAATTCAAAGTGATACAAATTGGACTTAAAACTGCTTTAAAAAAAAAATTACTTAAACGAACAACAGCATGCAATGACAGTTCATGCGTTGCATCTTAGAAAACAAAACTTGGGCTTCCCTTTCAACAAATACTGCTAGTTGAAGAGCAAAACCAATATATATATCTCGTATATCAATTTTTTGTGGATATGCCAAAATAATTCCATTTTTTGTGACAATTCTTTTTTGCCAAGGGAAATTTTGTGGAATTTTCTCAGTACGCATATTTTAAATTTAAATTGAAAGTAAGATCAAGAGTTCAATTATAAAAATTGAATTCAGAAATTTCATTTGTAAATTCATGCAGGAAAAGCAGGAAAAATATTAAAAATTATGAAACAAAAATTGGAGTTTATTAACTAAAATTTCTGATATTGTGCTGCACTAATTTCGTTTCTAGTATAACAAAGAACTATACTAATTAAGAGTTTATCACATTAATGATTTCCTATACCAAAAAAAAATGAAGATATAAAAAAACCATTATCATTAAGATCCATTATATATTTTAAAGTTTTTATTACAAAGTACTATTTGTGAAACATAATATCTAAAAAGCTTATTACAAGCTTATTGGAACAAAGCTTATGCATTTGAACTGGACCTCTAAAGTCAGCGTTGGAGCAAGTACAAATAATTTTGTCAAAGATTTTAAATGCAATTTTCCAAAGCCAAATAGTTTCTATTAGTGAATTCGTTGGCTATTTGTTGAGGTTCAGGAAATTGAGTCATGAGTGTGACCAATCCTTTTTCTTCTCAATTTTCTTATTAGTAGGAATGAAATAATCTTCGTAACTTAAAATTCTCTCTGTTAATTTGGTATGTGCCAAAGGGAGAGCATATAAATTTTGTAACCATCTGATGGTGACAGGGATTTCTCCAAGAAACTGAATTGTAGACATCAGGTGGATGCCTCCCAAGACAAATGGCAAAGGACAAGTTAAAAATTTTCTTGATAAATGATAAATCGAGCTCCAAGATGACCCCAAGCCCAGAGAGACATCTACTCGACCTTTTCAACCAAAATTCTGAAGGTTTCAACATATTTTATATGGGAAATTCATTTAGGCATTTTTTACTCAAATAAACCATTGGGCCTCAATTGTTTCGATAGTAAACAAAGAAAACAGCGAATTGTTCATTGGATTTGGCCCTTTTGGTACACTACAAAGTTATATTTGTTTGTTTTCATGTAGGCGAGTCCGGTGGTTATGGGCTTCAAATTGAAATGGGGAGCATAAATTGGCAATTAAATCCTATTCTTCCTCTTCGTACAACAATATAGGTACAGTTGGCCAAAAAAATATAAGTATTATGGAAAAAAGTCCATAAAAAATGTGGTACAGTTAAAATAGACATTATATGTGGATAGACAACAATTGAAGTTGCAGTAATTTTTCTTCCAAATTTTTGCAGGATAACGAAATATCATATGGTAGTTAAACACATCATTGTCATAGTTAAATGCATAATTTTCTTAATGTCAACATACTTGTCTAAAAACCACAAAATAAAATCCCTTTTTACGATAAACAACATATTACACACTTGTCTTGAACTTCAAGGACTTGGGATGCGCCAACTTAGAAAAGAAAAAAAAAAAAAGAAAGGATTCACAGCCAGTATTTCCTTCTTAGAGCATGGAACATATGCAAAACCCTAAAATCTTTAAATGGTAATTAAGTTAATGAATAATATTTCTTGAATAATAACTTAATTTCAGGATTAATCATGCGTTAAAATTATTTGCATGTAACAAAGTTATATACCTACATAAAGGCCAGATCTCTTCCAAAAACTGACTTTTGATCTTTTGTATTGCCACTGGAGCATCTTTCATACTTATTCTCTCCTCAGGAATATCCTTTGTGGAATTTAAAGCAAGTTGCAAAATAGATGATATGCAAGATATCTTTTTATGGACTAGTCCTTCTTCAAGATGAAGTTCCCATCTAGAACCAAGATCACGAAATCTAGTAATGATTCTAGTATCCATTGTTTGAGGTTTAACTCATGGGTAAACATCTTATCGTTAGGTTGCCTTCCCTTAAATGTCTCCATCAATGTAATGCCAAAACTACAGGCATCACACATTATTGAAACTAATCCTTGTTGTCCATACTCTGACATTAAATTCAAAACACACTATTGCATTTGGGGTTAGAAAAGAACAACTTAGTTGAAAGGTACTAAAATTTATTTTTGTTATCTGGGAATATATGACATTCAAGTTCATAATCTACATTTAGAGTGGTGTCAAAAAAATTCACCAAGAGATACTATTATATTATAACGTACGAGTGATAAAAATAGAGGTGAAAGTGTCAAATTAAAAAAAAACAAACTATTTATGTTTTGTCACACCCTTTGTGCTTTGAGGTTAAGCAATGTCCTATCGAAACATTCTATTAGCAATAATTATGTTTGGAATAAATAGTTAAAAATAGTCACCGGGGGTGACGTATCCAAATGTTGCCTAGGTCTTAGTCTATACCCTACTTTCTCCATCTCCAAGCAATTTTGTAATCCCAAAATCGCTAACGTAACCTACCATATTATTGTCTAGTGAAATATTACTTGGCTTCAAATCACAGTGAACTATCGGAACTGAGTAACCATTGTGCAGATATTGCAAAACCACGAGTCACATCTATCATTATATCTAGCATTTGGGCGATACTTTAGAAATGATTTTCTAAATAAAGTCATTTCTCAAGGCTTTCATTAGGCATGTATTTGAGTATCAAAGCTTTAAAGTCAATATTTGAGTACCAGTGATTACTTTAGTCAAATTTCGATGTCAAAGATAACTCAATGCTTCACCTTCCTTATCAAAGCTTTTATATACAACTCCAAGCTGCAAATCGAAAACTTTTACTGCCCAAGTCATCCCATTTTCATGTATTCCTTTGTAAACTAAGCCAAACATTCCCTTGCCAAGCAATGAACTCTCATTGAACCCATTTGTTATTTGTCCGAGTTCATGGAAGGACACCCTTTCACATATTGTTATTGGAAGCAAGTCATGAGTTGGAACCACTACTTTCCTTCTCAACTTTCTTATCAACAAAAGTGAAATGATCAATGCTACAATTACAAATCCCAATCCAAAGAAAATTATAAAGACTAGCCTTTTTGCCCTTGATCTATTTTTTGAAGTTCGACAAGGTTGGAACCAAGGAGCACTGCACAAGGCTTCATTTGAGAGAAAAGATAGCCTTGTGAAGTCCATAAAAGGTCCTCCTCTAGGAATCGGTCCTCTTAATTTGTTGTAGGACACATTAAAATACTTGAGGTTTGAGAGCACATAAGAGAAATAGGAATTACACTAGCTTGACTACTGAATGATATTTTTCATGTATTCAAGAATCGATCCTTCAAGCTTGCTATTTGCTAAGGAGAGTCCTTGTAAATTCTGATGTTCTCCAATAGCACTGGGCATTTCAGCAAGGAATTGATTCCTTGACAAATTCATAATGATTAATGCCTTCAGATTTCCAATTTCAGGTTGGGAAAAAACCAGTCAAAGAATTCATGAACAAATCCAATATCAACATATATCGGAGGCTCCACAAGCTAGCTGATATGTTAGATGTTAAATTGTTGGTGTCTAAATATATGTACCTTAGGGATGTAATATTCCCTAAGCAACTAGGCACCATTTCAGAAAGCCTATTGCTTCTCAATTTCAATTTACCTAAGTTCAACAAATAGCACAAGTCCCTTGGAATTGGTCCTTCTATATTGTTACCTTTAAGGCTGATTTTTTGAAGCTTCCACAACTCTCCAATATCTGTCAAAATTATTCCTTTCAAGCAATTTTCAGCTAAATATAGAGCTGCTTAAGTTACCTATTGAAATTGGAATTTCATCTCTAATTCCAGAGTAACTTAAGTCAAACCATTCAAGAGAGTTTGAAAGATTTCCAACAGCTTTTGGAAGGAAGCCATTCAAAGGATTCCCTTCTATTAACGGCACTTCTAAATATCTGCAATTTGTTAAGGATGAAAAGAAACTCAATTTTCCGTTTGGAGACTCATAAGAAAAGTTGTTTTCAACAAGTGATAAGAGTTCTAGAAATCTTAAGTTACCAATATCATGAGGAATTGCACCAGCAAATATATTGGTAGCAAGGTCTAGAAAATTGAGTTTAGAAGCATTTGAAGTAGAAGTCAAAATAGCTCCATTGAGTTTGTTTCCCCCAAAGTAAAGCCCTTTAATTAAGATTGCGTAGCATAATACCCAATGTGGATGGAACATTTCCTGAAAAATTGTTATCCACAAAGTCTATCTTTCGTAAAGCTGAAATGTTAAAGATTTGTGGTGGTATGATGCCTGTTAACTTATTTGAGCCCAAAACTATTTCCATAACTTGCAAAGTTTACAAATTGCTCGAGGTAGTACACCTAACACATCAATTTGACAATTAGTAAGAGAAAGAAAAAGAAAATCTACAAGAAATGAAAATATATAAAAGGCAACTGGTGTTGACTATCATGCTTGTGAGTTGGTTTTATTCTATGCTAAAGAAATCTTTAAATGTACTTAATGGCCAGTGGAAGAAATGCAAGCAATTATTATAACTTAATAGTAAGTTTTGACAAGTGAGAAGTAAATTTTGTTATGAAAATAAAAAGATTCTTATATACATACATACACACACACACACATATGTATATATATATATACATATATAAAATCTTACCACAATTACACTAACAAGCTTCTTATTACTCATTTGACAAAACCTTCTATTAAGCCATGACAACTCGAAAGTCACCTTCTCTGATGATGATAAACTTGGTATTTTGGTTTTTTTTTTTCCAAGAACTTAACGTTAACTTGTTATTTATGAATTGAAATTTTAGATGTGGTTTGAAAAGTCATATAGATAGTTTGATTGGAGTATCTTTCAAAAAACACTGTTTTAAAATATTTTTAACAAGTTTTTCAATCACTTTTTGATTCACATAGACACACACATACACCTATATGTATTATTTGAAAAGTTTTAAAAGGTGCTACTAATATTTTCAAAAATCACCCCCTAAAACAACCATCCAATTAGATTAGGGTTTAGGGTTTTAGCTGTCCAAACTAGGTTTGAAAATTTATGGTCCATATTATTTCACAAGGCAAATTGTTAGAAAATCAAATTTGGAGCAAAATGTAGCAGAGGTACTATAATCTAAATATGTAAAATAAAATAAATCTCATACAGGATTGCCACCAGTCAAATCAGCCTGCCCAATAAATAGCGTATCCAAATAGAAGTATTTTGCTATGATAACCTTTGCCAAAGTAGATTCCGGGTTTGTTAAAATTCTCCAAGCTTGCTTCCCAAGTAAAGCCAAGTTAAATGCTCGCATCTTCCTAAATCCCATGCCTCATTCTGATTTTGACAGACACGTACGGTCCCAATTGTCTCAACGTATGGAA
Organism: Mitragyna speciosa; assembly: GCA_024721245.1. Lineage (NCBI taxonomy): Eukaryota > Viridiplantae > Streptophyta > Magnoliopsida > Gentianales > Rubiaceae > Mitragyna > Mitragyna speciosa. The sequence continues at coordinate 7,606,468 of CM045570.1, forward strand.
CATCTTGTTGCTTTGCTACTCCACAATACTTAGCCATTAAAATTCAATATTGTAGAGGAAATAGTCAGGTAGCTTGAAATAAGACATAGCATATAAGGGTATGGCTTGGACAATGGGCTTCAAGAGTATTTCCTTGCCTACTGTTGATAGATACTGTTCTTTCTAACCATTAAGCCTTGTAATAATCCTATCTCGTATTGAGACAAAAACTTCTAATTTCGATGTCCCTACAATTAATGACAAACCCAAATATTTGTCATGTGACTCTGAGAGGGGTATATTCAAGATCGAAGCTATCTCCCCTCTAACGACTTTTGGAGTGTTTTTACTTAAGACAAACTCCAATTTCTCTAAGTTTATCTGTTGACCGTAAGCAAATTCGTATTGCTTGAGGATGTGCATAAAATTCTTAGCTTTCTCAACTATAGCTTTTCCAAAGAGTAGAGTATTATCGGCAAATAAGAGATGAGAGATAGGCAGAGCCTGTTTGTGAACTTTGATTCCTTGTAATTTCCCATATGTTTGTGCCTCTTGTATCATATTGGAAAAAGCTTCTTTACAAATAATGAAAATATAAGAAGATAATAGATCCCCTTGTCAGATGCCTCGGCTTGGGGATAAACTACCAAATTTCACTCTGTTGATTGGAAAGGATGATGATACAGTCGAAATGCATGTAAAAATTAGGTCAATGAACTTTTGATGAAAACCCAGTTTTTGCATTAACGTGCAAACAAATACCCATTCTACCCTATCGTAAGCTTTGCTCGTGTCCAATTTAATTGACATAAGACCCTCATCCTTTTTCCTTTTGGTTCTTAGTTAATGATGGATTTCATAAGCCAGAAGGACATTATCTGTAATCAACTGTGTTGCAACAATAGCATATTGAAACTCAGATATAATTAATGGAAGAATCAAGCGCAATCTGTTAGCCAGAACTTTAGAAACTAACTTATAGACTACATTGCAAAGGCTAATGGGACGGAATTGAGTAATTGATTCTGGAACTTGGCATTTAGGAATCAAAACAATATGAGTGAAATTGAGGCTTTCGGCAAGCTGTCCTTTATTTAAAAAATTTAAAACTGTACGAATAATACTATCACCTACAATATGCCAACATTTTTTTTTATAAAAAATAGGACTCATGCCATCTGGACCCGGGGATTTATATGAATGCATTTGAGACAAGGCAGAAGTTGCCTCAATAGCTTCATAGGGTTTGCTTACAATCACGTTCATATCTATGGTTACTTTACCCTGTACGCGTTCAAGTACACCTTGAAGACATTCGTCTGAGAGGTTGGACGATGTAAACAAATCTCCAAAATTACCAAGTTATTTTTAGATTCAAATTAACCATTAAATTATTTTTACAGTCTACTTATGCTCACCAAACTATTTTTGGCTTTAAATTGGTCATTATACTCTTAAAATGATATACATGATAGCCATTGAACTTTTAAAAATGATATACTCAAAAGCTAACAAAATGGTTTAAATTATAACAATTTTAATATTTTGATGGCTATTGGGAACCAAAAAAAAAAAAAGTTTGATGGCCATAAGTGGACCCTAAAATATTTTAATTACTAATTTGAAATTAAAAATAGTTTAATAATCATAAATGAACCGTTAAAATAGTTTAATGTCTATATAAGTAGTTTGCCCTGCAAAAAATGAATAGCCTTGAGAGACTAGACGTACAAAGATGAAACTTAAGGAACTAATTTAGGTCAATGCCAAGTGAGGACCATAATCATTTTTTTGTTTTGTTTTAAGAAAACAATCTCCAAATGATTTCCACACAGAAAGAAGTCCCCAAAGGAAATGAGATCGAAAGGCAACAACATAGTGCCCACAATTATCAAATAAATTGGCCAGATAAAACCGATGTATGCTATACGGCTATCCAGCTGAAGCTAAATTTAGGAACCAAATGTTGATTGATCACCAACATTTTGAAACTAAAACGTTCAAGAATTTCAGATAGAATGCATGGATAATAACCAAGGTTGCACTATTGAATTCATTTATGATAAAACGATGGTTTGACAACCCAAATAAAATGTACAAAGTTACCAAAAAGTAACTCCTTATGTCTCATCTTTCCGCACCTTAAGAGGACTATTAAAAGTATACAACCACTATGTATATACTCACTAGTAACTCTATTATGTGAACCTGTAACTTGTGGAACCTTCAAGCTTTCCTCTTATTTCACTTTAATTTTCACTTCTTTCAAGGAAATTTCGCATCTCTATCGTTAACCTTGGTATCTTTTTGAATAAAATAACAGAACCTTCACAAATGGAGATAAAGAATATCAGCCATGAAAGAAAAGCAAAGGGCATCTACTTCAAATCAATTTGCCAAAAGGACAAGGGAAAGGCTCTATTAGCGTCCACAAAAAGGGTCATCATTTACCACCAGTAGCAAGACAAAAACAAAAAAAGAGAAAGATGGTGAGTTCATTTCATATCTTTCAATGTCGCAAACTTTAACTATGAAGGGTTCATCACTAAAAGAAACAAAGCTCAGAAATTAGACATTTCTTTTGCCTTAGTTTACTCACAGCAGACAAGAGCAGAATGATCCCTGCTACACCAGCTATAAGTCCAATTATAGTTGCAAGAGTCTTCTGCGTATCATCATCACCTGCTGTTTACATTTTGCCAAAAGAAGTTGCAAGTATTATATCATCTTTTGCATACAAACACAGTGGAACCAATTTTCCAAAAGGATTACCAATATTATAAACTTACTACTCAGACATAAATAACAAACTAAAAACTACCTAATTGATTTGTATAATCTAATTAAATTTATATTATTAATTTTTTATATATAAAAGGCACTCATATACGTTGGTCACAATTACTATTTACATATTAAGTTAGGTATTTAGTTGTATTACATCCTAATTTGTTGATTAGAGTAATTTTTTATTCCTTTTGAACATGGTTAGGCTTCTTGTTAGTTGTATTTAGGGATTTGGTTTGCTTGTTGTTTACATCATACGGGTCCATTTAGTCATTTTACAGTGGGTTGGTGTTGCATTTCCGTTTTGTTTTCAGTCTGCCATTCGACTGTTGCAGTTGTTGTGTTTTGTAGGTCTTCCTTAGTTTAGAAGGAGACACTTTTTAGGGGCGTCAGTGAAGTTGATTCACAGAAAAATGGTACCTCATAACTGAAAGAGATGAAGATTATTGGTGGTTAACTCTTTTCATTTGGTTTCTCCTAATCTTGTAAGGATTTTCTGCTTCATTAGACTCTCAATAACATTATGTGGAACAATGGAACTTGTTGAAGATTACCAAAAATTATGGAGTTGATCTGTGGATTTATTGATTTGGCTTGATTATAACATCTTATTGTTGCTTGATTGAGATCTTCATTCTTTTCTTGTTTAACTATATCTTGTATCTAGATGGAATTGTATAATTAGTTCATAGTTCTAGTATAGGAAAGTATCAATCTTGTATCTAGATGGAATCATATTGTTAGTTCATAGCTTTAGTCTAGGTAAGTTTTGTATTATAAATAGCTTCTAATCATTGTATAAGAATTATGGAAAATCTCAATACAAGAAAATTTTCTGAAGTTTGATTGTTCATTTTTTATTGATGTAATAAATCCTTATATTTTTTGTTGTGCAAGTATTTCACAATTAATTTTGACTATCCTTTTTTCATTTTCATATCAGGAAGACGATAGACGCAACTAAATGCGTATCAGTTTTCAAATTCTCATAATTGAGAATTGGCAGATTAGACAACTGCATTACTTATTCATTTACAACTTTTAGTTGCGTAAATTTTTACTTGTATATGTTACTGATTTTAGGAAGAATGCCAATAAAAGGTTTAATTGTCTCTGTTGCTGTGGAGTAAAAATTTTTTTCAACGAGTAATGCTCTTGTGCCTCACCGCACTCCCTTTATTTATTTATTTTTTCAATTATCTGAAGATACTGAACTATACATATAGGATTAACATTTATATCATATTCTTTTTCTTGGTCAAATAATGAAGGTATTATCCTGGTTGACCTTATCTATGTATATGCAATTATTTGTACTCGATAAATTTTCCCAAATTTTTGCAAGAAAAAGAAATTTCATAACATAGTTAAATACATCGTTTTCTTAACGTGATTATACATCTCTGAAAATCAGATAATATCCCTTTTCAAAAAGAAAAAACATATTACAGCCCTGTCTTGAACTTTAAGTACTTGACAGGTGCACCAAATCGAAAAATAGGATTCACTCCAAGAATCACCACCGTAGAGCCTGCAATACATGAAAGCCAATAAAAACTTTAGGTGTGGTAAGTTCAAGTTCCTCAAACTAATAACTCAATTTTTGATGAATTTTGAAGATTCTTTGCAATTGAATTATCTTATATGCAACTATGTTATATACCTTCTTCAACGTTTAAGCACACTGAAAAACTGAGATTTAATCTTCTGGAGTGCTACTAGAACATCTTTTATGTTTAGTCTCTTCTCGGGAGCATTTATTGTACAACTTAAAGCAAGTTGCAAGATGGATGATGTGCACTCCACTTTTTTCTTGACTAATTCATCTTCAGGATAAAGTAAGTTCTCATCTATAACCTGAGTAATAGAATTTGGTAGTGATTCTTGTATCCATTGCCTGAGGCTTAACTCCTCTGTAAACATCTCGTCGTTAGGGCTTCTTCTTGTAAATGTTTCGATCAGTGTAATGCCAAAGCTGTAAACATCACACCTTGTTGAAACCAATCCTTCTAGTCCATACTCTAACACAAAATTCAAAATCCTTTATTATATTTTGTTGATAAGAAAAAAGAAAAAAGCTTAGATAATTGGAAAGACTAACCATTATGCACCCTTACAGTATTACTACTGTGAAACTTTCCACAGAAGCTCCTATTGGTTAAAATTAAGGACCAAAAATTATAATGCTATGAATTTAGACTTAATTGTAGTTTACTATTAATTCTTTAGATTACTTTAAATTAGGGAATCTATTATCTAGATCAACATGACATTCTTCTATTATCTAAGATTGTTATATGGTACTCAAGTGCGTACTTTAATTTAAAAGTTAACTTTGAAGGTAAACGTAGCAAAAAAAAAAAAAAATGCAAAGTATAAATAATTACACAAAAAAGAAGTTTTTCATTTAAAAGGTGTCACACCCATTGTACCGAGGGCACAAAATAGTACTTGTCATTGAAACATCTTATTGGCAATAATTAAAGGGAAATGATATATATACACTCCACTTTTTTATTTTTAGACAAAAATCCTTATTATTTAGACTTATTATTTTAGCTTGAAAAGTTAAAGTATTATAACTATTGGGTACATTAATCTAAATGGAGTGAATAAATTATTATTTGATTAAATTTGGAGTAAATAGTTTAGAAGGGTTACCTGGGGCAATGTATCCAAATGTTGCCATGGTACTTGTTTGTACCACACTTTCTCCATTTCCAAGCAACTTTGCAATTCCAAAATCGCTAAGATGACCTACCATATCTCGATCAAGTAAAATGTTGCTTGGCTTCAAATCACAATGAACAACAGGAACAAAATAACCATAGTGAAGGTATTCCAAACCGTAAGCCACATTTATCATAATATCCAATCTTTGTGCAATACTCAAGAAGTGGCGTTCCAAATAAAGCCATTTTTCAAGACTTCCATTGGGCATGTATTCAAGTACCAAAGCTTTAAACTTAGGATTGGAGCAAGTACTAATTACTTTGGTCAAATTTCGATGACGAAGACAATATAGGACTTTACATTCATGATCAAAGCTTTCAAATGCACCTTCAAGCTCAGAATCAAAAACCTTTATGGCCCAGATTGTTCCATTTTCATGAATTCCTTTGTAAACTGATCCAAAGGTTCCTGAACCAAGCAATGCTCTTTGAGAGAATCCATTAGTTACTTGACTGAGCTCACGGAAGGATACCCTTTCATATGTTGTTATTGGAAATAAGTCATCAAATTGAGATACAATATTCCTTCTTAATTTTCTCATTAACAAAAATGAAAAGATCGAGGCTAGCATCACAGATCCAACTCCCAATGAAATAAACAAGGCTAACCTTTTTCCCCTTATTCTGTGTTCAAAAGTTGGGCAAGATTGTAGCCAAGGAGCACCACATAATGCTTCATTAGAGAGGAAAGATAGCTTCGTGAATTGCCAAAAGGGACCTCCACGAGGAATTGGTCCTCTTAGTCTATTATAGGATACATTAAAGTATTGAAGATATGAGAGTGCCTCTATTGACTTGGGAATTACACCAGATAGGTTGTTGAATGACAGCTCCAAGTACTCCAAACTTAACATATCCCTCATTGAATCTGGAATTAATCCTTGTAGTTTGTTATGCTCTAAGGAGAGTGTCTGTAAATTTTGTAAGGTTCCAATGGCTCTAGGTAGCTCACCAAAGAATTCATTCATTGACAGATTCAATCTGATTAATGCCTTAAGGTTTCCAATTTCAGCTGGCAAAGAACCAGTCAATGAATTCATTGACATGTCGAGGTCCAAAATATCTCTAATATTCCAAATGCTTGCTGGTATGCAAGAAGTCAAAGTGTTGGAGTCAAGATAAAGATATCTAACTGAAGTAATATTACCTATACAAGAGGGAATCATACTAGATAGCTTATTCCCGGCCAAATCTAGTGCACCTAAGTGCAACATTTGACAAAAGTCACTTGGAATAGGTCCTTGTATTTCATTGTCTCTAAGACTTATCCTTTGAAGCTTCAACAACAATTTGATGCTACTCGGAATTTTTCCTTTCAAGACATTGACAGATAAATTCAAGGTTACCAAGTTGCTCAAGTTACCTATTGAACTCGGAATTTCACCTTTAATTCCACAATTACTTGCCGCAATTACTTCAATAGCGCTAGAAAGATTTCCAATAGAAATTGGAAGAAAGCCATTCAAAGGATTGACGGATATCAATAGGTATACTAAATTTCTACATTCCGTTAAGGAATTGAAAAAGCTTAGTTCTTCAGTTCTTGGGTCCCGAGAAAAATAGTTTTTTCCTAGAGTCAACAGTTCAAGAAATCTCAAGTTACCAAGAGAGTGAGGGATTATGCCGGTAAATTGGTTATCCATGAGGCGTACCCTTCTCAGCCTAGAAGCATTTGAGATAGATGTCAATATGGCACCACTTAATTTATTTCTTCCAAGATAGAGCCCCTCAAGATTGGGTAATAAAACACCTAAATTCGATGGGAGCTCGCCTACGAAGTCATTGATGGCGAGGGAAATAACACGCAGTGTTGAAATGTTGAAAAGTTTGAATGGTATGGGACCTGTTAACCGATTTGCGTGTAGGTATACTGACTCCAGCTTGCTAAGATTACCTATCTCTTGAGGTATTGTACCTATGCAATCACGAAGAGGAAAACAGTTTAATACATTATTGTGTTAGTAAAGGGAAAATTAATGAAAAAAAAAATGCATATGAGAATTAGAATTAAGCACAATGATTTTATTGTAGGAACCTAAGGATAAAATCTCTTCATGTTCTAAATCATGCTACTAAGGAACTCCGCATCAACTTTAGAAGAATATGATTTTTTTTATTTGTTTGAGGAACATCATATTAATAACCTGGGAGAGGAAATAAGCTGCTGCATGCAACGAAAGAATGGTATATTTCACTAAAGCAAAGTAAGTTTACTATTTCAGTTCGACTAAAAAACTAAAGAGCTTCATATTACTCTATATGTCGATGAACAAGTTATATACATATATATATATATATCATAATACTTCCCTTAGCATTTTTGACGTTCTTATTTTGACAATACTCTTATTTTAATATAATATATACTATATAAAAATTTTTTATTCCTCTTAATGATTTTGACAATTTTATTCCTTAGATACTCTTATTGTAATACTTGACACTAGAAAAAAAGGACATTATAGAAATTTAAAAATTTAAAGTTAATATGATTAAAATAAAACCAATAAAAAGACAAGGAACTACAAGTTTGTTATAAGGAATTAAAATTCTGTAAACCCCATTTCCATTCAATTCTAATAAAACTGCTATACATACACTTGTAACGTTTTTAATGAAGCCAGCATGTTAAAATAAAGGGCATTCTAGACACTTCAAAAGAAAACAATGAAAAAGCTATAAGTGTTACAAGGAATTTAAATTCCATAACCCAAATTTCCATTCACTCCTAATACCGTTTACATGAATCTAATCTACTATTCTATATTACTTATGTCTATCCATACAATATATATACACCCACACCACTTACCATAGTGTTTTTGAAACTTTTATTCCTTGAATTCTCTTGCAAACATGACATCACAAGGATTAGTCTGTAATAACAACTGAATGTGCCTCAATTGATCCCTCATCTAATACACGCTTAAATTTAAATAACTGAAGTGCTTTCCATTTTCTTAAGCTCCTGCTTCAAAAACTGGTGTTTCAGACAAATCTGCTTAATAGAATTATTGTAAAACCTATGTCATTCACTTTGCATAGAATTTCATTAAAATGATGATGGTTTACAAGAAAATTATGAAACTCTTTTTTTTTTTCCCGTAGTTTGCAAAGACTCCGTAATTGATATATAGACTGGAGCATGATCAAATGCACAAAGAGGTAAGAATTCTACCTCCATAATATTAACTTGTCTATTCCAAACTTTATTGGCAACTATATCTAGTTTAGTATAGATTCTAATATCAGCAGCTTGTTTATTGCGACATCTTAGATAAATATTGCAGGCAGCTTTCTCTAACATCAGCATTGCTAGCTAAATTCACTCATAGCAGGTAAATCATAACCACTACCAGTCTCTTCGAAGCAAATAACTATTGCTCACAATACTTTGTATTCTCTCATGGTATTGCCACAAAAGAACTATTTGCTACTATGTATGGTAGCCACTTGATAAGAAATACTTTGTATATGAATCATTGCTCAACCACATTCTAAACTACATGATCCCAATAAAAACAAATTCCAGCTACTTGATCAACTAGAGCATTATGCAGACGCTTCAAACACCTAATACTGTTATTTGTAGTAGTTGCTGTATTTTCCAATACAAATGTAAGTCCACTGATACCAAGCATACTCAAACTAGAATTATTTATAAAATTCCTTATTTCATTTTTTTAAGGGTCACTTTATTTCCTTATATTCCAAGAATTAATATCCATTAATGAAAATAGGATGATGAGGTACCCGTCATAGGACTCTTTTCCAAGTACTTTGGGTACTCCTTGCCATTTTAACAGTTGCTCTTGGGTCTATTGCTAGGCTTTCTTTCTCAAGCATCAAGATAGCTCGAAATACTTCCCTACCCATTTTTAAAGAACTTCCCTTCTCCGTCTCTTCTCCGAAGATGTAAAGACTCTAATCCTTTTATCTGTTGGATATCGGTGGCTGATCACTAATCTCCTGCTACAAAGATTCAAAATATTTGAGATTTATATAATACTAATTGGATCTTCACATTGCTTCTCCATACCCACCTCTTCCACATTCACTTCTTCAACTGTACCAGAACTTTTTGATTAGTCACCAGTATACTTTGACATTCTCTTCAACAACTTTAGCTACTCATTTAGTTTGAACTTTTGATTTTGATGTACTCTTATGTTTTGTCTTGAATATTAATTAATTAATTAATCTTTATCTCCATATTCAAGTAGTCAAGATTGCATCCATGTACTAATCTAGCAAAAATAAACGCAAATAAATGTATGATTGATACTAATCTTGCAAAAATACGATCAAAAAAATAAAAAAGTTAATATAGGAATGTATACTTCATAGCATCCAATATAATTCCAGAAAATTAATTGTCTCAAACGATAAGTTGGGCCTACAACATAATAGTCAGATGGGACATAACAAGATCAGTCTTATGCCAAAATGTAACATTTCATTTACCTGTCACCTGCGCAAACTCTAAGTTCAGTATCTCCAAATTATGGAGATTGCGAATGGCTTTCGGAATTTCACCTGTCGAGTGAATTATGATATTAAAAATTCAAATGAAGATGTATTAGGTTTTCAATCATATGGTTTTTGAAATTTTACTGAACCTTAATCAGATTCCAAATAGTATTATGATATTGAAATAATGGAGTTGATATATATAAATTCAAGATTACCTATAATAACTAAAAACATATGGCAAAATTTCAGAATCCCCAAAGATAGCACAAATTTCAAAAACAAAATCGATGTTATAGCTAACCCAAACTTAAATGAAAATAAGCACACCAATAGAAATTAATCGATGTGGATCATTCACATCTAGAGCTACAAAAAAAAAAAAAAAAACTTTTCGCAATTAATGCTTGCCATTCGGTGCACCTAGCTAATTGTTTTAGTATATTAGTATTATGTTCTCATCCTCACTGGTAATATCATGACTGATTGGTGAATATATGGTTATTCTTGATTGGTGTCTTGATTAGCAAGACACCAGCCTAGTATTTTTTTCCTTATTTGATTTATAATATTTAGTCTTTATATAGGCACATTTGTATTATTGTAAACACGTTGAATAGAATTATTCTTTTAGTCTTTTATCGTTATTGATATGTGCATGGTAATGCCCGTTTAAGGTTTTGAAGCTTCACCAGCGGATGTTGTCATCTTGTACAAATTAGATGTCTCAAAGTGTTCAAAGCATGGGAGTAGAGCATGGAATGTGGCCTATCCAACATCCACTCAAGGGTCAAAAGGCTGGTGGTCACGTGTAAGGTCGAAGGTGGGAGGCAGAATCTTCAACAAACGAGACCAAGAGCAACAATTGAGCTTTCTGACCCTATCCGCGAGGGGTATCCATATGCACATAGCTGCAGAACGGGATGTTACCAGGATGGAGTTTCTGGTGATATCTGCACACAAATAGCCGGCGCGAATACCAGTGCAGATACGGGCAATTTCTGCGAGTTTTATTGTTTTTGAGTTTTAATTATTTTTTATTAATTGTAATAGTTTTCTAATTTTCTATAATTGCTTCTTAGGACCTTTATACCTATATAAGACTATCTGTTGTTAGGTTTCATTATTATGTATGTTGAATTATGATTTGATCAATGAAAATTGGTTTCCTCCCTTCGAGAGATTTCATGAGTTCTTAAGATGAGAACTTTTTCCAACTTTTCAAGAGTGATTCTTGTGAGGTTATACCTTGGATTTTTATCAACAGGCTTGGTAAGTGTCTAGGGTTTTCTATTAATTTGGTTTCAATCAACGGGTTTGGTTGGGGTCAAATTGTTCATAAGTAAATTGATCAAATTCTATAGGAGGGTTTGGATTGATTTACACCCTGGTATTCAAGACGGTCCTTTGGGGAAGATTCCTGTGAGAAGATTCAAGGGTTTTAGGAGCATCGTCATTCTAGGGTCACTGATTCCTCCATCAAGTGGAATCAGAGCTATTGGATCTTGAAAAAATCATGTTTTTGTGTTTAACCCATTTGGATATATCTTTTTGTTGTCAATCCATTAGATATATGTTTTTAATTTTGGTTGTGCTGTTCTTGGTTCAAGATTTGATTTTTCTTGAATCAAAGTTGTGATCTTTTGTTGTTGATTTGGAAAACAAAAATCGTCACTGTTCACGGTACTGTGGCACCACTGTTCATGCCGTATCACTGTTCGCGTGATGTTACTATTCACACCTAGGGTTTACTGTTCACGACAAATACTGTTCATCCAAAATTTTCTAGCAATTTTCCAGTTTTTGTTTTGTTTGTTTTTGAAGTTGATTTTGTGTGTTTTGTGAGTTGTTTGTGTTGTTAAGAAAAAAATTGTTAGATTGACAGCATTCTTGAGTGGAAAAAGTCATAAAAGTAAGATTTTCATAAAAGCCAAGAATTGGAAAAAATTTGCTTATTTTTACAAGCTATTGATGTTGAGCTTTAAAGATTGTCAACAATTTAATTGTGAACTCCAAAGAGGCATTAATAAAAGCAGAGATAGTTAGGATGCCAAAAGATTGACTAACAAAAGGTGCCATTCTAAATCCTCTACGAAGGCAATTAATGATGAATATAGATACGAAGGCAAAGCTTCAAAGAGGAAGAAGAGGTCTTCAAAGTCCAAATCCTCTAGGAAGTACTGTTTTGATTCTTCAATATGGGATAAGATGAAAGATCAATGTGATTCTTTCATAGAAGTGGTGAATAAGTTCGTGGACAAATATGAATCACACATTGCTGGTTCAAGAGAAAAGCAAAATCAAGTAGTCCATGAGGAGAAGCATCAATGGATTGTGGAATTTGAAGTCGAAGAACGTCCACAACCAATAAAGGTGCATATTGAGGAAAAGATTGAAGCCAAGGCGTCACTTTTGGAGCCAACTGAAGCTGCAACACCATTATTAGAGGAGTCTTGTGGCATTGATGATGAAGCATTAGTGGAAGAGCGTGTTGTTCTTGATCCATTGGTGAAGTCATTGGAGGAAGAGCCACCAAGTGTTGAACAATCATTTGTGATCGTACCTTGTTCCTTTTCTACTATGGACAACGATTCGAGGATGAATCGTTTCGAAAAGGGAGAGTTTGATACATGCATGGTAACGCCTATCTCAGATTTTGAAGCTTCACTAATGGATGTTGTCATCTTGTGCAAATTAGAGGTCTCAAAGTGTTCAAAGCATGGGAGTAGAGCATGGAATGTAGCCTATTCAACATCCACTCAGAAGCCTAAAGGCTAGTGATCGCGTCTAAAGTCAAAGGTGTGAGGCAGAATCTTCGAGACCAAAAGCAACAATAGAGCAACAATTGAGCTTTCTAACCCTATCCGTGAGGGGTATCTGCATGCGGATAGGGCCCCAAATAACTGCAAAACGGGATGCTGCCAGGATGGAGTTTCTGGTGGTATCCGTGCGCAGATAGTAAGTGTTGATACGGGCAGATTCTACAAATTTACTGTTTTTGAATTTTAATTATTTTTCTTTTAATTATAATAGCTTTTTTAATTTTTCATAATTGCTTCTTAAGACCTTTATGCCAATACAATGCTAGCTATTGTTAGGGTTTCATTATTATGCTATGTTGAATTGTGAATTAAATCAATGAAATTGGTTTTTCTCCATTTGAGGGGTTTTCATGAGTTCTTGAGATGAGAATTTTTTTCAATTTTTCAAGTGTGATTCTTGTGAGGTTATGTCTTGAATTTTTATCAACAGGCTTGATAAGGGTCTAGGGTTTTCTATTAATTTGGTTTCGATCAACGGGTTTGGTTGTGGTCAAATTATTCATAGGTAAATTAATCTAATTCTGTGAGAGGGTTTGGATTGATTTACACCCTGATATTCGAGACAATCCTTTAGGGAAAATTCCTGTGCGAAAATTCATGGATTTTAGGAGCGTCGTCATCCTAGGGTCCCCAATTTCTCTCCATCAGTTATACTATAGCCACCATGGTGGTTAATCCTATTTTCTTCTGGGCATATTTTTTTCCAAGTTTCTGACTAACAAAACCAATTTTTTTTCTTAAAAAACAAACCGATCTATTCTTTAACTTTCTAGGTTTTTTTCGGTTTGGTTCGAGGCAATCAACAGTAAAAAGCATATCTTATTCTTACATGAGTCCATTACTGCTAGTCACATTGCTTTCCAAGCTCGCACACAACCTCACGTGCTAGGTTGGAGCATAGGAAATTCAGGTCTGCAATTTGACTTGTGAAATTCAAACCTTTTACTACCTTTAATTCTCTAGGTTATTCTATTTAATTTGTAAACTACTTGTTTACATGAATGCTTAGGGTTCCTCTTGTGAACTTAACAAAAATTGAGGGACTCTTTAGTAAATTAGAAAACTTCAATTAGCCACTTAAATGAAGGTTTTTTTTTTCTCTATTTAGCCAAATCACTCCCTTCCTCTCTTTCTCTCTAACCTATGTTTTCAGACTCGGATTGAGTTTTGACCCGGATGAGCTTAGGGGTTAGTGGGTTTCATTGAGAGTCGACTCAAGGTCAAACTGGATGACGTCAAAAACACGTCTCACACACACACACACACACATATATATTCCTTGCAAATCAAACATTCAAAATTTAACGAAGAAAGATGTACAATCATTGGTATATATAAATCTAAATAAAGCAACAAGTTCATTTATAATAGTTTGAAATGACAAAAACATTAAAAATTACTCTAATATTTTTCAAATGTCCTACTCATCAAATCATTCATACTTTCCTACAAACAAATATACATATTTTCCTATTTTGTCCATACAAAGAATGCTAAAAAAAATTATTGCTGCAGAAAGCACCTAAGAAAATTTTGCCTTGCCAAATGAGGTCTTTTGGGTGGACCAAAAAAGTGATAAACAATAGCAAGCAATGGCCATGATTTTCAAATTTTGTGGAGAGAAATTTGCATAGGGGGTAGGGGGTGCATTGAGTCAAACAATGCATTCGTGCCTTTGCTTTTCCCTTCATCGTTAATCGAACTCCTCACGCACAAATCATAGTCTCATCGTCTGAAACGCCAGAATAAGGCTAATCAAAGCAGTAATCTTAGTAGTTAATATTAGATAGATTTTGCATATACCTCTTATCTTTCTCCTTTTTCATCATTATCCTCTTCCTTTTTGTCCTAATCCTCATTTGGATCTTCCTTGCTTTTGATTCTTTACGTGTCTCCATTTTTCAATTCGGACACTTTGTATATTTCCAATTTACGTAATTAGCCGACTTGTTAATCCACTTGGAGATTGAGATTTAGTGATCGTGTTCCTTTGTTGCTTGTGCTTTCTACTGAAATGTGTTGTTCGAGATTTTGTGATCGGTCAGCTTGTAGTTTTTGTTCATCATCATCTCAAAAGAGACATGTCAGGTTTTATCTGGTTCTACCAATTCCCGATCAAACCCAATTTTGACTGAGTTTGACAAGTTTTTAATTTTTTATTTTTTAATCTAACTCAGACTGGATGTCTGGTCAGTTTCCAGTCTGACCATTTCAACCGACCGGTCTAGTTTGAGTATGAGAACACAGTCTCTGACACACATCTACATACCTCACTTGTTAACTTTATAAGGTTGGATGATTGCACTTTGGGGTTTCATGGAGGCATACCAAAGACAAAAGGGAAAATCAACTGGAGAATTATTGGTTAGTTAGGGGATTTTGGGTATTGATTGGAATTGGTAGTTAAAACTTCAAAAATACGTGTTCATAGCATGTATTTAGAATATGTATGCGTTCTCATGATGGTTTAGGACCAGTTTTTATTGGTGATTCTTGTGTAGATATGTTTTTATGTTCAAGTTGGCATGTTTGGCACAAAATCACTCAATCTTGCTGTGCATGTATATAGGAGTTTGATGTTTGAAGTAGCCTAAGAAAACTCTTGAGTGTTTGTGATTCTGTGGTTTGGATTTGGATTGAAAACTAGACAACTTTGGAGTTGTTTTAGTAGTGGGATTGTTCCACACCAATGAGGCAAATGGGTGCATCTACTAACGCGAGCATCTGCCTCTCCTGCATAACTTTTTTTGTTGTGCAGGTTATAGCTTATGGATGTCTACCTCTCTTGGTGTAGCGGTCCACTTTTCGCAGGTCAGTCATCTGCTTGAGTTACTTTTGGTACTTGATGCTATGTTGAGAGTCTTGATTGGACATATTTTGGGAAACATTTATATGATATTATCAATGTGAAAAGATAAAAGATAGGACTGTGCTTCATGTTAGGAGTAGGTATGAATAATTCCATTGACATTGCATTAGTTAGATCGACTAGGGTTTTTGACTTGTCATAGGTCGTTTCAAGTCTTATGCATTGTCATGAGTCTTTATCAAATTGTATAGAGTTTTTTTTAGAGGCCTACATGAACGTTATATGACATTTGGATATATTATATGGTTGCTATTGCTTAGTTTTTTATTCGAATGTCAGCAAGGAAAATTGTATGATGACACAAACGGTTAATTGTTTGATGACACAGACAGTTTTTAGTTAGAAGACTTAGTCGGTGGTATTGTACCTTAATTAGAGTTTTTGGAATTTTAATTTCATAGTTTAAGTACTATTTAGGGTTAATAGTGACTATTTTATTATAGTATCACATGGTAGCATTGCATATAAGTCACGAAATGTGGATTGTGCTCCTTTGTATAGTTTAAGCACTGTTGAGCTTCACAGGTATAGTTTTACTCTTCAACATTTCAAATAGTATTACTAAGTCCTTTGGGTGACCATTTATCTTTCATTATGTTGATATATGACTGCTTTATATGTTTTGTTATACGTTCCTAGTTTTGTGTAAGCTGGATTTTAGTATATCGATAGAGGCCGGTTAAGTCCAACTTTAGGTCAATTAAATTGTTTTGCATAAATTGGTGCATTACTCGCTAAGAAGACTAGTTGGAAGAGGCATTAAGATGTACATATAGTTCTTTATGGTGAATTACAAGTATTTTACTATTTTTACGATAAGGAGGATCTCGACATCGTTATAAGCAGCAAGGGAAACATGTTCAACTCCGTGTATTTAGTCTAAGAGGATTAGCTCTTCTAAGCTTTGGTAGAGTTGAGCGATTGCCATACTGATCATTTTTTGAAAATAAACAGAATTTAGGCTCTACTTTTATGACTTGTACTTTGAAATTGTAATTAAGGCTTGAGCTAGCATATGTTCACTTTGCATAAAACTGCTACCTATACTAGAATATAGTTGTTAAACTGTCATTGCATTGTGAATGAGAGTACTCTTGGTATATTTGTTGCATGTCAATAAGACTAGTCTTTCAAATCTCTTTAATCATTTCCATTCCAACAGACAATAATTGAAAACTTAGTAAATGCACCTGTTTGATTAAGGTAAAGTGTCAAGATTGGATTCAATTTGGTTGTTCCATGACTTAAATTTTTTGAGCTACCATACCATTGTAAATATACAGCATACTCAAATAGCATTGAAAATTATTCAAGAATCATGACATGCATATCTATAATATAATTGGCTTTTGCCGGTGGTTGGTGCAATAGTTCCTTGCTGAGCTTATTATGCTTGTACATCTATGATATCATGTTTTGTAGGTAAAGATGAAGTCCTTGAAAAATTTCTTCGAATTATTCTTGTTATAGAAGTACATAGTTGGTGAGGTGAAGTTATAGAAGAATTTGTATCTTAGCAAATTCTTTGTTTCTCTCTTAGCTTTTACAATTGAATAGAATTGTATTTAAATCTTGTACAGTTTATGGTGTCGAAAAGAAATACAAAATTTATGTATTTGTTATTGATGCACTTTTATTTAATGTAAAACTACTCTGAATTTAAGAGGCATTGTGCTCGAGTTTGTTGCAGCTC
Organism: Mitragyna speciosa; assembly: GCA_024721245.1. Classification (NCBI taxonomy): domain Eukaryota; kingdom Viridiplantae; phylum Streptophyta; class Magnoliopsida; order Gentianales; family Rubiaceae; genus Mitragyna; species Mitragyna speciosa. The sequence continues at coordinate 7,623,820 of CM045570.1, forward strand.
CGAATATGCTATGTTACATAACCGTTTGCTTGTCTATTTTAGTTGTTAACATGGCCATATCAACATACATGTCACTAATGATCATATCTAGTTTGCCATGTTAGCTCTGCTACATTATCATCCACATCATTGTCCAATCATTACTACACCAACAACAATCAGCGCCTTGTCGATCTAGTTCAATATGCTTCTGGTCAACTCTATTCGGTTAGATCTGGTTCAGTCTAACCTAGTTTTTAGTCTAGAGTAAAGCTGTAAATGAATTGAGCTATTCGCAAACACGGCGTGGCTCGACTCGTGAAAGCTTAAGTTTGGCTCGTTCATGAAGCTAAACAAGCCGAACTCGAACACAAATTTATTAAACGAGCTCGCTTGAGCTATAATTTGGCTCGACTTAGCTCAAATAACACTTTTACACTTATGTGAACCAAGTTGTTCATGAATGAAACTTAACTTGGCTCATAAAAGCTCGAGTTCGACTAGTTCGTATAGCTAAACGACCCAAGCTCGAACACAAATTTTAGCTTGTTTAATAAACGAGCTCGACTCGACTCGACTCGACTCGTTGATTAACACAAGCTCAAACTGGGAATGCTCAACTCGGTTCGACTCATTTACAGCTCTAGTTTAGAGACCAATTTCTTCAATAGTAATTCAAACATATAGAAGAAGAATTTCTTTTTTTATACTTCTTACTATTATAGAATTTCTTTTTCATATTTCTTACTATTAAATAGTGTCCATAGATCTCATAATAAGTCCATAAAGATTCATAAATCTCGTATGGTTTGGTAAATTATATACCAAATCTTATCCTATTCGGCCGGATTCCTACTATTTTGGATTTATTAAATTCAATCATATCCTTAATTTTCTATAAGCAAGTTTTTAGCAATATACTTTCTATAAGAATTTGTATTTGTGATCTTGAGTTTTTGTTTCTTGTGATCTTGGTTCTTTATTTCTTTAGTCCACCAGTTCCCATGGCTTATTATGAGGTTTCTTATCCTATCTTGATCATCTTGGGCAATTCTAACTTTATTTCTTGGGCTCAAGCAATACAGAACTTTCTTAAAGTTTGCAAGTCATAGTAACTTGTCAATGATTCCTCTACCATTTTCACAATTAAGACAAATGAATCGAAGGATACTCTTGTTGAGCGTCTTGAGCATTCAAATAGCAAAAATTGTCAAATCATTACATGCTTTTATAGAACTTCAATTCCATCTATTCATCAGTGTTTTGGACACTTCAATTTGGCTAAAGAGATATCAAAACTCATCGATACACTAAAAGAGACCTTGCCACTCAGTATCGAATCCCGACTGCCTTATATGAATGGATCAAGAGGCCAACCAATCTATTCATGATTTTATTGCATAGATCAACATTGTTTGGGGTCAACTGGCATTTTCCAACCCTCATTGGGAGTGCCTTGAGAATGAAATATTTTTTGTTAACCAACAAGATTAACAATGCTTGATGCAATTTCTCATGGATCTCACTGATGACCTTGAGCCTATTTGAGCTTTATTGTTTCATATTATTCTATTCCCTACTATTTAATTTGGCATCTCAGAGATTATCTTTGAAGAAAATTGTCTGTCATTGCTTAAAAATTTGAATTCAAAACTATTTGTCTCCCATACTGGAAGAAATTTTTCTAAAACTACTCTAACCACACAATATTCCAAAAGACCATCTAAATCAATTATCACAATCGTGGCCGTTTGATTTTGGATTGCTCTATTTTTTTGTCCACTGAATTTAAATAAAAACTTAGGATATCCTACTATTTCTTAAGATAGGTTGGGTCCATTTTGTGTTGCTATCACTACTGATCTTTTTCCTGGATTTGTTGCTTTCTTTATTACTTTCGATGATATTGAATTCATGTTCAAACAAATTTTGCTTAAATCAACTTCACCTATTGCTCTTTCTGCCACTCCAGATAATTTCTATTAGGATCTTGATTCAGCTTATTGTAACCATATAACATTTGACACTACAATTTTTAGTTATAAACCTGCAAATACCTCTAACTTCTATTCATAATATTGATGGTTCTACTATAAATGTTTGTCTTATCAATAGTGTACCTACTTTAGATCTTTCCATTACTAATGCTAATGTCCTTTCGGTCAAAAAGTTTGTGACATAAGTCTTCATTTATTTATTTATTTTTTTGCTTATGGTTATTATATGTAGGATTGCCAGACGAAGTAGATTCTTGGAAAAGGCCACAAAGTTAGTTGTCTATTTTAGTTAATTCATGATCACCTACTATCCTATTTGTTTACTCCATCTATTCAGTTGCTGAAGAATTCTTTTTTTCATTACTTGAGTTGTGGCATTTGTACCTAGGATGTTTTTCTTAGTCATTTGAAACCATTACTTTCTCAAGGTAGTTTAGAATGTATTAGGCATTTCGGTCTTAAAATTTTGATATGTGGGGAGCTTCTATTGTTACTATGGGTGGGTGAAATGTTGTAGGGAATTAGATCTAGTATTAATAAAATAGCAAGAATTGGGTATAATATTAGAAAGAAGATACAAAACCTTAGAGAGAGAAATGACTGGAATTTTATTGAGCAAATTAGAGAATACAATCAACTAACTACTATTACAATGAAATTTTCAACTTTATACATATCTTACAAGAAGCATTTATTCTATTGCAATGTTAGCAAACATTCCCTCTAGAAGTAGGCCATCTAACTGCCTAATTGTTAATTTAGCCACGTCAGTTGACTCGTAATAAAGCTACTGCTTTACTTCTTGATTCTTCTTTTCTGTAACTGATAAGTTCTAGAGTGTACTAGTTTTTAGTAGGTTATTAGGTTAGCTTTTAAGGGTTTTTTATTAGTTTTCCTCTATTTACTTGCTATTTCTTCTTATTTTTTAGTTTAATAGCTAAATCGTTTGTTAAAGAGAATTATCTGCATTATTCTTGTGTTTTCATAAGGTTTGCACATTGCGTCACCAATTGGGATCAATTTGGATGATAATTCGATGATATTTTAAGATGATTTGAAGTTGGCGATGAGATGAAGTCAAAAACCCTCAAATTGGTGCAAAGAATCAATGGTGGAACAAGAATTGGAAAGAAATGGGTTTGCAACCTGGATATGTTTCAGTGTTTTAGCAATAACTCTAGCTAGAGATATTGGATTGAGATGAATCTTGAGGTATTTTAAAGCTAACACAATGGTTATATGTAGACATCCAAGTCCAGTTCTCACGTTTCGATGGTCAAATTTTCAAGTTACTGAAGCACCTTTGTACTGTGAGGCTATTTTGACTAGTTCTTAGTTTTTTTAACCATATCCCGGGCAATAGAGTTCAAATGACTTGATTTTTATTATGTTGGAAAGTTATCGCAAGGGGCTGCAACTTTCATGTTTTGAGGAATAGCAAATTCCTTCATGTTTGAGGTCAAATCTAATATAGAATAGAAAATTGAGCTTCTGTCCGCATCCGCGATGTCATCCGCGGCGCAGATGACGCCACGAATAGGACTAGAAAGTCACTAGCATTCCATCCGTGGACGTGGCCTTGCCGTGGATAGTGCTGCAGCTCTATTGTGAAAAACTGTAATTTTCTTTGTTTTGGGTGAAATCTTTTAAAGGGAGAACCCGACCTCTTGGGGGGCCATTACACACGCACCAAAGACAATAAAAATACACTTTACACACATCTAGAGGGATGTGGAGAGGAAAAAGCAAGAGTAGGGGGACAACTCAAAGGCATCAACGGTGCAAAACAAGAAGATGTTATCAAGATGCAAGGGAGGATTCAAGAGGGCTGCATGAGAATGAGCTTTCTCTTTCTTTCTGGTCTTTTGTTGATTAATTCTTGTAATTATGAATTGAGTTGTTTATGATTTAGATGGGATCAACCCTAGATTCTTATGTCTATAATTTTATTCTTTGATTAATGAAAGACTCACTTAGTTCTTAGATTTATTCGTGACTTTATTCGTGTTTTGAATTGGGATTTGCATGCATCCTTCAATTCAAGTATTAATTTTGTGTGAGTATATCAAGAGTTTGCACATATGAGTAGATCACTTCATGAATAGAGAGAACTTGAATGAATCGCAAGAGATAGGATTACATGAGTTCTTCCTAAGTTGAGGTTTAAGGCTAAAGCTTAACCACATATAGAATCCATTGATTAGAAATTACATCTTTTAGGGGTTTTAATTGAGAAGAGATTCTAATTAATCAGCCTAGAAGATAGGAATTGTATTACTTGAGAAAGGATATAATTCACACAAATAATTCTAGGGTCTAAGCAATTGGATTAATCATTAATCAAGTTAGAGTCTTAACATGTTTGTTTAGGGGGATTGTACATCTAGATTCACTTCTACTATTGTTAATTCTCTCTATTGAATTCTAGATGGTCATTTAGTTAGGTAGTAGTTTTAATTAGTTTTCATTTGCATTTGATTTTATTCTTCACTTTGGTGGGTTAGATAATAAAGAGAAAGAACGTACTAGTACTTATATAGTCCCTGTAGGATCGACACTCAGTACTCTTATACATTGTACTACTAGAAACGATAGGAACACTTGTCTAAGTATCCATCGTATTGCGAAACGGATACCAGTAACTCCCATCCATTTAGCTCCTACTCTTCAATCATAACAACTGCTCCTCCCATACTAAATCTTAATCTCTAGGATTCGTGTTTATTTGGAATAATGGATGATAGAATCAAAGGAACGCTACACTTGATGAGTTGGAGAAGGGAACTGAATAGGACAAGTCTACTTCGTTCATTCCATTTATACCTCAGTCAATCATCTTAATTTGGGCCAAGGATGACGTTGGAGAAGAGTTTGGAGCAATGGAAGAGGCGTATGAAGTACAAGGTGAAGGGTCAAATGTTTTGACCTCATCTGTGCCCTCACCTGTGTCGTGGGTAGAGCCGCAGATGCTATCAAAATGCATGGGGTTGGAAGCATTCGACTCTAATCCCCGCCCTAGCCTCAGTCGCTACACGGGTGGCACTATGGGCAAGATCAGAATGTGTAACCGTCTTAAACTAGGGCTGGATTGCAATCCTGTCAGTCAACTGCGATCCCAGTCGTATCGTGGATAATGTCATAGCTCAAATCAGAATAGCTAAACATGGCTTATTTTTCATGTTTTTTATTAGAAGTTGTAGCCTTTAATGCTAGGTAGTAAGCATGATAGACTACAATATTACTTGTGAACCCATATAAGGGTTATTTTGTAAACAACAACATGATAAGTTGAATAATATTATTTTGGTGTGTTTACTCAAATTGAGAGTTTTCTCTATTCTTTGGTGATTAAGAACAACCCACGGTCTTATTGGAAAGATTCCAAGACCAAAAATTCGCTTAGAGTTACTTCTTTCTTGATTTAATTAAGGTCCTGTAGGATGTCTTTAAACCTCTATAGAATTGTCTTCATCGAAGAAGGTGTAATTCAAGACAAACAATCCCATGCTTAGATTGCTTTGATTCAAGAATCAAGGTTGGTCTAGTGTTTAATGGATTGTGGACTTAGATTTTTAAGCAATCTTGGCCGTTCACAATCCTGCTTGCATCAATGAAACTATTTCTGTATGAATGATGTATTTTCCCAGGTGGTATCCTCTACTGCTAAATTGGTCCCCTGTACCAATATTTGATCCCCTTCTATCTTTTCCTTGATATAGTTCCCCTTTTAGTGCTACTAGAAGCTCCTTTGGTGGAGAATTTGAGCATGGATACATGGAAGAAAACTAGGTAAATAGTTGAACTAGCCGATAATTCCAATTTATAAGTTATTGCACCAATCTTCTGTAGAACCTTGTAAGGTCCATAGTACTTAAAAGCCAATTTCCAATTTCTTCTAACTGCTAGAAAAGTCTGTCAGTATGGTTGAAGTTTTAAAGTGCACCAAGTCCTTTTCAGTAAAGTTTCTTTCACTCTTGTGAGAGTTAGCTGTCTGTTTCATTCTATGTTGAGCCTTCAACAAGTTTTCTTTCAACAACATATTCCAATTAGCCCTTTATTTCCTCCAATCTTCTACAGTTGCTACTGCTGAACGAGTAGATTCTAGGCTTAGTTGCATAGGGGGATATCAATACGGGGATTGAAATGGGGACGTTTGAATAGCAGTATGAAAATTAGTATTGTAGTACCATTCTGCTACAGTAGCTAAATTTCTCTTCCAATGATGTGGTTAATTGAAACACATGCACCTCAAGTAAGTTTCCATTTACCTATTTAACCCTTTTGTTTGGCCAACTAACTGAGGGTGGTATGTAGAGGAGAATTGCAATTGAAAATCAAGTTTTTCAAACAAATTTTGCCAAAAGATGTTTGTGAAAACTTTGTCCCTATTAGAGACTATGCTTTGAGGTCATCCATACATTGAAGATCTCTTCAAAAAAGAGATAAGCTATACTCTTGCCAGTATACTTAGAGCCTTTCTGTTTCATTTTTTGCACATGAGAATATCTGTAAGGGGTAATTTTAAAAGGCTTTGCCTTTGGTTCTAAAGGTATTTGGTGGTCAAATTTTCTGGCTAGGGCAGGTTCTTAGGTTCTCAAAAAATATCCTTGTATTTATTTAACACATTATCAAAAGAGTTGGGACTAATAGTTACTAGAGGATTATGCACTTTAAGCATGCAACAGCTTTGTAATGCCACCTACATTTACCTCTTCCAACATTCTTGATGAGTAATACCCTTTTTTAATGATACAGTACCCATTTTTCATCACCTTGTAGTGTCACCTGTCTACCTTTCGTATCAAAAGTAAGGCTTATATGTTTCAAGTCAAATGCCATAGGGGTATAGGGCTTCATCCGGTCTACTCCTTTGATAAGATCATAGGGCTCCAAATCTAGCACATATCCTACTGCAAATTTGAGATCCAACTACTAAGATCATCATTTTGACATCTAGAATCTTCACCTTGAATAACTATAGTGCTTGTACCAGTTCTAGAAATTGTTTTGTTGTTTCAGTTATGAGAAAGCAATGAGTACCTTCACCATCCAATAGTATTTTGATTTTCTACCATAAACTGCCCTTCCAACTTGATAGTGTTTGAGATCATTTCCCCAGTCACTAAGTGTAATGCTAGAGAGTGAAAGTTGCATATAAATTGCATTTAATTGTTCTCTATTTTAGTTAAAGATGATATTTAATCGTCTCTTTTATTCACTTTTGGTATTTGGCCTGTTTGTCGGAGTTATGTGGAAAAAAGACTTTAACTTGCTAATTTTTCAGAAGACGTTGGTTGATAGAGCTTGCCATACCTTAACCAACTGAAGGTGCAAATTCGTGAAAGCTCATCGAGACATGATTTGAAGTAGTCTATAATTGAAACATTCCATTATTTCCTAATTGTAATGAACTTCCTTGGAAAGAAATCTTTTATTTGTAGGAATTAGAATTAATTAGGAAAAAGGAATCTTTTCTTTTTATTTAAAGAAACGTGAGCATTGAAGAAAAAAGAAGGAAGATAAACTTGGGAAGCTAAAAAGAAGGAAAGTAGTGTGAACGGGGGAATAGCAAGGGAATGACAGAAGAAAACAAGGGTGACGTCTAAAATTTTCCTTCTTGAGTTTTGAACTATTAATTTTCAAGTTTTATCTAAAAAATTCTTCTAATTTTCTTTTGGAGATTTGATGACACGATACATGGCTAAAGATTTTATTCTAATTAAAAGATAATTGAAACCCTGATTCACTCAACACTATGAGATCTAATTAGTTTCTGTTATTTTTTGTATTTATGGGTATTTATATATTCATTATTTAAATTCCAAAGTGATTGTGTTCATTCTTGTGTAATTGTTTTGCATAATTATATAACTGGCCACAATTTAGTTGTTTGATAATCTGTAATTATTTGATAATTTTAGTATTAGTAGTAAGTGTTAATGCTATAAAAACTTTGGATTACATCACCAGAATAAAGCTTCACAGGTATTCGCCAATTAGAATTGGTGACTTTTTTAATTTTTAATGTTGTCAAAAGATTGAATCCTAAAGTCGTACCTACGGTTGTCTTTTGGTTAGGGAAATAACTAACGGTCTTATCTTGGTTACCGATACAATAAGGAAAGGCTAGTTATTAAAGCTTGTTAACAACCATAACCAATTTATTTATAAGCGTGTGAAATTATCCATGTATCAATGATCAGTTAAATTGAACCAAAGTGAAATTTAATTCTTTGACTAGAGTTTAGGTATTATTTGATTTTGTTTAAATTAGTTTTGCATATCTAAATTTCTTAAATTGAAATTTCTTTTTAGTTATTTTCAAAATCCCTCTCTCATTTAATTTTTAGTTAGTAAAGAAAAGAAAATAAATCGACTAGTCCCTGTGGCTATGACCCTACTCACCACTACACTTCATTTTATTTTTCTTTGAGTAGAAAATTTTATTTTTGCTGGTTTGACACCCAACAAATTTTGGTGCCATCGTCAGGGGCTAGTGTCAGTATTTATTTTCTTTTTGGTTTTATTCAGTTGATAGTTTATGCCTCGTTCATCTCGTACAGGTGAACCTCAATTTGATCCTGAGATAGAGTAGACTACCCAAAATTTGAGGAAAGAAATAAAGTGACTAGCTAAAAGTGCATCCTTATTTCCTGGACTTAAGTTAATGATTAATCTTGTTGAATTTTCTAGTAACTTAAAAGAAGAAATAATCATGGCCAACGAAAGGACTTTGAGAGAATTGGCCACACCGGATTTGAATCATCAACCTTTATGCATTGAATATCCTGCTTAGATGTTGCTTTTGAATTGAAATATGACTTTATTCACTTACTTCTTTTTTTTCATGATTTGCCAGGTGAAGATCCTCATAAGCACATGAAAGAGTTTCATGTGGTCTGCTCTACTATGAAGCCTTAAGGAATTAATAATAAGCAAATCAAATTAAGAGCCTTTCCATTTTTTCTTTAGCTAATAAAGCTAAAGATTGGATCTATTATTTGCCCTCTGAATCAATTACTAGGCTCTATAATTTGCCCTCTAGATCAATTATTACCTGGAATGAGATGAAGAGGCAATTCTTGGAGAAAATTTTTCCTGCTTCAAGAGCTACAAATATTTGCAAAGAGATATATGGGATTTGGTAATATAATGGAGAAACCTTGTATGAGTATTCAGAAAGGTTCAAGCAATTATGTGCTAGCTGTCCGCACCATCAAATTTCAAATCAATTGTTCATCAAATATTTCTATGATAGATTGTCTCCTACGGATATGAAGATAATCGATGCCGCCAGTGGAGGCACATTAATGAACAAAACACCCATTGAAGCAAGGAATTTAATTTCGGGGATGGCTGCTGATGTACAACAATTTGTTGATAGACAAGATTTTACCTTTGAAAAAGTCAACAAGGTAAGTATGTCTTCTCTTGATAAACGTTTAGATAATCTAACTTCTATGGTTGAAAAATTGACTGTAAGACAATTGCAACAAGCAAAAATTTGTCAGATTTACTATGCTCTAGGTCATCCAATAGACATGTGTCCCCCGCTTCAAGATGATTCGAATGAACATACCAATACAATTGGTGGATTCCCAAGGCCATCACAAAGGCAATGCGATCCTTGTTCAAATACATATAATCCAGAATAGAATGATCCCCAAACTTAGTTATGCAATAAGACCCTAGGGTTTCTTCCAACAACAATTTCAGCCTAGACCATCAATTCCATTACAATAACAACAATCATCTTTTAAGCAAGATAAGTCTCTTGAAGAAATCTTGAATTCGTTAGCTAATGATACTTAAAAATTTCAACAGAAGACAAGAACTAGCATTTAGAACTTGGTGAATCAAGTAAGCTAGATAGCATCTGCCATGAGTTAAATGCAATCTCAAAATTTCGAGAAATTACCTTCACAGACCGTCGTAAATCCAAAGAAAAATGGTAGTGCCATAACCTTAAGAAATGGCAAGAAGTTGAAAGAGCCCAACAAGAATCTACAAATGAAGTTGAAGAAGAAATCAAAAAGGAGGAAGATGGGGCTTAACCTCTTTCAACAGTCAAAGTCTAAAGAGAACCCTCCAACCATAGTGACACCTCCTCCTCCATTTTCTAGTAAATTTGCAAAGTTAAAGAAGGAGAAGCAAGAACAAGAAATCCTTGAGACATTTCAAAAAGTTGAGGTAAATATTCCACTTCCTAAAGCAAATACATTGCTATGCTAAATTTCTCAAAGAATTGTGCACCAATAAGAGGAAGTTGAAAGGACATGAGAGGGTCCAAATGGGAGGAAATAAATCAATCAGTCCCAATGGATAGGATCCTACTCACTATTACACTTCATTTTATTTTTCTTTGAGTAGAAAATTTTATTTTGTTGGTCTAAAACCTAACATGTAATGTCAATTCTACAGTTTTATTCTTAGTTTTACATTGGTATTCTATGCTTTGTCCTTTTATCTCTTTCTCTTATCTGTTTCATCCACTAGGATCGTGTGCACCCCTTCCTATTTACAGCTGTGTTCATGGCCAAACTTCTTTCCACACTTGAAACAAAGATTTTGGCTTTTTCTATACTATAGTTTTTCAAGTGAAATTTTTTGAAAATAGACTCATTGTATCTCTTGTTACTTAGTTCTAGAACAATTGTATGGGAACATATCTTACTACTTCCTTCTTCTGACTGATTTCTCCCATTCCCAAAACTCCAAACTCTTTATTTTCCTCCATTTTTTGGTTTCTTGGTTATTGCTTCAAAGGCTATATCCTGCAACCTTGCCATTTGAAAGGCCTCTATCAAAGTCTAAGGTTTGTGTATCTTTACTAAGACCTTGATTTCTTCTTGGAGTTCACTTAGAAAGCTAGAAACATAGTATGATTCTGGTAGACCTAGGGCTTTAATTTGGATAACCAATCTTAGTTCTTCAAATCTTTCTTAATAGGCCAAGACGTAGTGACCTGTTTTAGCTTGTTAAACTCTTCAATAGCATTTTCTTGCCAATAGTCTGCAAATCTTAGGACCAAATCATGACAAAATATATCCCACTCCAATTCTTTAATATCTTTCTTATAGCTTTGATACAAAAAATATGCTTTGCCCTCAAGTTACATTCTACAATGTCTAGTTTCTAAACTTCTGTCACCTGATTCATCTTGAAATACTTTTTTCCTTTCTTAATCTATTTTTTGGGGTTGCTCCCTGAGAATGTAGAAAAGTCTACTTTGGAAATTTTGATAGGAAATTGATTCCTTTCTTTTCTTCCCAAATTCCTTTGCTTCCTTCGATTTTTCTCAAATTTCCTATTGGAGGTGTTCTTTCTTTGGTATTTCCATACTGCCTTGGAGTTCCCAAGAAACTTCTCTCTCCTACAGGATTTTTCATAGTATTGAACTAATGAGTCATAGAGCCATGAAGCTCTTCATATCAGCCATTATAGAATTCATCTTTTGTTCCAAAGAAACCACCTTTTTCTTCAAACCTTTATTTTCTACACTGTCAGATTACATGGAGAGCTTACACATTTGTTCCTCTATGGTTTTGAGCCTTGTACCTTCTGTCACTGCAAAATCTCAAGTACTTTGTCCTAGGACCTATAGCTCTGATACCAATTTGTAAGGAATTGGATCAAGCATTAAGAAAATAGCAAGAATTGGGCAAAATAGCAGAAAGAAGAGACATGACGTAGTTATTCTGTTACAATGTCAACAAACATTCCCTTCAAAGGTAGGCTTCCTAATTGCCTAACTATCAATTTGTCCACGTCAGCTAACTAGTAATGAACCTAATGCTTTATTTCTTGATTCTTCTTTTTTGTAACTCTCAGCCTTTTAGCTCTCAGTCTTCAGTCATAACAAATGTTTTGTAATATTTGTTGATAATTTTTATCGTTGTAAATGGGTTTATCTCCTTTGCAATAAATTTAATTTGTCACAAGTTTATCATGACTTTGCTAATATAGTTAAAAGTCAATTTTCAAATGTTACCAAAGTTCTTTGTAAAGACAATGCTATGGAATACAAAGAAACATCATTACTTAACTTTCTTCACCAGAATGGTAGTGTTATACACCAATCATGTTCCAATATTTGACAATAGAATGGTCATCCTAAATGTACAATTCTGCATATTCTTGACAAAACACATGCTTTACAAATTTCTTCTTGTCAAGAACTTTTTTGGAGTGAAACTATTCTCAAAGTTGTCTTTACAATCAATAGATTTATTATCTTCTGCCATTCGTAATCAAACCCCTCATAAGTTTCTTTATGGACCTTTTCCTGATTGTGTAGAGTTAAAAGTTTTTTATTGTGTATGCATTGTTATTCTTCTTCAGCCTCATGAAAACACTAAACTGCAAGCTCATATGAGTTTATGCCATTTCTTGGGATATGGAGAACACAATGATTATAGTTGTTGGGATTCTCAATTTAAGAGATTTCGAGTTTCTCGTCATGTTGCCTTTTAGGAACATCAGATGTTTTCTTTCATGTCCAAATTTGTTCTCACTTACAAATTTTCACAACCTTTTTCAACAATCGATCTGTTGATTCTTTTACCTAATGAAAGTAATCTAGGTGTCTCTGTTGATCCCTTATCATTTCCAACACAATCTACTCGTGATGCATTATTTAGTACCCAAAATTCTATCCCAGCTGGTGATCCTGCCTTTAAAGTGCTTCTTGTGTTCCTTCCATTTGTACAACCTATTCTTTGTAGATTTAAATGAATAAAAGAACCTTCTACTAGTCCATGTGATTTTTAATATTTTTTTTACAGTTTTATCCTCGCATGCACCCATCTCTTCCTAAAAGCTTGTTCTAATTCTGTTTCAGAACAAGTTATGTAAGATGAATTATAGGCGTTAGACATTCTGAATACTTGGGATCATGTTGATCTACCCAAAAAAAATGCCTATTATCAATTACAAGTGAGTCGATAAAGTCAAGGCTCACTTAGATGGAACCTTAGATAAATGCAAGACCTATTGAGTTGCTAAAGGGTTTGCTTATGAATGTGACATTGATTATGAGGAGGTATTTTCTTCATTAGTACTTTGAAGATCTAGGCCTTTTAAACTACTTCTAAGGTCTTGAACTATTGTCCAACTCTGATGGCTATTATCAAACTCAGACCAAATATACTGTTAATATTCTTGTGCGAATTGGTCTAATTGGTGATAAGGTTTTATTAACTCCCATCGAGACTAATGCTTATTTTACTCGTGATGGCTCATCTTTTCACGATCCCACATTATATCGACAATTAATTGGTAGCTTAGTCTATCTTACAGTTAGTCAATCAGATATTGCCTATGTCATTAATGTTGATAGTCAATTCAGTACTACTCCATGAACCGATTATTTTTCTACTATTCTTTGCATATTGCAATATATCAAGTGTATCCCTTTTGACGGTGTTCATCTATCTTCTCATACTACATTTGCGTGCATGCTGATTGGTCGGAAGTTTCACATTTCTTTACTACAATTCTTAGTTGTGACAATCAAAGTGCTTTTCACATTGCTACTTTTGAAATCCCATTGATATGTTTTATAAACGCACCAAACATGTTGAAAATGACCATTATTTTGTTTGTCAACATATTGTTTGAGATACTACTCAACTATATTATATTTTCTCAAGTAATCAGACTATTGATATTTTTACCAAGGTTTATGTACTAGGAGGTTTTTATGCTCTATTTGCTAGGCTCTAGTTGGTCTACGCTCAACCATCTTGAGTTGAGGAGGTTAACATTATGATTGATTTTTAATCATTATGATTAATTGGTGTATATAGGTTAGCCTTTACTGGTGCCTTGATTACAAGACATTCTATATAGTGCTTTTTTCCTTATTTATTTTATTGCATTTGGCCTATATTTGGAATCTTTTTATTATTGAGTTTTTAATAAAACTTAAGAATTTTTCTCTCATTTCTTAAATCTTAGATTCATGTTTAGGGATTAGTTTGTGTAATAAGTTTCTCACCACCACACGTTTCGTATCAGTTGGTATCAGAATAGGCTTCTCCTATGATGGCTACTGGTAAGAATTGTGATGTTAATCCCATTGACAGAGTTAGGGATTTTACTATATCTGCCCAATTGCAAGCAATTTGCAGTTGTTTTGATCGTATCAATGGGAAACTTGATGAGATCTTCAAGTTGTTACGAGAGATTGGCTTGCACAGCAGGAGAGATCGTGATTCGCAAAATTATCGTGGCACGGGATTAGCCCCTGAGCAATGATTTTTCCATCAGGATCTAGTACAACTTCGTAAAATTAGGTCTACAAAGAGCGCTACATAGAAAACCCAAACTCATGGATTTATTAGGATCGACAACCTAACAAAGATTTGACACCAAAGAAAATGATTGAGATAGAAATTGATACACCATATTTAGAGGAATCACTAAGGAAGGATTCTTGTGAGGCCGATATGGAAGAGACTAGTCAACTTGTCGTGAGTATTGAAGAGTCATCTTTGAAGAGCATACCATCTGTATTACCTAACTTGAATTACGATTTGAGAATAGATATCTTTGAAAAGGGGCATATGATACGAATCAGGTAGTCATGATTCCTATCATTTAGGCATCACCAAAGTGGCTTATTTATTCATGCATCTTCGAGGATTCAAAAGGCTCAAATCATCACAAGAAAGCGTGGGAAACCTTCAAACGAGCACCCCTGATTTGATATTCAGTCTTGAGCTTCAAATTTAGAGACTGATTACTCATGGCTACAAGCAAACAAAAGGACCTTTAGGTGTTACTAAAGAAGGACAAATACAACTAGAAAGTCAAACATGCTTGGAAGAGCCATTACATCTAGTTGATGCCCATAAATTAAGGACGAGTTTTTTTCAAGTGGGAGGGAATGATGCGGACTTGTTTTCAGTGGAAAATTCCCAACTGCAAGTAGAGTATTGCAAGCCACACCCATGGCAAATGTGGGTAGCACTCACAGCTCGCGAACAGAAAGTTGATGGGGGTGGACCTTCAACCAACCACATTCGCGGCTGGTTTAATAGGCTCATGGCTCATTTGCGAAAATTTTACGAATTTTAATTCCTTTATCAGTAGTTTCCTTATCAACTTGTAACTCCATAGATAGTTAACTTGGTATGTGTTCGAGTTAGTTTTAGGTCTAGTTATTTAGCAGCCTTTTACATAGACTCTTTTATATTTTGGATATTATTATTGAGTTTTTAATAAAACTATAGAATTTTTCTCTCGTTTCTTGAATATTGGATTCGTGTTTAGAAATTAGTTCGTGTAACGAGTTCCTCACCACCATGCGTTCCATATCATGAGAGATATTCAATGTACCTTCCCATTAGTATTTTCTCATATCTCAATTATGGTATTCAAGTAATACAATCACATTTGCTTGGCAACCCTCACACTTCATAAATGCAATTTCTCTTTTCTTATGCTAAGGGGGTGTTTGATGACCAAATTATGCATTTAAAATTAATTGATTCAAATGTTAGCCACAATAAGACTGTTTGATAATCTAAATTCTTGAGTAGTTAAATAAAGTCTAGGTAAAATGTAACACAAAAAAAGGTAATATTAGCTGCACTTATCGCTAAACACAGAATACACTTATTAAGGTTCTAAAATGATATATTTCTATAAAATAGCCTTATAAAAATATGTTTTATCCCTATTCTTCTCTCCTCCTTAATCCCTAATCGCTCTCTTCTCTCAATAACTATGATAACTTTCTCTCACCTTAGAAAACAATTTTATATCGAACCTTTCTCTCTGATTATGTGATGGATGATGAACTTGGTTATATGTCAAAATGGAATCTAGTACTAATCAGATGATTTGATCCATTGCATAAACTTTTAGAACCGGTGGTAATGTAATAGAATCAGCAGCTTCCCTTACTTTGCTAAATGATGTTATAATAGTCGAATAATTTATAATATGCTTCTATGTATAGTATGAGGTTTTGCATCTTTGGAATTGGAAAAGATTGTAATCTTGTCGTTTCAAATTTTGTGCTATTCTGGGTTAGTTGCTTTTGTCTGGTTGCTTTGAAGATTTAGACTAGGGTTTGTAACTTGACCTTCTGCCAAAGTGCCAAGTGCTTGAGCAATGGTAGAATATGTCTGAGGATGTGTAGTTCTCAGCGCATATGAGTGAGATATTGAAAATTCTGTTGAATCAAACTTATTAATCACCAAATATGCTTATTGTTCCAATACAGACACTAGATTAAAAAAGAAAACAGGGAGCAATGGACATTTTGATAATACGGTTTACTCCTCTACATGCGCGCAGGAGAGCATAAGTTTACATAATGATTCAAATTGTCTGAAGAGGTTAATAATATGATCCCAAATGTCTTAAAAATAAGTAAGAAATGGAAAGAGGATGTGTTATTTTATCTCAAACGTGCGCAGGGGTAGGAGAAAAATTTGCTTTTCAAGCACCTAGTGTCATTCAATTTGGCACTGTTTCACTTATTAGGCTTACCGGCAAAATGGAGCATTAACTAAATATCCTTGCCTTTGGGTTTTGTTTGAGTGATGAACTTCACTAGATATGCTGTGAAATCTGAAATGCAAAACTCGCAGAATATGTTTCTAGTTTAGTTACAAATATTATTTCTCATAAGATAGCCTCCGTGTTCATATACGCTGTAAGGATTAGAATTTTTGTTAGTAATCATGCATTGTTTGTGAAGTATTTTTGTGCGATTGTGTGTTTTGATGACAATTTGTATTTCATTAGCCTTTTTCCTCTTTATGGATTGAGTACCCTTTGGCTGAAACTATCCTGACTTCCTCGATTCTCTCCCATATATGTATTAATAGTCGAATGTAACAAAATAAAAAATTATAAGAAATAAATTGACGCAAGAATAAATTATTAAACTTCAATTATATGTATTAATAGTCAAATACAAAATAAGAAATTTGTAAAAGATAAATTGACACCAGGATAAATTACAAAATTCATGAAATTCAATATCTAGTTGCATATTGTTATCAAACTGATATTTTGAATTCAATAGGGTAAAATTGCAAAATTTGTAAAATTCAACATTTAGTTGCATATTATCATCAAACACACATACTAAATTCAGTATTCAGATTCAGATGTGAATTTGTAAGTTTTTCAACACTTAAAATTCAGCAACTTAAGTGATTTAGAATTCAGTTAGTTTTATCAAATGCCCCCTTAGAGCATTAATGAAAATGAAAAAATCCTTCTTTATTATATTTGAATTCAAGTACCCAAAATGAATAAAAATTCTTGCACGCACCATGTCTATGTAGACACATGGCTTAATATGTTCATACTATATGCGTCAAAACTTGTATATTTGAGAAAGATGCAATTATTTAAATCTATATTCTACAAATGAATCGGGTCTACACAATAATATTTGCAAAATATACCAAGTTTAGCTTACCTGTCACATTGTTCCCGCCCAAATACATGCCTCTAAGCGTGGTTAGATTCCAAATTGCTTGTGGTATGTTTCCGCTGAATTTGTTGTATGACAAGTCCAAAAACCGAACACTTGAACATTCTCCGATTCCTGATGGGATTTCACCTTGAAAGTAATTCCCTGACAAATAAAGTCCTTGGAGCTGTGGGAGATAATTGCAAATATGTGCTGGAAGGTTACCAGATAAGCTATTATTTATACAACTAAATTGTTGCAATGAGGACAGGTTAAACAAAGCCCGTGGCAGAGGGCCACTTAGTTGGTTATTATCGATGTTCAAAAATTGCAATTTAGGCAGAGCACTGAATTCCTGGGGAATATTTCCTGTCAATAAGTTGTAACCCAACTTGATGACCTCCAACTTTGTGGAATTAAAGAACCCGCCTAATAATGAACCTGAAAATTTGTTATGACGGAAACTTAAGTACCGGAGTCCAGTTAAAGCTGTCAACCAAGATGGAAATTCCCCGACAAAGCCGTTGCCTTCAATGTCAATGTACTTCAACCGGCGCAATTGAGCCAACTCTTTTGGAAGCACCCCATGAAAACTATTATTGATGATGCTGAAATGAACTAGGAAAGAAAGATTTCCCAAGTTTGGAGGTATAGTTCCAATTAGATCCATGTTGGGAAGGTCTATGGCCGCAACTCTTTGATGGCGAGAATTGCAAATGATTCCAATCCAATTACAAACTGAGGTAGAGGTCGACCAGTTGACCGGGAGGATGTTATGGGGGTCATGTATTGCAGCCTTGAAAACAAGAAGGGCATTCAGATCATTAGTGTTGTTATTGGCAACACTAAGCGCTAAGCTAGTTGTGACAAAGTGCAGCGCCACATGGAAAGCGAAGTAAGCTCTGTCCATTATTTAGACGATAGGCTAGGACTACTGCAAATGCACTCAAAAGAATATGCTTATCGTATCAACACATAATGGAGTATTAATTAGTCTGGTCTGCTCTTCGCGGATCACAACACTTGTCGAGGTAGAGATCTTTGGACTTGGGAAGGAGTGGTTATGTGTCATAGTTAATTTGATTGCTAAAGGTCTAAGTTAAGTGCACGGCAATCAATACTAAGACAGCTAAAGTCAAGCTCAATTTTCTTTATGTCAGGTGGAAAACAATAATATTAGTAAGAATCCGTTTGGATATCATTATTTAAAAATTATTTTTAAATAAATTAAAAATATTTTTTATTGATTTTTTTAAAATATGAAAAAAGTTTGTCAAATTTTGTTGACTTTTGTTGAAATGGAGGAAATGTTTTAATTTTTGAATATTTTTTGAAAAACTTATTTGAAATGTTTAGAACTTTTTAATAACTTATTCTACTTTTTATACAATTATTCACAAAATATAACATTTTTTTCAACAAATTTTGTTCAGAAAAATGGAAAAAATTGCGACGAACATTTTGAGCTCCATTTATAATAGTAATGGAGTTGTAATGGAATACCGAGCAATGGCACCGGATGTTATCAGCATCCGATACTAGTGTCCAATAAAGTGAAAATTTTGTTAAGAAGGCCAATTTCATTCAAAATTCAAAAAATGTGAGGAAAAATTGTTGACTTTTGTTGAAAAATTTTCAAATAATTTTCACGTATTCAAACGCCTCTAGGAAAAAATTTTCAAATATAATGCTCAAGTAATGGTATCCAAACGAAACTTACCCACTTGCTTTCCCTCTTGTCTTGCGGTGTTTATGGAAAATAAGCTCAAATCAACTTCTAAGTCAAGTCAATTGCTAACTCTTAACTTAGAGGTAGAAATCTGACAAAGACCGAGACTAAATTTGCAATCGAGACAACTTTTCTTAACTTTTCCCATATTGAACTCTCAAAAAATGATAGCGTTCGAGGGAGGATTAGGATACTTATATATGAATAATAACCATTCCTTATTATAATTTTTAAAAACGTGTTAAATTTTGGTTAAAATAAAAGTACGTTTCAACACAAAATTGCCATAAGTGTGGTCTCAAAGAGAGATCTTCGGGCCTGGGAAGGTATGGTTATGTATTGTTGTAGTCGGGGGGCGTTGATTTACTTGTTATATAATTTGGCTTATAATTTAACTCTATTTTTAGTCTTATATCTAGATAATAGAATGTACATAAACAAAATATTCAATATCCTTACAAGTACTACAACACTGTATCATTGCACATTTATAATCAACATAAAAATAATATCAACAGTGCCTAATCGTGCCGCTCAAACTTTGATGGTGCAGTATTTTTTTATATAAACATGTTGCTATGTGATTTTTTCAGGTTTGCATCCAAACCTAATTGGGTACTATTTTTAGTTAAAACATTCACATATATAACTTTTCACTATTTCATTGGAATTCATTATTATTTTCTTTGCTAAGGTAATGGAAATGATTTAAACACTTCACTCTTTATTGTTTATACCAAAAGAACTTTATTATTTTAAAGAAAATTTGAAGTGTTATAATTTATTAGTCTAAATGGAATGCATAAACTAAAAATGGAGTATATGAGCCATTACTTTAAAATAAATGCTTAAATATGCTTAAGAAACATCAAAATTTATTTTTGTTTAAAAAAAAAAAGGCCATCAAAATTTCTTTAAAGCAAGGGTGCGTTTATTCTATTTTGTACCCCAAAAATTTTTGTCATTTCCACTTACACACGATATTGTTTTTTTAGACATTCTAATAAATAGATCAATTTTATATTTTAAATTATCAGCACATTCCCAATAATAAATGGACGTCTTTATTTTTTTTAGTCGCATGCTGCAAAACCAGATATTTTACTGTTGATATGATTGTGGTCGGTTCACCAAGAGTCCAACTCAGTGGATTCTGGCCCAATCTCTCGACGCGTTAATGAGATTAATAGACAAAAAATGTAATAGTGACGTTTCATTGCCATAGCTTCTAAAAAATGGTAAGTTTTTATATAAAAAAAATGTAATTAGTCGGATAGCGTCACTAATTTGGTTAAATTATTCCATTAGATTACTTCTTTTATGGTCTCGTTAGAAATTATAAAAAGACTATTCTTATTTGATATAACTATTTATGCAAGTGATTTACAATTAAGTGGTAGTTGTATATTGTATAAATCACAATAAATCCACCAAAAAGATTTAATGTGTGTAAATTTATGTCAGTTTCCACAGCCTTTAAACCACTACCACTGAGAATTTACCTCGTTAATGGCTAGTCTTAATTCTTGATCTATTTGACATTGCTTTTTGAAAAATAATTTAAGTTATAGATGCTTTGGCTTAGTTGGTGGAATTTGGTTGGATTGTTGAAATCTGAATGATAATGCTAGTTTGCCTGAGGACAAGCAAAAGTCTAAGTATAGGGGTATTTGATGTGTGCCCAATTTATAAGTGTTTAGAGAGTAATTTGTGTGGTTTTAATTAGAAAAATTTGGTCTTTTTGGAGTACTTTTATTTGATGAAAGTTATTTTAGAAGAAAGGAACTGATTTGTATTGTTTTTGGCAGATAGAAGTGAAGAAAATTGGATGAAATTGAAAGCGCCAAGAAGGAAAAGTGCAGTCAAAATTCTAGCATTCTGTTTCAGGTGAACCAGATCTGGATTGATCGAAACAGTAGGCAACACAACAGAGTTACTATTTTAGTGATTTATTTTCTTTTCCAACTCAAAGACCTAATTTTCCGGATGCCACAAGACTCATAAATATGAGAAAATATGAAAATATCAACAGGAAGCGACAGCAACCCAAAAAAAAAAAAAATCTACAACACAATAATCATCAAGAAGGAGATCAAGAAGAAGATCAAGACTCAAGACTGCAGATTTTTACTCTTCTTTTTCTCATTTCTTTATGAATTCTTCAGTGTTTATGGATTATATTGTTTTGGTTTGTAAGACTATGAGTGGCTAAATTTGGTTTTAGAGATTAATACTCTAAACATGATGTTCTTTTGATTAATCTATATATGAACCATGCTTTTATTATGTGATGCTTGTTATTCTTAATGCTTAATCATGTTTGGCCTCCATGATTATGATTTATGTTGTGTTGCGCATTGAGAGATGGTAGCATAATAGATTAACAATTATCAATTTAGTTGTTTATTGGCAAGAGATTGTGATAAATAATTAGATACACATAGGAGTTGCTTATATTAGCCTTATTAGGTTGATTGTCTAATGGGTTAACACCATGAGAGGGGTTAATTTGCTTTTCAATTAATCTAACTAAGGTTTAGTCATTAAATGTTGAGAGAGTTTAATTGATACCTTTGGAAAACTCAAGTTATAATAAAGCACTGATAATTCATAGGTTAATTAATTGAATTGATTGTGGTTGAGTGTTAGTTCCTAATATTCATGGGTTGTTGATTCATCTTCAGATTTATGTGCTTTGTGCGATTCTAGTTTAATTAATTTGGTATTAATTTAATTTTAGAGTAGTTTTAATCTAGAATTTACTGTTAGTCTTGTTCAATTTAATTGGAAGCCTTAGACAAATAAAAGTAAGTTGATAGGTGGCTAAATAACTAATTCTTGTGTGAACGATCTCTACTCATTACCATATCAACAACAACTGGAACAGTAAGCAACAATTGAAGCAACCAACAATAACAATAATAATAATTTGGAGAATAAAGTGCAGCAAATTTGAAAAGTTTTTCTCCGAATATGTCCAATTTTATGCCTGTTGAGAAGGCTGTTATTTATGGTGTTGATTTGAGTATTGGACAAGGAGAATAATGGATTTAAGGACTCAAATTACGAGTTCTTGGTAACGGATTTGAAGTAAATGATAAGATTGTAGAATCTAAAGATAAAAGAAAAGATAAATTACAAAATACTCTCTTATGGTATCGCATTCAACCACATAAGTAAATGCTAAGACTGTAAGATAAACGAAAAGATAAATTACAAAATACTTCTTTGTAGCATCGCCTTCAATTACATAGTTCTCCTTTCTTTCCAATATGACCACATAAACCTCTGTAGTTTTACAAAGTGTAAAAGATCAACGGAATCAATGCTCCATCACGGAATGCCACATCTCACATCACAGAATGCCACATCTCATTCTTATAATCTGCTGCTAATGTAGAATATTCCGTGACATTGAGTTGGTTACATATGCATAGTGCGGAGTATTATGTCTATTTTTTACATTTTATAAAACCACAAGAGAGTTATATGATCATATTAAAAAGATAGGAGAACTATGTGATTGAAAGCGATACAAACATGGACATATTTCGTAATTTACTCTAAAAGAAATTGATTTTTTTTTTTTTTAACTTTGAGTTGTCTGCTAAGTTGAATGTCAAAGTGACTGAGAAGAAGACGCAAATGGAGAAGTCCATTGTGGGAGCATAGACTTACGCAAATGGAGAAGTCCATTGTGGGAGCATAGACTTTCATAAATTTGGAAGTTCAATAAAGAAACCCTCAGTATTTAGATAAGTAACCCTTGCAAATTGGGACAGAAAACAAATTGGGTCCTTATAGAACTATTTGGGCTAGATACAACTTCAAAAATATGCGAGTCCAAATGGAATTCATTTAAGATCCTAAATAAAATATTATAATCGGATCAAATTGACAGTAAAGATATCTCGCTTAAAGCTCATAAAACGGGCTCAAATTTTTTTCAATCTAATTCAGCATATGGTAATTAGGAATAGGGTCCCTACACAATTGGGACAACAATAACTACGTTGTAATATTCAATTTTTGGATATGTTTCCTTTATTTATTTTTGGAAAATATGATGAGATTTGCACTAACAAAAACAGAAGAAATTACATGCGAGCCCCAATTTCGAAAATATGGCTCCAAATATTATGTTATCTTGGACTTTTATCTTTTTTCCATCACCAACGTTGTCATTGGTTTGAAGTGTAAAGACTTCACGTAAGATGTTAGAAATTTATGGGACGTGAAATTGTTTGAGAATTGGATTTAATGGATTTAACTACACAATCCTACGAGGCCTCCCTTGAAGATACTATTATCACCGTAGTACAAAACATCTTTACGTGAGCAGATTTAAATTATCGTTATATGTGCAATAAGAACTCTATAAAATTTGTAAATTTAACATAAGTTGATATGTTAATGGTTGATTATCTAAGCAACTTGGATAATTTTTTTTTCTTCAGTTCTAAAAGTTGATATGAAAATTTTAGAGAAACTTCAATACTACTTTTAGGGGTGGCAATCGGGTTGGGTTTCAGGTTAGCAGATTAGATTGAGATCCAAGTATAACACAAAAAACCCGCCGACCCGAATCTGACTCGCCAACTGGTGGAGAGTCAACCCGAACCTGATCCCGCCATGAGTTGCCGGTTGGTGAGTCGACCGTGAGACCAAAAGAAAATTGGAAACAGAATTGCATTGATAAACAAAAAAACACAATACAAAAGTTACACAAATGAAAGTGCTCATTATTCATCCATATACTATCTCAGTCCATTTTCCTCTTCACCAAGCAAATTCCTTTTAAAGTTTCACAAGCAATATTATTTCTTTCTTTGCTTATCTAGGGGTAAGTACAGAATGCTATTTTTCAAGCTCAATTTTCAAAATTTAATTTCTAAACCAATACGAATGACAAATTACAAGTTTCTACTCGTATTTTGATATTTCAAGCCAACTTGCTCTTAATACAAAACAAACCTCTTTTCTCACTTTAAAGTATTAATTTTCATTCTATTCTTCATTTCATTGTCATGCATCAATTTGCAAAATAGTACATTTAAACTGTACTACAAAAGTATAGCAAAAGAAACAAAAATACAGCCAAGAAAAGTTAAAGAGCAGGATAAAAGATTAGAATTAACCCAAAATACACCATCACTGAAGAAGTCGCCAGATTAGAACAACTCATAAATACATTATTTTTCAGCTTTCTTGATATGTAATTAGTCTTTTTTTTTAATTACATTATTATAGTTTGAGAGAGAATGTAGAGAAACTGTTTCTCTTTGGGTTTTTCTTTTCTTTTTTTTTTTTTTTTTGTCAAAGTTTCTTTACAGAGTTTTTTTTTCCCTTCAGCTTCGCGAGTCGACTCAAACCTGATCCATTTTTGTGAACCCAAACCCGTTATTTTTGAATTAGCTTCGTGTCACATTTTCGAGTTGAGTTTGAAATTGCCACCCCTAACTACTTTGTTGGGCCGAGCAAGTGATTGGCTCATATTAATCCCACTTATTTGCATGATTTTAATATTACTTGTACTTGCGAGTTAGGATGCCACTTGGTATGACAGGAAGATCTCCTACGCTGGCTTAGTCGAATAGCAAAATCAAATTTAAAGTTTGGAGTCACATGGTTTAATTTCAATAATACCTTGAATACAACATTGTTCTTATATTATGTTTTAGGCTACCCTGTTCTCAACTTCTTTTTTAAATACTTTTAACTTTTGCTTTTTGAAAAATCCATTTTATTATGCCTTTATCTACAATTTTTTCCCTAATGCTGACTTTTCTAAAGCTAAAACCAGAAATAGTCGTTAAGAATAGCTGTACTCAAAGCTAAAATGATTCATTTGAAATTTTGACCGGGTTCTTAAACTGGATTAAGTTGTATCACTATAAAAATAAAATAAGGTCATGCTGATAAATATTTGTTGATGCTCTTAAAATTTTTCAAAAATTAAAAAAAAAATTGCTGCACTGGTATCATGTGACTTTAAATGAGGTACTTAAAGCAACCAGAAGATACTTGTTTTTTTTTTTATCTAAAGTCAAAATTAAATTAGTTAGACAGAGAGACACACCAAAAACGTCACACGCAGTGACTAAACAAGAAGTCACTTGGGCATTGTCCTTTACGTATCTTTGCCAAAATGGTCTAAATATTTGTGCATGTTGTCGGGGTACAAAAGGTATAACAGAAATGATTATGTGCTGGGAAATTGATTAATGGGCCAAATCTGATTGACCCCCAAGTGTATAAATGTTTTACGTGGCAAGCGTAACGCATGATACTCAGAGAAACGCTTAGTATTTTGCTCTTCCCATATCCGAATTGAATTTTAGATGTATTGCACTTGGAACCATTTTAAAGGGGTATATGATAGCTCACAGTTGAAGATTCCTGGCTTTCTTCCTTCATTTTTACTTGCCTTTATATGAAGAATTTATTTATGTAGGAAGCTAATTAAACCAAACAATATAGTTTTTTTTTTTTATTTTGCCAAGTGTTCTAATTGAATTGGTTAATATATTTGGGTCTATTGTGGTGTGTGTGCATGTGATTATATTTATGCTAGTAGTACTAGTTTAGGTTTTAGTTATCCCGCAACTCCCAAAAAGACGCGAGTTGGGTTTTGTTTTATTTTCTTTAGTCGTTTGTTTTTTGGTTGCCCCTCTTACGTTTTGAATAAGAAAATTTTTCTCAATCTTTCTTGTGTTTCTTGTCTAAATTCTTGTGAATTTTATTCATTTAAGTGATTTGGGTCCATTAGAGTGATATCAGAGCCATAGCATATTTACAAATATTTCTTGTTCAATTCCAAAATTGAAGAATATGGAGGAGTGTAATTTTTGAAGAAAGCAGATGTTAACCCATTTGAAGTCTTATGGATTAAATCAATATGTTGAAGAAGGAATTGGTGACGACGCTGATGCATAGGACATAAAAAAGGATAACATGGCATTGTCACAAATTCACAAGGGAATTGACATGTCAAATTTTAGAAAAATTGCTACTGCGAATACGGTAAAGGAGATTTGGGATATTTTGGAGAAAACATATAAAAATAATTTGATAATGTTAAAGAGAAAGTTTGAACTTGCAATCATAAGAAAATCTGAATCAATTGAATTATATTTTTCTTGCCTGTTAGAGATTCAGAACGAGATGACACTTAATGATCATCAACTTATTGATGGGGCATTTATTGAGAAAATTCTTATTACCCATGAAGTTTGATCACACAATAACAGTAATTCAAGAAACCAAGGATTTGTCAAAATTAAAAAATTGAAGAATTGCAAGGATCTTTATTTTTACATGAATAGAGAATTAATGGGAAGATAGAGGACACATTGGATACTGTGAAGAAAGCACTATAGACAGTTAAATTTGAAGGCAAAGGATGAACCTAATGAGCAAAAAAATTTTCAACAGAGAAATCATGACAACAACAGCAAAGGTTGTGGTTACAACAACAGAGGTAGAGGTCAGGCTAACAATAGAGGTAGCAACAGTTAAGGGTGTGAACTTCTTTGGTGCTAAGTGTGAATATGTAGTGAGCGGGTCAGATTGTGGTATAATATTTATTTGGAAGAAGGGTGGTGATCTTATCTCATGTTATGAAAGCTGATAAGCATGTCTACGTTTGAAGAGCTTGGTTTAATAGAGGGAATGTAGGAAGTTAATTAAACCAAGCAATATACTTTTTTTTATTTGGTCATGTGTCCCAATTTAATTGGTTCGTATATTTGGGTCTATTGCGGTGTTTGTGCATGTGATTATATCCATGCTAGTAGTACTAGTTTAGGTTTTAGTTGTCCCATAACTCCCAAAAAGACGCAAGTTGGGTTTTGTTTTATTTTCTTTAATCGTTTGTTTTTTGGTTGCCCCTCTTACGTTTTGAATAAGAAAAATTTTCTCAGTCTTTCTTGTAGTTTTGTCTAAATTCCTGTAGGTTTTATTCATCTAAGTGATTTGGATCCATCAATTTATAAAAGAGGAATTAATAGTGGAACATAAAAACTAGAAAGAAATCTCCATAATTAGTTTGTGTTTATTGGAGTAATTTCCTTAATTAATTTGTGTTGTTGTTTTGCTTTGTTCTGTATTTAAAGTTTTGCTTAAGAATTTTGTGAGGGTTATTGTAGTGACTTTACCGTGCTAGGCCAGTTAAGTGATATTTTCAAAATGTGAGAAAATCTCTGCTATTATCAGAAATTTTAAAGGTGGTTTTAAAATTATTAATATTTACTAATGGTTTCGGACATATTTTGAATTATGTGATTATGAACATATTATTACGTCATTGTAAATATAAACCAAGTTAAATATCTGCAATTATTAGAAATTTCAAAGGTGGTTTTTAAATTATCTGTATTTATTAACCTTTTGGTTTCTGACATATTTTGAATTATGTGATTATGAACATAATATTACATTACTGTAATTCTTAACCAAGTCAACTAATTATAGATTTGAATTAGTACATTCCCTTCAAAAGCCTTACAGTAAAACTAGCTGCATAAAGAGCATTCCGTTTAGCTTTGTATATCTTCATCAATTTTAGGCCGATATTTAACATAAAATGTTTACGTTTTCAAAATTTTTTGATGCTATTGAAGATCCTTGTAGACACGATACCTTAATTCTTTGTAATTATCACATTATCAAATAAAGTATCTTACTAATAATTTTTCACAAAAAATTATTAATAAATTGGAATTGTTTTTAGAACTCTTAAATATCACTTGAAGCTGACACTTGAACAATTAACAGAAGACTTAATCTGCAAAATCGTGTCAAATAGTATAATCTATATTTAATAGTAGGTGGTAGGTCTTTCAAATAATTGAAACTTGTCGTTTTCTTGTGGAGAATTCCATACATCCTGTCTTTTCATAAAAAATTATTAATAAATTGGAATTGTTTTTAGAACTCTTAAATATCACTTGAAGCTGACACTTGAACAATTAACAGAAGACTTAATCTGCAAAATCGTGTCAAATAGTATAATCTATATTTAATAGTAGGTGGTAGGTATTTCAAATAATTGAAACTTGTCGTTTTCTTGTGGAGAATTCCATACATCCTGTCTTTTCATTTGGTATCTTGGCTTGTCATTTGAATATCTACTCTCCTCATGTGGAGTGATAGTCGCCTACGGTAACTATCTTGACCAAGACCTACTATTCCAGACTTGCGGACTCTGGACATTGATGAACATGCTGGGTCCAAGTCTCGGATTCTCTCTTTTCTTTCTTCCCAAACCACGTGGACGAAAAATAAAGTGAAAAAAAACCTCCATCGGATCTGCTTATTTTATTTTCATGAACACTCAAGTTTTTTTTTAAATAATCTCAATGCAAAGTGATACAAATTGGACTTTAACATTCACAAGATTTTAATTGATGGGCCGAAACCAAAAATAAATAAATAACACTTTGATTTTTTTTTTTTTTGAACAAAAAACCTTCATTAAGAGTAGAATAGTCATTGTACATTAGTTAAAGAAACAGCTAGATCATGAGCCTGTTTAACTCTAAACCTATCAACTTAAACAATAATACAAGATGAAAAGGAAGTAGCAGTCTTAGAAATATCATATATAATTGTATCTAGACCAAAAGGAATAATGTATGCATTACATAAGCATTGCAGTAGGTGCAAACAATCCGTCTCCAGCAAAATGTTTTGAAAACCATAATTCAGAGCCATTAGCATTTCACATTGAAGGGGAGAAATTGTATGGCTCTTTCCTTATGGATATATGCCAAATAAATTCAAATTTGATGAGACAATTTTTCGCCATCAAACGATGTTTGGTTAAATTTTATCTACTGGCATATTTTATGTTATTCTATATGCCAAATAAATTCAAATTTGATGAGACAATTTTTCGCCATCAAACGATGTTTGGTTAAATTTTATCTACTGGCATATTTTATGTTAACATAAAATATGCCAGTAGATAAAATTTAACCAAACATCGTTTGATGGCGAAAAATTGTCTCATCAAATTTGAATTTATTTGGCATATATCCATAAGGAAAGAGCCATACAATTTCTCCCCTTCAATGTGAAATGCTATCCTGCCTTCATGCTCTTACAATGGCTCTGAATTATGGTTTTCAAAACATTTTGCTGGATACAGATTGTTTGCATCTACTGCAATGCTTATATAATGCATATATTAACTAATCTCATGTCATCCCATGTTTGGTTGGGTTTTTTATATGGTATTACTTATCCCACTTAACTAACTTAATCCCATAAACATGGGATAAAATAATCCCATGGGGGGTTGGTATTAGTTATCTTGGGATGATGGTGTGTGTGGGACAATAATAATTTAGACTAATTTAATTATAGGCATATCTTATAATAATCAAGATTAATATACCATCTTCCTAAATCCTCTATAGGACTTTCTTCTATAAAAAATACAATATAATATTTTTCGTTCAACAATTGTTTTGTAACTTGTATCACGTTTTTAATTTTGTTCATATTATTATTTTATGTTTCTTATGATTTTTTGTGGGTTTTATTTATTTTTAATTCCAGCTCGAATTCATCATGATTTTATTTTCACATATAAAACTATGAATATTTATTTTTTTGAAGTATTTCAAGTATCTATGCATTAATGATTAACTTCATGCCATGACATGACAGTTGGGGTGGGCAAAAATAATTAAAAAATAAAAAAATGCAATAATCACTCTATTTCGAACCAAAAAATAAGAGTAATCAAACTAAAATTTGAAATCGGCTAGGTTAATTAAACCTTATTTACAAAAGTGGTTTCGGTTTCGGTTTCGGTTGGGGGCATCAATTTTTGAAAACTGCAGTTAACTGAACCAATTCATATATATATATATATATATATATATATATATATATATCTTAAAGGCTAATATTTATGAATATTATAGAGGAATTGAGGAGTACTAAATCATTTCATTTTCAAGTTTAAAATAAATAAAAAACTTAAATATCGTATTTGATCTTTCTTTCTATTTAATTTTAATTTGTATATTATTCATTGTGTTTATACTTTATTTATCATATATTTTCTTGAGAATAACTAAAAAATTACTTTGATATAACTTAGATACAGAATATGAAAAATAGCATAAGTATTTTTTACTTGTATTATGAAAAATTTAGATTTCTAATTTTTTTTATTTTAAAAAGATTAGATGCAAAAGTTTCAAATTGTAATTTCATTGCTTTTTTCAAATTCTTAGTCAATGTAGTAATATATTTAATTATTATGTTTGTTTTATTTATATGATGATTCATATAATACCATTTGAACATTATTTTTTGAGTTATCAAATAAAAATAGTAATTCATCTGATTTCTATTTTTATATTTTACCATATTATAATTCTTATAATATTATTTGAATATGTGTTGGATTGCCAAGTAAAAATAATTATATAAATATATAGTATTTTAGCTAATAAAATAGTAATTTAATTTTCAACTAAACACAGGATGAGACTATTGCCTAAGAAATCCCGTCAAATCTAGTACTAACCAAACACTGGATTAGAAGGATTGTCAATCCGAGGATAATTCATCCCAGGATTATAGATTCTGGGATGAATCATCCTGTCTCATCTTGTCCATGAACCAAATGAACCCTGAAAGTATGATTCAGGAGTTTAATTATAAATATGAATTTAAAAATTTGTATATAAATCGTACAGAAATGACACCAGTGTACTACACATTGTCGAACCAAGACATGAGTTCATTAACCAGAAATTTCCAATATTGTGCTACACTAATTTTGATTTAGTACTTATTCTTATATATAAAAACCAATGCTAATTTATATTTTATCACATTACTAGCTTTCTATAAATAAAAATAAAGAAGGTGGTAATATCATTATTGTTACTTTGTACATAATAGATAAGATACCTTACTACTGCCATGTAAATTTTAAAGTGCTATTACAACATACTATTTGTAAAATATGATACCCAAAAGCACATTAAAAGCCCATATTTTTGTTCCAGAAAAATTTAGTGCTGAGAAAATATACATAATACAAAGATCTTCTTTTGAATTATACATCAAACATATGTGGTATGAGTATTATGCAAACATATGTGGCTGTGTTTGGATATCATTTTTTGGAGATTTTTGGAAAAAATTTTTTGGAATTGTTTTTGGCATGAAAAATTTTTTGGTCAAAAAAGTACAAAAATTTTTTGGTCAAATTTTTCCACCAAATTTTCATTTGAAATTTCAAATAAACTTTAGAGATTTTTTTGTAATTATTCACAAAAACAAGCATGTTTGTGTTCAAAATTTGTTTAGAAAAACTGAAAAATTTGCGAGTAACAAAATGAGATCCATTTTTGATAAATTTTGAGGTCGGACGACGAAGCCGACGTCCGCTTCAACAAAAATGTCTTAGCAGACGTCCACTTATTTAAGGGGACAACAAAGCAGACGTCTACTTCTTTAAGCGGACGTCCGCTTCTTAAACAACCATTATGTCACATCAACAAAATTTTCACATTCAAATACTTTTTCACCTTTCCCAAAAAGTCAATAAAATTATGTCACATCAACAAAATTTTCACATTCAAATACTTTTTCACCTTTTCCAACAAGTCAATAAAAAACAATCTAAATAATTTTTTTAAATAATTTTCAAAAAATATTCCAAATAATCATATCCAAACGGAGCCTTATTTCTCAATACCCTGGTCTGCATGTCAGTCTTATGAGTTGAGTCTGCTGAGTCACCGATTTACTTCACTAAGGGGGCGTTCAATAACCGAGTCTGCAGAAGCAGCAAGCAGTAGAGCCGAGCGGAAAAGCTATGAAGTAGCGCATGTTTCTTGATGATGGAACCTTGGTGTTTCGTGAGTTAAACGTCACTACAAGAAATTTGGGATTTTGCGACGATTTTATTTGGCTTGGTAATTTCATCATAGAAATATTTGTTCAGCCAGGAAATTTTCATTTGGTTATCAACGTTTTCAAAGGTAATCATTTGACAAGGAATTATAGCGCCGCTTAGATTTTTCACCTAAATTAAATGTTGGTGCGAAAATCTTATTTCTCTCGTTAAGTGAGGTCGCAAAAGCTTTGGTAACAAAGATTCAGTCGCTTATATACGGCAATAGCGAGAAAATATTTATGATTGGTAGCTAGAAAAATTGTCACTCACTAAACATTTATCTTTAGAGTGGAAAATTTTCTCTCCAAATGTTTCAACCTTATAGCAAGAATTTTTTACTTACAAAAGATTTGAAAATAAAAACTTAAATTATATTTTAAAAGATAAACACGATAATTGCTGAAGTACTAAAATTTTGTAGGAAGTAAAAGAAAAGCATTTTAATTTGAATAGATTATGAACGATACTTAGAAATCACGCTTACAATAGTGTTGCTTTTTGTTCATTGCTTCTCCTTTCTAAAGGAAAAGTTTAATTTAGAGTTTAATTTAGAAACTTTCTCTTAAAAACCAGTCAAGAACAACAATAGTTTTAATTTAACTACTTGCACAATTATCTTAATCCAAAAGGAATATTCACAATGAATAATATTATGCACAGACATGCATATAAAGATACATATATACATGCATATAGAGATAGGAATTGTTTAAACTCTTAAATATTACAAGAAGCAAATACTTCATCGTTTAATAGAAGACTTTATTTATTGTCAAACAGTAAAACATCTATTCAGTAGTAGGTGAACATTTTGTCTTGCATCATCCTCCTAATGGGGAGTGATAATCACCTACAGTAACTATCCTGACCAAGACCTGTTGTTCAAGTCTTGAAAACTCCGGACATTGGTTGTATTAAACAGTGTCTTAAGTCACTGACCTTGTTACATGGTTGTACCAAGATTACTGACTTTTTTTTTTAGATCCAAATAAAAAAAAAGTTACTAATCTTTTAAATATTATCGTAACTTGATAGGACAACACAAAGGCAACAAAGAGATCTCCCAATTTAGCTATCCTTTTTTCTTAAGATTCCTTTTTGTAATAGAATAAGAATTTAAAAAAAAAAAAAAGAAGTCACTGATCTCTTCCATTTCTTTCATCACAGACCAAATTGTAGAATAATACTTAAAAAGAAAATAAAAAAACACTCACATCTTATCAGTTTGTTTTATTTGTTCAAGGGCTTAAGATTAAAAAAAAAAAAAAAGAATCTAGATTCCAAAGCGATACAAATTGGACTTAAAACTGCGTGAAAGAATTGTGCTTAAAACTCACAAAAGCATGCAATGATAGTCCATCTGCTGCATCCTAAAAGACAGAACTTGGGCTTCCTTACAACAAATACAGCTAATTGATATGCAAAATCCCAAAAAAAAAAAAAAAAAGAGTAACACCTGGATTGAATCGTATATCTATTGCCTTTTGAATATGCCCAAAGAATTCCATTTTCTGTAACAATTCTTTTGTGTCAAAGGATGCTTGGTTGAATCTTATTGGTACGCATATTTTAAGAGTTACTTTTGAAAGTAAGATCAGGAGTTCAATTATTAAAAATTGAAGTCAGATATTTCATATGTCATTTCGAACAGGAAAAACTGGAATACTATTAAAAATTATGGAACCAATATTGGAGTTTATTAACTACAATTTTTTTATATTGTGCCGCACTAATTTGTTTTTAGTATATAAAACACTACACTGATTAAAAGTTTATCACATTGTTGATCTTCTATAAATAAAAATGAAGAAGGTGATAAAAAATCATTATCATTACTTTGTACATAGCATAATAGATACATTACTATATATATTTTAAAGTTTTTATTACAAAGTACTATTTGTGAAACATAATATCACAAAAGCTTATTACGAGCTTATTAAAACAAAGCCTATGTATTTAACTGGACCTCTAAAGTATGGTTGAAGCAATTACAAATAATTTTGTCAAGTATCGATGACGAAGTTGCCTTAAGACTCCACATTCTTTATCAAAAATTTTAAATCCAATTTCCCAAAGCCAAATAGTTTCTATTATGAGTTCGACCAATCTTTTTTCTTCTCAATTTTCTTATTAACAGGAATAAAATGGTCTCTTTAACTTAACATTCTCACTGTTAATTTGGTATGTGCCAAAGACACAGCATATAAATTTTGTAACCATCTGATCGTGCCAGGGGTTTCTTAATGAAACTGATTTATAGACATCTTTATCAAGGCAGATGCCTCGCAAGAGAAATGCCAAAAGAGAAGTTAAAAAGTTTCTTGATAAGTCGAGTTTCAAGATATCCCAGAGGCCCAGAGAGGCATCTGCTCTACCTTTTGAACCAAAATTCTGACGGCTTGGTTCTACATATTTCATATCGGAAATTCTTTTTGGCATTTTTTGTCGAATAAGTTATTGAGTCTCAATTGTTTTCCATAGTAGATAAAGAAAACAGCGAATTGTTCGTTAAATTTGGCACTTTTGGTATTATATTGGTTTGTTTTCATGCGAATTAATCCAGTGGTTACGGGCTTCATATGAATTGCCTTCAAATCTAATACTATATGCACCAAATATAGATCCTCCAACGAGGCTTTGTCCTGCCGAAAAAATAATCAAAAGTCCCAGAAATTAGAGATTCTGAGTAATAGTTAAATGAGATTTCGCTTGTATGATATATTAATTTTAAGGGATAATTAAACAAACCTCCCCTACGGTTTATGACAATTACATTGAGTTCCCTCTAGGTTTGAAAGATTACATTTACCTCCCTTGGTGATATAAAATTACTATAATAACTTTCGCTTTATACTAAATTCACATGTCAACAAAATTGTTAAAAAAAAAAAAGAAAAAAAATAACCCTCTGAATTATTTGCCTCCCTCCCCTCCCCTCCCCTCCCCCTACTTCATGTGTCTCTAGTAAGTACTAAACCTTTTCTTTCAATACTTATAGTCAACTCTCATGGTGATATAGAATTTTATTTATTTATTTATTGGTAGTGGGTTGTTTTAATATGATATCCATGGTTAACAATTTTTTGTTTTGCTAATTTTGGTTCAATTCTAATAAAAAAAAGGTTGTGATTGATTTGCAAATTCATTATGTTGACAGGAAACTTGAAAAAAAAAGGATGGTAAATTTAGTTTTGATTATTGTTACATTTTGTATTTTGTACTTGAAAAATATATTGGAGATGAATGTTGCCAATGAGTTATCTCCATTAGAATGAAAATCCTATGTCAGGGAAAGAAGTAAAAAAAAGTAATTAGAAACAAGCAAAGATTTGAGTAGAAATTTGGAATATCCTTGAAGGCTTTTTGGGCATTAAAGTAGGTTCCTAGTGGGATGGTTTGGAGTATTGGACGTGGAAAGTATAGCCATTATTTGCAATATTAGAAGTAGAAGATGAAGATTGTGGTTAAGGGCAAGGTGAGTTAGCTTACTGCCATAGATAAAAGATAAAATAGAAGGATTTAATGATAGGGTTTTGATGAAAATTTATATAGAAAATTCAGTCATTTGTCTTCAACAATAAACCAGGGGCATTTTAGGAAAAAAATATGCTGACATAAGCAAATGTTGCCCAAAATGTCAAATAGGGGAGGTAAGTGTAATTTTACAAACCACAGGGGATCTGAGTGTAATTGTCAGATACCTCAAAGGAGGTTTGTATAATTATTCCTAATTTTTATCGCATCTTTTGTGAGTTGACGATAACATAATTTTGGTTTTCGATCTCAGTATTGTAATCATCTATCTCAAATTAAATGCCTCGCTTCTCTTTTACTCAATCCCAAATTTGAATCCACTTTTCTTAAACAGAAGTTTGAAACTCTAAAATATTTTATAAACTACAAATATAAGTGCATTCAAATGTTCTCCATCATGACTGGACGCCACATGTTTTATGTTAACTATTTAAAAAATTAAAATCAATGTTCCTTTTAATTAATACTCAAATTAAGACATTCAAAATGAAATGGGAAGCATAAATTAGCATTTAAATATTGTTCTTCCTCTTCGTGTAATAACATAGGTATTGTAGGCCAAAAAATGTAGGTATTGTGGAAAAAAAGTCCATAAAAAGTGTGGTACAATTATAGTAGACATTATGTGTGGATAGACAACAGTCAAACTTGCATTAAGTTTTCTTCCCAAATTTTTGCAGGAAAATGAAACATAATATCATAGCTAAATGCACCATTATAACAGTCAAAAATATAATTTTCTTTATGTCAATATACATGTTGGGAAACCACAAAATAAAATCCCTTTTTATGAGAAACAACAAACAAGCACTTGGTTTGGTGCACCAAGTCAGCAGGAAAAAATAAAGGATTCACCACCAGTGTTTCCTTCTTAGAGCCTAGAACATATCCAAAATACATACATACATATATATATATATATATATATATATATAATTAGATGGTAAGTTAGTGAATAATATTCTTGAATAATAACATAATTTCAGGATTAATAGTGCAATAAAATATTTGTATGTAACGAGGTATGTACCTGCATAAAAGTTAGATCTCTTCCAAAAACTGACATTTGATCTTTTGCAGTGCTACTAGAGTACCTTTCATGTGAATTCTCTCCTCAGGTACAACTTAAAGCAAGTTGCAAAATAGATTATATGCGCTTTATCTTTTCATGGACTAGTTTTTCTTCATGATGAAGTAGGTTCCCATCTATAACCTGAATCATAGAGTCTGGTAATGATTCTTGCATCCAACTTTTGAGGCTTAAGTCGTTGGAGAACATCTCATCCTTAGGCTGCCTTCTTGTAAATGTCTCCATCAATGTAATGCCAAAGCTATAAACATCACACCTTGTTGAAACTAATCCTTGTAGTCCATACTCTGGCATCAAATTCAAAATTCATTGTTTCGTTCTAGTAGAAAAGAACAACTTAGATAGTTGGAAAGGATCAAAATTTTCTTCTATTATCTAGGATTATATGGCACTCAAGTGCGTAATTTACATTCCAAATTGCGTGAAAAAAAAATTCACTAAGAGATAGCATTCAATCATTAGGTAGGAGTGGTAAAAAATAATGGCGTAATTGTAAAATTATTAAAGAAAAAATTTTTTATGTTTTCTCACCCCTTTTACACTTTGAGTTACGCAATGGTCCTACTTTATTGAAACATTCTATTAGCAATAATTTTGTTTGAAAAATAGTTTAGAAGAGTCACCTGGGGCAATGTATCCAATTGTTGCCAAGGTCTTTGTCTGGACCACATTTTCTCCAACTCCAAGCAATTTTGCAATCCCAAATCACTAACATGGCCTACCGTATCATCATCTAGTAAAATGTTGCTTGGTTCAAATCACAAAGAACTACAGGAACTGAGTAATTATTATGCAGATATTCCAAACCACAAGCCACATCTATCATTATATCTAGCCTTTGGACGATCCTCAAGAAATGGTTTTCTAAATAAAGCCATTTCTCAAGGCTTCCATTAGGCATGTATTCAAGTACCAAAAAGTCAGGATTTGAGCAAGCACTGACTACTTTAGTAAAATTTCGATGATGAAGACAACGCAATGCTTCACATTCTCTGTCAAAGCTTTAAATGCATCTTCAAGCTGCAAATTGAAAACTTTTATTGCCCAAGTCATCCCATTTTCACGTATTCCCTTGTAAACCGAGCCAAACATTCCCTTGCCAAGCAATGAACTCTCGTTGAACCCATTTGTTATTTGTTTGAGTTCATGCAAGGACACCCTTTCATACGTCGTTATTGGAAGCAAGTCATTAGCTGGAGCCATTACTTTCCTTCCCAACTTTCTCATCAACAAAAGTGAAACAATCAAGGCTACAATTGCAAATCCCATTCCAAAGAAATTATAAAGACTAGCCTCTTTGCCCTTGATCTATTTTTTGAAGTTCGACAAGGTTGGAACCATGGAGCACCACAAAAGGCTTCATTTGAGATAAAGGATAGCTTTGTGAAGTTCATAAAAGGTCCTCCCTCAAGAATCGGTCCTCTCAATATGTTGTAGGACACATTAAAGTACTTGAGGTCAAAGAGTACCTCAAGGGACTTAGGAATTACACCATTTAGACTATTGAATGATATATCTTGAAATTGTAAACCCAGTATATTTTTCATGGATTTAGGAATTGATCCTTGTAGTTTGTTATTTGCCAAGGAGAGCTCTTGTAAATGCTTCAGCTCTCCAATAGCACTAGGTATTTCACCAAAGAATTGATTCCATGATAGATTCATACTAATTAATGCCTTCAGATTTCCAATTTCAAGTGGGAAAAATCCAGTCCAAGAATTCATGGACAAATCCAATATCAACATATATTGGAGGCTCCACAAGCTAGCTGGTATATTAGATGTTAAATTGTTGGCGTCTAAATATGTGTACCTTAGGGATGTAATATTCCCTAAGCAACTAGGGAATATTAAGCTGCTTAAGCTACCTATTGAACTAGGAATTTCATCTTTAATGCAGAGTTACTTAAGTCAAATATTTCAAGAGAGTTGGACAGATTTCCTATAGATTTGGGAAGGAAGCCATTCAAAGGATTCCCAGATATGTCCAACTTTTCTAAATATCTGCAATTTGTTAAGGATGAAAAGAAGCTCAATTCTCCATTAGGAGACTCATAAGAAAATTATTTTCTCCAAAATATAAGACTTCTAGAAATCTCAAGTTACCAACATCACGAGGAATTGCACCAAAAAATATGTTACTAGCAAGGCTTAAATGATTGAGTCTAGATGCATTTGAGATAGAAGTCAAAATAGCTCCACTGAGTTTGTTTTCCCCAGAAGAAGCGCCTCGAGATTGAGTAGTGTAACAACCAAAGTGGATGGAACATTTCCTGAAAGATTGTCACTGGCAAGGTCTATGAAACGTAAAGTTGAAATGTTAAATATCTGTGATGGTATGATACCTGTTAACTTATTTGAGCCCAAAACTATCCCCACCAACATGTGAAGTTTACAAATCTCCAGAGGTAGTACACCTGACAAATCAAGTTGACAAATAGTGAGGATGAGAAAGAAAGAAAATCTACAAGAAATGAAAATATATAGAAGGAAATTGGCATTGATTATCATGCTTGAGAGTTGGTTTTCTACTATGCTAAATAAATCTCAGAATGTACTTAATGGTTGGTGGTAGAAATGCAAGTTTGTAACTTAACAGTAAGTTTTGTCAAGTGAAAAGGTAAGTTTTATTTTTAAATAATAAGATTATACATATATATATATATGTATATATATCTAATCTTACCACAATTATAT
This sequence comes from Mitragyna speciosa, assembly GCA_024721245.1. Classification (NCBI taxonomy): domain Eukaryota; kingdom Viridiplantae; phylum Streptophyta; class Magnoliopsida; order Gentianales; family Rubiaceae; genus Mitragyna; species Mitragyna speciosa. The sequence continues at coordinate 7,663,215 of CM045570.1, forward strand.
AAAAAACTTACTGCTTTAATGATTTTATATAATTGAAGTTACTACTCACTTGGCAAAATTTTCTATTAAGCTATAATAACTTGCAAGTCACATTTTCTGATGATGATTATAAACTTGGTATTTTGGTATTTGTCAAATAACTCAACATTAACTTGTTAATTATGAACTAAATTTTTTACACGACATGTGTCTGAAAAGTCATATAGATAGTTTTGTTGAGTATTTATCAAAAAGCACTATTTCTAAATATTTTAATTTGTTTTTCAATCATAGAAAATTTTTAAAAAGTGCTTTAGTAAAATTTTCAAAAATCAACCTAAAACATCCATCCAATTGGATTAGGGTTTAGGATTTTAGCTGCCCAAACTAGGTTTAAAAAGTTATGGTCCATGTTATTTCACAAGGCAAATTGTTTAGAAAATGAAATTTGGAGCAAAATGCATTAGAGATATTGTAATTTAAATATGTAACATAAAATAAATCTCATATAGGACTCTTATTGGTCAGATTAGCCTGCTCAATGGATAGAATCTCCAAAATTTGAAGATTGCTAATATTCTGTGGAATTTCACCTGCCAAAAATAATATCCATAACATTAAATTGTACTTTTGAGTTATTACTGAACTATACCATCCTCTTTCAAATTAAATGTCATGCTCTTTCAAGTATAAGACATATTGAGATGTTCCCAGGCAATTTAGTTCCAAAATCAATTCTATATGTTGTATTTAGTTCTTAAAACTAACTAGGCAGTGGATCTGTTAGCTAAACATTTTAAATAAGTAAAATTTGGGAAAACTGAAACAAATATCGGGTCCAGTTGGCTTAGCATTTTTTTTTATTTGGTAATTTGGCTATATCTATTTTTTTTCAGACATGTGAGATGCAGAAAATATGTAATGGACTCCTTATCCTTGCAGTCCCAATTCAGAAATAATGGATTATGTGAAAATGAATTTCAGATTATAGGCGGTTATAAGACTGATTTTTGAAGTTTAGATTGTAGTGTGTCACAAATCAAAATTTGGGTTGCAAAGTGAAAATTATTGCATAATTAGCGTGCAAAATAGAATTTATTCAGAAAATTTTATTTATCTATTATACAATTTGTGGAAAGTGTTTCAACATTCAAGGGCTCTATTTCAAAATGCCAAATATCATGCCATGATCATGCATAGCCTCTAATATATGCTAAAACTAAACTAAATTAAATGAACGTTAAGTTTATCGTACCTTGTGTCAACTTTTTATACCCATGCACATTGCCCTCTCGACTTCCTTGAAAAGTTGTAAAAAGTAATTGGAATTCAATAGTCTTGTTACCATTTCGTATTGTAATGGTATAGTTTTTATTATGTTCTATATTTGGCCCTTATTTTTTAGTTAATCAAGTGATATTAGAAAAATACATCACTAAACCATTGAACCCGATTAATGATATTGTAACTGTACCTATCTGGAATACATTAAAATGCTTGTTTTAACACAACTTAAAAGTGGTGTAATTTTCACAATGCACAGTCTACTTCAAGAACAAGTTACTTAAAAAAGGTGAAAATTTGGTGTTCAGACTCATATTAATAACAATTTGAAAACGTGTTTAATCTTAGGAGCTAAAATTAAATGAATATTTATTAAGCAGAGCTTGAGAACTTTAAATTTTTTTACATGTAAATTTTATGCTTATGCTTATCAAACCAAGATTGATTTAAGTATAAAATGTCAACAAATATTAAATCTTATTCAAACTTGGTTTAATTAGTTGACAAATCATACTCGAATGAACTCGTATTGAACTGAATTCCATTCAAGTATCAAAAATTTTGACGTGCTCGTTATAGTCCTTTTTATGACAAAGAAATAACAACGCATATTGAAGCTATAATCTTGGGTAACTATTGATATTTCTATCAATTCTATTTGTTAACCCCATCCTTTCTAATTGTTGGATCACTGTAGCCCTTCTTAAGGAATTATGTTCGAGATTTTTTCCTTATGTTCTTATGTTTCCAAGGCGTGATCATGCTTAAAAAAATATGCGGGTATTCACGTCACAATCACATCTGCTTGGTTATTGTCATACTTCATTGCAGGAGTTAGCACGCAAAAAAAAAAAAAAAAAAAGCAAGTATAAGTTTATTCAATACATATAAAAAACATGTGGGAGAAGAGAAGTATCAAGTGTCTCTGATACTCATATTGAGAACAGCATAAATACTTTAATCTCACAAAAAAATTTTTATATTCTCAACTCTTCCAATCATTTCTCAACTCAATACAATAATAAGGTTCCATATATATAAACTCACAAAACTTAAATAATAAGAAACCTAATTGGAATTAGAGAATATAATTATAATAGGATACTAAGAAATAATATTTAATACCTTAAATAAACAAATTTCTAAAAACTCAACTCAAACATAATATTTAAAACTGAATAAGAGACTTGTAACTCTTTAAGAGTTGGTTTAATTATTATATGCCAACAATGCATCCCATAAACCAATCTTGATTTACTCCATCATAAACAACACCGTCAATTTATCTCCGTTGACTTTTTCAATTGCAATCTTCAATTTGTCTTTCCAAACTACTAATTATGATTGATCGTCATCTTCCAAATCTCTATTCAAGCAATCTACATACATAGATAAATATTTTCATTATCATTTTAAACAATTTTGGCAGGATCCTTTTATTTCAATCTCTATCTAATGAGGACCAATTTTTGGCCTAATTTTCTACAAGTAACCCAAGACTAGTCTAGTGGTCCAATTTATCTAATGTTCACGTATTCCAACAAACACAAATCTTTTGTCCCAACTTCAACAACTGATACCCTAGGATCAAAATCCAGACCATCAACACCAACTCTTAACACAGAAAACACATAAGGAAACTTTATTTTACACATATAAAAATATGTAAGAGAAGAAGAGTTACAAAATAAAGTATTTTTTTACTCTCATTTTAAGACCCACATAAACCTACGGCACAATTGTTTTAACTTCGCCTAGAATTTTCATGACTCTCAACTTTTCTCAACTCAATACAATAATAAAACTCCCATACATAAACTCACAAAACTTGAATAATGAAAACCTAATTAATTAGGAAATGTAATTCTAATAGAAAACTAACAAATAATACTTAGTACCTTAAGTATATAAATTACTAAAACTTGATTAAAACACAATTTCTAGAACTAAATAGGAAATTTATGACCCTTTAAAAGTTTGGTTTAATTATATATGCCAACAATGGAAAAATGCACAAACCATCATTTATGACATTGCCATTTATTTAACAGCTTATACATACATACATACATACATACATATATACATACATATATATATGTATACATACATACATACATACATACATGAATATCTGTACATACATATATATATAGACACCATGTATATGTACACACACATTTATACATACATATATGTATATATACACACACATACCATGTATATATATATGTGTATGTATGTGTATATACATAATATGTATATATATGTGTATACATACATACATATGTATGTATACACATATATATACATATTATGTATATACACATACATACACATATATATATACATGGTGTGTGTGTGTGTGTATATACATACATATATACACATACATACATACATACATACATATATATACATGTATATATGTATGGATGGATGTATGTATGCATATGTATGTATGCATAGCTGTCACGAATTAAGGATATTATGTCCCATTTTGTATCCCAACAAGTAGTAATTTTTTAAACATTTACTTTGATCGTTCGTAGCACGAGTTTTTAAGCTAGTTTAAAATAAGTGTTAAGCCTAAATAATTTTAGAGTGATTGGGACAATTGGGTAATTCACCCCAAAAGTCATAATTGCTCAAGAAAATAAGTACCCTACAGCACACAAGTCAATGTCCATTCAAAGTGATGTGGCGCATAGTTAATGCTTATATATGCCAATAATTGAGTTTGAACCAGACCAGTATATATATATATATACACACACACACACGTATGTATGTATGTACAACTGTCACGAATTAAGGATATTATGTCCCATTTTGTATACCGACAAGTAATAATTTTTTAAAATTTACTTTGATCATTCGTAGCACGAGTTTTTAAGCTAGTTTAAAATAAGTGTTAAACCTAAATAATTTCAGAGTGATTGGGACAATTGGGTAATTCACACCAAAAGTCATAATTGCTCAAGAAAATAAGTACCCTACAGCACACAAGTCAATATCCATTCAAAGTGATGTGGCCCATTGTTAATGCTTATATATGCCAAAAATTGAGTTTGAGCCAGACTATCCAGAACGATCATGATATTTTCCAACTGAATAATGACTAGTCTATTTTGTGCATCGCCTTGAGTTACGCGGCTTGCATGTTTCAAGGGTATGAAATTTCAAATGCGTGGTCTTTGCGGGAAAGGGGCTCCAGTAGACCTTTTCTGGGAAGAAAAACTGCTAGCATTATTATATATTCCTATTAGATCCTTGTTTCCAACAAGTCATGTTCTTTCATCCTGCCTAGAGTTATACTTTTTATTATCTCCCTTCAATAAACCTTTTTTTTTTGTATTATCAATTTTCATTACAACGTATTTTGTAAGACTTTCAAATTTGTATTGAGATGTAATTTTCAAACTTTTTGCTAGACAAAATTTGGAATGTAGCTTCTAATATACCTGTCTAATCCCCTTCCCTTTTTCCTCTTATATTTTTCTAATTGTTAAGGTTGAGCGTTCTTGAAACCCAATGTTTCCTTGAATATACAAGGACTTTGTATTTTCAAACAGGACTAATCTCAAATTCTTTCAATAATTTCTTAGAATGTCTCACAGACAACTGCATGCCTGTCATAAAAAGTCCGATTACCAAATCGTAAAATTGCAAAGGAGAAAAAATTTGATAGTTAAATGAAATATATACAACAATAAATCTTACATTCATGGAAAAAGTTCAATAATTCAACAGGGATGTTGCACAAATTTCGAAGTAGATATTTTGGGTCAAGTCTCAACTACCCTTACATCAATCTGTTAATACATCTTTCTATTTTTATTTTAAGAATTGTATTCTATACTAATGATGGATAATTAAAAACTAGTGTTTTAATAATTGTCAAGGTTTTTTAGATCTATAATCTTTTAGTGTAAAGTTATTTTCTATATGTTATCTCATCATGTTTTTTACAATATCTGTTTTTCCTAAATTACACATTATTAAAAATTCTCCGTCATTCAATATGCTTAGCTATCAGGATTAAGGATATTTGTCCCATTTTTGTGTTTCCATAAGTACCAATTTTTTAACACTTACTTCGACAGTGTGTACGAGTTTTTAAGCTAGTGTAAAATAAGCCAAAATGGAGTGGTTGGGATAAGCGGGCATTTCAAACCAAAAGTCGTACTGCTGAAGAAAATAAGTACCTTATTATAGCACACAAGTCAATAACTATTCAAAGTGAAATAGCACCTAGTCAATTAAATATAGGGATAATTACATAAACTTTCCCCGAAGTTTATCATAATTACAGACAGCTCCCCTCAAATTTAACAAATTACACTTGCCTCCCTTCTTTCCACCGTTCTAGTAACAAAACTCACCCAATATTGCTAACTAGGAAAAAAGATTTAATGAATACCCTCAAATAGCCTTACAAGAATATACTTTTGAATAACAAATATCTACCATCTTAAAAAAAATCAAAACTTCATATTCTGATCTCTTTCCCATCACCACTTACCATTCCCGTCAAACTTCATCTCTTCCCTACTACCACTTACCATTTTTGGCACCATGCTTGCTCACACTTGCAGGGAAAATTTTAAAACCAACAAACAAATAAATCAAAATTATCCTAATATTTTATCTAATTTTCATCTTCGAAGCCACAATCAACTTGTTAGCTACCTAACAATGCCTAAATCTAGTATTTCAATCTTGCTAATAGTCTGCACAATCTGCAATACCACCATATCCAATGCTTCTCCCTCAAAATTCACTTTCTTCAACTTACCAAAATAATTCACCACCACTAGTATCCACAAGCTACCAAACCCCGTTCTGTAATCCACCAAAATCTCCTACGGCCACTTCCATATGCTATTCAAAATCCATTGTTATAGTCAACCAAAAGATTCCATCTTCACCACTATTACCATCCTTCATGCACCTTTCCACCCAAATGAAAAAACGACCACTTCACCAAGCTGTTTAGTCTCTCTTTCTCTCCCTCCCCGACCAAAAAAAAAAAAAAAAAATCTCAATCTCCATGTTACCTATCATCTTCCTGCAAGGCCATAACAATTACAAATTGATTCATAAAAGTCAAAAAAAATTGCAAGACCTTTGTACACAAAAATACATAAATGCATAAAATCACGCCCTTCATCACTGCAAATAGAAGTGGTTGTTGGAAGGAGAAAGAATGGAGATTCAAGAGTCAAACTCAGTGCATCAGGAGAGGAAAATTTGAATTTTCTTTTTACAAACTAAAATAATCACCAACATACTAGTTACATCTCCATCATTTACCACCATCACAAAGCAATCAAAAAAATTTGCAAAATAATACCAAGAGAAATTTAGGGAGAAAAAACATGAGAGATAGAGAAGAAGAGAGATGTTGAGATATTTTTGCTTTGCCATGGATAGGTTGATTTTGCAGACGAAAACAAGTGATGTGTAGGGAAAGGTGATGTCATGGCATAGGGAGCGTGGCTGGTGGTTTCTTGTTCTTTGTTGATTAGGTTTAGAGGGAGAGGAAGAAGTTTTCCATTTTTTTTTATTTGAACTTTTTATCTTAAATATTATATTAAGGGCATTATAATCATTATGCATGTGAGGGGAGCTAAGTGTAAATTTTTAAACTTAAGGGGAGCTGCTTGCAATAATGATAAACCTCAAGGGAGGCATATGTAATTATCCCTAAAATATATACCTAAATGAGTTTAAGCCAAACTTTCTGAAAAGAACATGTGGCTTGGGTAACTATTCTATTTTGTGTGTTGCCTTGAGTACTTGTTCTTTCTCAATCTTTTGCATTATGTAGCTTGTATGTTTCAAGGACATAAAACTTCAAATGCGTGGTCTTTACGGGAAAGAGGTCTATTATGTAGCTTGTATGTTTCAAGGACATAAAATTTCAAATGCGTGGTCTTTACGGGAAAGAGCTTTCCACTAGACCTTTCTTCCGGAGAAAATGCTGGCACTATTATATTCCTATTGGATCCTTATTTCCAACTGGTCATGTCCATCCTAACTAATGTTATATTTTTCACTATCCACCATCCTAACTAATATCAATTTCTTTTAATAATTTCTTGGAACACCTCACAAACAACTGCATTCATGTCACAAAACGCCTTCTGTCAAATTCCAAGATTGCAGAGGAGAAAAAAATTCGACAGTTAAATGATATTAATATCATGGAAAATGTTCAACAAATCAACAGGGATATTGCACAAGTTTCAAAACTGATGCTATAGGTCAAGTCTTAACATTCGTGTTTTTATTTTCTTTTTAATAAATCCTACACTATTACAATAGGGGTAGGGAATTGGTGTTGATGGGATTCGAATCCCGCCTTCTGGGGTGGAGTCATAGAACTCCAACCGCTTGACTCTCTATTCGTTCCCAACATTCATGGTATTAAATTTACATATGCTCGCGTACTAGTTTGTTAATATGTCTTTCTACTTTTATTTTAAAAATTATATTCTATCTTAATGGTTGTTGATAAATGATCCATATTTTAATAATTTTTGAGTTTTTTGGATATATATGTGTGTGAGTGCACGCGTGTGTGTTTTGAGTTTTGGGGCTTAAAAAAGGCAAATTGATTAGAATATTGTTGGGAAAAAAAAAGATTCAGCAAGTATGGCTCTTCTCAGATTGTTGGTAGCTTATATGCCCTCCGCATTTAGCAAATGCGGCAGGCAAATTCTGACAAAACTGTTGTGTTTGGGAAACGCGGTGGGACCTCCGCCTTTCCCAAACATGGCGGTACTGTTCACTTTTTTATTGTTCACATTTTTTTTTTTTTTTTTTGCAAAAGAGGTTAGGGTTTTTGGTTTAGGTTTTTTTAGGGTTATTGTTTAGGTAGGTTTATAGATTTTAAGTAAAAGTAATTGGGTTGTTTCTTGTCTATATGAAATTTTCTAATTATAATATGCATGACAAACCGATTGTAACTATAGATTTTAAGTAAAAGTAATTGAGGTAATTCAAATTGCATATATTCTATACAAAAATTGTGTTTGGATTGGAGAATTTTAGATTTAGAAGTAATAAAGCTATAGGTACCAAATTTTGATATACCACTTAATTTTCTAATATCTTGGGGGGCATTTTTTTATTTTTTGAATGCAAAATCTGGTTTTTAGAAAAAGTGTGCAAAAGTCTTCTAGCAAATTTGTAATTTCAACACTTAAACACCTCTTTCGCCAATTTTTTATTTTTAAATTCATATTTTATACCCTTGTACAAATTTTCAAAATTTTGTAATTTTTCTAGATGAACCACTATTTTTCTATATATTACGTCAACTCAACGGCAAAATAGTCATTTCAATTTTGGTTGTTTCGGATGGAGACCTAAAGTTTATTCGGTCTATTTTTGGCCAGATGTTGCTATTGGGCATGAACTATTGGGCATGAATCAAGAACTACTCAGGTGCACTAAATTTAGAAAGCCACTTAGTAAGAAATACAAATTAAACTCGTTCTTCGTGATATGTGTTTAGCCACAAAAGGAGAGGAAAAATAAAAGAAAAAGCAGATAGTTAAGGGCCTTTTTTCCTCATTCTAGAACTAGATTTCGGCTCTCATCATCCACATCCCCTACCACTCCCCTCTTCGAGGAAAATAAAACAACAAAACAAGGAGAAAGAACAAAAATAAAAGGACAAAAAAAGCCAACACCTATTCACAATACATGGGGTATTTTGAATTGAACCAATACAAAAAGTCAGTGCTACTGTGCAATAATAGTAACCAAAAAGAATTATCTATCTCAAAAGATGGTGGTTGAAACTCTGATTTGTTATAAAGAACCAAAAACAGGCTTATGTTATATTTAACTCCGTTTTGTCATATAGCATATAATTAGAAAATTTCATATAAATAAGAAACAACCTTAATTACTTTTATTTAAAATTTATAAACCTACCTAAACAATAACCTTAAAAAAACCTAAACTAAAACCCTAACCTCTTTGCAAAAAAAAAAAAGAAAAGAAAAGAAATTGTGAATAGTAAAAAAATGAACAGTACCGCTGCGTTTGGGAAAGTTGGAGGTCTCACCGCGTTTCCCAAACACGGTGGTATTGTCAAAATTTAAAAAATTAGTTGCCCGCCGCGTTTGGCAAATGCGGTGGGCATATAAGCTACCAAAAATCTAACGGAAGCCACACTTGCTGAATCTTTTTTTTTTTTCTCAACAATATTCTAATCAATTTCCCCTAAAAAAATTTAGGGTCAATTGATGGTTTGGGTCCTAAGTTAATGGATTTTAGTTTGTTTGGTTTTTGGGCCTTGGGCTTTGGTTTTCTTTTTGGTGTGTCTGTGGGTGGGGTTTTTAGTGATTTTAAGTCTAAATGAAATAAGATTTTTAAACCTGGCCTGGCCCAAATGATGAATAAAAGCTTTGTTTTGTTGAAGGCTTAAAAGTAATGCATTGTTATAACCCCGTTTGTTATTTATTTAACCTTGGGCCTAACTCATGGATTTTATCGCTTAAATGGTTTTATCTTTGTAATATGTCAAATCTGGTTTCTATGTTGAATCTATTTTAGGGCCCGAATTCTTTCTTTGACAAGGCTACGATTCAATAAAGGCACAACCTCATTCAAAAGACTATTGTTTTAAATGTAAATTCACTTTTTAAAGCAAGCCCAAGTCCAAATCGGGCCCAGCCCAAGAGATGGGACAATGTTATACAGATATGGAAACTTCTATTTTTGTGAAAGGACTTTCCAAATAGGAAACTTTGCAAATCGAGAAATCTGCCCAAATGGGAAACTTTCTAGATGGAAAAATTTTTAGAAATGGAAATTCTCAATTTTGGGTTAACTTTTACGAACTGTTACAAAAAGGTCCACAAATGCTCTTTAGGATTTATAACTTAAAATTAAAGCTAGTTATGAACTTACATGAACAAGAATTAAGTTTTTGTGTTGTATTTTTAGGGTAACTTAAAATTAAAGCTAGCTTCACAAGTTTCAAAACTGATGTTATAGGTCAAGTCTTAACAAGCTAGTTATGAACTTAAATGAACAGTAACATAGTAGGGGCAAATTCATCCAGGAAAGTGATTCTTCACGTCAAAGCCTTATATTACACATTATTGGCTTCTCTTTCCTACTGTTTTATCCATACATTTCCCTAACAATATTGAAGATTATGAAACAAAAATTGGAGTTTATTAACTACCAATTTCTGATATTGTGCTGCAATTTCTTTTCTAGTATATAAAAAATTATACTAAATAAGAGTTTATCGCATGTTGATTTTCAATAAATAAAAATGAAGATGACACTATTAGCAATAAGACAAATTCACATATTTTTTGTGACTTATCCTACTCATCACAAGCATATGTATTTTACAATTCTAACATGGAAGTACTGAAAAACCATTATCGTTACTCCGTACATGGCATATAAGTTCCATTACTACATATATTTTAAATTTTTTATTACGAACTACTATTTGTGAAGCATAATATCAGAAAAGCTTACTACAAGCTTATTGAAACAAAGCTTATGCATTCAACTAGTTGGAGCAAGTACAAATAGTTTGTCAGAGATATTAAATGCAATTTCCCAAAGCCAAATAGTTTCTATTAGTGAATCCATTGGCTATTTGTCGAAGAAGTTCGAAATTGAATCATGACTTTGACCAACCTTTTTTCTTCTCAATTTTCTTATTAATACGAATGAAATGGTCTCTTTAACTCAACATTCTCTATGGGTACGTTTGGTTCATGGGATGACATGGGATTGGATAACTAATCCCATGTCATCCCATGTTTGGTTGGGTTTTTTATATGGTATTACTTATCCCATTTAACTAAGTTAATCCCATAAACATGGGATAAAATAATCCCATGGGGGGGTTGGTATTAGTTATCCTGGGATGATGGTGTGTATGGGATAACAATAATTTAGACTAATTTAATTATAGGCATATCTTATAATAATCAATATTAATATACTATCTTCCTAAATCCTCTCTAGGACTTTCTTCTATAAAAGATACAATATAATATTTTTCGTTCAACAATTGTTTTGTAAATTGTATCACGTTTTTAATTTTGTTCATATTATTATTTTATGTTTCCAATGATTTTTTTGTGGGTTTTTATTTATTTTCAATTCCAGCTTGAATTCATCATGATTTTATTTTCTCATATAAAAATATGAATATTTATTTTTTTTAAGTATTTCAAGTATCAACACGTTAATAATTAACTTCATCCCATGACATGACAATTGGGGTGGGCAAAAATAATTAAAAAATAAAAAAATGCAATAATCACTCTATTTCGAACCAAAAAATAAGAGTAATAGAACTAAAATTTAAAAGCAGTTAGGTTAATCGAACCTTATTTACAAAAGTGGTTTCAGTTTTGGTTTCGGTTGGGGTTATCAAATTTTGAAAACTGCAGTTAACTGAACTGATTCATATATATATATATATATATATATATCTTAAAGGCTAATATTTATAAATATTATAGAGGAATTGAGGAGTACTAAATCATTTCATTTTGAAGTTTAAAATAAATAAAAAAATTAAATATCATATTTGATCTTTCTTTCTATTTAATTTTAATTTGTATATTATTCATTGTGTTTATACTTTATTTATCATATATTTTCTTGAGAATAACTAAAAAATTACTTTGATATAACTTATATACAGAATATGAAAAATAGCATAAGTATTTTTTACTTGTATTATGAAAAATTTTGATTTCTAATTTTTTTTATTTTAAAAAGAGTAGATGCAAAAGTTTCAAATTGTAATTTCATTGCTTTTTTCAAATTCTTAGTCAGTGTAGTAATGTATTTAATTATTATATGTTTGTTTTATTGATATGATGATTCATATAATACTATTTGAACATTATTTTTTGAATTATCAAATAAAAATAGTAATTCATCTGATTTCTATTTTTATATTTTACAATATTATAATTCTTATAATATTATTTGAATATGTATTGGATTGCCAAGTAAAAATAATTATATAAATATATGATATTTTAGCTAATAAAATAATAATTTAATTTCCAACTAAACACAGGATGAGACTATTGCCTAAGAAATCTCATCAAATCTAGTACCAACCAAACACTGGATTGAAAGGATTGTCAATCCGAGAATAACTCATCCCAAGATTATAAATCCTAGGATAAGTCATCCTGTCTCATCTTGTCCATGAATTGTAACCATCAGATAATGCCAGGGATTTCTCCATGAAACTGATTCATTGACATCAGGTGAATGCCTCCCAAAACAAATGGCCAAGGACAAGTTAAAAATTTTCTTGATAAATGGTAAATCGAGCTCCAAGATATCCCTAAGCCCAGAGAGGCATCTGCTCTACCTTTAGAACTAAAATTCTGAAGGTTTCTATATATTTTATATGGGAAATTCTTTTTGGTATTTTTTGGTCGAATAACTTATTGAGTCTCAATTGTTTCCATAGTAGCTGACAAGTGTAAAATTTACCTACTTTAGTATATGCTTTATTATAAGTTTTTAGTATGTTTTAATATATTTAGAATGAATTTGGCTCTAGAAATATTATATTCCTCAAACTAGGGTTGTCTCTTAGAAATTAGGGATTTTGATGCAAAATTTATATTTTGAGCAATTTAATGCACAAGTTTATGTGATTTTGTAGGTTTATGATATTTGGATCAATTGGAGCACAACTTATCTTAATTTGCGTTGATTCAACATTGGATCGAAAACATCACAAAACTTGGAGATTGTTTGTTAAACATTTGAGAGCGTAGTTCACCAACAAATCAACTATGGGATTCATGGATCAACCTCGCAAATAATATTTTGGACCAAGATCATGTGGACCAAAAAGTTAAAGGCCCAATTGGCTCCATTTTGAATCAACTTGCAATTCTGGCCCAAAAAGGTTAAAGGCCCAATTTGACCCAAAATGTCAAAAGGCCCAATTAGCCCAATTTGGCCCAACTAGGCCCAATGGTGGTGGAATTCTCTAGAGAGGCAACTTGCAGCATGTTCACACTTGAAGTTCAAGATAATTCTAGAGAAATTTGTAGGAATTTTAGTCAAATTAAAATTGGTAATTCCAATGCAATTCACTTAAGAATTCTAGAGATGTTTGGAAGACAACTTGCATTGCAAGTTGGAAAATGATAGAATTTTGAAAAATTCTCTACACAAATGTATTTGACTATTCAAACCCTAGAATTTTCATTTTTAGGAAAAATTTTCTAAGAAATTGTTAACAAGGACTTGAGTCCCAATGTTCTATAAATAGGGGTCCTTGGTTAACATATTGGAGGAGGATACATATGTAAGGTTAGGAGATGTTATGTTAGGAGAAATAGAGTAGTATAGTAGAAATCTTTTTGTAGTTTTAGTAGAAAATTCAATATTTGTAAGGAAGCTCTTGGAGATTTCATTTGTACCAATTCATCTTCAAGGAGGAAATGGAAGCCATGGAGCCTTGTTCATCTACCAAATGAGCAATTTCTATCTTATCTTTTCATTTACTACTTGTTATGAATTGTTACTTTGTTGTTTTGCTCTTTAAAGTTAGGAACTTTATGTTATGCTAAATACTTGTATTAGGGTTAGATGAAACTAATTCTATGTCTTGAATAAAATTAAACTTGCTATATCTTGATTTTACTTGTTCATCTATCAAGGTTAAACATTTGTGGTTGATTGATCACCAACTACAAACTACCGAGTTGTTAGTTGACAATTAAACTTGCAACATAACAATGGAAATATGATAGATGAAACCTTTGTAGTATGACATGAAAATAGTTGTATTCTTAGGTGGATTGAGGTTGTTTTAAATCACAATTCATGAATTTCACAAAACTTCATCACGTGAGTAGGTGAGTTTATGTCAATTCATTGTGAAAACAAGTTTTGATTACATATGGAATTGCAATCCCTAGTAAATCAAGATGTTAATAGCAAGTGAGAATTAGTGGTGTCTAAACCCTACTACGTGTATTTCGTGACTTTTTCCATTAGTTATCTTACAAGAAATTGAATTTTCTTTAGTTGTTTACTTTTATATTTTTTTTCTACTACTTGATTTTTGATTGTTTAGATAATAAAGCAAGTTTAAAGCTTTGGTAATTGCCATATCAAGTTTCCCTGTGGGATCGACCCTAATATCCCTATACTCGTTTCGACCTATATACTTGCAGTATTGGGAAATTAGGTTATATTTATTACTTGTTTGTGAGTGAAATTGGAAGGATTTATTGCATATTTTATAGACCTAATCCACCCGCATCAGTAGCTAAACAAACAGCGAATTGCTCATTGAATTTGGCACTTTTGGTACAGTAAATTAAAGTTATATTAGTTTGTTTTCATGTGAACGAATTCGGTGGTTACGGGTTGCATGTTAATTGCCTTCAAATCTAACCTATATGCACCAAATATAGATCCTCCAACTTTTGGTCTGGGGATAAAATAATCATAAGCCCCAAAAATAAGAGATCAGTGCAAATGTGATTTTGCTTGTATAACATATCAATATGTATCGCATCTTTTGTGAGTTAATAGGGTTAATTCTAAAAACTCCCCCTAACATTTGATCAAAGTTACAGTTTACCTCCTAATCTTTAATTTTTTTTTTACTTTATCCACCGTTTTAGTCCACATCATCAATTTAATATTTCAAATATTGTGAATTGACAAAAATGCCACCTTCTAAATAATTTTTCAAGTTACAAATTCTTTAACACTTTTATCTTTGCAACTTTATAGTTGAAAAGGAAAGAAATTGTCCAAAAACTTTTAAAAACTTATCGCCCCTGAATTTATTTGATAGGCCTTAAATTCTTATCATACACTATAAGCTTGCCAAAAACTTGTGTTTGATAAATACTACAAGAATTTTGAAGGTCCAATTATTTAATAACTTGTTCCCAAAAAATACAAATAGTAAAGTGAAAAATAGAATTTTTTCTTTATAGTTTTTTAGAAAAAAGGTCTTGATATTTTTAGCATAAGGATCATAACTTTTACCACTAGTTTTAAGAATTTTGGACAAAAAAGGAAAAGAAAAAAGAATTTTAAAAAATGTGTTATTTAGGAGTTTAGAAAAAAATAAATTTAAATATACTTGCACATATATATATTTCCATTTTATAGTCATTGATGGAAAGTATTGATAATTTGAAAAAAATTATTAAAGAGGTGGCATTTTTGTCAATTCACAATATTTTAAAAGTGAAGTTGGTGAGTTGGATTGAGATTGGGGATAAAGTGAGAGGAATTAAAGATTAGGGGGTAAAGTGCAAGTTTGACCAAACGTTAAGGGGATTTTTTGAGATTAGCTCGAGTTAATAATAACATTCTGAGTTGTTATAAACTCTAAAATTTTTTATCTCTCAAAATATTTTTTAAACTACAAATGTAAGTGGATTCAAAAATTCTCCATCATGACTGTTTGTGCACAAAATTGATAACAAAATACTCTCCCCAGTCGATGGTTTGGTAGTTGGTATTCACAATCGTGCCACTCAGTTTTTACTAAGAATGTAATGTAAAATCAATAAAGATAGTTGAAGTGAAGCGCTAATTGATTTTGACTTTTAAATTGGTTACTGTTTTTCCCACCTTGGATATTTCCAAGGATGTAAAAATTTCGGCCTAAAATGATTGACTATGACTAAAACTAAAGCTAGAAATTAATGTAGATTGACAAAGCAATGAATTCAAGAGAGAGAAAGAGAGAAAGAAAGCTGTGGAATGTTGGAATTGCATTAAAACTAAACATATTTGTGATGCCCCCAACCAGGTCCTAATCTAGAACCTTGATTGGGACGCCCGCCTGGCTCGCGCCAAACTCAAGTACAAACAATCATACACGAGAAATATAATCAAATGCTAAAAGTTAGATATATCTTCAAAAATAATTACAACATTTGAGCTACTTGAATCTCAAATTACATTTATTTGACGGCTAATCCTAAACAAAGGAAAACCCTCTCTTTTCTCTTCTTGCCCTATTTCCCGTGGGTTAGCACCTGTAAGGAAAACAAATTTAACGAAGGGTGAGCTTATAGGCCAATGAGGTCCATTTTAAAACCACATTGGAAACATCTTTTAAAATTGTTTAGTTGGATAGAAATTCATTCGCATTAATAGCATAAAAGAATATAACTGAATCAAATAACATGTACTCAAGAACCATAAAAGGATACAGGATTGTCATGTCAAGTACTGCCCCTGGGCGAATCAAGAACGTTGGCCTCCGGCCCTTCACCAATTTTATTGCCTCCAGCACTACATCGTTTTGGTAGCTCGAATTCTACTCAAGTACTTTTCTCGTATACCCCCTTACCTACAAAAACTCCTTGTAGGTCGGAAGGTGTCGAGAGACCAAGGTAGTCAGAACTTGGTAACCAGGCCCACTGCCGGCTTAGCCAAGACCAACTACCAAGGCCGGGCCCCAAATTATGCACAAGTATAACATGCACAAGCACACTTTGAATTTAACAAGTACAAGTACTGCCGGTGAGATAAAGTACACAACCGGACTTATATCAAGTACTACCAGCATTTAACAACCAGGTACAAGTAGCAAATATAATATCAAGTTATATAATAACAAATTATAATTGACTAGTCAACACACGTGTATAAAGACTTACTGGCGGTCACATATTTCGCATAAATGCATGCTAATCATATATCACATAAACAAACTCGCCGGGAGGTCAAAGTATTTATATTAGAAAAGGTCTATTAAACTTTTACAAAAATTCACGTAGTTTTTGTAAAACTAAAATTGGTAAACAAAATAATTTAATGGACACTCACAAGGTAATCTTTAGGTTTCCTCAAGTTCTTTTCACGTCTGTTCCTTGAGGGATCCGAAGCACCTATAAGTAAGAAGTGCATTGATTAACAATAAGTCCAAGTGAATGAATAACTATTGGTACTTAATAGTTTGTTTTGTTTTAAATTATTTATTTTTATTATTTCTATTACCTATATATATTTTCCTTCAAATGGGAGGTCAAGGACCTAACTGCGACCTCAATACCACCTAATACAAGCTTGTTCAAACAAGCTTTACTCAGTCGCTACACAACCAATTCTCACAATATTTATACCCTTAGAAACTAGACTCATTTTATTACATTTTTCTTGAAGACACCAAATTCTGATTCTAATCATAAGCTGATTAAATTGCCATCACAAATCTGTTTCTTCTCCTGTAAAACATGTTTTTAGTTTCATTGAGTACCCATTTCAATAGGTCATAACTCTTAATTGACAAGTCGTATGAGAGAAAAGATTACATGGATAGAAACTACATTCCAATGACTAAATATTCCATTCAGGGCACTTAGTCAGATTATAACAAGAACAATTCCAAAATCGACTCCAAATCTGGTTCATCGCCAACACTATTCATGCAGGGTTGGTTTTCCAGTCTAGTTCACACGAATTCTGGGGGCAATCTATCGAGAATAAATACCTGTGGCTTACATGGTTAAAAACTAAATTATAAGGGCTATAACTTTTGTGAAGATCACCAGCCCAAATTCCCACTATAACAAGTTCAAAATTATGGCTAAAGTTGGCCATTTACCGATCCTGTTTAAGCAGAGTTGTCTATCCAGCGAGATTTGCTCAATTTCTGCGATTAATCTACAAAGAAATACAGTGAAAGCTTTACACCATATTAAACCCCTATGAATCTAGTTTCCAAATCAATAAGAATCATTCTGTTTCAAGTCTCCTAGACCAAGTTATGAATATTTTCCCAAAACTGCTCCTGTGAGCCTGTTTTCATTCAATTCTTGATGTTTTCTTGTACTTAGCTTAATTTTTACTTAATTCAAGTTTAAAATTCGGGTCTCACTTAATAAACACAAGACTTAAAGATTTAATATTGCATAAGAGAGCTTAAAAAAACTTACCTTAAACTTAGAAGCTTAACTTTCCCCTCCACTCTTCAATTCCTCTCAAGTACTTAGCCCTGTATAACCAAGTTGATTTCCCTTCTTTTCCTCCCTGACTCCAGACGTCCCTTCTCCTTTTCTCCTCTCCTCTTTTAGCTGATTTCTATTATTTTAGATGGTCTTCATCATTCAAAAGTTGGGGAGGATTACTAAGCTCTTAGCTTCCCCAATTTGCCCCAAGTTCTTGCCACCTCCAGCTTGGTTTCTAGACTAGTCATCACCGGACAGATTTGTTTTCTTTCTTTGTCTTGCTGTCCTTTTTTTTTTTTTTTTTGTCTTTTCTTCTCTTATGCCAACACTTCTCTTCTCTTCTTATCTCATTCTTTCACCAATTCCACCGTAAAGATTAATTGCAATAGAGCTGCTAGCTTCACCAATTTGTTTTATCATTAATCCTCTCAAGACTTGATACCTCCTACCAACTTACTTTGTCTTGGACAGCCGGCTATTGACAACCAATTCTTTTCTCTCCTTTTTGTTTGTTTGTTTGTTTGTTTGTTTTTTTTTTTTGTGAATTTTGACTAGATATTTTGCAACATGCCCAATTATTCCACTTAAATAATTATGGGTATGTAACATGTGCTTGTTCATAACTAATGCAAATTGTGTTATCCCACTTAGTTTTAGAGCTTCTTAGCATGTTAATTTAATGGCTAAGTTTAACTAATCTATATATTAACATTATTCTCCTAACCCAATTCCGATATTTATGGTAGCACACAACTAAATAAGCGATCGGGTAATTAAATTGTATTAGCATTAGGTGTTAATGTGAGCAACTGAAGTTTTGGGAACTTAGTTGTACTATTGCTATTTAAACTTAGTGTTTTCAAGTGTAACCATTTTAATGACTAAATTTTTCTATTCTAACCACTACATTACCCGCTTAATCTGACCTCAACAATCCTATCATGCATAATCCAATGCTAA
Organism: Mitragyna speciosa; assembly: GCA_024721245.1. Taxonomy (NCBI): domain Eukaryota; kingdom Viridiplantae; phylum Streptophyta; class Magnoliopsida; order Gentianales; family Rubiaceae; genus Mitragyna; species Mitragyna speciosa. The sequence continues at coordinate 7,682,408 of CM045570.1, forward strand.
TTAGCGCACAATCTTGCTAGCTTATTTGTCATAGTATGTTATTTGCTTATAATCCGCAAGTACTATAAATATGAGCACCAATACTTCACTTAGGGGTTAGATGGATTATCAACACTTTATAATTTGATCCCGAAAATCATATAATTAAATAAATACGTAAATAACACTTCAAATTTAATAGGTTATTTGCAAGCCCTTACAATATTTATATTGATTGAAAGTCGAAAGTATATTGACTAAAGACTGGCAATGCATTGACAGAAAACTAGACTGACTGGAAATCTAAATTGCTAAATTGATGGAAATTGCTAGAAAATTAAAGAAGATTATTGGAGAGAGAAAGAGAAATAGAGACACAGAGAGAGAGAGAAAAAGAGAGAGAGAGAATTTTACTATTCTAAACTTAAAGGAAATTCTGGAAATTCAAATGCATTTTGATGTCTTGGAGCATTTTTTCTCTGTCTTTCCTTTGATGCACCTTGGTCTATTTATAAGTATAATTTCCCTTCAAAAATAGTAATCAAAGTGGAGTCTCAAAATCATAATCAGCCATTTTGCCATATTTGTGGGCCACTTAGCCATTTTCTTCTACTTCTGGAATGTGGGTAACCACCCATTCTTCTCATTTATGGCCTTATCCCAAGTTGGCTGCACAGGGCCTATTCTTTTAGAATCTTCTTCCAAATATCTCAGTAGTCTATATCGGTGGGATTGTATTAGCTGCTACCTGTACTGATCGATTTTTCCATCGATGAAGGGTTGCCGATTCTTGCAATAATACCCCCAACAACGACTTTACATTTTGGCTAATTAATATGTTGGACACCATATTCTTTATATTAACTATTTAAACTATTAAAATCAATTTTTCCTTCATCAATACTCAAATTAAGGCATTCAAATTGAAACTAGGAGCATAAAATACCAATTAAATCCTATTCTTCCTCTTCCTGTAGTAATATAGGTATTGTAGGCCAAAAAAATGTATGTATTGCGGAAAAAAGTCCATAAAAACGTGGTACAATTATTATAGACATTATATGTGGATAGACAACAATTAAACTTGCAATAGTTTTTCTTCCCAAATTTTTGCAGGAAATGAAATATCATGCCATAGTTAAACACATCATTATCATGGTTAAACACATCATTATCATAGTTAAATGCATAATTTTCTTAATATCAACACATGTCCGAAAACCACAATAATACCCCTTCTTATGAGAAACAACATATTACACCCGTCTTGAACTTTAAGCACTTGGTAGGTGCACCAAGTTAGAAGGGAAAAAAAAAAAAAGGAAAGGATTCACCATCAGAATTTCCATCTTAGAGCCTGGAACATATGCAAAGCCATAAAATCTTTAGATGGTAAGTTAATGAATAATATTCCTAGAATAATTAGTGCAATAAAATTATTTGTATGTAACGAGATTATATACCTGCATGACGGTTAGATCTCTTCCAAAAACTGACTTTTGATCTTTTGTAGTGCTACCAAAGCACCTTTCATGCTTATTCTCTTCTCAAAAATATCCGTTGTACAACTTAAAGCAAGTTGCAAAACAGATGATATGCAAGATACCTTTTTATGGACTAGTTCTTCTTCAAGATGAAGTAGGTTCCTATCTAGAACCTGGATCACAGAATCTAATAATGATTCTAGTGTCCATTGTCTGAGGCTTAACTCAAGGATAAAGATCTCATCGTTAGGTCTCCTTCTTGTAAATGTCTCCATCAATGCAATGCCAAAACTATAAACATGACACCATGTTGAAACTAGTCCTTGTTGTCCATACTCTGTCATCAAATACAAAATTCATTGTTACATTATAGTTAGCAAAGAAAAACATAGATAGTTGGAAAGTACTAAAGTTTTTTTTCTATTATCTAGAAATATATGGCATTCGGGTTCACAGTTAACAAAAAAAAATGTTTATGTTTTGTTCACTCCCTTTATCTTCGAGGTCATGCAATTCCTATCAAAACTTTCTATTACCAATAATTTTGTTTGGAGTAAATAGTTAAGAAGAGTCACTTGGGGCGATGTATCCAAATGTTGCCACGGTCGTAGTTTGCCGCACTTTCTCCATCTCCAAGTAATTTTGCAATCCCAAAATCGGTAACATGGCCTACCATATCATTATCTAGTAAAATGTTGCTTGGCTTCAAATCACAATGGACTATAGGAACTGAGTAACCATTTTGTAGACATTCAAACCACAAGCCACATCTATTATTATATCTAGCCTTTGGGCGATACTAAAGAAATGGTTTTCCAAATAAAGCCATTTCTCAAGACTTCCATTGGGCATGTATTCAAGCACCAAAGCTTTAAAGTCATGATTTGAACAAGCACTGATTACTTTAGTCAAATTTCGATGACGAAGACAACGCAATGCTTCACATTCCCTATCAAAGCTTTTAAATGCATCTTCAAGCTGCAAATCAAAAACTTTTACTGCCCATGTCATCTCATTTTCATGGATTCCTTTGTAAACTGAGCCAAACACTCTTGTGCCAAGCAATGAACTCTTATTGAACCCATTTGTTATTTGTTTAAGTTGATGGAAGGACACCTTTTCACATGTTATTATTGGAAAGAAATCATGAGCTGGAGCCATTACTTTCCTTCTCAACTTTCTCATCAACAAAAGTGAAATTATCATGGCTACAATTGTAGATCCCATTCCAAACAAAATAATGAAGACTAGCCTTTTTACCCTTGATCTATTTTTTGAAGTTTGACAAGGTTGGAACCAAGGAGCACCACACAAGGCTTCATTCAAGAGAAAAGATAGCTTTGTCAAGTTCTTAAAGGGTCCTCCCTCAAGAATCGATCCTCTCAATTTGTTGTAGGACACATTAAAGTACTTGAGATCAGAGAGTACCTCAAGGGACTTAGGAATTACACCAGTTAGACTATTGAATGATATATCTAGAAACTGTAAACCCAAGATATTTTTCATGGATTTAGGAATTGATCCTTGTAGTTTGTTATGTGCCAAGGATAGTTCCTGTAAATTCTAAAGTTCTCCAATAGCACTAGGTATTTCACCAAAGAATTGATTCCTTGATAGATTCAAACTAATTAATACCTTTAAATTTCCAATTTCAAGGGGGAAAATCTAGTCAAAGCATTCATGGACAAATCCAATATCAACATATCATGGAGGCTCCACAAGCTTGTTGGTATGATAGATGTTAGTTAAATTGTTGGTGTCTACATATATGAACCTTAGGGATGTAATATTCCCTAAGCAACTAGGCAGCATACCAGAAAGCCTATTGCTTCTCAATCTCAATTCATATAAGTTCAACAAATAGCACAGGTCCCTTGGAATAGGTCCTTCTATCTCGTTATCTCTAAGGCTGATGCTTTGAAGCTTCAATAACTCTCCAATAGTTGTCAGAATTATTCCTTTCAAGCAATTTTCAGCTAAAAATAGAGCTATCAAGTTGCTTAAGTTACCTATTGAACTAGGAATTTCATCTATAATTCCAAAGTTGCTTAAGTCAAACCATTCAAAAGACTTTGAAAGATTTCCAACAGATTTGGGAAGGAAGCCATTCAAAGGATTCTCCGTTATGTCCAAGTCTTCAAAATATCTACAATTTGTTAAGGATGAAAAGAAGCTCAATTCTCCATTTGAAGAATCATAATAAAATGTGTTTCCTCCAAAAGATAAGATTTGTAGAAATCTTAAGTTTCCAATATCATGAGGAATTGCACTAGAAAATCTGTTACCAGGAAGGAATAGATGATTGAGTTTAGAGGCATTTGAGATGGAAATCAAAATAGTTCCACTGAGACTGTTTTCCCCAAGATAAAACTCTTCAAGATTGGGTAGTGTAATACCCAAAGTGGATGGAACATTTCCTGAAAGATTGTTTTTTGTAAGGTCTATTACTCGTAAAGTTGAAATGTTAAATATTTGTGATGCTATAACACACGTTAACTTATATCCACCTAAAATTATTCGCACCAACTTGTTAAGTTTACAAATCTCTAGAGGTAGTACACCTAACAAATCAAGTTGACAATTAGCGAGAGAGAGAGAGAGAGAGAGAGAGAGAGGTTCTAAACGAGATGAAAATATATAGAAGGCAACTGGTGTTGATTATCGTGATTGGAAGTTGGTTTTATTCTACGCTAAAGAAATCTCAAAATGTAAGTTAATGGTTGATGGAAGAAATGCAAGTTGTTATTGTAACTTAATGGTAAGTTTTGCCAAGTGAGAAAGTAAGTTTTGTTATGAAAATAATAGGATTATTTTATATATCTAATCATACCAAAATTATATAAAAAACTTACTATTTTAATGATTTTATATAACTAACCTTACTACTCACCTGGCAAAACTTTCTATTAAGCTATGACAACTTGCAAGTCACCTTCTCCGATGATGATAAACTTGGTATTTTGGTGTTTTTAAAAGAACTTAACATTAACTTATTAATTATGAATTGAATTTTCAACAGGACATATGTCTGAAAAGTCATACCGATAGTTTGGTTGATTATTCATTAAAAAACACTATTTCTAAATATTTTAAATATGTTTTTCAATCATAGAAAAATTTTAAAATGTGCTATAGTAATATTTTTAAAAATCATCCCTAAAACAACCATCCAATTTGATTTGGGTTTAGGGTTTTAGCTGTCCAAACTAGGTTTAAAAATTTATGGTCTGTGTTATTTCACAAAGCAAATTATTAGAAAATGAAATTTGGAGCAAAATGTAGCAGAGATATAGTAATTTAAATATGTAAAATAAAATAAATCTCATATGCTGGTCAGATTAGCATGCTCACTGGATAGAATCTCCAAATTTTGAAGATTGCTAATATTTAGTGGAATTTCACCTGCCAAAGAAAATATCCATAACGTTAAATTTCTAGTTTTGTGTTATTCCCAAACTATACCATCCTCTTCCAAATTAAATGTCATGCTCTTTCTGGCAAGGAAAATTGAGATGTTCCCAAGAAGTTTAGTTACCAAATCAATTCTATGTATTGTATGCTTTAGTTCTTGAAATAGATTGGACAGTGAATCTGTCAACTAAACATTTTAAATTGGTTAAATTTGGGAAAACCGAACAAACTTGGGGTCCAATTGGGTTAACATTGCTTTATTTGGTAATTTGGTTATATCTATTTTTTCTTTTAGAGTTTTTTCCTCTTCAATTTCAGACATGTCAGACACGGAAAATATGTAATGGACTCCTTATCTTCACAGTCTGAATCGAGAAATAATGGATTTAAGTAGAAAATGAATTTTAGAATATAGAGTGTTGTAAGACTGATTTTTGGAGTTTAGATTGTAATATGTCACAAATCAAAATTTGGGTTGCGTCTAGAAATTTTTATGTTTATTTATACAAATCAAAATGCCAAATATCATGCCATGTTCATACATAGCATCTAATATATGCTAAAACTAAACTAAATTAAACGAACCTTAAGTTTATCCTATTTTGTTCATACATATCATTCCTAGCAAACTAGGCCATACACTTCTCCAGCAAACTGGACATTTCATATTTTATTTGATTTTTCAAGTCGAGCAGCCCAAACTTTTACTGTCCCCGTTCGAACTACGTTCTGACCTGATTCCCTTGTGTGGGATACGTTGACAGCTCTTGGAGAGTTCGGTCATTTTCTCACTCTTTCATTTGTTTACATTCTTACATCTTGTGGCTTAATCTAAGCCATTGGATCCATGGGTTCATAAACTTTTAAGTCCACCTAAATATTTCCCGTGATTGACCCATAATAAAATCCACGATTCTAGAACTGAAGTGAAAGTGGAAGGAGAAAAAGAAAAAGAAAAGTAGTAATGACTCCAACGGCCAGGCCATATTACAACTGTGCAATGAAGAGGCTGAATTAGACAATACGTAACCTTATGATTATTTGGATTGATACCTAAAATAGTAAAGTATAAGTTTTTTACCACATTTCCACTTGTGTTTGCAAGAAATGAGGTCGATCAGTGGTCCTTGTGGATATATGCCTCTAAAACAAGGAACCTCTCTCCTCGTGTGGACTGGATTCCAATTGCCTTGGGAGGAAAAGTTGATTGCCTGAGACCCCTAGATTTATGATATAGATAAACCACCTCAGAATCCAGAGGAGGGTCATCCACCGTTATGAGGAAGTACAAGTGGATGAAATGCAAGAGTTGTTTTTTTATACCTAAGCCACACATTTTACACAAATGTATGCATATGATACTTGTTCTCTAACACTAGAAATGCATTAAAAACATTGAAACTACAGCTTGTAAAATGTTGGGGCAGCTAAACTTCTGACCAAGTCAACTTAAATAGTAAGCACAAAAGATTTGTAGAGAATGATGAAAACAATGTGTACTTTAACACAAAAAAATCCTTCGAATCCTTTTTGTGCTACCAAATATCACCTAAGGCAAATGATAACAACTAAACCAAAAACCAGAATATAGAACAAAGGCAATCAAAAATAGACAACCGAAAGATGAAACTTCAGAATGATATAATCCAGCATTTGATAGAGAGATGGAATGCTGATAATATTCCTCTCAACTATAAAATAAAAATACTAGTGCTTCTGTATGCACTGCTACTGACTATTTTTTATTGGTTATATGTACTTGTGGTCTCAAATTCTGGTATTTATCTAGTAAAGATTGATACTGAAGAGCAAAAGGCTGAGATATCTAGGATAGTGGATTGTGCAACATTGATAAGGAAATTGACTAAAACTGGAAAACATGCTGAGATAATAACTTATGCGAACACAACTTTGCCATATTAAAAATAGAAAATAAAAAGTAACATGGGATTGACATCAATAAAACATTTTCAACTTGAAGCAATTGGGTTTTGCCCCTGTATGCAAATGCAAAATTAAGGTGTAACCAGCCTTTACTCCCAATTTTCCTAAATAAAATTAAAAGTCTACTATGAACCCATCCCATCTGTTGTTAAGGTGCAGGGTAATTTACACATCTAGTCAAAAGTTACTAGGCCAGTTTTAATCATCAAGATTAAGAGGATATTATAAAGAAACTTTGTTCATAATAGATTAATGACATTGACAAGAGTCAGCCGCAGGGCAGCACTTAATTTAGAGTTTATAAACACACTCCTTTTCTTTTCCCAAGAAAATAAAGGAAAAAAAGAGCTGTTGTTGGATTTTACTGAGTCCAAGAAGCTTAAGAGAACCTTTATCACTATGAGATGTAAATTCATGCCATTTTGAAATGAATTAAGCCAAAACGTCAGGTCCAGGTAAACCATCAATGATTACACACACAATTAGCACCAAATACATAATTAGCATGCTTGATTCCTCTCCACTTTCTAAGCTGCACGTGATCAATTACCAACTCGAGAGTGTGCAGATGATCTTCTTGATTCCCTTTTTCTTATTATGCTGAAACCAATTAGGCTTCTTAAGATGTTGAAGCCTAACAAGTTAATCAAGGGAAATCAATTCAACCAACTTGTAAAATAATCTGACTTCTTTAAATGTTATAAGAGTCATCTCCAATTATGTTTCATGAGTTCTTTTTGTTGAGTCATCTCCAATTACCTCCAAAAAAAATGGAACCACAAAAACTAGATTCTAATGGTGTCATAAGAACATAAAACACAAAATCACAATTTAGAATCAATCTTCCTGAAGTTTCTTGCCAAATTACATCCATGATACTTATAGAATCATGTCTTTTCTAATTTTGAAGAGGCCCTTGACAAAATTGCATACACACACACACACATACATACATACATACATATATGTACATACACACACATATACATATACACATACATGCATACATACATACGTATATGCATACATATATGTATATATGCATGTATATATATTATGTGTATATATATAGGCAACTTCGAGTCCCCTATTAGCCATATTTGGTACTCTTACACTTGCAATCGATTTAAGTCTCTGTCTTTGTCTTTATCTTTGTTCAATAATTTTTTAAAGAAAATCATCTACAATTTAGTTGCATTCTAATTAACTCAAAAGTAGATCAAGAAGAAATCTTTTCAATGATGGCACAAGTCAAAGCAATCAGCATCCATCAAGGTTGTTATTTTAGCTTATTACATGTGCACACATGGATAGGATAATAAAGAAAGCAAGCAGAAAACACAAGTACCAACCCAGTCGAGAGATTAAAAAATAAGTAAATAAAGAAGCAGATAGGAAGATCCAAGTCCAAAGTGCCACACTAAGACAAACAGCTAAAGCTCGTGACCAGCTGACTTTTCTATCCGAATTTAGTTCGACCGGAGAAAAGTGTAAACATATATATATATATATATATATATATATATATATATATATATATATATATAAACATATTCTTTGTTTCTGTTGAATTATCATCACCGGATTCGCAGACAAGTGAATATAAAATAAAATACAACACTCTACGTTTGGTTACTTGACTCTTTGAAACTCATACGAGTGTTGACTTTGTCCTTCCTCCGCAGCCTGGCCACAATATTTACGTACAAAATGATTAAAAGCTTCCACACGGTATAGGAGACCACTGCCCACCTCTCACTATCGTATTTGGAAGAAGATAAAAACAATGCGTTCACATGCTGCTTAGTCTAACTTAGGTGCAACTGCTAACTACGAGTAGCTTTTATTTTAGTATTTCTATTGATCCTTCTGAATCTGTATACCTTTAATTGTCTGCACAGCTTCTTCACGATGCAACCAATTATTAGCCCCCCCTCCCAAAAAAAAAAAGAAATGGTATATCTCACATTTATGTATGACTACCTCTATCCTCATAACTAGAATTAGCAGGTGTAGTTGTGAAACTAAAACATGGGCCTATTGCCCCTAAATGGACCGTATGAATAGGATGGTGGAGGAGGTGATTCTAAACTGAGAAACCAAACGAAACTCAATTCTATAAATAAATTTGTTCCATTCAAATATATAGGTTTGACTGCTAATCACAAACTCGAATCATGATGAAGCTAAACATTCAAATCAAAATGAATCATGAAAATTACATTCTTATGAATATAGAGAAAAACAATAGTTATGTTAAAAATTTTTAGTATTACCAAAGTGAAGACCAGAAAAAGAAACTAAAAAACATGCTACAAGTAAAAGCCAGCTATATAGTATTACCATAACACCATGATAGCTTACCCCGTAGTTCCCTAAAGGTTCTGCTGACACGATCCCAACATGACAACGTCTATATATTACCTGGTTCAGACACACAATATCCTATTAGCTAAGCATTACTCAACATTGATGCTTAAATAGTTGTGTTATAAGGCCAAATTTCTATGGACGTTAGAATTGTTTTGTAGACAGGAAACACTCAACTTCAAAAGGATGACAATGCAACTTTAAAGGTACTCCATTCCATATTGAAAAAACTTCAGACCTGCAATGGTTTAAACAAATGCTCACCTCACATCTGTTTTCCCTACATTCTATCACATCTAACTTCAGTGTAAATAAAAAAGAAAATGTTGCTGCTTAAAGAGCAAATTATTCCACCAAATTTTTCCAGCAACACACACAAGTAATAGTTAACATGAAAAATGTAATCATACTCAAACTTAATTCAAACTTTAGCCCAAATTCAATTTTCCCAATCAATATACAGGCAAATCAAGAAAATATCCAGTGAAGCTGCTACACGAGGTTCGATAAGCAGTAGCAACATTCATTTGTCCAGAAAGTTCCTTAATTTTTCACTAGTGTATTGGGAAATTGAGGAAAAATAGGGGGTTGCCTAAAAAATTTGTGTCCCTACAAGGAATACCTGTTTTTTCAACCAAGAAAGGATCAAAATTTTCGCTTTTGCTGCCATTATGAAAACCAAAATAATTAAATTCAACAATCTTTGAGTAATTAGAAAACTCACTACCATATAAGTTATACCAACAACTTGACAAATAATTAAGAAGAAAAGAGAAAGCAGCTATCTTGGACCACTTGATGAATGTTAGTGTAATTGAACTCTTCAAGCAAAGGTATGATTTTTTCGAGGAATCTACTCTTGAGCTGGTGAACTTTCTCTGCTTTAGTTTTATCCACTAAGATTGTAGAACACGTGGCCTATTCAGCTTAATTATCCACATTATATTTGTAGGTGGTTTTCCTTAGCTTATCTTTCATCATAGCACTTATTCTCTCTTGTGGAGCTGGTTCAATCGATGACAAGGCTTCTGCTACCCAAACTAACACATATGGTGCTGCATGTGGTGCAGGTTGTGGCATTGCTTGTAGTAGTTAATGCTCCAAGTAGCCGATTGATTTCTCATCATCTGTTTAGTCTTGTCAGTAGTGAATTCCAAAGGACACAGATGAAAGTAGAGATTGTATAACATGAACTTTCGGGAGACTTTTGATTTCAGTTTTCTTGCTTTATTGTATATTCTTGTGTACAAACTGTCCAAGGTATATTTGCGTTAAGGATTAAGTGTTACATGGTGCTGCAGCTTCATTCTTCTCCCAGTTAGAACACAAAGGAATTTAGAACTAACATATTATCTATTAGTTCATTTTAGCCATAACATTAACATTTTCAATAATACACAAGTGAGCCACATCCTATTATATAGCCACAAAGACATCCATCAACAGTTTCTAAGTATGAAACTAACTAAATAATATAATTATGATCTTACTTCTTACACCAAGCAAGCAAAACCATTCGTCTTCACCAATTTGAAGACTTACATAGCAGCACAAACATAAGACTTGAGCAATTGCACATTTGTTCTTGACGTATTCTATTCTGTTGTGTTTTTATGCAGTATTTTATAGGTATTTCAGTTTATTTTCACTATTTGAGGTACAACAAAAGCATGTGGCCCTTCATAATTTGTGATCACAAGTAATGTTTTATTATGCACAAGCCAATAAATAGCAGTAAGTTATGGGAACTTGTTCCGTAACAACAATCTCAGAGTCCTCTTCTTTTCCTAATTGAAGTTGATGATATGTCCATGCGGAACATCTCTAGTGGATTAGCTTCCAAAGCATACAAAAAATGCCCAGACAATTAAAAAAAAAGAAAAATAAGGCACTAGAACCAAGCTCAGCATTCAATTTTCCTAATTTGTACTTCAGTAATGTTCTAGACCTAAATTCCAGTTGCCAAAAAAAACTCACTGAATCGTCCAATGGAGTGGTGGAAATAGCAAAGCAATTACCTGAGGAAGAGGGGATGGTCCAGTTCTGGTGGGTCACAACTGGTGGCACGGCAGTGGTGGCAGGGGCATCTAGTGGTCAATCGGAGATGGAGATGAAGGCAAAATGCACGATGGAGATGGTTTCAGGGTGACAACAATGAGGCTTTTTGACTTCATCGGTGGTAGGTGCCTATCGACTTCCTTGCAACCATTAAAATTTATTTAAAAGAAAATAAATTTAGTAAAAACAAAACTAAATAAAATTAGGAACAGAAGAATAATTTAAAACCTAAATCTTCTAAGAGCAAAATACATTACTTTGGAAGGAAAGAGATGTAAAGAGAAGAGAGAAACCTTGGTGGAATACAGACAACTTGTTTCGGGGAGCCTTTCTGCAAATTACGGAGATATTTGGAAGAGAGAAAAATACATCCAAAATAAAGAGTTAATTTGAAAGAGGAATGAGGAAGAAAGAAGAAGAGAGAAATAGGAAAGAGGGTTGAGGAACAGAGGATGGGTGGAGATATTGAGGAGGGAATTTGATTTTTGGTGAAAAATTTTGGAGGGAGGGCGGAGATATTGAGGGAATTTGATTTTTGGTGAAAAATTTTGGAGGAAGAGCGGAGATACTGAGGAGGGAGGAGAGATATTGAAGACGAATTTGGCTCCGGTCTTCTCCACTTAAGTCTACTAACATCACCAGTGACGACTTGGGACGTTGTCAGTGAAGACCCTTTCTTCGAATAGGATTTCTATTAAGTGACAACATGTGTTGCCATTGTAGCGATGGGTATAATTTAAGATTATGGTTAACATTTAGTGATGACATTAGTAGTCACTATCTAATTGTATATAACAACATTAAAAAATGGTTAAAATTTAGTTACGACAATTATTATCACTAATAAATTAATCGTACTTTAGTGACAATAAATGAAAGTTGTCAGAATAGATTATGCATTTAGTGATGATAAATGTCGTCACTAACTCATATATATATATATATATATATATATCAGTGACAACTTGGTCTAGTTGTCGAAAAATAGCATTCATTAGTAACAACTCAGATTGTCACTAACTTGATGGACATATATTAATGGCAACTTATTAATGTTATTAGAAAATAGTATTGATTCAATGACAACTTATATTGTCACTGCTTTAGTGGACCAATTTCAGTGACAAGCTTGAAAATGTTGTTACTAAAGTATGACAATTTAGTGACGACTTTTGGCACTTGTCAGTAATGGAATTTGGTGCCTTTTTCCAGGAAATAATCAGTGACGACATTTCATCCTTGTCACTGATGAGTACACCCCATGTATGTCAATTGTGACAATGATTTGTTGTCACTAAAATGGTTATTCTGTGAAATTCAGTGACAACATTTTGTTGTCGCTGAAAATTGTTGTCGCTAATAATCATTTTTCTTGTAGTGTTTGATCTTCTAGAGTGCTACAAGAACATCTTTAATGTTTGTTCTCTCGTCAGGAACATCTGTTGTACAACTTAAAGCAAGTTGCAAGATGAATGATACATGCTTTATTTTTTTCTTGACTAATTCATCTTCAAGAGAAAGTAAGTTCCCATCTATAACACTAGAAACAGAATATGGTAATGATTCTTGTATCCAGCGCCTGAGGCTTAACTCCTCGGTAAACATTTCATCGTTAGGCCTCCTTCTCGTAAATGTTTCCAGCAATGTAATGCCAAAACTATAAACATCACACTTTGCTGAAACCAATCCTTCTAGTCCATACTCTAGCATAAAATTCAAAATTCTTTGTTATATTCTTGTAAATAAATAGAAAAATCTTACGTAATTGGGAAAAACTAACAACTGTGCACCCTTGAAGTATTCCGATTGTGATATTTTCCACATAAGCTCCTACTGATTAAAATTTAGGACCAAAAATTATAATGCTAGGAATTCAGACTTAATTATTGCTTACTGTTAATTTAATTATTGTTTACTATTAATTCTTTTAGAGAAGAGATCACTTAAATATTAGTGAAACTATTATATAGATCAACATAACTTTCCTCTATTGTCTAGGATTACACTCAAGTGCATAATTTACATTAAAGGTTAAATTTGAAGGTAAAAATAGCAAAAATAAAGTGTAAAAGCATAAATATTTTCACCATAAAAGAAGTTTTTTGTTTAAAGGTGTCATACCCATACCCATTGTACTAAGGGTCCAAAATGGTACTTGTCTATTGAAGCATCTTATCAACAGTAATTAGAGGAAAATGAAATGTGCACTCCATTTTTTATTTTTTAGACTATAGATTCTTATTATTTTGACTTACTATTTTTGTACAAAAGTTAAAGTATTATAGCTCATGGGTATATTAATAAAAATTACGTGAATAAAATATGACCTTGATTAAATTTGGAGTAAATAGTTATGAAAGGTCACCCGGGGCAATGTATCCAAATGTCGCCATGGTATTTGTTTGTACCACACTTTCTCCACCTCCAAGCAATTTTGCAATTCCAAAATCGCTAACATGGCCTACCGTATCTTGATCAAGTAAAATGTTGCTTGGCTTGAAATCACAATGAACAACAAGAACTGAATAACCATAGTGAAGATATTCCAAACCGCAAGCCACATCTATCATAATATCCAATCTTTGTGCAATACTCAAGAAGTGGTGTTCCAAATAAAGCCATTCCTAAAGGCTTCCATTTGGCATGTATTCAAGTACCAAAGCTTTAAACTCAGGATTGGAGCAAGCACTAATTACTTTAGTCAAATTTCGATGATGAAGACAACGTAAGACTTCACATTCATGATCAAAGCTTTTAAATGCATCTTCGAGCTCTAAATCAAAAAACTTTATGGCCCAGATCGTTCCATTTTCACGCATTCCTTTGTAAACTGATCCAACGATTCTGAACCAAGCAATGCACTCTCAGAGAATCCATTTGTTATTTGATTGAGCTCATGGAAGGATACCCTTTCATATGTTGTCATTGAAGCTAAGTCATGTGATTGAGATAGAATATTCCTTCTAAGCTTTCTCCTTAACAAAAAATGAAAAGATCAAGGCTAGCATCATGGATCCAACTCCCAATGAAATGAACAGCCCTAACTTTTTTCCCCTTAAACTATGTCCAAAAGTTGGGCAAGATTGGAGGCAAGGAGCACCACACAATGCTTCATTTGAGAGAAAAAGATAGCTTCGTGAAGTTCACAAAAGGACCTTCACGAGGAACTAGTCCTTTTAGTCTATTATATGATACGTTGAAGTATTGAAGATGTGAGAGTGTCTCCATTGATTTGGGAATTGTACAAGACAGATTGTTGAATGATAGGTTCAAGTACTCCAAACTCAACATATCCTTCACATAATTTGGAATTGATCCTTGTAGTTTGTTATGCTCCAAGCAGAGTGTCTGTAAATTCTGTAATGTTCCAATGGATCTAGGTATCTCGCTAAAGAATTCATTCATTGACATGTTCAATCTAACTAATGCATGAGGTTTCCAATTTGATGGGCAAAGAACCAGTCAATGAATTCATTGGCATGTTGAGGTCCAAAATATCTCTTATGTTCCAGAAGGTTGCTGGTATGCTAGAAGTCAAAGTGTTGGAGTTAAGATAAAGATATCTAAGTGAAGTAATATTTCCTAAACAAGAGGGAACCATACCGGATAGCCTATTCTCGGCCAAGTCTAGTGCACCTAAGTTCAACATATGACAAAAGTCACTTGGAATAGGTCCTCGTATTTCATTGTCTTTAAGACTTATTCTTTGAAGCTTAAACAACAATTTGATGCCACTCGGAATTTTTCCTCTTAAGACATTGGTAGATAAACTCAAGGTTACCAAGTTGCTTAAGTCACCTATTGAACTCAGAATTTCACCTTTAATTCCACAATTACTTGCCGCAATTACTTCAACAGAGCTAGAAAGATTTCCAATAGAATCGGAACGAAGCCATTCAAAGAATTCATGGATATTGACAGGTATCCTAAATTTCTACATTCCATTAAGGAATTGAAAAAGCTCAGTTCTTCAGTTACTAGGTCCCGAGAAAAATAGTTTTTCCCTAGTGTCAACAGTTCAAGAAATCTCAAGTTACCAAGAGAATGAGGGATTATGCCAGTAAACTGGTTATCCACGAGGCGTACCCATCTCATCCTAGAAGTATTTGAGATAGATGTTAATATGGCACCACTGAATTTATTTCCTCCAAGATAAAGCCCCTCAAGATAAGGTAATAAAACACCTAAAGTCGATGAAAGCTCATCTACGAAATCATTGTTGGTGAGGGAAATGACTTGCAGTGTTGAAATGTTGAAAAGTTTCAATGGTATGGGACCTGTTAACCAATTTGAGTGGAGGGATACTAACTGCAGCTTGCTAAGATTACCCACCTCTTGAGGTATTGCACCTATCAAATCATAAATGTAAAAGGAAAAATAGTTAAATACATTATTGTGTGAGAAAAAGGGAAATTAATGAAAACAAAATACATAAGAGAATTTGAATTAAGCACAGCGATTTTTTGAAAATTTTCTTCTATTTAAAAAAAAAACAAAACTCCTAAGGATTAAAACATTTTTTTGCAGGAACCTAAGGATAAAATCCCTTCATAATCTAAATCTTGTTGCCTAGGAGCTCAGCATCAACTTTAGTAAAATATGAATTTTTTTTTAATTTGAGGAACATCATATTAATAGCCTAATAGGAGAGGAAATGAGGTGTTGCATGCAACGAAAGATTGGTATATTTCACTATTTTAGTTCAACTAAGAAACGAGAGAACTTCATTATACATTTATGACTAAACAATATCTATATCTATATACACTATATAAAAAAAAAAAACCTAATACTTCCCTTAGCGTTTTTGACATTCTTATTTTGACAATAATATTATTTTAATACTAGACTAAAAGGGCATTTTGTAAACTTAGAAAGTTAAAGGTAATTTGATAAAAATAAAGCCAATAAAAAAAAGGATCTACAAGAGTTACAAAAATTAAAAATTCTATAATACCTATTTCCACTGATTCCTAATTAAACTGCTATACATAATATATATAGATTTTTTATGAATCTAATCTACTAATATAAAATGCATTCTATAAATGCCAAAAACGTTAAAAGAAATTTACATAAAATATATACTATATTAAAAAGGTTTCACTCCCCTTAATCATTTTGACAATTTTATTCCTTAGATACTCTTATTTTAATGCTTGACAATTGAATAGACAAAGCACGTTATGGAAATTTAAAAAAGTTAAAGTTAATATGATTAAAATAGATCCAATAAAAGGACAATGGAACTACAAGTTTGTTATAAGAAATTTAAATTCTATAGAACCCATTTCTAGTCAATCCTAATCAAACTGCTATACATACACATATAAATATTTTGAATGAAGCCAATATGTTGAAATAAAGGAAAAGAAAAATATAAAAGAGCTATAAGAGTTACAAGGAATTTAAATTCCATAACCCTAATTTCCATTCACTCCTAATAGCATTTACATGAATCTAATCTACTATTCTATATTTAATTATATCTACCCAGACTATCTATATCTATATAAAAACATGAATGACCTTAAGTGATTTAACATTTAACATTTAATGTATTTCCTAAAATACCCTTATTTTTTAAGTTATAGTCACATTTAAAAAAGGATACTAATGGAATTACAAAAGGTAGATTGATTAAATCCTAATCAAACTCAATCTTCTTTTTAAAAGTCTTAGAAACCTTTTACAAGTATAAATTTAAATTAGATTTTTCAAAAATATATATTTATTGTTTAATATAAAAATTTTATTTTCCTCTTTTATAAAATATTTCTAATTAATCTGTATACGAATTTAAATTTTATGATCTATAAAAAAAAGTGTTTTAGCAAAAAATAAATAAATATGCAAAACACTGAAAGATAAATCATTTTTTTAAAATATTTTGAAATAAAATTAATTTTATATTTTTTAAATTTGACTTTATGGTTGATATTTTAGCACTTAAAAAATAAAATCATTCTATCATGCATTGATCAACATGAATTTATAAAAAAAAAAAACCGTTTTAGAGAAATATAAAATGCCAATCCCATTTTTTAAATTCTAATTTGTAACTAAAAATCATTTAAAAAATTTCTACACTATTATAGCCTTAAATTCATTTAACACAGCTACTTTGTTGCCTTTCTTTACTATGATTTCATTTATAAAAATTGAAAACAACTACTTTAGCATATTAAATCCAATACAAAAACTAACTATTATTACACTATATATCTTACAAAAATATTAAGTAACATCCTATGAACTGAGAGGCAAGAAATTTTTTTAATTAACCTTGATTCGAAAAAATCTGAACAATACCTAAACCGAATACAAAAAATGGTCCAGCATGGATGGATTTAGAATTTAGGTGAATTACTTGATCTGATATTTATTTGAGAAATTTTCATATTTTTTGATTTTGTAATCGCATTAGTACTTTAACATAAAAAATAATATTAGAAACCTAAACACAAAGTGTCCAAGCCAATTACTTTAAAACAAAAAAATATTATGAAAAATAAATAAGTCAATGTTTCAAGAGACTTAGAATTAAATTCAAGAATATACTTCCACTATAAAGAGTCATCAAAAATTGAAATTTTAAAAACGTAAAACCTCATTCTTGCAAAAAGGTCAGTCATGTATAACAAGATTTCACAACATGTTTAATCATTAAAACTTCTTTATTTTAAAAATATATGATTTTTTTATTTAATATAGCATGAGATTTTGAATGTGTAATTTTGAATTCGAATCAATTTTTTTAACAACTCAATCAAGGTAGTTGGACAAATATTTATTATTTTTTAATGTGAAAGTTAATTAGTGTTTAAACTCTATTTAGTATTAAAATGCTTATGTTTTGATAATATACAAAGTAACTAACTGATTATGAAAGGGTTCGATCAAAGAAAAATATGTAATTTAGCTAACGACTTGTATTAGGGTACTGGTTAAGTAAACAGTCAAGTATTACTTATTCAAAAAATGAAGTTAATTAAAAAAAAGTATCTAAATATAATGAAGTACCTAAATATAAGGGTGTCTATGAGTTTATGCATTATGAACAAAAAATTTTGTAGTTTTAAATTTTCATATGACACAAAATCAAGGCATATCTTATTTCTTGGACTTGGAGAGAAAAAGGAAAAACCTAACTAACAGAAAGTGGAGGCTAGAAGTTCAACACATGTAAATGAATTATGTTTTAAAATAAATATAAAATAAAATATTTTGCAAGTCTCATGAGGATATAGTTATGAACAAATTTCACAACTCATCATTCTCATAATATATGATATTTTAATTAACACTGAAAATTTATATATACTTATTACACAAGTTTGTGAGTTTGGCGAATAACACTTAACGATTCTATTGAGTAATCAATTATGTCAATATCTATGAAAAATCCAAATAATCAATAATATTAATTCATAAAATAAGAATTTCATAAAATGTATCTATCAATTGCTTAAGATCATTAAAATTAGTTAAATTTAAGGAAATCATATTATTTTTTTTTCCATATCATTTGCAATCTTGTGATGACTTATCTTATTTAGTTAGGTTATTTTTGTTACTATTTTATTCTATCTTTATCATAAATTTTATCTTATTTCCACATAATTGGTAATATTCATCTCTTTCTTCTATGCTTTAAGCACAAAAAAAAAAAAAAATTTTTGTGCACCTAAATATTTTAAAACATATGTTATGTTTTATTTTCTTTTGCCAAAATAAAGATAATTATATATAAGAAACTACATTTCTAGTGTACACTATGTTCTTAAAAATTAATATCATTTTGTGTTGTATTTTTTACACACATACACACACATTAAAAAACTAATAATCCAATTCTTTTTTTCAAATATTTAAATGATACGCTTTCAATGTATTTATAATGAAGTACTCTTTAATATTGTACATTTTTATTGCATAATCAATCCAAACAAATGATATAACTTAGTTAACTCATTAATTTTACACAATAGTAGCAATATGTTTGTATGCAACAAGCGAGTGCTATTTTTAAAATAATTCATTATCCGAGAGTTAGAACCACTAGACTTATGTGTGTCTCTACAAAGTACTTATATTACCAATTTAACATGTAAATTGTCCTTATTTGATATGCTCATATGATAAAGTTGTCATCATTCTTATATACATGTTAGATTTGTTAAAAAAAGAAATCATAATAAACCAATTTAAAATGACTAAAAGTATCAAAAAAGTTCATGTAGGACCTAAAGTGATTTAACAATTAATGTATTTCATAAAAGTACCCTTATTTTTTAAATTATAGTCATATTAAAAAAAAGGATACTAATGGGACTACAAAAAGTAGATTGATGAAATCCTAATCAAACTCAATCTTCTTTTAAAAGTCTCACAAATATTTAACAAGTACAAATTTAAATTAGATTTTTCAAAAATATATATTATTTTTTAGTATAAAAATTTATATTTTCCTATTTTATAAAATATTTTTAATTTATTTGTATATAAATTTAAATTTCATAATCTAAACAAAAAAGTATTTTAGCAAAAATAAATAAATAAACAAATAGGCAAAACATTGAAAGAGAAATCATTTTTTAAATATTTTAAAATAAAATTAATTTTATATATTTTAAATTTAACTTTATGTTTGATATTTTAGCACTTAATGTATTTCTTTAAATATCCTTATCTTTTAAGTCTAATCATATTAAGAATGGACATTTATGAAAACATAAAGAGTTAGATTAAAGTCTCATTTAGAAATATTAATTTTGACGCAACTATATTAAAGTCTCATTTGATACTTTATAGATATAATAGAAATATGTAAAATTATTAGTCAATATCAAAATGCTTAGGAATTTCAAGTACAAAATAATAACAAGTTACCTTTTATATGATAACAATTTAAAATTTTCAAAAGATTTCATAATTTTTTTTGCAAGGATATTTTAAAAAAACCATCATTATGCAACAACTTTCTTTTGCTATTGGAGACATTCATCTATTCTATTCAAATTCTTTTAGAAAAGAAAATAATATGTGAAGCTAAGAAAAAGCCTGGGGTTCATGATCAAATATTACTTACGACATACACATCAAAAGTTTCAATTAATGAGAATTTGTAGTTTAGATCTTTGTGTATCGTTTTGTCTATAATTATGTTACTAAATATAAATATGTTGTCCAAAAAAAGTTATTTCATACAGGATAATTTACATAGAATTTTGAAGTTGGAAATAAAATAAAGGGAATGAGATATCCTGCATTAATAAAATTATTCAATTTGTTGATCTCTTTTTCTTTAAAGTTATCTGTCTGCATTTTGAGTTTTCACAAAAAATAAGCAACATTATTTGTTAACAGAACTTATAAACGTGCAAAGCACGTGCCTCATTCCTAGTATGTATAAAAGTATACTTACCATAGTGTTTTTGACATTTTATTCCTTAAATCCCCTTAATTTATTACTTGACAATCACACAACAAAAAAGTCATTTTGGAAACTTAAAAAGTTGAAAGTAAATTGATTAAAACAAGTACCAATAAGAACATAAACGGACTATAAGAGTTACTACAAATTAAAATTCTAAAACCCTATTTTCATTAAATCCAAATAAAATTGATATACATACATACATACATACATACATTCATACATACATACATACATACATACATATATATATGTATATACATGTATATGTATATGTATGTACATCTACATATATATGTACACGTACACGTACATGTATATACATGTACATATATATATGTACATGTATGTATGTACATATACATATATATGTACACGTACACGTACATGTATATACATGTACATGTATGTATGTACATATACATATGTATATGTACACGTACACGTACATGTATATACATGTACATATATATATGTACATGTATGTATGTACATATACATATGTATATGTACATACATACATGTACATATATATATATGTACATGTATATATCTACATATACATGTGTATATGTACATGTATATATCTACATATACATGTATATATGTACATATACATATATATATCTACATATACATATATACATGTACATATGTATATGTATATATATCTAGATGTACATGTATACATATACATATATATATGTGCATGTATATATCTACATATACATATATATATGTGTATGTACATGTACGTGTATATGTATATGTACATATACGTATACATATACATATATGTATATGAATATGTATATGTATATATATGTGTGTGTGTGTGTATAGATGTATATATGTGTGTGTGTGTATAAATTTCTGAATATGTATATGTATATATATGTGTGTGTATATATATAGATGTATATATGTGTGTGTGTGTGTGTATAAATTTCCAATCTACTAAATAACAGCATTCTAGAGACATAAAAAATTTAAATAATTTAGTTAAAATAAATACAAAAAAAAAAAAAATAAAGCAGCTGCAAGAGTTACAAGGAATTAAAATTTAATAACCCTTATTTCCATTCAATCCTAGCAAAGATAATATGCGTACACATGTAGCTTTTGTCTAAATCTAATAAAACTACAACTTCCCGTAGTGTTTATGACATTTTTTTTAGTCCTCTTATTTTAATAATTCATAGTCACAAAACACGAAGGGCATTTTGGAAGCTTAAGAAGTTAAAAGCAATTTGATTAAATACATACTAATAAAAAATAAATGAACTACAAGTGTCACAAGGAATAAAAACTCCATAACACCCATTTCCATTCAATTCTAATAAAACAGCCATACATATGCATATATAAATTTTTATGAATCCAATCTTTTAAAACAAAGGGCATTCTAGAATCTTAAAAAAAGTCAAAAATAATTTAATTAAAATAAATACTACTATGCAAGTTTTACAAGGAATAAAATTGTATAACCTTATTTCCATGTCAATCCTAATAAAATGTGTGTGTAAATATATAGAGCGAAGTACACTGAGAGTTATTAATCTATTTTTATTATAACAATTTGATTGTTCATTTAATTTTTGTTTCAAATAGCACGCTAAACTTTTCAAAATGTAACATCTTGACCATTTTATTTACTTTCGTAGTTAAAATAGGTGGAAAAAGTCATGTGTTATTATATTAAGTGTGTTATTTGAAGCAAAAATTGGATGAATGACCAAAATGTTACATCTTATTGTTGTTAAACTTTTTTCAATTTTGTCAAGCTAGCGTCCAATATAATTCCAGAAAGTAAATTATCTTAAATGATAATTTGGGCGTACAACACAATATTCAAATGGAACATAGCAAGATCAGTCTTATGTCAAAATATAACATTTCATTTACCTGTCACATGCACAAACTCTAGGCTCAGTACCTCCAGGTTATGGAGATTGCGAATGGCTTCCGGAATTTCACCTACCACGTGAATTATGATATTAAAAATTCAAACGAAGGTTATTAGGATTTCAATCACACGGTTTTTGAAATTATACTGACTCTTGGGTGGATTCCAAACGGTATTATGGTATTGAAATAATGGAGTTGATATATATATATATATATATAAATTCCTTATTACCTATAACAACTAAACACATATGGCAAAATTTCAGAATCCCCAACAACTGAATCAAATTTCAAAGATAAAATCGATGTTATAACTATCCCAAACTTATATGAAAATAAGTACGCCAACAGAAATTTATCGATGTGGATCATTCACATCTAAAGCTACAAAATACATCCCGTGATTGCAGCTTGCCGTTCCGTGCACCTAGCAACTTGTTTTAGTATATTAGTATTATGTTCTCATCCTTACTCAGGGCGCAGGGTCTCGCAATTTGGCATTTTGTCATTTCCCACAAGTTAGAGGTGGTGTAACTCTTTAGCATTTTGGTATAACCAATTTTCCCTTCAAAACAACCTCGTTTTTTGTTTTTTTCAATTCAAATTTTGTCCAAATGACAACATCTGAGCCATCCATTTTGCCACATTAAATCATGGCCATCAACTTGTGACAAATGGAACTTGTAAAGCCCCAAATCCATTCTTACTGGTCACATTGTGATTGATTGGTGCATATATGGTTAGCATTGATTGGTGTCTTGACTAGCAAGACATCTATCTAGTGTTTTCTTTCCTTATTTGATTTATTATATTAAGCCTATATATAGGCACATCTTGCATTATAGTAAACACATTGAATATAATTATTCTTTCAGTCTTTTGTCCTTATACCACAGCCACCAAAAGGTGGTTATCTTATTTTTCTCTTAACATGAAGTGATGTAATTCCTCATGGATCTCAATGATGACTTTGAGCCTATTCGAGCTTCATTACGTCATTTGATTCTATTTCCCACTCTTTAGAAATTATCTTTGAAGAAAATTGTCTGTGCTCACTTAAAACTTTGAATTTTGTACTATTTTTGTCTCCCATACCGGAAGGAATTTTTCTAAAACTGCTCTAACCACACTGTAAACACCAAATTTTGACACACTATTTATTTATTTTTAACATTGGGGGCATGTTTATATTTTTTGGAATCAAATTCTAATTTGTCAATAAAAAGGGAGAACAAAATCAATAATCTCGGGGGGTAAAATAGTAATTTTTTATCTACGAATATTTTTCCATTAGCTTTGGGGGTTTTAAATTCATATTTTTAGTTTCATATCTATTTTTTAATTTTCTGTGATTTTTTCGAGTTTAATTGGTATTTTTTTCTATATTTTACTAGCACAAGAGCAAAGTTGTAATTTCGCCTCGCGAATACCATTTTCACTCATTTCAAGTCCAAAATTTATTTTTCAAGTTTTTAAGCATGTTTCTAAATTTTTTTAATTTTTTCGGGGACGATTGCTATTTTTTTAGTAAATACTGCGTTTAGGGGTAAAATCGTCATTTCACATTTTAAATGCATTTTTCACCAATTTTTGAGTCATAAGTGCATTTTCTAGGGTCTTAAGCTTATGTTTAATTTTTGGTAAATTTCGTGGCCAATAGCCATCTTTCTGTGCATTTTGTCATTATATGGGCAAAATCGTCTTTGCACACCCCGAACGCATTTTTGGCCAATTTTAACCTCTACACTTTATTTTTTAGAATTTGAAATCTATTTTGAATCTTTTTGGCAAATTTTGGAGTTCATTGTCATTTTTTGTATTAATTTTGATTTTTTCTGCCAAAATAATTTTTTTAGAATAAAATTAGGATTTTTATTACCAGTGACATTTTTGTTATTTTGTAGTATTCTTGAAGGCCAAGACAACTAGCTCTATAGATACCCTCATTAAAAGGGAAGAAAAGAAAGGGGAAAAAAATGCCTTGAGAGTTTTTAGTTTTT
The DNA here is from genome assembly GCA_024721245.1 of Mitragyna speciosa. Classification (NCBI taxonomy): domain Eukaryota; kingdom Viridiplantae; phylum Streptophyta; class Magnoliopsida; order Gentianales; family Rubiaceae; genus Mitragyna; species Mitragyna speciosa. Next base: position 7,707,001 of record CM045570.1, read on the forward strand.
TAGTTTTATCTCTTACACCAAAAATACAAAAAACACACACTTTTTCTTACATTCATCTTCAAACCTTCACCAAGAACACCTAGAACATACACTAGTATATCTTCAAGCCTACACCTAGAACACCTAGGACACATACCACACATCTTCAAGTTTTCACACACCACACATTTTCAAGTTTTCACATACCACACCAAGAACACACACTACTCCAATTTCATGCACTTCACACACATTTCAGCACATTCAATTCACACACCATATACGCACACAAATTACACACAATCATACACACAGCCATAAACACTCACACAATACACAGAGGACCATTCTAGTCACACACACACACACACACATAGAGGACCATTCCAGTCATATACACACACAGATACATGCACAAACAACACAATCTGCACACACATTCACACAAAGATTCACAATTCATAAAACACACACATTCACACACAACACAATCAACACATACATTCACAATTCACAAAACACACACATTCACGCACAACACAATCAGCACACACATTCACACAAAGATTCACAATTCACAAAACACACATTCACGCACAACACAATCTGCACACACAGTTTCACACCAAACACTCAAACATACACATAGACACACGCACAATTTCCACACATAACACCAAACTCACCACCCTCAGCCTCTTCCCTGTCACTATCGTTCCCCAGAACAACCCAAAGCTCTACCTCCACACAAAGCCACTGTCCTCCCTCTCACAGCTTCACCACCAAATCACCGTTCCAACCCCTGGCTCCCCCATAACGAGCCACCGCATCCCCTGTTAACATCATTAAAAAAACCAGCCAATTACCCAGGAATCAATTCCCTCCAATTCATCAAGAACCACCCCCCTCATTTCTCCTCCATCGCCGATCACTTGCAAAGAAAAAGCAAAAAATAATACAGATCAAAATCATCACTGTTGACCCACACTCCATAGCCACAAAATAACCTTCTCCATCCCTAGAACAGCAAAATCAACAACTCCAAGGCCACCCATAAACAGACATATCACTTCCTCACCACCGAACAACCATCAATTGATGGCCATTGATTCGCAATCCATTGCCTGAAGCCATCTCTTCTGCCTACGGGCCATCCACCATTACAGCCCCAAAACCATTTTGAATAGATCCCAATCAACCACAAAGACCTCACAAAACCAGGCCCTCAGCTAGCCAAATTCACCACCGAAAACACTTATTCCATCTCCTTCCTCACCACCATGCCATGACTCAATCAACAGCTCAATAACCACCGCCCATCATCAGGCTCACTTCGCAGCCATCAGTAGCTATTCGCCTTACACTTAAAACGTCACTGTAACCACTGCCATTAGCAACCCCATACCTGCCTTATAGCCCTCCATCACCACAGTTTCACCGTAGCTTCCCTTCCACTACTAGAGCTCCAATCAGCTTCAAACCATAAAACCAATTAGCTTTCATTTCCAGCTTCCTCCACATGCCCAACTAAGATTGTTGCCCATCCCAATTTCACCCCCATGATCACGAGCCACCAGTCCCAACAAACTGTCTTCAGCCTAGCATGCCTCAACCACTACCGTCGTGCCCTGAGTAGCATCACCACTACATTGAATCTCGCTCTCCATCACACCTCAACAGATCCCATCGCCATCATCAAATGTCCTTGTTTCTTGGCTAGAAAAGGTAACATTCGATTTTCCTTTTATTTGATTTTAAATGATTTTTTATTCGATGTTGATTGGAGCAATTGATTAAGGGCTTGGATGATTGATTTTGGGAATTTGTTTTCTTAAAGAAAATTGAGGCTAGATTGAATTAAAAAAAAACCATTTGGAAGGCATTCGGTGGAGAAACTAGACAGAGAATAGAAGAGAAGGAAACAAGAAGAGAGATAGAGAGAGATTCGGGTGAGAGCTAGAGAAGGGGAAAAAGAAAAGAGAGTGAAGAGGGAAAAGAGAGAAATCAAAAGGGGAGAAATTTCGATGAAGAAAAGAGAGAAAGAGAGAGAGAGAGAGAGAGAGAGAGAGAGAGAGAGAGAGATAGAGAAATTAGAGAATAAAACAGAGACAGAACAAAGAAACAGAGAGGGCTGGGAAATAGAAGAAAACCAGAGAGAAAAGACCAGAGAAGGAGGAAGAAAAAGAGGATAGCAGAGGCAGAGCTAGAAGAAAAGAGAGAAGGAGAGAAGGAACAAGACTCGGTGGGGAACAGTGAAGGAAAAGAGAAAATCAGAGATGAAGAAGAGCAGAGAAAAATGAGAGAATCTGGGAAATGAGAGAAAAATAGAGAAGCTGGGAAATAGAACAAAGAAAAGAAAATAGATTTATGGGGAAGGTTTTGGGATTTATCTTTTCTAATTTTTCAGGAGCTGGATTCTTTTTTGGAGGATTTTAGTTTTGAAAAAATGAAAATTTTTACGTGGGAATTAAAACCGAGTTGGACATTTGGTTTCTTTTAGCTTTGATATTAATTAATTTTGCCATTTATTTTGAATTTCGATTAATTTAGTTTTGATTTTATTAATTGATCTAATTAAGTTAATTCATTTAGTGAATCAATTACTTTTTTAACTTAGTTTGATATTCTTTTTCTGGTTATTGTAAGAGAGTTGGTTACATGCTAGTCCTTAAGATTTTTTAGTATTACTAATATGCCCTTTAACCTTCTGGTGCTATTGCATTTTAGTTTTAATATTTTTAGATTAACCCCCTAGATTTCATTTGATTTCAATTAAGTCTGGCCTAATTGCAAATATGCCCCCTTTTGTCGAAAGTTACTGTTTTGTTCCCCCGAGTTACTTCAATTTTGCAATTGTACCTCTTAGACTTATGTGAATTTTTTATTTTTACCCCTTAAGTTTTATAGAATTTTATTTTAGTCCTCTTTGTTCCTAGACTTTATATTTTTACCCCAATTTGTCAATACTTCATATTTTACGTTTTTATTCACTTATATCGAGGTATCTTGACTTGTTTGTTAATTTTGATTGGTATTGGTGCCGGATCTTCAAAAGGTACCCCTATTACTTATTAATTTCTCTTTATGTGCCCCAATGTGATTTTATGTGATTTTTATACATTTTCTTCATATATTTCTTAGTTTACATGATTTTCGTGTATTTATCTACTTTATGTTAATTAATTTGTAAATTTTATTATTTAGTGAATATTTTGTATTTCGATAGTCAATGTAATAATTAGATTATTTTCCTTTCGTATTTTTTACAAATATTTGTGTATTTAGATAGCAAGTGTAATACATAAATCACTTTTAATTTTTTTTCCCTAAAATTTGTAGCTAATCCCCCCGATGTAATAGTTAGGGTTATGCACTTTTTGTGTGCTTGTGTGTTAATATTTTTTACCGCTTTCATTAGGATTTTTGTATCTAGAATATCCTGTTTGCGTGTTATGTGCTCCTATGTGCTCTTATATATCTTTATATGTTTATTTGTTTTCAATTTACGTTTTATTATTTTGATTTATATTTTATTAGTTCTTATTATTCAGTCACCACACTAGTCCAATGCTAGTTGTGACTTTATCGTTCTCCCGCTAATCCAACGCTAATAGAAATCCCTAGAATGGGCTAGTCCAACGTTAGATCCTTAGGTTATTGTAGTGCCTGTATCACTATTTGTGTGCATTTTACATCCCATTTCATACAGTATTCCCTTTATAGTTTTTCATCATGTTACATGATTTTTATATACGTATATAATTATCATTATTTTTATTTTTAAGCATTTGACATATTTTCAAGTGCCTGACGTTTAGGTTGCATTTCACTTAGAAGTTAGGTCATTTGTGTGATTCGATTAGAAATAGTCGTCTACTTACATGGGAAGTAGTGGATTGACAAGCCGTTCTCCCCTCCGTGAGTAGAAAAATATCAGTCACGAGTTATTAGTTCCCCGTACTCGTTATGCTACATACCTACCTTCTTTGACACTTACTATCTATACTATTTTCTTTTTCTTTTTGCATTTCATTTTGCAATCACACTCGTGACTCCTTCGGGGCCTCATTCTGGGTTTCGCAATTAATGTGATAATCCTAACCAAGCCTCAACAGAACATTCTGACCCTCTCGATACTCACCTTAGATTTAGAATTTGCATTCATATAGATATATCCAAAATGCGATGGAACTTAGGGTTAATTTAGAAAAATTTGATTAAACCTCGCAACCAGTCTCGCCTAGGTGGAAAGGGTGCCTTAAACGCGAGCCTTTACCTTCCCTTTCTTCAAATGTGACTCTCAGACCTTCTTCTCTCATTTTTTCGTAGACCGGAGTTGAAAAAGGGTTTTAAATATGTTTTTCTAAAAATTTTCTTTTGATAAATTATATTTTGGATGACTTGGTATACCCCAACTCAATACCTAGTGGCGACTCCCTTTTTTTAAAATAAAACTCTTTTTCAAAATAAGTTGGCCAAAACTGTCGCACTTTTAGTCCCGGCCTTGTTTTATTTTCCAAAATATCGATTTGTTAAAAAATACACCTTTTCACTAAAAATCTGATTTTTCTCACACACGCACAATTTTTTCAAAACTTTCTTTTCATAAAAGGCCATCGAACCAAACTGCTTTTTCTAGGTGCGACAGTCACAGACCCTACTAGTACCTTATCGATTTTTTTGGACGCAACACACACCATTCCAAAAGGTAGTCTAAAACAATTATCACAATCATGGTCATTTGATTTTAGATTGTTCTATTTTGTTGTCCACTAAATTTAAATAAAACCTTAGGATATTCGACTACTTCTTAAGATAGGTTGGTACCATTTCGTGCTGTTGTTACTACTAATATACTTCTTGAATCAGTTACTTTCTATATTACTCTTGATGACATTGAATTCATGTTCAAATGGATTTTGCTTAAATCAACTACATCTATTGCTCTTTCTGCCACTTTAGGTAATTTCTATTGGTATTTTGATTCCGCTTGTCGTAAAGATATCACCACACTAGAATTTTAGTTATAAACCTGTAAATACCTATATATCCATACTATTGATGTTTGTCTAGCCAATGGACCCTACTTCCGACTGTGCCGTTTCTAGGGTAAAAAGGGATGAATCGGAGTGACAAAGGGCTGAATTCTAGAGGATCGTGGTAACAAGGCCACTCTACCCCTTACAATACCTCGTCGCATATTTAAGTCGTCTATAAAGAATTCAACCCGCCGCTCAGTGGGAATTGTACTTCAAGGCGGCCAACATGGCTTTTTCTCAATGAGGGCTTGGCCAACGACACGTGCCCTTCCCTACTACGAGTCAACAAATAGGTGACGGGCGCATGCGTCGCTTTTAGCCCAAATTCTGACTTAGAGGCATTTAGTCATAATACAGCGCACAGTAGCCTCGTGCCACTAGCTTTTCAACCAAACGCGATGACCAATTGTGCGAATTAACGATTCCTCTCGTACTAGGTTGAATTACTATTGCGACACTGTCATCAGTAGGGTAAAACTAACCTGTCTCACGATGGTCTGACTTGAAAAATTCTTCACTCTGAAGTTGCAAAATCCTAACAGATTGTTCGTGGAGCTAGAGAAAAATATCAAGATTAAGGGATCTAGCTCAAGAGTTGATCCAACAGGCATTAGGAGATGGTTAGGAAACGTGGTTTTGGTATGATAATTGGCATCCCTTAGGGCCTTTATACAAAAAAAATTCTTTGAGAAGCTTCTTACTAAATTGGGGTTAACAAAACAAGCAAAAGTGGCTGAATTTTGTGAAAACATTGACTGGAGGTGGCCACAAGGTAGGAACATGTCAGGCGAAGTTGAGACACTCTAAAAAGCCACACCAGAACAATTGAAAATGATAGCAGGAGCAAAGGATCATGTAATATGGATAGGTAGTAAAACAAGTGCCTTTTCAATTAAGGCTGCAACGAAAATCTTCCATGGAACAGGAGAAAAGGTGAAATAGCACAAATTAATATGGAGAAAGGATGCAGACCCAGATTCTCCTTCATTAGCTGGCTTGTATGCAAAGGAAGGCTTACTACTAGGGATAGAATGAGAGCATGGGGGATAAAATTAGGAGCTGCAACTGTCTTTTTTATGATCAGGAGGAGGAATAAAGAGAACACCTATTTTTTGAGTGTCCTATTACAAAAGCTATTTGGAGTAAGGTACTGACTTTCTGCTCTATTTATAAGGAGATATACCCACGGGATGTGAAGCTAGACTAGATGTGTGTGGCCTGGAAATCCAATGAGTTTGCTAACAAGTTTCAGAAAATCATGAGTACAGCTACCATCTATCATATATGGAAAGCTAGGAATAAAAAACTACATCGAGACAAGGAAGTCACTGCATTGGATATTGTTACAGCAATTCAAAGAACAATGTGTGAAGCTACTTGGCAATGGAGAAACGTGCCAGCTACAAGAAGGAACTCGCAATTGATGATTGAATGGGGCCTATCATCAAGAATTTTCTCTAGCTAAATCTTTGTACTTTTGTATAGCTTTTGTATAGTGAGCTAACTATGTCTCACTTAGTGTAAATGTAAACTTCATATATCTATTGAAAAAAAAACACTCTTGATTCTTCTGTTACAATGTGAGCCTTCTAGATAGTTTATATACTTTAGATCTTTCCATTTCTAACTTTTTTCTCATATCCAAACTCATGCTAATTTTCTTTCTGCTGGAAAACATTGTGACATAAGTTCTCACTTATCTTTCCTCCTAGTTGTTCTATGTAGGATTGCCAGATAGAGCAGATTCTTGGAATCGACCACAAAGTTAGTTGTGTATTTCAGTTAATTCATCTTCACCTACCATTCTATATATTCACTCCATCCCATTCAATTGTTTTATCATCCTCTTTTACATTACCTTAGTTATGACATTTGCATCGAGGTCAGTTTTTGCTTAGTCGTTTGAAACCATTAGTTTCTCAAGGTAGTTTAGAATGCATAAGGCATTTTGATCTTAAAAATTGTGATATTTGGGAACCTTCTATTGTTACTATGGGTGTGAAATGTTTTGTAATATTTGTTGTTAATTTTTCTCGTTATTCATGGGTTCATTTCCCTTGCAATAAATCTGAATTATCACAAATTTATCGTGACTTTGCTAATATGGTCAAAACTCAATTTTCAAATGTTATAAAAGTTCTTTATAGATACAATGCCATGGAATACAAAGAAACATTACTACTTAACTTTCTTCACTAGAATGACAGTGTTATACACCGATCATGTCCTAGTATTTGCCAACTGAATTGTCATTTTGAATGTACAATTTTGTCACATTCTTGACAAAACACATGCTTTACAAATTTCTTCTTGTGCTAAACATTTTTGGGGTGAAACCGTTCTCAAAGCTATCTTTAAAATTAATAGATATATTATCTTCTGTCATTCATAATCAAACCCCCTATAAGCGTCTTTATGGACTTTTTCTTAATTGCATACAGTTAAAAGTGTGCATGCTTTATTCTTCTTTTTTAGTCTTATAAAACACTAAACTGAAGTTCATACAAGTTTATGCTATTTCTTGGGTATGGGATAGAACACAACGATTATAGTTGTTGGGATTCTCAACTTATGAGACTTCGAGTTTCTCATCATGTTGTCTTTTGAGCAAATCATATGTTTTCTTTCATGTCCAAATTTAATCTCACTTATGAATCTTCACAACCTTCATTAGTAATTGATCTGTTGATCTTTTTCCAGATGAAAGTAATCTAGGCTTCTCTGTTGACCCCTTATCCCCTCCTTGTGATGCATTATTCACTATCGAAAATTCTATCCCAATTGGTGATCCTACCTCTAAAGTGCCTCTTGTGTCTCTTTTGATTGTACAACTATTCTTCATAGATTTGAATGAATAAGAGAACCTTCTACTAGTCCATGTGATTTTCAATATTTTCCTTATGGTTTTGTCCTTGCATGAGCCTACCTCTTGCTAAGAGCTTGTTCTAATTTTGTTTGGCAACAAGTTATGTTAGATACATTATAGGCGCTAGGCATTATGAATACTTGAGATCATGTTGAACTACCCAGCAAAAATCTGCTGCTAGTCAAGTGGGTCGATAAAGTCAAGACTCACTCGGATGTAATCTTAGATAAATACAAGACCTATTGAGTTGCTAAAGGGTTTGCTCATGAATATGGCATTGATTATGAGATATTTGCTTCTTTAGTACTTTAAAATGAAGGGCCTAGGCCTCTTCAACCATTTCTTAGGTCTTGAACTACTGTCGGACAGTGGCCATTATCAAACTCAGACCGAATATACCATTAATATTCTTGTGCAAGCTAGTCTAACTGGTAATAAAGTTTTATTAACTCCCATTGAGATTAATGCTTATATCACTCCTTGTGATGGCTTACCTTTTCATGATCCCACATTTATCGACAATTACTTGGTAGCTTAGTCTATTGTACAGTTACTCGACCAAATATTGCCTATGTTGTTCATGTTGATAGTCAATTCATTACTACTCCATGAACTGCTCATTTTGCTACTAATCTTCACATATTGAGATATATCAAGTGTACCCCTTTTTATGGTGTTCATTTCTCTTCTCATACCACATTTGCATTACATACTTATTATGATGCTGATTGGTCGGGAGCTTCACATTCCTCTACTACAATTCTCGTTGTGACAATCAAAGTGCTATTCACATTGCTCCCATTGACATTGCATTGATATCTGCACCAAACATGTAGAAAATCACCATTATTTTGTTTGTCTGCATATTGTTTGTGATACTGTTGAACTACATTATGTTTCCTCAAACAGTCAAACTGTTGATATTTTTACTGAGGCTTATGTACTAGGAGTTTTTTATGTTCTATTTCCTAAACTCAAGTTGGTCTGTACTAAACCATCTTGAGTTTGAGGAGGGATGTTAACATTGTGATTGATTTTTAATCATTATGATTGATTGGTGAATATAGATTTGCCTTAGCTGGTACCTGGATAACCAAGACTATTCTATATAGTGCTTTCGTTTCTTATTTGTTTTATTGCATTTGGCCTATATAGTGCACCTTTTGTATTATTGTAAACACACTAAATAGAGTTATTCTTTCATACTTCTATTGCTTGCTAGCACGAACTCTCCATGGTTTTTCATTGTGTGGAAAGGTATTTTGATTGGATGGGCAACTAGAAACATCTTTTTTTATATAATTAGGTTGCTCGGAGCTAGCCTCGACAATTGATGGCAATTTTTTTAACATCATTGTAGATTAACAATCTATACTAGATGATGTTTCTATAACATCATCATTCAAATCAAATATTAGGACTGTCAATAGGGTTGAGCCGGCCTAAGCTCAACATGAAGAAAAGCCTGATGAGCCTGATCTCTCATCGGGCCGATTTGAGCTTGGGTCAAAATTTTAGGCCTGAAGTAATTCTGAGCCAAGTGGGCTTCACTAAGCTCAGGCTTGTTATAGGCCCAACTCATAAATTTGACCTTATACACACACACACACATATGTATACATATGTGTGTATGTCTACATATATATTTATATATATATATATGTAGACACATACACATATATATGTGTACATATATATATGTCTCTGTGTATGTGTATATATATTCATAAAATACATGTAATACCCAAACCCATATTTTCCTTTCTCATCTCACCTACCTATTTCCTCGACCGGTCTCTTCGAGACTATCTGAGACTCCCTCTCTCTCTCTCTCTCTCTCTCTCTCTCTCTCTCTCTCTCTCTCTCAAGCTTGCATAGATCCACATTTATTTCATCAATTCTTTGTCGCAGTTAAAATCTATTTCCAAGTACAATCTTAAAGCTTGTGTTGTCTATGTATTTTTTGGGGGTTAATTTCTTTGATTTGGTTGACTATTCTTTCTCTCAAGTCTTTGAATATTTTGTTTGTTTTACTTTTAAAAATTAAGCATAAGAATTTTGGTGAGTTGTTTGTGGTGAATGAGGAAAAAGCAAGTGGCGTAGGAAATTGTTGCAAGATCAGTTGGATTATTAACTGGTGGCAGTGTTGGATTTTAGGAGTATCTCAATAGTTTTAGGCTCCAAAGCTAGTGAGCCTAAGCTCACAACCTAAATATTTTGTTACCCGAGTATGAGCTTTACATTTACAAACTTGAAGCTCATAACCCGATTAATTATTTGAGTTGAACCTGAACTTGTTAAAACCTGGCTCATAAGGCCCAATTGACAGGCCTATCAAGTATATTTTGATTTACTAATGTACATTTCTAGTTCTAAGCAGTTCAACGTAGCTTTGAATGTATAATTAATTTAAATTATTACAATATTAAATAAAAAGTAACTAAAATAATATCAGCATAATTATGATGAATAATAATTATTCTTATTTATGATCTTTTAAACAATTTGAATACTTTTAACAAATTACAAAGACTGCCTTGATGCACAACCCAACTTACCAAAGCTGATCAGTTAAGTCATGCAAGCTAAGAGCTGATCAGTTAAGTCATGCAAGCTAAGTATGGATCATGTAGTACCATAGTTTAATGTAGGCATAAGAGATATCCCATGTAGCTTCCCACAAGTCTTTTATATATCTCAATTCTTAGTATTTAAGTAATACAATTACATCTGCTCACGACCCTCACACTTCATAAAGGAAATTTCCTTTTTCTTACACTAAGCCTAATTATGCACTTAAAATTAATTGATTCAGATGTTAACAACATTAAGACTGCTTGATAACTTAAAATAGAACTTCTTTAAGTAGTTAAGTGCCCCTTCAAATCTAGACAAAATGTAGTATATAAAAAAATGATATTAGCTACATACTTATCGCTTAACACAAAATATACTTAGACGTTAAGGTTTTAAATGATACATTTACATGGCAAAAATAACCTTATAAAATACGTTTTATGCCTATTCTTCTCTCCTCCTCACTCTCTTCTCGCTCTCTTCTCTTGACAACTCTAATAACTTTCTCTCACACAGGAGGCAATTTTATATCGAACCTTTCTCTCTTATTATATGATTGATGATGAACTTGGTTATCCATCAAAATGGAATATATTACTTATCAGATAATTTGATCCATGGGACAAACTTTTAGTTCTAGTCACAATGTAATAGAATCAGCAGCTTCACTTGATTTGCCGGATGATGTTATAATAGTCGAATAATTTATAGAATGCTTCTATGCTGTATGAGGTTTTGCGTCTTTGGAATGTGGAAAAGATTGCAATCTTGTTATGTCAAATCTTGTGCTGTTCTGGGTTGGTTGCTTTTATCTTATTGGTTTGAAGATTTAGACCAGGGTTTTTAATTTGACCTTCTGCTAAAGTGCCAAATGCTTGAGCAACAGTAGAATATGTCTGAGGATGTGTAGTTCTTCAACGCATATGAGTGAGATATTGAAAATTCTGTTGATGCGCTTAGCGGCAAAATGGAGTATTAACTAAATATCCTTGCCTTTGGGTTTCTGTTTGAGTGATGAACTTCGCAAGATATGCTGTGAAATCTGAAATGCAAAACTTGCAGAATATGTTTCTAGTTTAGTTATAAATATAATTTCTTATAAGGGGCCCCCTACGTTCATATGCTGTAAGGATTAGAATTTTTGTCAGTAATCATGCATTGTTTGTGAAATAATTTTGTCCGATTGTGTGTTTCGATGACAATTTGTATTTCATTAGGATTTTTTTTCTGTTTATGGGTTGAGTACCCTTTGCTTGAAACTATCCTGACTGCCTCCTTTCCCTCCCATATATGTATTAATAGTCAAATGTAACAAAATAAAAAAATTATACAAAATAAATTGACACCGAGGATAAATTGATAAACTTCAATTATATGTATTAATAGTCAAATATAACAACATAAGAAACTTATAAAAAATAAATTGACTTCAGGATAAATTATAAAATTCATGAAATTCAATATCAAGTTGCATATTCTTGTCAAACTGACATTTTAAATTCAGTAGGATAAAATTATAAAATTTAGCATTTAGTCGTAAATTATTATCAAACAGATATACTAAATTCAATATTTAGATTCACACATGAATGTTCATGTAAGTTTTTCAGCACTTAAAATCAACAAATTAACTGATTTATAATTCAGATTTCAGTTTTATCAAATGACCCCTTAGAGTATTAATGAAAATGCAGAAATCCTCCTTTATTATATATGAATCCAAGTACCCAAAATTAATAAAAATTCTTGCATGCACCATGTCTGTGTAGACACAGAGCTTAATATGTTCATACCGCATGCATCAAAACTTATATATTTGAGAATGACGCAATCATTTAAATCTATGTTCTACAAATAAATCGGGTCTACACAAGAATATTTGCAAAATATAATTAATTAGCTTACCTGTCACGTTGTTCCCACCCAAATACATGCCTCTAAGCTTGGTTAAATTCCAAATTGCTTGTGGTATGTTTCCCCTGAATAATAGTTCCCCATGGAAACTATTATTGATGATATTGAAATGAACTAGGAAAGAGAGATTTCCCAAGTTAGGAGGTATAGTTCCAATTAGATCCATGTTGGGAAGGTCTATGGCCGCAACTCTTTGATGGCGAGCATTGCAAATGATTCCAATCCAATTACAAACAGAGGTAGAGGTCGACCAGTTGATTGGGAGGATGTTATGGGGGTCGTGTATTCCAGCCTTGAAAGCAAGTAGGGCATTCAGATCACAAGTGTTGTTATTGGCTACTCCAAGAGATAAGCAAGTCGTGGCAAAGTGCAGCACCACAAGCAAAAGGAAATAAGCTCTGTCCATAATTTGGATTATGATATGGGACTACTGCACATTGACTCGAAAGAAAATGCTTGTCGTATCAATATATATGGAGTATTATATAGACATTAATGGAAACAATATTGTATCGTTGTACATTTATAACAAATATATAACTCCAACATGGATATTGCAATTATTTATATAAATATTACTATGTGATTTTTTTCACTTTTGCTGTCCAAACTGATTTTGTTCTATTTTAGTTGAACATTCATATATATAATTTTTCACCATTTCTCTCAATTCACTATTCTCTTCTTCGTTAAGATAATTGAAATGATTTAAACACTCCACTCTTAATTCTTTAGAACAAAATGACTTTACTATTTTAGCTTATCATTTCGTACAAAAATTTGAAGCATTAAAATTCATTAATTTAAGTGGAATGTATAAATTAAAAAGTTGAGTGTATGAATCTTTACCTTAAAATAAATGCTTAAGATATGCTCGAGGACCATAAAATTTTGTTTTGCTAAAAAAAAAAAAAAAACCTTCAAAATATCATTAAACCAATAATTGGGCGTGGGTTTATTCTACTTTTATCTAAGAATTTTTTACATTTCCACTTATAAAAATTGTTATATTTTAGATGATCCAATAAATAAATCGATGTCTTTATATTTTAAATTATGAGCACATTCCAATAAATAGATCAATGTCTTAATTTTCTTATTCGTATACTGCAAAACCAGAGATTTTTGCTGTTAAGATTCCTATCCTCGTCCCTCATTTGGAGAGTTGTTTCGCAAACATGGAAGATTCTGGCCAGTGACATTTTTGTTAATGTAACTCTTCAATAATAGTAAATATTTGTAAGGAAGTAGTAAGTATTTTTTACGAAAATTTTTTCTTTTTTTAATAATTTTTTATCATCCCAACATTTTTTAAATAAATATTTACACACATGACCGTCACTATATGTAAAATGTGGATGGATCTTGTCAGTTAGTTAGTTTCACCAACATGTAGTAATGAGTCCACCTAAATGATTTAATGTGCATTGATTTATGTCAATTTCCATCGCCTGTAAACTACTCCTACCATTTGTTTCTCGATATTTTCATAATATTCCTACCATTTGTTTCTCAATATTTTCATAATATTGATTTGATTATCGTACCTTGTTTACATTCCAAAATCTGAATTGAAACTAATTTAAACAGCATTAAGCATATGATATGTAATGAAACAAGGAATAAAAGTGGAAGATATTAACAATTTTTTTTTTTGATTGGTTGACAATAACAAATATTTTGGAACATCCAAAAAATACAAGCATGGCATTTTTAATGAGTCTGAAGAAGTACATGTTTAAATTGGGGGATTATATAAAATTTTATGATACAAGACGTCCAAAATAAAACTTCGAAGTGGAAAGCGATTCGTTCGGTAATTAAGAATACAAAATGATGCATTCATTTTCGAAATAGGCTCTTTTATTTTAAACATATTTTTTCTCAAGAAAGAACTACATAAAAAAAATCGTTTTGTGAATAAATGTATGGTTCCCTTAACAAAGTATTTTCTGAATTTTATAGCATAGAGAAGTAGAAAAATTAATGTCGACCTGCCTCGGATTTATAGCATAGAGAAGATACTAAAATCTAGTCAAGTGCCTTTATGCACCTACCTATGATGGATTTATGGTATGTAGAAGGTAACTAAAGTCTAGTCAATTGTCCAATGGCTTCCCCTCTTGTTTTGTTTTGTGGTCAAACTTGGCTAACAAGCATAAATCAATCAACCACACGTCATCTTCCACATTAAGACTAATGTGAGAGTAAGCAATCAATAATATGAGCGTAAGCAATCAATAATATGAGCGTAAGCAATATGGTGATCTTCTCGCCTTTGTCATTCAAGGTTTTTGTGCATAAGGAGACTTCTGGTTATCCTCTTGCCATTGTCATTCTACGGTTTTGTGCATAAGTTGCGACAAATATATGGAGAATAATTTTAGCTTAGCATGTATACTATCATTCTTCGGAGATCTTTATTCTAAAATTTGACTTCCCAAGAAAATAAAAATTGTTATACACAAAAAGTACAAGTAAAATTATACTCTGGTGCCGTGGAATTAATTAATTTTTTTTAATTTTTACTGTCTAAAAAATGTTTGTGGTACTTATAAAATCAAAACATAAATTTGTTTCTATCCCTTGCCCTTTTTTGTGGTATTTTTTCTGTTTCTACCCCTTGCTTTTATTAATCATGTGGTTGTTTTTATTCAAGATTTGAATTTTGAAGACTAAAAGGAAAATGATTAAATAACTATCGCCCACACTTCTTAAAGGTTGGAATGTCAAAAATCGATACACATTTTGCAACAGCGGGAGGAATATTTAATCAAAGGGAGAATTGCAATTTTGTTTTCAAAATTTGAACATTACATCAAAGTATACCCAGAGTTTGAACGAAGGCAAATTTGATTGCTGCTGTTTTTAATTTTGATAAAAAAAAATGATTGAATTTTTAGTCTTCAGATGCTTGCTAATTGGATCAGTATGATCAGCGTTACCAAATTATTTTCCTGTATGGTCCCTTCTTCCAGCAAGTCACGTCCATTAGTTGATGAAGTGAAGATGTACTACTTATTCTTCCAAATCATTTAATTTCTTCTTTCGTCCCCTTGGCTGAACTTTTAAGTCTTATGCAGAGATGAATGAAATTAAAGATTTCAGTATCAAACTATTGTCCCACATAAAATTTGCAGTTTCTTTAAAACGTCATAAAAACAGTTTAAATAAGTGGATAGCTAAAGTCCTATTAATTTGCTGTCTTTATCAGAAAATAAGCTCAAATCGACTTCTAAGTCAATTGTTCACTTTTGACTTTTGAGTTAGAGATCTGATAAGGACAAAGACCCAATTTAAAATCTGGATATGTTTGCTTTAATTTCCAGTATTGAACTTTAAACAGAATAGGTTCCGAGAGAGAGGATTAGGACACTTCTATACATCTTATCTTCCTTTATCTATTTATTTATTTGAAAACAAGTTATCAGAGCTAAACAAATTTAGTTTATCATGTATTCTGCCTTATCCAAGATAAAGATATTTTTTATATTCAATTTTGCTTGAATAAATGTTTCAGTTCCGAATTATTACCCTGCTTTGGGACTCAACTACAAGAAAAATCATAGTAGTTAATGACAAACTCTAACGTGAAAGGTTTTTGAATATTTTTCTCTATGGATGCAATGGCAAAGAAATAAGGGCAAATTTGTTGAACTATTGCCCAAAAAAAAGAAAATTCGGCATTTATAGGTGTCAGAAAAAAATTTTTGGCATCTAAGCGCTGAAATTTTTTTTTTAATTTGTCATGCGTCACGTTTCCCAAACGCAGCGCATGAATAGTAGCCGCGTTTGGGAAACGCGGCGGTTACTGTTCACGTACTTTTTATTGTTCACTCTTTTTTTTTATTTTTTTATTTTTTACAGAATAGGTAAGTGTTTAAGGTTTTTTGTATTATTGTTTAGGTAGATTTATAGGATTTAAGTAAAAGTAATCAAGGTAATTCAATATTTGAATTGAAAAATTTTAGATTTAAAAATAATAAAGCTATAAATACCAAATTTTGATATACCACTAAATTTTCTAATATCTTGTGAGTCATTTTTTATTTTTCAAAATGTGAAATTTGGTTTTTAGAGAAAGTGTGCAAAAGTCTTCCAGAAAATTGTAATTTCAGCACGTAAATATATTTTTTGTCAATTTTTTATTTTTAAATTCATATTTATACCATCGTACAAATTTCTAAATTTTGAAATTTTTCTAGATGAATCACTATTTTTCTAGGTATTACGTCAGTTCAAGGACAAAATAATCATTTCAATTTTTGAATACCTTTTTTTGGCTATTTTTGAATCCCAAACTCATATTTCATACTTTTACGTATATTCTAAATTTGTGATAATTTTTCGGGTTCAAAAACTATTTTTTCTATAATGCATACATACCTGAGGCAAAATCGTTATTTTTTTTGTACCTGAAAAATTATCACAAATATAAAATGTGCTTAAAATTATGAAATATGAATTTAAGATTCTAAAAAAAATTGAAAATAACTATTTTGCCCTTGAATTGACGTGGTACACAAAAAAATAGTAGTTCATCTAAAAAAATTACAAAATTTAGAAATTTGTACAAGGGTATAAAATATGAATTTAAAAATCAAAAATTGACCAAAAAGGTATTTACGTGCTGAAATTACAATTTTACCAGAAGAATTTTGCACACTTTCTCTAAAAACTAGATTTTGCATTCGAAAAATAAAAAATGACCCACAAGATATTAAAAAATTTAGTGGTATATCAAAAATTGATATTTGTAGCTTTATTATTTTTAAATCTAAAATTCTTCAATTCAAATATTAAACTACCTCGATTACTTTTACTTAAATCCTATAAATCTACCTAAACAATAATACAAAAAACCCTAAACACTTACTTATTCTGTTTAAAAAAAAAAAAGTGAACAGTAAAAAAGTATGTGAGGCCGCGTTTCCCAAACGCGACGCATGACAAATTTAAAAAAAAAATTTTAGCGCCGCGTTTCCCAAATGCGGTGCCTTTAGATGCCAAAAATTTTTTTCTAACACCTATAAATGCCGATTTTTTTTTTTTTTGGGCAATATTTCAACAAATTTGCCAGAAATAAGTTAAAACTTGGCGCACGATACCCAAATTGAGCTCGAAAAGAGATCATTTGAAGTTAGTTTGCTAGCTAATTAGTCTAAACAAGACCTTTATTGAACGTTTGTTAAGTTTTCAAACTCGTTTCAAATTCGGTTCGATAAGCACGAAGACAGTAATTTATGCATAAATAATTTTCTCAACTCGAATTCAACTTAATAAAAGCTCATTTAAGTTTAACTCAAAAATAATCAAGATAAGTTTGAATGCAATTTTTAACTTCTTGAATACTACAACGTTGGACATAATTAGTGTCGTTTATACCCTATAACTAATGTCAACTAGAAAGGATTTGGAGATTCAAAAGCTACACTAAATGTATCAATTCAAAAATTATAAATTCAATCTAGCCTATCATTATAGACACTTTGCCTATTTAATAAAAGGGATAATTTTAAAAACCTCCCCTGAGGTTTCTAACAATAGACCTAACTCCCTTGAACTTTCTAAAATTACACATACCTCCCTTGGCCACTTAAATTTACCATAGCGACCTTAATAAAATATCGAACTTAAAACTAAAAGAAAAGACCTCTCTTCTCCTCTGCTGTACCCTCTCCTCTTTGACACAAGCCACTACTGACTCTATCTTTTCTTTCCCTCCCCCTCCCTTCCTTTCCTCAACCAAACCTTTTTCTCTATCTTACTTATTCTCTCCCTTGTCAACTTATACATCTTTCATTCTTCCATGCACAACCAACACACCTCCTCTATTTCTTCTCCATCTACAAAATCCCTTTCCTCCAATCCCCTTTCCATTGCTGACCCACCTTTCTCCTCCTTTCCCCGTACTGTCTCTCTCAGCTAATTTTCTTTCCCAACAATCGAATCCCAGCACCTTCACCCTTCCAAGCCCATCACCATTGTCCAATTCTTGCTAACAATATACTCATCTTTATGCTTATCTGTTGAAATTAAGCCTGCATTTTGAGGATTTCTTGATGGGCTATATTTTTCTTCCAATGTTGTTTTAACATTATTTTGGATATGAAGGAATCATATGGAATGTTAATTAATTTGGATTTGGTAGGGTTGAATGGCTTTTTAGGAAGCTAATTTGATAGTGTTGCGTTTTCTAAATAACAATTCTTTTCTGTCATTCTGGTGGTTTGTGAGGATATTTGGCTTGGATTTGATGTGTCAACTAGGCTAGTCTTTTGAAAGTGGAGGTTGGGGAAAAATGATTGATTTTCTTTGAAAATAGATAGCCAGATGTGCTTGTGGTGGAGGATTTTGACATTATTTTTGGCTGTGTTTAATTTTTTTGTAATGGCATTTTTTTTTTCAATTAAGTTTGTGCAATTGACAATATTTTCCATTCTCTCTTGCTATTTTCCCATTGGGAATAAGGATGAGAGATTAGCCATTTTATATGACAAAAATGGTGGTAGTGGTAGCGGTAGTATGGTAGTGGTGCGATGATTGTGGTAGATGAATGGTTGTTTAGGTGGTAGGAGTGGTCAAAGGATTTTAAAAGGGTACTTTTGTCTTGCAACAACAAATTGGGTTTCTTTATCATCAAACATGTTAAAATAAGGGAGGTATGTGTAATTTCAGAAAGTTCAGGGGAACTATGTGTAATTGTTAGAAACCTCAAGGGGTTTATAAAATTATCCCTTAATAAAAAAAGTAAAGAGTGGTTTGCATAACTCAATATTTTTAAAATTGACAGAATTCCTCATGTTTTAATATGGGCAATCTGATTAAATTTTTTGTGGGGATATCATATCACCATTTGATTAATACAAGTCACTGAACAAAAATATATATGAAAAAGCGAATCAATGAAGTGAAGTAGAAAATTAAAAAAAAAATAGATGGACATTACACACTGCCCCAATAAAATAAATTAATCAGAGGTTTCTCAGCAAAGTTTAAAAAAATAATAATAATAACATCATACAGAAGGGAAATTTGAGAATAAGATATGAATTTATTCTTCGAAAAGTAATTTAATTTCCCAGTTTTAGTTTACACAGAATCACAAAAATTTTAGTACCAAACTAGAGGCTAAGGATAAATTGTCTAGTTGAAGTTCCAGATTTATTATTATTTTTTTTTTTGTCAAAAAAAGTTCCAGATTTATGTTAGAATAGTTTTATTACTTATCCACCCCGCTGCTCAGTTTGAGATTGCGCTTTATTACTTATTCACCCTGCTGCTCATTTTGGGATGCGCAATCCAACAAATAGTGATGAAGTACGGATGGATTGGATCAAATGGAGTGTAGCTGGACTGGATCAAATAGTTTGGGTGATGAAGTGAAGTTGGACTAGATCAAACAGTTGGGGATACAATGCAAGAAGGGCCTGCGAACAACCAAATGAATTCAGCTGGCTAATGAAGACAGGAAGCCGTGAGCTAGCTCGCATGCAAGTCATACAAGCTGAGCTGAGAGGGTGCAGAAGATTGGGTAGAGATTAGCTAGTTATATGCACTTTGTTTGTTTGATAGTGTGTTTTAGAAACATATTTTTCAAAAACTTCATATGTGTTTTCTAATCACCTTTTTATCTCACATGTATATTTACCCAAAAGAATCTTTAAACAACTACAGTAATGTTTTTTAAAAAATACCCCAAAACATATCCATCCAAACATAGAATGTTCTCCAATAAATGTAAATAGGACAAAGTTAGTTAGGATAATATTTTTGTAGAATATACTCATAGAATGACACTTGTCAATTTTTGGTCATTTTTTGAATCCTTGTAAATTTGTACATAAACCAAACGGATGTAATCTTTTCTTTTGAGAAAGAATGAATACAATTCAGAGTTCTCCAAATTTCTGATCAATTTTAATTTTTCTCAAATAGTTTTGGTAAGGATTAATTGGGATGCTTTTGTTTTTGGTTTTAAGTCAGTCCAAGCTCATCCATGAACCTGCGTAGATTCAGTCAATACTCATGGCTAATTATTTGTTTGGGCAATCATATACTTCAATGGTTTTTAATGTTTTTTTTTTTTAGCAATTCTATGCTTTAAAATCATTTACAGCTAGTTTCGGAAGAAGTAATGAAGAGAAAAAAAAAAAGGAATTGAAAGAATATGACACCAATTCCATTGTTCGGGAGTAAAAGTGGAAAGAAAAGAAATGATTTAGGAAGAAGAAATCTTCCCCTTTAAAAACTTTCCACCCAAAATTGAGCGGAAATGGAAGGAAAACTAAAGTTTTTTTTTTTCAATATTACAATATTGCCTTTAGAAAAGTGATGCAAAAAAATTTATTGACCAATAAATCTCCTTACTTTCTTTTCTCTTCTTAAAAAAAAAATTCCAAAACAAATTATAAAGAAACTTATATCATTTTCCTTTTTTCTTTTCTTTTATAACTTATATTTTCTTTTCTTTTCTAATCTATCCTAAATTCCCAAACTAGCTGTCTGTAACATACACCGAGCATTTTTAAAATTTTTTTAACTATTTTAATTAAGTGACACAAGGCGAAGCTTACTTTAAGTACAAAACTAATAAATCAAAGATTTTTAAAATAAATTCCCTGGCAATCCTTAGTAGAGGGCAAATTCATTAAAATATTGCCCAAAAAAAGAAAAATCCAGCATTTGTGGCTGTTAGAATTTTTTTTTTGGAACTAAAGGCGCTGCGTTTGCCAAACGCGGCGCTGACCGGGCTTTGTCAAGCGCCGCGTTTCAGAAACGCGACGCTTCTGCCGAGTTTCTGAAACGCGGCGCTTGCCGTCTTTTTTTTTTATTATTTTGTTTTTTTTTTGGGTTTTTAGTTCTTTTTTTATGGTTTTTTGTTCTTATTTTTTTGGTTTTTTTTTGTTTTTTGTTCTTTTTTTTTGGTTTTTTTGTTCTTATTTTTTTGTTTTTTATTTTGGTTTTTTTTTTTGTTTTTTGTTCTTATTGTTTTGGTTTTTTTGTTCTTATTTTTTTGTTTTTTATTTTGGTTTTTATTTTGGTTTTTTGTTTTTTTTTTGGTTTTTTGTTCTTATTGTTTTGGTTTTTTTGTTCTTATTTTTTTGTTTTTTATTTTGGTTTTTTTTGGTTTTTTGTTTTTTTTTTGTTTTTTGTTCTTATTGTTTTGGTTTTTTTGTTCTTATTTTTTTGTTTTTTATTTTGGTTTTTTTTTGGGTTTTTAGTTTTTTTTCTTGTTTTTTGTTCTTATTTTTGTGGTTTTTTTTTTGTTTTTTGTTCTTAATTTTTTGGTTTTTTTTTTGTTTTTTGTTCTTATTTTTTTGGTTTTTTTGTTCTTATTTTTTTGTTTCTTATTTTGGTTTTTTTTTTTGGGTTTTTAGTTTTTTTTCTTGTTTTTTGTTCTTATTTTTGTGGTTTTTTTTTGTTTTTTGTTCTTAATTTTTTGGTTTTTTTTTTGTTTTTTGTTCTTATTTTTTTGGTTTTTTTGTTCTTATTTTTTTGTTTCTTATTTTGGTTTTTTTTTTAGGTTTTTAGTTTTTTTTTCTTGTTTTTTGTTCTTATTTTTGTGGTTTTTTTTTTGTTTTTTGTTCTTAATTTTTTGGTTTTTTTTTGTTTTTTGTTCTTATTTTTTTGGTTTTTTTTTGGATTTTTTTTGGTTATTTTTGTTTTTTTTTGGGAGACGTGTAAGAGTTTTTGGATTAGGGTTTTGAGTAGGGTTAGTATTGGGGACGGTTTCAGTTTTTGACTTTAGCGACGCGTGTCAAACGCCGGTTAACCGCCGCGTTTGACACGCGAAAAAGAATGCCGGTCAGCGGGCAGCTCCTGCCCGCTGACCGGCCATTCTCTCGGTGGCAGACAATCTGCCACGTGTCGGGCTTGGGGTTGCGGCGTGTCAGCGTTTCGGAATGAAAATTTTGACTTTTCCATTCCGAAACGCGGCGCTGCGTAAAAAAAAAAAAATGGTGTGCCGCGTTTAGTTGCCAAAAAAAAAATTCTGACAGCCACAAATGCCGGATTTTTCTTTTTTTGGACAATATTTCAATGAATTTGCCTTAGTAGAGATATCATATGTCAATTTTTTTGGAAAAAGTAATATTAAATCTGAGAAGTGATGAAATAATAAGGGGAACAATACTTATTATTTTATGCACTCACATGGCCACATGAAATCTTCTGGCAATTCATAAAAAGTTTATTATCCGATCTCAAGTCTCAACCAATTAAAGATTTCAAATATATCTTCTGCTGCCTTTACTGGAACTCCTTTGGATTTTAAGAAACAATAACACAAGTTCCAGCTTGAACGTGATGGAGGAGTAATTATACTGGAAACGAGAGGAAAAAAAACATGTTCTTGGAGCCATATTTAATGT
Source organism: Mitragyna speciosa (assembly GCA_024721245.1). NCBI lineage: Eukaryota > Viridiplantae > Streptophyta > Magnoliopsida > Gentianales > Rubiaceae > Mitragyna > Mitragyna speciosa. The sequence goes on from CM045570.1 coordinate 7,729,749, forward strand.
CATGAAAATTTTTCACTGTGAAACTTGAGAATATTATGAGGCGAGATATAAAATGCAAAATATAAAATGACAAATCTTGATATTTCGCATGGTAAAAAGCTAATTAGTCAGAAGAAGTACAGCCAAAGCAGCATGATACAGCTTAACTAATAACTCCATGTTTCATTAGCCACAAAAAAATATCTTTTACCAAAGACCACAATAAAATCCACTTCTGTAATTCTAGTGTTTTCAATGACACAAATCGAAGGACATGACAAAAACATATTGGCACCATAACGCCTGCAATTGAGAACATATATGTGCACCATAGAGCCCTGCAATTTGTACAAATGCTAAAATGTTAAGGTCCAAAATTAGAAAATAATGTCCCTTTTCACAGATATCTGGATAGTAAGTGAGCAAAAGGGTAATCCGAAAGATATGGAAAAGAAAATAGAGTATATAATATCAAGTTTTCACAAAAGGTGAAATAAAGTAATTAATAACATCACACTCACGTAGAAAAATATCAGCACGCTCACACAGACATTCTTAAAAACCTGATCGCTTAAACACACACACACACACACACACACACACTCTCTCTCTCTCTCTCTCTCTCTCTCTCTTAAATGGCCTCTTTTGCCATACCTCATCCTTACAAAAAGGCAAATTTTAAAGAGAATTTATCAGTTTCTTACTTAAAAAAAAAAAAATTTGCCAATTTCTTACATGTAAATGTACATGTATTCTATACCTTCTCCAATGCTTCAACTCTTCTTATTTGTTTGTAAAAACTGACGTTTGATCTTGTCGAGAGCTACAAGGACATCTTTTATGTTGATCCTCTCATCGGGGGCATCTGTTGTGCAAATTAAAGCAAGTTGCAAAATTGACAATACACAGGTTACCATTTTCGTGGGTGGCTCATCCTCATACTTAAGTAGATTCACATCGATAACCTGATCTATGGAATCTGGTAATGATTCTTGAATCCAACGCCGAATAGTTAGCTCTTCAGTGAACGTCTCATCCCCGGGTCTTCTTCTAGTAAATGTTTCCATCAGAGTAATGCCAAAGCTATAAATGTCACACCTTGTTGACACAAGTCCTTCTAGGCCATACTCTGAAGTTAAGACTAAAATTCGTCAGAAATTGTACGATAATAACATTTCTTGGACAATTGAAAAGGACTATGTCCTCTTTCAACCTTCAATATTTTATGGGGTGAAAATTTGTGTCTTAAATTTAAGTCATAACAGTTTAGCTTAGAAAGTCCGACAATACAAGTACATTGACAGTGGAAATGTTATAAATTCATTGAAATACTTATTTTATCTGCAAATAAATATTGGATATTAGAGGCAAAAGAGTTACCTGGGGCAATATATCCAAATGTAGCTAGTGTCTTTGTTTGTACCACACTTTCTTCATCTGCCAGTAACTTTGCAATTCCAAAATCACTGACATGACCCACCATATCTTGATCTAGTAAAATATTACTAGGTTTCAAATCACAATGAACCACAGGAACTGAATAACCATAATGAAGATATTCTAAACCACATGCCACATCTCTCATAATGTCCAATCTTTGTATGAATGACAAGTAGTTATCATCCAAATAAAGCCATTTATCAAGACTTTCATTAGGCATATATTCAAGTACTAAAGCTTTAAACTCGGGGTTGGAGCACGCACTGATTACTTTAGTCAAATTTCGGTGACGAAGGCCACCTAAGACTTCACATTCTCTGTCAAAGCTTCTAAACTGCATCAATAAGCTGCAAATCAAAGACCTTTACTTGCCCAAATAATTCCCATTTTCACGAACTTCCTTTATAAACTGAACCAAATTTCCCTGAGCCAAGTAACATATTCTCACTAAATCCATTTGTTATTTGTCGAAGTTCATGAAAGGACACCCTTTCATATGTTGATGCTGGAAATAAGTTATGAGATGGAGCAACAATTTTCCTTCTCGAACTTTCTCATACATAAGAAATGAAATGACCAAGGCCTAGCATTACAGATCCTACTGGCAACAACACTAACAAAATTAATTTTGTCCTTCGTTGATCTATGCGTTGAAGATTTGACAAGGATTGGAGCCAAGGGGCACCGCACAATTCCTTCATTCGAGAGAAAAGATTGATTGGTGAAGTTCTTAAAGGGACCTCCACGAGGAATCGGTCCACTAAACCTGTTGTAGGACACGTTAAAATACTTCAGATCTGAGAGTGCCATCAAGTGAGTTGGGAATTTCACCTGTCAAACTGTTGAATGATAGATCCAAGTATTGTAAGGCCAACATGTTCTTCATAGGATTCTGGAATTAATCCTTGTAGTTTGTTATTATCCAAGGATAGTACCTGCAAGTTTTCTAGTGCTCCAATGGTGCTGGGAATTTCACCAAAGAATTGATTCATTGAAAGCTTCAAATCAGTTACCACCTTCAAATTTCCAATTTCAGAAGGAATAGAACCGGTCAAAGAATTATAGGACAAATCGAATACCAAGATATCGTTAAGGCTCCACATGCTTCTAGGCAGAGTAGAAGTTAAATTGTTGGCATATAGATAAAGATATCTTAGCGACGTAACGTTTCCTAGGCAACTAGGAACCACACCAGAAAGCATATTGTTATCCAAGATTATTTCACCTAAATTCAACAAATAGCAAACTTGACTCGGAATGGATCCTTCTATTTGGTTGCCTTCAAGATTTATTCTCTGAAGCTTTGACAACCCTCTGATTGCAATTGGAATTGGTCCTTTCAAGTCATTGACAGCCAAATTCAATGATACCAAGTTGCTTAAGTTACCAATTGAACTTGGAATTTCTCCTTTTATTCCACTAGTGCTGGCATCAAATGATTGAAGAGAGATTGAAAGATTTCCAATGGAATGTGGAAGGAAAGCCATTCAAAGGGTTCTGGGCTATCCACAACTCTCTCAACTGCTTACAATTTGCTAGTGAACTAAAGAAACTCAATCCTTTAGATAGGGATTCAATGAGAAAACTTATTTATTGCAATGGATAAATGTGTTAGGAATCTTAAATTACCAAGAGAATGAGGAATTACACCGCTAAATTCATTTTTTGTAAGGGATAGCACCTTGAGTCTAGAAGCATTTCCAATATATGTTAATACAGGTCCCCTCAGTTTGTTTCCCCCAAGATAAAGTTCCTGAAGATCGGGTATCATATTACCTAAATTTGGTGGAAGATTGCCTGATAGATTATTAGATATGAGTGAAATCATTCGAAGAGTTGAAATGTTGAAGAGTTTCAAGGGGATTGGACCTGTTAACCTATTTGAAGTCAATATTTATGCTCTCCAGCTTGTGAAGATTACCAACTTCATGAGATATTGCACCTGACAAATCAAGTTGACAAGAAGTCATATCATTAACTTCACAAAAAGAAAATAATCTTGCTCAACAAAAATGAACAACTAAAAAGAAATGAAAATATATTGAAGGGAATTATTATTGAATCGTTGTACATGCCCAAAAAATTATCATGTTTATGTAAAGAATAGCTATGATAGACCCACCAAAACTTTGACATAGAAAAAGGCAATAAGGATGAAATATCAATACAGAAAATGAAGATACCATGGTTCAATATGATGAGAATCACACATCCTTCTCCCCAGCGACTGTGATTTTCCTTAAAATCCTTCAAATATCTTTATTTCCCTATTTTTTTATTTAACCTTTTATTCTACTAGGTATGCTTTTATTCATCTTCCACATTATTTTGTGCCAAATATTTTCTTGCATTATTTACATTTTGGACTTCCTACACGTGTTATTCTTTAATTGACCTTGCGTTCTATCCCAACTTGAGCTAGTTAATACAATTTTAAAAGGAAAATCATCTCAATTAGTATTGGTGCAGAGAAAATCAAGGTGCAATATTTTGATAGTGTCTGGGCAAATGATAATTCTTAATCTATACATATTGAAAGTGTGGTGACAGAAACTTGATTGGTTGAATCACTCGGTCCAATCTTGTTCCAATAGTCACTTACAACATTGCGATGGTGAGAAACATGTGGGAGAATAGTCTTTCAAAGTGCCTCAGATACTTAGCCAATAAATAGTTCAAGTAAGAATAAGAAGGTTTAGTGTGCTCGAAAGAGGTGCACACCTTGTTTGAGAACAAGCTGGGGTATTTATACTTGCTAGAGGATAGAGAGAAAAAAGGCATCTTAAGGTTAAAACCCTAGCCTTGTGTATTGGAAGTTGATACTTCTAGCCTGTTGCCTTAGAGAAGCTGTTTTAGGTGTAAATTGATCATTTGTATGCAGTCCAAGTGTGTAGAGGTGAACCTTTTTATGCCATAACATGTCATATCACTTCATCATATCATATCAGATTTGCCTTGAGGAAAGGACCTCGATGATTATTTAGCTTGGCAACCTCTAGCCCAGCCTTATCCATATGAGATCTCTCGCGGCTTTCATAAGAGAGTCGAGATAGCTTGTTTGTAGGCTTCTTTTCATCCGTCCAGGTTAGAGTTAAATTAATTAATATGGTTGGGACCAAGTTAGATGTGAACTGAGAAGACCAGGTACAAATGGGCTAACGCGTTCAAGACTCATGTGAGTTCAAAGTTTAAATAATAGGCTCTATAAAGATGGAATAAAGTTTAGGCTTTTGTAATCATTGCCCAATTTAGGAGAAACACATCATATTACTAGATTAGATTTATTTACTTCTACTATCCACACAGGTCGCCTAGCTCAAACAGGATAACTACGAATTCTCGTCATCGTGTTTCGAGCTCATAGGTCTGGGCTAGGAGTTTATAAAACGTCATCCACACAAGAATGCTTTAGTGACTTGATTGATTTTGAAAATAAAAGGATGCCACTTTTCTTGAAAGAATTTAATTGGATTCACTAAGTACGGTCACTTGAGATAGTCTCCCTTTATCTTATCGAGAATGGAACTCCAAATTTAGAAATGCCCTTATAAATAGAGGAATAGCTAATTTATCTTCACATATTATGTTTTCTTATGGCTATATCTGGATACTTTTCTCATAAAGATAAGAAATTTTCAAAGCCAAGTTTTTCCTTAAAATCAAGTTTTAGAGACATTATCTATTATGCTGAGGCGTAAAGCCAGATAAAAGGATTCCTCTAAAGAATTCACATCCTTCATTAATCTTTTGGAAGAATTCACATTTTCTATTATTTCAAGCCTCTCCAAATTAGGGAATACCTCAATTGAGAAGCTGGACTTTCCAGAAGAGATCCAAGGACCCTTATGTTTGCAAAATATTTTGTTGATGTAGACGGGGCTCTTAGTGGAAAGTTACTGGTTGCCCAACTGCTAGTATTGAGAGTTTTGGCTCAACATCCCTTGGCATCTGGTATTGGCTTGCTAAGGACTCCTAGGACCAGGGCTAAATTTGAAAATTATTTAGGTTTCAGATATCTTGGCAACTCAGTTGTGGCCACCAGACATTTAGGTTCTTTGATTGCGGCATCTTAGGATGTTAGAGGAGAAAGACAACGGCCTATGGCTGAGTAGATTATGTTTTCAACAAATTTTGCGTAGTTGTTTTTTCCTCAACCACGTGTAATCTTTGCAGTTCTACTCGTACTACTTCATATAAATAAGAGATGCTTCTTTTGCTATTGCCTCTGACTATATAGTTTTTTCTTTGTTTTCTTACTTCAACTATGTAATTTGGGCCAACAAAGGCATATATCTCAAAGTCATGGGATCTCTAATAATAAGAAATTTTTGAAGACAGTTTTGCAATCATAATAAGGAATGGTACTAAAATGAGTCAAGATCATTCTGACTAATTAGAAATATATGTTGAGTTCGACTAGCATTTTAGTCATTTTCCAAATATTCTTCTAATGTATGTGTAAAACCAAACAGAAGACTTATGTGTCCTTTTTATTAAGACAAGATGGAGCATCCGAGCTCATCAAATTGCAATTTTTGCGAATTAATGGGAGGAACACATAGTGAGCAGCTGAAGGATGATAGGATGGTTGTGTGTGTTAGTTTTTGAAGAGACGCGACTTCTTAAGAGCAATGCCTCCAATTGTCACGTACATTGTTGCCAATTAATGATGGAGGGTCTTTGTAAATTCTTTCAAATGGCAGTGGTTTTTTGAACCCTTTATAAACATTGGGAATCAGCCATTTTTGGCATTTATAGTTTTTGATCACCCTATTGCCGGGTTATTTGTGAAAATCAACTTTCCTCCTTTTTCCAAGGCTCTTCTTCACCTTTTAGGTTTTTCCTTCATCCTGTTTCATTATGAAAATTATGGACATGATCCATTCTTTTAAAGACATAGTCAAGAGACCTTGAAAGTGGAAAATTTCTACCAAAATGCAGGCTTCTCAGGGAGGATCCAGTGCTTCTTCTGGGGTGGCAACTTTTATCCAGGTTACGGCTGCCCAAACCATCCTTGCCTCGACAGTTCCTACCCGAGTTGTCAAATGATCAAGCCCCTCTTCAAGGGCAAATACAGAGACTGCAGCCCCCCAAGAGCAAATCTCAAGTGCTTTTTTTTTTTTTTTTGTCTCCATTATCTAAGGCTTTCTCTTCTAGCATGAATCAGAGCCTGCTCTTTGGACAAATCCGATCTGGGTTTCACTGTGGAATCATCATCTAGTGGAAGCACATAATATCTCGGCCAAGGATAAAAACCTTCCTGGCTTCCAATTTTGCCTAAGATGGAATCTAGACATTTATGACAGAATGGCTAGTGCTAGAGTCACCAAATAGTGGTTGACAAACTCTATCCTTCCTCACAATGTAGAGTACGTAAGGCACTTAATATCTTCGGCCTTAGCCATCATTTCGCATCTTTCATGGCTACAGTAATATTTCTCACACTATTCAACTTTCCGAGATCGATTTGTTGTCCTGTATTTTGAATATTCTTTGTTGTTATGAGCCTACACTTTTTTCGCTGAAATGATGACATGGATAGAGGAGATATGTGAGGCTCAATCAATAAAACATAGAATTTATGAGTTGGAAAGACAATTGGCTAAGGTCAAGAGAAAACTAGCACGAGTCAACGAAACCAATAAGGATTTAATTAAATAGCTATTCGAAGCAAAGACTGAACTCAGGGTCATGCAAGAGAAAACTGTTTGATGCTAAAAATCAAAGTTCTACCGAGGTGCATATTGATTAGATAGGCTCTTACATACATCCCAACTTTTGTTCTAAAATTGTTTTAGCAAATGAAAATTCCATTTGCCAAGTTCTTTTTGTCCATTTTCTTTATTTATGATTCCGTTGGTATTCCATTGGGCTATTCCGCCCTTTTTATTTTGACAAGTGCAATTGGAACTTGTAAAAATAAACAAATAATAACTTTAATCGATCATAAAGCAAATAAAAATAACATAACAAGGATCTATACACTTGCCGCATTGGCAAAGTAGACATTCTGGAATTTATTGTCATGCCAAGTTTAAGGCAATACAATTTAAGTTCAATGTTGAACTAGCCATCTTGGCTAGCCTGGTCATTACGATTGATTTATTCTCGAATTGGACCTTGTCTTCCTATAGGTAGTATGCTTTTCCCCTAGGGTATAGCATCCATCGTCGAAGTTCAATAAAGATTTTTCTTCTCTTAGGAAGTATTGCATTTGCGGAGTTACAAGGTATATTTTAGCTATTTTAGGCTAGGGTCTCAAGGAGCAGGGTTATGCGGAAGCCTGAATGGCCGAATTCAATGATCGAGGCTTGGACGGCCGAGGTTACGTCAAGGCTTGAATGGCCGAGATGATGTTGATGCATGAACGACCGAGAAATTATCGAGGTGTAGACAACCGAGGTTATATCGAGGCCTAGACGATCGAGATACAATCAAGGTTTGGAGTGTTAAGGTTATGTCGAAACCTGAATGGTTAAGATAATGTCATGGCTTGGGATGACCGAGATCCATAATAAGGTGCGCCTGGCTGAAATCTGATGTAAGGGTCTCAAGGGACTAAAATCTGTGATCAGGCCTGGATAGCCAAAATTTGTTATAAGACCTGGACAGAATCATAATAAGGCCTGGATAGCTGAAATCCATAATAAGGTAGGTAATATAATCTTCATGCTACTATTCAAGATTTTGAAAAATTATTTAATTGCAAACCGAGAGTTTTATTAGCATGGTAAGAAAGACTCTTACCCAAGTTAGCTTCTAGCTCTTGATTTTTTTTATCTTCTTGATAATCTGAACTCCTCACCGATCTACATTCAAACTGTTGGTGGCCTGCGTTGAAATCTTAAGGGCTTCTTTACCATATCAAGGCCTTGCCCCCAGCTCATCCCTCTCTCTTGAGCATTTATCTTTGATGATGCTAGCGAGGCCTTGGGGTTGCTAAATGTTCTGGTTTATCCCTCTGCCTTTTGCTTAGGTGCCATTGATCTTGCCAACGGGAGTTCCAAGACAACTAGATCATCATTCTCTAATGACTTATCCAGTTTCCCCGTCTTTTGTTCAAGACTCGAACAGAAGCAATGGAGTGACGACATAGGTATTATTGAACTTACCTAAAGTTTCGCAATATCACTGGCTTTCTTACTACAGTAGCTGCTTGTAGTGATGAAGTTGGCTGTTACTCTAGTGCCTACATACTATTGAAAATAACCCTGCCTAACCAGGGATTCTATTTTCTTCTCTCAAATGTCAACAGTCTTCAGTTTCATGATTGACGTCTCAATAATAAGCACAGTAGAGAGCGGAGTCCCTTTTGCTCCTTTTCCCCTTCATCTTTAAGGCAGGCTGACTAAAGTTCTACATCCTTATAACGGCAAGGAGATATGCTCATCTTACGGTTAGGGGAGTGTACTCTTGGCCTATAGTGGGTACACGATCGTTAAGTTGATCAAAAACACGTCGGTGACTTTCGGTGAATCCGGTTATCATGCTAGTGCCCGTCTGAGGGCCAGCGCATAGATGAATAAACTGATCTACTAGCTCATCTAGAAAATTAGTGCCCCCTGGACTCAATGCCCAAAATCACTTCAGTGCGCATTCTCAAAGGAAAATGGAAAAAGTGCAACATACGACCGAGTCAACTACTTGGTATAGGCGAAAAATGAGATGAGCAATTGGACATGATCTTTTATATCTATTTGGCCATTGTATTAGAGGATGTCGACAACTTGAAACCGAGCAGAAGGGGATCATTATTGGTTTCGCCATGAATAGAGATGCTCAAAGAGAATCCTAAAGGTAGCTACACCTATGCCTGAGAGGTGCGTCAGCTTCTTTTTCTTTATGGATTTTCTGAGAAGAAACTTTCACTCAAATTTTTTCATTGGCTAATTGACTCCACGTTTGCCTGGGGGATTCATCTCTCTTATACCACCCCACTTCAGATGCCTGTCAGCATGACTTAGGTTAGGGAGCTTTAGGTTGCTGCATGGCAAATTCAATTCTTTCTTTTCCCTTGTTTTCCAAATGTCTCCCCAGCTATTCAAAGAGGCTAAGATTGGTTATCATAAACTCAGTCATTCTGGAGAGAACTTTCTGCGTTATTGGTTGTTCTCGTTCCCTAAGGCTATTCCCATGACTTCGAGGGCGATCTTCCAAAGGATCTCGAATAATGGTAGTAGTGCACTTGCAAGGGACTAGGTAGAAGTGCTCAAGTGGGATTGTTTTCTTAACAAGTTTGATAGACGGTGCCTTATATTGTGGTGACGAATACTAGACTTGAATGGATCACTCAAGCCAATCTTATTCTAGAAGTCAGCTACAACACGGAGATGATGAGAAATATGTGCGGATTGTCTCCAAAAATGCCTCCGATGCTTAGGCCAGATATTAGTTCATGTAAGAATAAGAAGATTTAATGTGCTCAAAAGAAGAGTGTACCTTATATGAGAAGAGGTTGGAGTATTTATACCTGATAGTGAAGAGAGAAAAAGCATCATAAGATTAAGATCCTAGCCTTGTGTGTTGGAAGTTAATACTTCTAGCTTGTTACCTTGGGATGGCTATTTCAAATGTAGATTGATCATTGCATGCACTTCAAGTGTGTAAGCGAAGCTTTTTATGCCTTGACATATCACATAACTTTTATGTCTTGACATGTCAAATCAATTCATATCATATCGGATTTGACTGGGGAATAAAATCTCAGTGATTCTTTAGCTTGGAGGCCACTGGCCTAGCCTTATGCACCTAAGGTCTCTTGTGCCTTTCATAAGATGCCCGAGATAGCTTCGTTTGTATGCTCATTTTCACCGCTTAGGTTAGACTTAAATTTATTAACTCAGTTAGGACCAACTTAGCCATAAACTGAGAAGACTAAATTCAGATGGGCTAAGGTGTTCAAGACACATGCGAGTTCAGATCTTAAATAATAATAGACTCCATAGGGATGGAATAAAGTTTGGGCTTTCGTAATCATGGCCCAATTCAGGAAAAATCCATCACATTAGTGGATTGGGTTAATTTATTTCTACCATCCACAGAAAACAAAATACCCAATGATATTGTTTTTCCCCTATTAGACAATATTAAATATCCTGGCCCTACTATATTCAAGCTCTAGCTGTTAGATTAGCTAAACCTTGTCAAAGTCCAAAATAAAAAAGCCCAATTTACCTTGTCAAAGTCCAAAATAACAAAGCCCAATTGGCAGCTAATAGAAGAAGGCTTGAAAACCACAAATTCAAATAAAAAACAAGTTTACTTGTTTCCAAGATATATCTCAACTAATAGGAATATCAACTAGGTACATGTGGATTTTGGTTTGACTCTAAAGCCTTTTCTTTCCCCTTTCTCCCTGTATGACTTAAAGGCTCTTAGAGAGGGAAAAAAATATACGGACTTTTGTCTCCAAAAAGAGCTATTGGACCAATTTAAATCTTTTCCAATTTTAGTTTTATTATTCCATAAAATTTCATTTTAATTTTCTTAGTATCTAAGTTCTCATTAGATGTGTAAACTTAAGTTTAAAATGAATACTGGACTTGAATGGATTGCGCAGTCCAATCTTGTTCTAGAAGTCACCCACAACACGGAAATGATAAGAAACACGCAGGGATAGTCTCCCAAAGTGCCTCCGATGCTTAGCTCAGATATTAATTCAAGTAAGAATAAGAAGGTTTAATGTGCTTGAAGTAGGAGCGTGCCTTAGATGAGAACAGGTTCAAGCATTTATATCTAATAGTAGAGAGAGAAAAAAAGTGTCATAGGATTAAGACCCTAGTCTTGTGTATTGGAAGTTAATACTTCTAACTTGTTGCCTTGGGATGTTTGTTTCAGATTGATCATTGCATGTGCTTCAAATGTGTAAGCGAAACTTTTTATGCCTTGACATGTCACATCATTTTTGTGTCTTGACATGTCACATCAATACATATCATATCAAATTCGACTTGGGAATAGAATCTTGGCAATTCTTGAGCTCGACCGCCACTGACCTGACCTTATGCACCTAAGGTCTCTCGTGCCTTTCATAAGAGGCCCAAGATAGCTTTGTTTGTACACTCATTTTCATCGATTAGGTTGGAGTTAAATTAATTAACTCAGTTAGGACCAACTTAGCTATAAACTGAGAAGACCAAATACATATGGGCTAAGGCGTTCAAGATTCATGTTAGTTCAAATCTTAAATAATAATATGCTTCATAGAGATGGAATAAAGTTTGGGCTTTCATAATCATCACCAAGTTTAGGAAAAACCCATCACATTAGTGGATTGCGTTAATTTACTTCTACCATCCACAAAAAGCAAAAAACGCAATGATATTGTTTTTTTCACTATTAGACAATATTAAATATGTTGGTCCTACTATATTCAAGCTCTAGCTAGTAGATTAGCTGAACCTTGTCTAACAAAGCCCAATTGATAGCTAATAGAAGAAGGCTTGAAAACCACCAATTCAAATAAAAAACAAGTTTACTTGTTTCCAAGGTATATCTCAACTAATAGGAATATTGACTGGGTACATGTGGATTATGGTCTGACTCTCAAGCCTCCCCTTTCTCCTTGTATGACTAAGAGGCTCTTAAATAGGGGGAAAAAAATATATGAACTTTTGTCTCCAAAAAGAGCTGTTGGACAAGTTTAAAGTTTTTTCAATTTTCTATTTTATTATTCCACAAAATTTCTTTTTAATGTTTTTAGTATCTAAGTTCTCATTAGATGTGTAAACTTAAGTTTAAAATGAATTGTTGTACTTGTATTTGATAAAATATTCAGGTTGTTGGTATCTTTTTTCTTATATTCATTAGTATCAAGAAAATATTATTTAATTTTTAAAAATTTAATAACTATAAAACCCAATGGTTCAAATCAATCAGACAAGTCAAAACAGTCCAGGGACTGGGCGGGCCAGGTTGAAAATTTTTGTAACATCAGACATCCAACCCAAATTTTGAGTCTTAAGAAAAATAGCTCATGTGTCATTTTAGACTTATTATTTACGATAAGTTCAGGGTAGTCATTCGAAAAATAGTTTACACAAATTTGTTTTATAAAACTTCTACAACAGAGCATAACCTTATTAAACAGAACATGCAAAATTTTAGCTATACTAAAAAAGTTGAAATCCTAAACGAGTTATGAATGATAATCAGGAACCGAAGTAACAAAGAACCAAGGAAATGGCATACCTTCAAGATGGTTCTCCACAAGATATATCTGCCTTAGCGAGGTTACATTCCAAATTTCTCTCGGTATGTTTCCACTGAATTTATTGTGTGACAATGATAAAAATTGAAGTCTTGAACAATCTCCGATACTCGATGGAATTTTTCCATGAAACTCATTAAATGCCAAGTGAATAAGTTCGAGTTGTGGTAGATGATAGCAGATACTTGCTGGAAGGTAACCTGACAAGTTATTAGATACAAGACTAAACTGTTGCATCATGGAGAGGTTAAGCAAAGCCCGCGGGAATGTGCCAGTCAGTTGATTAAATCCCATGTCAAGAACCTTCAAGTTCTGTAGAGCACTGAATTCTTCAGGAAGAGTTCCAGTTAATAGATTGTAAGACAAGCCAATGATCTCTAGCTTTGTTGCATTGGAGACCCCCCTTGACATTGATAATGAACCTGAAAATTTGTTATCATGAAAAGATAAGAATCGAAGTTCAGTTAAATCTCCAAACCATGACGGAAAGCCTCCTTCAAAGTCATTCCACGCTAAGCTGATATACTTCAACCGGCGCAGACGAGACAATTCCATGGGAGGATTGCCATGGAAACTATTGTTCGCAAGATTCAGCCGGACTAGAAAAGAGAGATTTCCCAACTGGGGAGGTATGGTTCCGACTAAGCCCAAGTTAGGAAGATCTATGGCTGAAACTCTTTGATGGCGGGTGTTACAAGAAATTCCAATCCAACTACAAAAGGAAGTAGAGCTGGACCAGTTGATTTGGAGGATGTTTTGGGGGTCTAAAATGGCGGCTTTGAAGGCAAGAAGAGCATCCAAATCATTAGTGTTGTTCGTGGCAACACTTACACTGGTTGTTGTGGCAAAATGTCCCATCAAGGCTGCAAGAAAAACAAAATAAGCTTTCTCCATGGTTATTTGTATATGGAAAACAGACTAAAGAAATGCAATCAGAAGCGGTGCTTGTCCTATCAATATATAGACGGGGTTTGGGATCATGTGATTGTTGAAGCTTTATTTTTTCTCTTTGTTTAAATTAACTTCAACATATGGAGTCTCAATGTCAAGGTATTAGAAAGAAAAATAAAAAAATAAAAAAAACATCTTTCTTTTGTAATTAAATCGTTCATTACACGGTACAGATGCGTGAAGCTTTGACTTACCCCATGGTAGGTCCATGAGGCACATTCCTCCTATGAATACCTGCATTTTTTTTTTCTCGTGTCCCACAGGGTACGAGGTGTGAACTACTGTAGTCACAAAATGTTATCATTTTGTGGGACTGAAAATGCAACTTGGTTAGCATTTCGCCTCCCAAATTAACATGCAAGTGGTGAACAATTAAATTGGAAAAATTTCAGAGGTTATACGGAATTATTTGAAATTAAGCAGTAAAAAGATTAATTTCACATACCTCCCTTGAAAAAAATGTTCAATGACTTTATTTAAAAATATTTTTACAAATTTTTTCCTTTTTTGTCTTCGACGACATCACGTCCCATGACATTTGATTGCTTATTGCGAAATTCAGGAAAAATGGTGGAGTTGAGAAGAAATGTGAAGCAATTACTCTTCAATGATGTTAATTAATTGCTACTTTATTTTTATTAAAATATTTTAATGATTTTGTATCGAATTCATTACTATCTTTTAGTAATTTGCATATTTGTTATAATTTGTATGGACGTGTAGATTATTGTGTACTGTATGATTAATTACTTATTGGCATTATATATATAATAATTTTTGCAATTTATTTTTACATTAATTTTAGTTTAAGTTCAGTCTTTCATATTTAATTCTTTACTATTTAACCTTGCCCTCTTTGAAGAGATCAGAATGTTTAGTTTTTTCACATTGGCTATGCTTGCTCAGAGTAGTTTTAATATGATCCTACAAGTGTTGGCAATATTTCTACCCTATCTTGTCCATGCTTACCCCTACTCAACAATTAGAGAAAGAAAAAGGAAAGAAAATGAAAATTAAAAATCCAAACCGATAACTAAATATCCAAACGTTCAACATCAGTTATACCAACAAAAAGAAAGTAAAGATAGTTTTTTTCCTTTTTTTCCAAGAGGAAACAAAAAGTTTGTCTTGCATCGTATAGTGTATTGTCCGTGATCCCTGACCATTAACCACAACGGGCCCGCATCCGAAACTCTTCATCATTGGCGGCAGCTGTACAGTATAACTGTAGCTGCTGGTAGTAATTGTCAAAAGTGATATTCCCTCGCTTGGTACTGAGATTAAAGTCAATTATTTTATCTTCACTAAAGTCTTCTACAAGGACATTCCTTCTCTTTGGATTACCCCACACGGAACGTGAAAGACTTAGAAATCAAAAGTCAAGAGTCAATTTAGAAATTACGGAATTCCATTACAGCAATTGGGAATAAATTTGAGTTTTAGTATTCAGTTTATATGTATTTGTTTTCTGAAAACATATTATTAGAAAACTCTAAACACATTTTTCAAATATCTTTCTATCACACTTCTATTGGAAAGAATCTCTAAACTGGTAAAGTAATATTCTTCATAAATACTCTAAAAACAACAATCCAAACTAAGTTGCAAATTAGGGCCGTCAACAAATTAAGTTTTTATAAAACTATTTGGGCTTGATTAAACTTAAAAAATAAGTAAGTTCAAATTAAATTTTGTTTGGCCTCTAAAATACCGTATTATAATCGGCTTGAAATTGACAATAATGATATTTTGCCTAACATCATCGTCACTTAGAACACACTTTGAAGTTTTCCTATATTTCACCTTTTCCATTTGGACTTTTGCGTTTAAAGAAAATTATTTTAGAATATTTTTTTAACATGATATTCAATCACTTATTTGTATTCTTGTTTATTTTTTTTATACCTACACTAAATTTCAAAAAGTGCTGTAATATTATTTTAATAACATTTTATAAAAACTACAATCTAAATAGAACAACCACGTATATCAATCGCTACTTATTTAGTACCCGAATATTTCGAATTATGTAATTATGAACATCTTACTACATCACTATAATTCAAAACGAACTTAATTAATTCTAGTTTTGAATTAGAACAACACTCTTGATCGAAAGGCTTAGGGCAAATCATTGAAACTTATCGTTTACTTCAGGAGAATTGTAAACATCTCGCCTTGTCATTTGAGTGTCTATTCTACTAATATGGGTGATAGTCACCTACAGTAACTATCTTGACCAAGAACTGCTGTTCAAGTCCTGAAGACACTGGACTTTTTTTTTTTTTTTTCAATTGGGGGTATCGGGGGTACGCCTCACTAATCCCCCAACCCTTGGCAGAGCGGACCCCACTGACGCCAAGGAATTAACACCCGCAGGAGTCGAACTCGTGACCACTCCCCTAACTAGGATGAGATGGATCACTCAACCGCTCATGGGGCGAAAGACACTGGACTTTGAACGATTGTTTCAAAGAAGGTCCAAGTCACTGATCTCTCTCTCTCTAACCAAATTGAAGAATAATAAAAATAGCAAAAAATAAATAGCCTGTTTGGATATGATTATTTGGAGAATTATTTAGAATAACTATTTGTTGACTTTTTAAAAAAGTAAAAAAAAGTGTTTAGATTGGAAAAAAAAATTTTGACCAAGTTTGAAAAGTGCACAATAACTTGGACACTTTTTACAATATTGAGGCTAAAAGATAGCAAATATTTGCACAAAATTTGTTCAAAAAAATTAAAAAATCATGATAATTAAGATGAGACTCAATTTCAATATTTTTAAAAGATAGAGCACTAGGAATTGGACGTTGGTATCGGACGTTGAAAAGTAAACCAACGTCCGATGGCCATAAGAAATATTTTTTGACTTTTGTCATTCAGATACGTGTCTGTTCCAAAATTATTCACCAGTCTTTTCATGTAAAAAATGTTGGCTTCTTTTGTCTCCTAGTCGCATTATTTGTTTTTGGCTCAAAAACTAATGAATAGTGATTATTTTGACTCGACCAAAAAATTTGACCAAATAATCAAATCCAAACGGACACAAAAACACTCTCATCCTATCTGCTTGCTTTATTTGTATAAGCGCTTAAGATTTAAAAAAAAATCAAAATTCAAAGTGATACAAATTGGACTTAAAACTGCTTCACAAAAATTACTTAGACGAACAAAGCATGCAATGATAGTTCATGTGTTGCATCGTAGAAAACAAAACTTGGGCTTCCCTTTCAACAAATACAGCTAGTTGATGACCAAAACCAATATATATATCGTATATCTATTTCTTTGTGGATATGCCAAAAGATTTCCATTTTTTGTGACAATTATTTTCTGCCAAGGGATTGGTGGAATTTTCTTGTTACGCATATTTTAAAGTTATAACTGAAAGTAAGATTAAGAGTTCAATTATAAAAATTGAATTCAGAAATTTCATATATCAATTCGTACAGAAAAAGTAGGAATAATATTAAAAATTATGAAACAAAAATTGGAGTTTATTAACTACAATCTTCTGACATGTTCGTTTCTAGTATAAAAAAAAAAAACACTATACTAATTAAGAGTTTGTCACATTGTTGATTTTCTATACAAAAAAATGAAGATGGTGATAAAAAACCATTATCGTTACTCTGTACATAGCATATAAGATCCATTATATATTTTAAAGTTTTTATTACAAAGTACTATTTCATAAACATAATATCAGAAAAGCTTATTACAAGCTTATTGAAACAAAGCTTATGCATTTGAACTGGACCTCTAAAGTCAGGGTTGGAGCAGGTACAAATAATTTTGTCAAAGATTTTAAATGCAATTTTCCAAAGCTAAATAGTTCTATTAGTGAATCCGTTGGCTATTTGTTGAGGTTCAGGACAATGAGTCATGAGTGTGTCCAATCTTTTTTCTTCTCAATTTTCTTATTAGTAGGATGAAATGTTCTTCGTAACTAACATCCCCTCTGTTAATTTGGTCTGTGCCAAAGAGACAACATATAAATTTTGTTACCATCTGATGGTGCCAGGGATTTCTCAATGAAACTGATATACAGGCATCTTTATCAAGGTTGAAAAGTTTCTTGATAAGTCGAGCTCCAAGATATCCCATAATGCCCAAAGAGGCTGCTCTATATTTTGAACCAAAATTCTGAAGGCTTGGTTTTACATATTTTGTATCGGAAATTCTTTTTGGCATTTTTGGTCGAATAAGATATTTAGTCTCAATTCTTTCCATAGTAGACAAAGAAAACATCGACTTGTTCATTAAATTTGGCACTTTTGGTATAGTATAAGTTATATTGGTTTGTTTTCATGTTAACGAATCCAGTGGTTATGGGCTTCGTATGAATTGCCTTCAAATCTAACACTATACGCACCAACTCCAACTAGGCTTTGGTCTGCCGATTAAATAATCAAAAAGTCCCAGAAATTAATATTTATTAATATTTATCGCATCTTTTGTGAGCTAATAATAACATTGTGAGTTGTAATTTGGTTTATTTATCTCAGTATGGTGAGTTAATTGTAATATCCATCCCAAATTAAATGCTTTGCTAGTCTTTTATTTAATTCCAAATTTGGGTCAATTTCCTTAAATATAAATTTTAATCTTATTATTTTTTTTATAAAGATGATCAACAGTGGTACTCCACCTATCTCCTTGGTGACTCGAACCCGGGACCGATAGATCCTAGGTGAAGCGTCTTACCAACCAAACTGCGCTTCATTGTCTAATTTTAATCTTATTTTATCTCTTCAGATATTTTCTAAACTACAAATATAAGTGGATTCAAATGTTCTCTCAACACTTTACATTTTATTAATTAATATGGTGGACACCACATGTTTTATAATAACTATTTAAACTATTTAAATCAATTTCCCTTCGTTAATACTGAAATTAAGGCATTCAAATTGAAACACAGAGCATAAATGACCAATTAAATCCTATTCTTCCTCTCCATGTAATAATATAGGAATTGTAGGCCAATAAAATGCAGGTATTTGAAAAAAAGGCCATAAAAAATAGGTACAATTGTTATAGATTATATGTGGATAGACAACAATTAAACTTGCAGTGACTTTTCTTCACAAATTTTTGTAGGAAAATGAAATATCATATCATAGTTAAATGAATCATTATTATAGTTAAATGCATAATTTTCTCAAAGTCAATATACATCTCTAAAAGCCATAAAATAAAACCCATTTTTACTAGAAAAAACATATTACACATCTGTCTTGAACTTCAAGCACTTGGTAGGTGCACGCACCAAGTCAGAAGGGAAAAAAATGAAAGGATTCACCCTAGTATTTCCTTCTTAGAGCCTAGAACATACGCAAAAGAATAAAAAGCATTTATATGATAAGTTGATGAATAATATTCCTTGAATAATAATTTAATTTTGGGATTGATAGTGCAGCAAAATTATTTATACGTAACGAGGCCATATACCTGCATAAAGGTTAGATCTCTTCCAAAAGCTGACTTTTGATCTTTTGTAGTGCTACTAGAGCACCATTCATGCTTATTCTCCCCTTAGGAATATCGATTGTACAACTTAAAGCAAGTTGCAAAATGGATGATAGGCAAGCTATCTTTTTATGGACTATTTCTTCTTCAAGATGAAGTAAGTTTTCATCAAGAACCTGGATCACCGAATCTGGTAATGATTCTAGTATCCATTGTCTGAGGCATAACTCATGGGCAAACATCTCATCGTTAGGTCGCCTTCCTGTAAATGTCTCCATCAATGTAATGCCAAAACTATAAACATCACACCTTGTTGAAGAGAACAACTTAAATAAGTCGAAAAGCACTAAAATTATTTTCTATTATCTAGGAATATATGGCACTCAAGTTCACAATCTAT
Organism: Mitragyna speciosa; assembly: GCA_024721245.1. NCBI lineage: Eukaryota > Viridiplantae > Streptophyta > Magnoliopsida > Gentianales > Rubiaceae > Mitragyna > Mitragyna speciosa. The sequence continues at coordinate 7,749,203 of CM045570.1, forward strand.
ATTTAGAGTTGTATTAAAAAAAAATCACTAAGAGATACTATTCAATTATAACGTAGGAGTGGTAAAAAAATAGGTGCAAGTGTAAAATTATCAAAAAAACTATTTATGTTTTGTCACGCCCTTTCTGCTTTGAGGTTATGCAATGTGCTATCGTAACATTCTATTTTAATTTTGCTCGGAGTAAATAGTTAAAAAGATTCACCTGGGGCAATGTATCCAAATGTTGCCAAGGTCTTACTCTGTACCACACTTTTTCCATCTCCAAGCAATTTTGCAATTCCAAAATCGCTAACATGGCCTACCATATCATTATCAAGTAAAATGTTGTTTGGCTTCAATTCACAATGAACTACAAGAACTAAGAAACCATTATGCAGATATTCCAAACCACAAGCCACATCTATCATTATATCTAGCCATTGGGTGATACTTAAGAAATGATTTTCCAAATAAAGCCACTTCTCAAGGCTTCCATTAGGCATGTATTCAAGTACCAAAGCTTTAAAATCAGGATTTGAGCAAGCGGTGATTACTTTAGTCAAATTTTGATGATGAAGACAGTGCAATGCTTCGCATTCCCTATCAAAGCATTTAAATGCTTCTTCAAGCTGCAAATCGAAGATTTTTACTGCCAAAGTCATCCCATTTTTATGTATTCCTTTGTAAACTGAGCCAAACATTCCTGTGCCAAGCAATGAACTCTCATTGAATCCATCTGTTATCTGTTTGAGTTCATCAAAGGACACCCATTCAAATGTTGTTATTGGAAGCAAGTCATGAGCTAGGGCCATTACTTTGCTTCTCAACTTTCTCATCAACAAAAGTGAAATTATCAAGGCTACAATTGCAGATCCCATTCTAGACAAAATTATGAAGAGCTTTTTTGCCCTTGATCTATTTTTTGAAGTTCGAGAAAGTTGGAACCAAGAAGCACCGCACAAGGCTTCATTTGAGAGAAAAGATAGATTTGTGAAGTCCTTAAAGGGTACTCCTTCGGGAATTTGTCCTCTCAATTTGTTGTAGGACGCATTGAAATAGTCAAGGTTTGAGAGTACCTCAAGGGAATTAGGAATTACACCAGCTAGACCATTGAATGATATATCTAGATACTGCAAACCCAACATGTTTTTCATGGATGCAAGAATTGATCTTTGTAGTTTGTTTTGTGCCAAGTAGAGTTCTTGTAAACTCTGAAGTTCTCCATTAGTACTAGGTATTTCACCAAAGAATTGATTCCTCGACAAATTCATACTGATTAATGCCTTCAAATTTCCAATTTCAAGGGGGAAAAATCCAGTCAAAGCATTCATGGACAAATCCAATATCAACATACCTTGGAGGCTCCATGAGCTAGCTGGTATGTTAGATGTTAAATTGTTGGTGTCTAAATATATGTACCTCAGGGATGTAATATTCCCTAAACAACTAGGCACCATTCTAGAAAACCTACTGCTTCTCAAATTCAATTCCCCTAAGTTCAACAAATAGCACAAGTCCCTTGGAATGGGTCCTTCTATATTGTTACCTTCAAGGCTGATTCTTTGAAACTCCGATAACTCTCCAATAATTGGCAGAATAATTCCTTTCAATCCATTTTCAGCTAAAGATAAAGTTATCAAGTTGCTTAATTTACCTATTGGACTAGGAATTTCATCTTTAATTCTAGAGTTACTTAAGTGTAATATTTCAAGAGAGCTAGAAAGATTTCCTATAGATTTGGGAAGAAAGCCATTCAAAGGATTCTCCGATATGTCCAACCTTTCTAAATATTTGCAATTTGTTAAGGATGAAAAGAAGCTCAATTCTCCATTTGGAGACTGATAAGAAAAATTGTTTCTTCCAGAAGATAACAATTCTAAAAATTCTTAAGTTACCAATATCATGAGGAATTGCACCAAAAAATCTGTTACTAGCAAGGTTTAGTCAATTGAGTCTAGAAGGGTTTGAGATAGAAGTCAAATAGTGTCACTGAAATTGTTTTCCCCAAGATACAGCACGTTGAGATTGGGTAGTGTAATACCCAAAATGGATGGAACATTTCCTGAAATATTGTTATTCTCAAGGTCTATTACTTGTACAGTTGAAATGTTAAATATCTGTGATGGTATGACACCTTTTAGCTTATTTTCGCCTAAAATTAATCCCACCAACTTATGAAGTTTACAAATCTCCAGAAGTAGTACACCTGACAAATCAAGTTGACAATTAGTGAGAGAGAAAAAGAGAAAAAGAAAATCTATATAGAAGGCAATTGGATGTTGACTATCATGCTTGGGAGTTGGTTTTCTTCTATGCTAAAGAAATCTCAAAATATACCTAATGATTGGTGGAAGAAATGCAAGTTGTTATTGTAACTTAATGGTAAGTTTTTCAAGTAAGAAGGTAAGTTTTGTTATGAAAATAATAAGATATATATATGTATATATATACATATATATACATATATATATCTATGTGTGTATGCATGTATATATATGTATAATCTTACCACAATTATATAAAAAAATTAACTATTTTAATGATTGTATATAAATAAGCTTACTACTCACTTGGCAAAACTTTCTATTAAGCTATGACAACTTGCAAGGCACCTTCTTTAATGATAATAAACTTGGTATTTTGATGTTTCAAAGAACTTAACATTAACTTGTTAATTATAAATTGAATTTTCAACAGGACGTGTGTCTGAAAAGTCATGCAGATAGTTTGTTTGAGTATTTAAAAAAAAAAACACTATTTCTAAATATTTTAAATATGTTTTTTAATCAAAGAAAATTTTTAAAAAGTGATATATTAATATTTTCAAAAATCACCCCTAAAACAACCATTCAATTGGATTAGGGTCTAGGGTTTTAGCTGTCCAAACTAGGCTTGAAAATTTATGGTCCATGTTATTTCATAAGGAAAATTGTTTGAAAATAAATTTGAAGCACAACGTACTAGACGTACTATAATCTAAATATGTAAAATAAAATAAATCTCATGTAGGACTCTTACCGGTCAGATCAGCCCTCTCAATGGATAACATCTCCAAATTTTGAAGATTGCTAATATTTTGTGAAATTTCACCTGCCAAGAGAATATCCATAACATTAAATCTATTCTTTTGTGTTATTCTCGAGCCAAACCATCCTCTTTCAAATTAGATTTCATGCTTCTTCTAGTAAGACAAATTGAGATGTTCCAAAATCAATTCTATATATTGTATGCTTTAGTTCAGAAAACTAACTGGACAGTCGATCTGTTAGCTAAACATTTTAAATCAATCAAATTTGGGAAAGCCCAAACAAACCAAGGGTCTAATTGGCTTTTACATTTTTTATTTGGTAATTTGGTTATATCTATTTTTTTTTCTTTTGAGTTTTTTTTTTCTCAATTTTAGACATGTAAGAATCAGAAAATATGTCATGTACTCCTTATCCTCGCAGTCCAAATTTAAAAATAATGGATTTTTGCGAAAATGAAATCTAGAGTATAGGTGGTTATAAGACTGATTTTTGGAGTTTAGATTGTAATGTATCACAAATCAAAATTTGGGTTGCAAAATAAAAATCTTTGCATAATTAGGGTGCAAAAGAGAATTTACTTAGAAAATTTTATATACAATTTGAGGAAAAATTTTCAACATTTGAGGGGTCTATTTCAAAATGCCAAATGTCATGCCATGTTCATACATAACATCTAATATATGCTAAAACCAAACTAAATTAAACGCACCCTAAGTTTATCCTATCTTGTGTCAACTTTTTATACCCATGCATATTGCCCTATCGACTTCCTAGAAAAGCTGTAAAAAGTTATTGGAATTCTATAGTCTTGCTTACCATTTGGTATTGTAATGGAATAGCTATTATTATGTTGTATATTTTGCCCTTATTTTTAGTTAATCAAGTGATATTAGAAAAATAAATCACTAAACCCTTGAACCCAATTAATAGTATGGTAATTGTACCTAATTGGAACACATTGAAATGCCAGTTTTAACTCCACTTAAAAGTGATTAGAGGTGTTATTCGAGCCGAGTCAAACCAAGTATCTCATGTTCAAACTCGTGCTCGTTTAATAAACGAGCAAGCTCAAGTTCGCTCATTTATTAAACGAATCAAAATTTGTGTTCGAACAAACTCGGGCTTTCATGAGTTGAGTCGAGCTGTGATCACAAATAGCTTGGTTCAAATAAATGAAAAGGTGTTATTCGAGTCTAGTCATGCTAAAAATCTCATGTTCAAACTCTTACTTGTTTAATAAATGAGCTTGCTCATTTATTAAACGAGTCAAAAAATTTTTTGAGTTTGGTTCATTTAGTTATATGTACAAGCCGAACTTGAGTTTTCACGAGTCGAGCCGAACTGTGTTCGCAAATAACTCAATTCATTTACAGCTCGAAAAGCGGTGTAATTATCATAATGCACATAGACCACGTCAAGAGTATTGCAAGCTTAATTAAGTTACTACTTCTAGAGCATTGTTTAAAAACCTTTCTTAATCTAGATTTTTCCCTCTCTACACCTATTACTGGAAGGGCATATATAAGTTTAAAAAAGCTGAATACTTTTGTGTTCAAACTCATTTGATTATTTTAACAATTTTAAGATGTGTTTAATTTTTGGAGCTAAAATTAAATGAATATTTATTAAGCCGAGTGATAAGTAATAAATTTATCAATACTATTATATATTTTATTATATATTTTAGATATTATTTAAGTATAATTATAGTAATTTTGGATGCAAATGACTCATTTTTCAACTTTCTATAAGAATTAGGGTTTTTCCCGAAATTAGGATTTTTGATGTAAAATTTTTATTTGAGCACATTAATTCATAATTCTTGTGTATAATTGTAGCTTCATCACATTCAAACTCATTTTGGATCAATTGCAGTCAAGGAAAATCAAATTCAAAGATGATTCAAAGAGCTAATGTTGGATGAACAAATTGAAGGAATAATTGTGCAAAAATAATGAAAAAATCCAATTCTTCATCAAAATATGTGAAAATATGTGGAAAATGCCTACACACGTGGAATCCAACTTAGCAAAAATCAGAACTCAAGTGGGATCCACAAGGAGTGATCCTCAAATCAAGATTCGCAGGTTGCCACCCACGGATCACCACCTGCAGATTGACGTTAGCTGGACTTTTCTAAGGCTTCAACTTGCATCTTCTTCCAGCTGTTTTTGCAGACATTTTCAGATGGGGATAGGGTTTTGCAAGTAGGAGAATACATTGAAAACATAAATGAAGACTTTTGTGCAAATTTGGAATCTCCAAGTAATCCTTCATCATTTTCATGCATTAATGGCTCATGCAAGTTGGAAAATGACTTCAGGAATATTTGTCTATAAATAGAAGTCATTTGTAAAGCATTTAAAACAAGTTTTTAGTAGTAAAATGTAGAGACTAGCTTAATTTATACTAGTTTTGCTAGAGAATTAGTAAAATTCTCTTCATCATTCAATAGAATAGTGAGGAACATCGTAAGAGAGCTTTTGTAAGTTCAACTTTGAAAGTGAATAAGAAGAGAAACTTTGTCTAAACTTTGGTTGAGCAATTCTTACTCCTTTCTATTTAATTTTCATTTGTTGCCATGAATTCTTATTTTGAAGTTGAACTTCTAGTTGTTTCACTAACCATGTTGAACTAAAAGCTTCATCTAAACCATAGATGTACCTAATGAACCAACAAACATGACTTAATTCATTTACACTTGCTAAGCTTGTATTTGTTTGTTTACTTGTTCAAGTTTTAACACTTGTTTTTGCTTGGCCAACTTAAAAAGTCATTTAGTTGTTATTTGACATTCAGAGATGCATTTAACAATGAAAAATGAACAAATAATGCTTTAGTAGTTCATATGAGAATAATGGATACTTAAGTGAATTAACACAATTCATATTTTCATAAGATTTCATCATGAGAATAGTTAGAATCTTGCCATTTCATAGAGAGATCTAGTTTTGACACTTATGGAATTGGATTCTAAACAAGACAAGGTAACACTTAGCAACTCATTCATGCATGATTCATTAGTAGATTCTATATTCTAGACTTCTTTACTTGAATTCTACTAAAGTTCTCAATCATATACCTATTTTATTGAAGGGACCCCATATCCATCTTGTTTTAATGGTGTTTAGATAATAAAAGTTAGTGAAAAAGCTTTAGTAGTTGTACATATTTGATTTCTCGCGGAATTCAACACCTAATACTCCAAGTACTACAATAGAGCCGTGCACTCCTTGTGGATCCTACTTGAGTTCCGATTTTTGCTAAATTGGATTTCACGTGTGCAGGCAATTTCCACAAATTTTCACACATTTTGATGAATAATTGGATTTTTTCATTATTTTTGCACAATTATTCTTTCAAGTTCATCCAACATTGGCTCTTTGAATCATCTTTGAATTTGATTTTTTCTTGATTCCAATTGATCCAAAATGAGTTTAAATGTGATGAACCTGCAATTATACACAAGAATTGTGCATTAATTTGCTCAAATAAAAATTTCGTAGAAAAAACCCTAATTTCAAGAAAAATCCTAATTCTTATAGAAAGTTAGAAAATGAGTTATTTGCACCCAAAATTACTATAATTATACTTAAATAATATCTAAAATATATAATAAAATACATAATAATATTGGTAAATTTATTACTTATCAAACTCTCCCACACTTGAATCATTGCTTGTTCTCAAGCAATTAGAAAATCAAGAGATCAAAAATATGATTCAAGTATTTAAAATAACATATGCTACTATGTTGAATCAAATTCCACAATCAAAGTAAATAGGCATTATGCAATTCCTTGTAAAGTTTCTAATACTCATCATGTCAAGTAAAAAGGAAGTAATTATCTCAAGATTAAAAGGTACTCAACCAAATTTCTTTGCCTTACAAAATTTTACACACTAAGTATTCAATATGGACAATCACATACAATTCAATTTACACACAATAGGGACATACCGCTTATTGTACTAACCAGTGTCTTTCGACGCAAAGGTTGATATTTTTATATGAGAACCTTCGGTTACTCAACACTTTTAATTATTTTAACCACAATTTAGCCCTTAGGTGCCGTTTGGTAAAAATGAAATCTGAAATTTAAGTGCTGAAAGTATTAAGTTGCTGAATTGAAAAAGTTTTACCTGTTTGATAATTAACTAAATATATGCACTGAATTTAAATATCTCCTTTCATAAATATAATTATTTTATCTTTAAAATTTTAAAATAATTTATGAATAATGTATATGAGAAAGAAAGATATTGTTTGTTTGTGAGAGATAGAGAATAAGTGTATTTACGTATGAGAAAGTGTGTGAGAGAGAAAGTTTGTGTATATATGGAAAAATGTAAGCATGTAAGAGGAAAAAAATTAAAATATGTGCACATGTATATGAGAGAAAGAAAATTATATGTGAAAGTATGTGTGTGTGTGTGTGTAAAAGTGTATGTGCAAGAAAGTATGAAAGAGTAACTGTGTGTGGGAGAGGAGAGAGAGAGAGAGAGAGAGAGAGAGAGAGAGAGAGAGAGCGTGTCTGTGCATGTGTGAGAGAGAGAAGAAGAGAGAATATGTATATTTGTGAAAGAAGGTATATGTGTGTGTGTGAGAGAGAGAGAGAGAAAGTGTGTGCGAGAGAGAGAGTGTGCATGTGTGTGTGTGTGTGCATGAGTGAGTGTGTGAGAGTAATTGTGTGTATGTGTGTGTGTAATGGGGGGAGGGGAAGAGTATCAAAATTCAGCAAATTAAGTGATAATTTTTCACTTAAAATTTTGTATACAAATTAAATAAGTACTTAATGTGTTAAGTGGTAAGGGAATTTTGGTATCAAACACACTGAATTCAAAAAACACTTAATCCATTAATTTTCAGCATTAAGTCATGTTATCAAACACCTCAATTTGAGAAGTAAAATTGTCTTTTGATGAAAAGATCAACATTGGTTGATAAAGACCTCTTATTACTCAATAATTTACTTTCAATCAAACTTGCTATGCATACTTTTAATTCAATTGTCGTTTGACGCGAAAATTGACATTTTGTGATGAAGATTCCTGATTACTAAACAATTTGAATCATTGGAGTAGAAATAACTAAACATTCATCAATTTTCCTCATAATATATTTGTCCCTTAATTCAAATAATACACAAGTATACTTTTTATCCATATCTACCACTTAGGAATGTAAAATTAAGTAAAGAAAAGAAATTTAAAATCAAACATGCTAAATCAAGACATAATTACAGCCATTTTACAAAGATATACTTTCTTAAAAACAAAAGTCCTAATTACATAATAACTGTTTCTTCATATATTTGTAGAAAATATTCAAGCAAAGTTGCATAAATTATTTTAAAAAGTAAAGGAATTCAACAAGTATATGGCATGAAAACACGTAAAAGAAGCAAATTTACAAAAATTTTGGCCATATTTTACTAAAATAATATTTTGACATAATTACTCCACAACCCAACCAAACATAATCTTATACCTTTCCCCCACACTTAGAATGAAATATTGCCCTCAATGTGTAAAGGAAAAGATAAGAAAGAAAAATGGAATAAGAAAATTCCCCTTATTTGGTTTATGAATCCAAAAATTGATATTGTTTGTGTCTTTGATGTCATTGGCCTTTTTGAAGTTTTTTTTTGTAATGCTTCACCATGTTCTCAAATTGTCCATTCTTGCTCATGAACCTTGTTTCAAGGCTTAAATACTTGAATGCTATGTTAGATGATAAATAGATAACTCATGAAACATAAAATGAACATAGCATGCTTAAGCCTCATAATTTTCCCCACACTTAAGTTGTGCAATTTAGCTCCAAATGGTTGAAAATTTAAAAGACAAGTAATATAAGCAAGTACAATGTTCATTGATGAAATGAAAGATGAAAGAAACTTGTTCAAGTATGCTCTTTTTCAAAAGCCAACCATTTCATGCCATTAAATCAAAACATTCAAAGAAAATAGAACAATGAAAGTGCAAGATGAATGCATGTTAAAATGTTAATTGAAGTGTTCAAAACATGTGTACAAATCATGCAAAAGAAGTTACGAAAGAACCAATTGAAACTTATTAAAAATAAGTTTGAAAAAAAAATTATGCATGTGATCCGCAGGTGGAATACCCGCGGTTCACTTAACCTGGTTCGCGGATCTCTATAGTCGTGTATCGTGAAAACTCCCTAAAGTTGATTTGCGAGTGCGATCCACAGATGGTGACCCATGGATGGTGACTTGGGGATCACTTCCTGCAATAGGCAGTGAATTTTCAAAAATTGCAGGTTATTGTTCCATTGGTCTTTTCAAGTTCTTGCAGCAACTTCAAACTAAAATTTAACATATTTTTGAACAAATTAATACTTAGAACAAGTTTGAATCATGTAAATACACATGTACAAACACAAATCCTTCAAACTTTTTGATGTGTGCCTAATTTATAGGTGTTTAGAGAGTAAATTGTGTGGTGTTAATTAAAAAAATTTGGTCTTTTTAAAATAATTTTATTTGAGGAAAATTATTTTAGAAGAATGGAACTTATCTGTATTGTTTTTGACAAGAAGAAATGAAGGAAAGTGGATGAAATGGAAAGTGCTAAGAAAGAATAAAGATAGTCAAACTTCTAACATTCTGTTTTGAGCGAACCATTCGGTTCGATCGAAATAGAAGATATCGCTGCAGAATCATGATTTTAGCAATTTCTTTCCTTTTTCAACTCAAATACTTGATTTTCTAGAAGCTTAAACAGTGATAAATATTAAAAAACATGAAAATATCAAGGAGAAGCAACGGCAACTCAAGAAAAATACCTTACAACACAAGAATCATTAAGAAGGGGATCAAGACGAAAATCAAGAACTGAAGATTCTAGATTTTTATTCTTCTCTCTCTCTTCTTTATGTATTCTTTACGGTTTATGGATTTTATTGTTTTAAATTGTAAGACCGTGAGTGGCTAAATTTATTATTAGGAATTAATACTCTAAACATGATATTCTTTTGATTAATCTATTTATGAATCATGCTTTTATTATGTGATGATTGTTATACTTAACGCTCAGTCATGCTTGGCCACCATGGTTATGATTTATGTTGTGTTGCGCATTGAGAGATGGTAGCATAATAGATCTACAATCATCAATCTAATCACTTATTGACAAGAGATTGTGATAAGTAATTAGATACCCTTAGGAATTGCTCATATAGCCTTTTTGGGTTGATTGTCTGACGGGTTAGTACCATGAGAGTGGGTTAATTTGCTTTGAAAATTGATCTAAATAAGGTTTAGTTATTAAATATTGAGAGAATTTAATTGATGCCTATTGGAAAAACTCGGGTCATAATAAAACATGGGTAATTCATAAATTAATTAATTGAATTGATTGTGGGTGAGTATTAATTCCTAATCTTTGTGAGTTGTTGATTCTTCTTTAGATTTAATTGCTTGTGCGATTTTAGTTTAGCTAATTTAGTATTAATTTAGTTTCAAAGTACTCTTAGTTGAGAATTTACTATGAGTTTTCTTAACTTCAATCGAAAGCCTTAGACAAATAAAAACAAATTGATAAGTGGCTAAATAATTAATCCTCTTGGGAAGAATCTCTACTCATCATTATATTACTTGTTACGATTCTATATACTTGCAGAAATTATGCAACAAGTTTTTGGCGCCGTTGCCAGGGATTAAGTTTATTTAACATCATAATTAGTTCAATTTTGCTTGATTTAAGGCATAATTTTTTTGTTTTTATTTATTTTTATTTTTGTCTCTTGAATATGTGTGATTTTAATGCATGCACAACACTTGACGAGCAAACCAGCAACTTGAGGTGTACAAACTCGAAATCACCAAATATTTGAGAGGAATTAAGAAATCAAAGCAAGAAGAAGAAACATCTATGGCAAACGAAGGTGAAGAGCGTCCAAGAACTCTCTTGGAGTTCTCAACGTCGGGAATGAATGGGTCTCAACAATGAATCACAAGGCCGGCAGTCAATGCAAATAACTTTGAGATTAAGCCGTCTCTTATTCAAATGTTTCAAGCAACGGTGCAGTTTTATGGCTTAGCTAATGAGGACCCCAATACTTATATAGCTAACTTCTTGGAGATTTGTAACACATTTAAAACCAATGGAGTGTCGAATGATGCAATCAAGTTAAGACCCTTCCCATTCATATTGAGGGACAAAGCCAAAGTTTGGCTCTAATCTTTACCGTCACAATCTGTCACAACATGAGCGAAGTTAGCTCAAGCATTCCTAGCAAAGTATTTTCCTCTTGCCAAGATAGCAAGAATTATAAAGGAGATCACCAATTTTCAGTAACAAGAGGGAGTGTCACTCTACGAAACGTGAGAATGTTTCAAGGAGTTGCAAAGAAGCTGTCTACATCATAATCTTCCTAGGGAGTTGTTGATTCAAACCTTCTACAATAGAATGAATACAACTACAAGGGAGACAATAGATGTTGCTACTGGAGGTTCTTTAATGAAAAAGACCACTGATGATGTACATGAGATTCTTGAGGAGATGGCCAATAACAATTGTTCATGGCCAATGAAAAGAGCAAGACAGATTAATATAAGAGAGCAAAAGGGAGTTCTTGCTGTGGACCCAATGAACTCATTACAAACTCAAGTTACTAACCTCACTAGGCAACTTAATGACTTGAGAGTTTCATCAAATTCTATTACAGCCATTCAAGCAGGGTATGAGCTTTATGGTGATATAGGTCATAATAGCAATGAATGTGATATCGAAAACTTTCATCATCCCAAGCAAGTTAACGTTTTGGGGGCTCAAGTACAAGAAAGGTCGGTCAATAACCCATATTCCAATACTTAAAATTCGGGGTGGAGGAATCACCCTAAATTTTCATGGAGTAATAATAATGGCAATTCAATTTTTCATATGGTAAGGCAACAAGGGCCACCAGGATTCCAACCACCTCCTCAACACGATAGGTTGTCATCTTTTGAAGCCAAGATGGAGAAGTTAATGGAAAGATTGGGTGAGAAGATAACCAACCAAAATGAAAACTAAAGGAGAATGGAAGTGAAGTTCGATCAAATGATGAAAAATCATGCCTCTTCCATTCACAATTTGGAGGTTCAGATTGGACAACTAGCTAATGCCATGTCTTCAAAGAATCTTAAAAGTCTCCCTAACATCACTGAAGTGAACCCAAAGAAACAACTCAAGGCAATCACATTAAGGAGTGGAAAGAAATTACAACCACCTCAAAAAAAGCAAAAACGAGCCAAGGAAGAAGTGCAAGGGCAAGAGGAGTGATAAGTGCTAAATTATACTAGTTTTTAGTAGGTTTTTAGGTTAGGTTTATAGGGTTTTCTATGATTTTTCCTCTATTTACTAGCTATTTCTTCTTATTTTTTAGTTTAATAGCTAAATCGTGTGTTAAAGATAATTATTTGCATTATTCTTGTATTTTCATAGGGTTTCACATTGCGTCACTAATTGGGATGTTAATTGGGTGATAGTTTAAGATGATTTAAAGTTGGTGATGAGTTAAAGTCAAAAAATCCTCAAATTGGTGCAAAGAATCAATGGTGGAACAAGAATGGGAAAGAAATGGGTTTGTAGCTTGGACATACTTCAGTATTTTGGCAATAACTTCAATTAGAGATATTGGATTGAGATGCTTCTAAAGCTGTTTTAAAGCTAAGATGATGGTCTACAATTTACATGAAGACATCCAAATCTAGTTCTCACGTTTTGATGGTCCAATTTCTAAGTTACTGAAGCATATCTATACTGTGAGGTAGTTCCGATCAGTTCCCAGTATTTTGACTATATCTGGAGCTATAGAGCTTCAAATGACTTGATTTTTATTGTGTTAGAAATCTATCTCAAGGGGTTACAACTTTTATGTTTTGAGAAAAAGCTAATTCTTCCGTCTTGGAGGTTAAATATGACATCAAAGTAAAAATTGAGTTTCTATCCGCATCCGTGACATCACCCGCGGCGCGGATGACGCCGCGGCTCAGTTACAAAAATTTGCGATTTTCTTTGTTTTGGGTGAAATCTTTTAAAGGAAGAACCCTACCTCTTGGGGGACAATTACACACGCATCAAAGACATCATAAACATACTTTTGCACACATATAGAGAGATGTAGAGAGGAAAAAGCAAGAGTAGGGGGACAACTCAGGGGCTTTAAAGGTGCAAAGCAAGAATATTTTATCAAGTTGTAAGGGAGGATTCAAGAGGGCTGCATAAGAATGAGGTTTCTCTTTCTTTCTTTTCTTTTGTTAACTAATTCTTGTAATTATGAATTGAGTTATTTATGATTTGGATTTGATGAACGCTAGATTGTTATGTTTATGATTTTGTTCTTTGTTTAATGTAAGACCCACTTTGTTTTAGATTTATTCTTGAGTTTATTGGCTGTTGAATTGGGATTTGCATGCATCCTTAGATTCAATATTGATTTTATATGGTTAGATTGAGAAATCACCTATTTGATTAGATCATCTATTGACTAAAGAGGCTTTCATGGGTTGCTAGAGATAAAATCACATAAGTCTCCCTGATTAGATTTAAACCTAACCAAAACTATAAAATCTATAAAACCTTAATGCTTCTCTTTAGGGTTTTGATTGAAAAGAGATTCCAATCAATCAACCAAGGGGATAGGGGATTAATACTTGAAAAAGATTGAACCTAATTAAGGTATTCTAGAATCTAAGTGATTAGGTTATTCATTAATCAAGATAGAGTCATAGCATATTTGATTTAGGATATTCTTTATCTAGATTTGCCTCTACTTTTGTCCATTCTGTCTAATGACTTCTAGATTGTGGTTTAATTAGATAATTCATTTAGTTAATTTGTATTTTTAATTAATTCGCCATTCGTTTTGTGATATTAGATAATAGAAAAAAGGTTGGTACTAGTACTCACATAGTCCCTGTGGAATCGACACTCGGTAGTCCTGTACACTGTACTACTAAGAACGATAGGTGCACTTGTCTAAAGTATTCATAGTATAGTTAAAAGGACTACCAAGTTTTTGACGCCGTTGTCGGAAACTAGGATATTAGGAACACTATATTTTATTACTCTAACCATTTTGTCTCTTTTTGGTTGCTCTTGTTTTATTTTCTTTATTTTTGTTTCTTGACTTTTCTCTATTTTTTCTTGTAGTAAGAGTTTTGAAAAATCTCATTCTGCAAGTTTAATTTGATAATGGCAGATTTTAATTTGATGATGGCAGATTACTGTGATTGGCCTAATGGGCAAGGTAATAATATGGAGTTTACAGGTATGGATAAACTACGTGCTCTTGAGAGGCTAATTAATGATATTGTCAATAAAAATAATGAGCGGGTTGAATGTAGTTTCTCTTATTCTCTAGGTATTGTTATTGTTTGTACTTGTTATGGTGGAAATCACGAGTCTTATGAGTGTTTTCATTCTAGACAAGTACCTTATAATGATAATTACACCCATCCCCCTCTTTATGATCCCTATCCCAATACTTATAATTCGGAGTGGTGGAATCATTCTTCTTATGGATGGAAGGAGTATAAGAACCAACTACAACCTACTAGAGAATTAGGCCATGATAGAGTATAAGAGTATATGTTTGAATCATCTCCTCCCCCTGTAGACTCTAACCGTGAGTTAGAATTGGCTATTGTGAACTTTATAGAAGTAACGAATGATATGATGGATAAAATAGAGGCTAAAATTGAGAAATCAGGGGAACAACTTATTACTATCACCAAAGCTATTGAGAGTTTCATAAGTCAAATCACTGCAGTTATGAACACTAGGAATCCATATGAGTTACCGAGTGACAATGAGTTTAATTCTAGTGGACAGGTAGAAATGATTCATAATGATTGTGATGATCAATTAAGTTCACCTCTGATGGTGATTAGAAGGGAAGAACATGAGTGGGATAAAGAAGAACAAGTGAATGAGATACGAGTTGTAGATGAAGATGAGTTACCTAGTGAATCAACAGAATTAGGAGAGTCATCACTTCCAATTACTACTTCCATTCCACAGGAGGCACTTTATGTCTATAATTTTAAGCCTTTATACATAAATTTTCTCTATGGTACTAATATTTTGCAGGTTCCTTCTTACTATGAAGTTATTGATAATATCATGACATATAAGCAGAGATTAGAAAAATATGAGACAAAGACCACAATGGAAGAATGCCACCCTATCATGGTTCTGCCACCATCAGAGCTAAAAAGTGATGAGTTGAGAAGGGTTGAATATAATAGATATCCGATGATTGAGATCAAACGGCCCAAAAAGAAAAAAGAATAGGCATGAGACATTTTTCATCAAGGGGTTACATGATCTCATTTGATGGCGTCGAGCTAACAACGTTAAACAAGCGCTTGTTGGGAGGCAACCTAATATCTATTTCATTATTTTATCATTTTTTAGTTATTTTTATGTTTATGTAGGATATTTTGACATTTACAAATAAATTAGATGATGTAGTATTTTTATGTTTATGATGCAGCTACAGCAGTTTGTTCATTTCTGAATCTCTTGCCAACAGCTAAATAGTACTATGAGTGGCTACCATTACGTAAGGGGAGTATTGGTTCTTATTCTTTTATTTTTATTTTTCCCTCTTTTCTGTTTCTTTTTCACACATTGGGGAAAATGTGTGGATTAAGTATGGGGGGAAGATTAAATTGTATCGTGTTGTGTGCTACTTGTTAGATAATATTTGAAAAAATTTGTTATTGGATTCGTTGGTATTGTTGAATTTTGTGTTAACAGGGGGTTGGCCCTATTTCAGGGGAATTTTGTCAAATTTTTTCAGAAATTATCCAACTTGTTTGAGTTATTAATGTTTTATTTTAAGTTTTATGAGTATTACTATATCCAAGTTGTTAGTTTTCAATTTTTCTTACCCAAATAGAGTAATTGTGTTAATTTTTGAGGATTGTCTTCTTAATTGACTAGGAATGTGATTATGTGATTATGAAGTTTTATTTTGAAAAACGTATATTTTGTAAAGTAGATTGGATTATGCTTATATTTTTTGTGAGTTTAGTGAAGTTTTTCTACTTTATTTATTTTTCTTCATGAGTTAAATAGTGAATGTAGATTATAAGTATGGCTTGTGCCTATGATTAGTAATGTGTTATGAAAGGGACTAGATCAGCGTATTTGAAAAAATAAAAAATAAAAAAAAAGCAAGATTGGTGTTTTGAAAGAGAAAATCTTTGAAAGAAAGAGTAATTAAGCTTAGATTCTATTCTGCTAGTTTTAGTACTAAGTAATTGGGGGTCTTCATTTGTCCAATGTCGACTTTCGCGTCAAAAGTTGCTAAAATTAGGAGTATGCATAGCAGCTTGGACGGATGAAGTGTTGAGTAACCAGGGATCTTCATCTGACCAATGTTGATTTTCGCGTAAAAGGGTAACTTCATGTTCTAAGTAAAGGCTAAGCTTGGTAAGTAAAGTCCCTAATTGTGAAAAGTGAATTAATCATGGGCATATAGTTGTATTTGTTAGCTATAGGATCTACTTACTTATGAAATTTGAATAAAGTAGAGAAATGGAACTAAACTTATTTAATTTACGTATAATTCTTTCTCCTTTGCTTAATATGATAAGTATTTAAAATAAGATGGACAATTGCATAATTATGTTCCACAGTTGTTGAGAAGTTGTTCTTGGAGATGTATATTTTGCTTTTACTTTTGTTAAGTCATTGTTTGAGTTTTGTATGGTTCATTGCTTGAGGACAAGCAATGGCTAAAGTGTGGGGGAATTAATTAGTGCTAAATTATATTAGTTTTTCGTAAGTTTTTAGGTTAGGTTTATAGGGTTTTCCATGAGTTTTCCTCTATTTACTAGCTATTTCTTCTTATTTTTTATTTTAATAGCTAAATCATGTGTTAAAAATAAATATTTACATTATTCTTGTGTTTTCATAGGATTTGCACATTGCGTCACCAATTTGAATAATAATTGGGTGATAGTTTAAGATGATTTAAAGTTGGTGATGAGTTGAAGTCAAGAAACCCTCAAATTGGTGTAAAGAATCAATGGTGGAACAAGAATGGAAAAAAAAATGGGTTTGCAGCTTGGACATATTTCAGTATTTTGGCAATAACTCTAGTTAGAGATATTGGATTGAGATGCTTCTAAAGCCATTTAAAGCTAAGATGATGGTCTACAATTCACATGCAGACATCCAAGTCTAATTCTCACGTTTTGATGGTCCAATTTCTAAGTTACTGAAGCACATCTATACTGTGAGGCAGTTTCGACCAGTTTCCAGTATTTTGACGATATCTTGAGCTACAAAACTTCAAATTACTTGATTTATATTATCTTAGAAATCTATTTCAAGGGGCTACAACTTTCATGTTTTGAGGAAAAGCTAATACTTCCGTCTTGTAGGTTAAATTTGACATAGAAGTAAAAATTGAGCTTCTATCTGCATTCGTGACGTTACTCGCGACGCGAATGACGCTACGGATGAGACCAGAAAGTCACGGATTCCATCCGCGGACGCGGCCATGACACGGATGATGCCGCGGCTCAATTATGAAAACTTGTAATTTTCTTTGTTTTGGGTAAAATCTTTTAAAGGAAGAACCCTACCTCTTGGGGGACAATTACATATGCATCAAAGACATCAGAAACACACTTTTGTACACATCTAGAGAGATGTAGAGAGGAAAAGGAAGAGTAGGGGGACAATTCAGGGGCTTTAAAGGTGCAAAGCAAGAATATTTTTTCAAGTTGCAAGGGAGGATTTAAGAGGGTTGCATGAGAATGAGCTTTCTCTTTCTTTCTTGTCTTTTGTTAACTAATTCTTATAATTATGAATTGAGTTGTTTATGATTTGGATTTGACGAACCCTAGATTGTTATGTTTATGATTTTATTCTTTGTTTAATGAAAGACCCGCTTTGTTTTAAATTTATTCTTGAGTTTATTGGCTGTTGAATTGGGATTTGCATGCATCTTTAGATTCAATATTGATTTCATATAGTTAGATTGAGAAATCACCTATTTGATTAGATCATCTCTTGAATAAAGAGGCTTTCATGGATTGTTAGAGATAGAATCACATAAGTCTCCCCTGTTAGATTCAAACTTAACCAAAACCATAAAATCTATAGAACCTTAATACTTCTCTTTGAGGTTTTGATTGAGAAGAGATTCCAATCAATCAACCAATGGGATAGGGGGT
The DNA here is from genome assembly GCA_024721245.1 of Mitragyna speciosa. Classification (NCBI taxonomy): domain Eukaryota; kingdom Viridiplantae; phylum Streptophyta; class Magnoliopsida; order Gentianales; family Rubiaceae; genus Mitragyna; species Mitragyna speciosa. Next base: position 7,767,417 of record CM045570.1, read on the forward strand.
TAATACTTGAGAAAGATTGAACCTAATTAAGGGATTTTAGGGTCTAAGTGATTAGATTATTCATTAATCAAGATAGAGTCATAGCATATTTGATTTAGGATATTCTTTATCTAGATTTACCTCTACTTTTGTCTATTCTCTCTAATGACTTCTTGATTGTAGTTTAATTAGATAATTCATTTAGTTAATTTGTATTTCCAATTAATTTGTCATTCGCTTTGTGATGTTAGATAATAGAAAGAAGGTTAGTATTAGTACTCACATAGTTCTTGTGGGATCGACACTCGTTACTCCTGTATGCTGTATTATTAGGAACGATAGGTGCACTTGTCTAAAATATCCATAGTATAGCTAAAAAGACTACCAAGGAGGATGAAATACAAGAAGAAGAAGAAAATGCTCGAGGAAAGAAGCTATCTCCTCTATATGTATCTAAGGTGCCATTCTCTCAAAGATTGGTTAAGCACTAAATTGATCAACGGTTTGCAAAGTTTCTAGAGAAAATCAAGAAGTTTCAAATTTATATGCCACTTGCTGAAACTTTAAAGGAGATGCCTCACTATGCCAAGTTTTTCAAGGATCTTATCACAAACAAAAGAAGTTGGGATGATAATCAAATAGTTTCTTTGACCGAATATTGCAGCTCGATTATAATGAGCAAATTGCCAACTAAACTTAAAGACCCAGGAAATTTTTCAATTTTATGCGCAGTTGGTCGTCTAGAATTTCTTAAATATTTGTGTGATTTAGGTGCTAGTATTAATTTGATACCTTTGTCTATTTTCAAGAAATTTGGGGAAGGAAATATCAAGAATACCTCTATGTTGCTGCAATTAGCAAATCATTAAGTTAAGAAGCCATATGAAGTGGTGGAAGACATTCTTGTCAAGGTGGTTTTAAATTTTAAAGCAAATAACAAGTACCCTCTGATTTTTGAAAGACTATTCATGAACACCGGAAGAGCATTGATAGATGTGCACGAAGGGAAGTTTACTTTGAGTATTGGTAACGAAAAGATAGAATTTAATATGTCTATGGTCATTAAAAATTTCTTGGAAGATGAACCCTGCATGAGGATAGATGTTGTGGATAAGTGTGTGAAAGAAGAGCATCAAGTTGAACAAGAGGAAAAAAATAAAAAATTTGCAAAACTTTCTTTTTTGATCGACACAGTTGGCTTGCCCAAAACAGACACTGATGATCAAACCTGTGTGGAAAATCTAAAACTGTTGGTGAGAACAGAAGCACCGACTCTTACATCTGCAGAGAAACTATCTTCTTTAGAATTAAAACCTCTACCTAATTATGTACGGTGTACTTTTTTGGCAGATGGAGAGAACTTGCCCATCATTATCTCAAACAAACTATCGATGGATCAAGAGAAGAAGGTAGTAGAGGTAATAAAGAGGAGAAGCTATGGGCAAGCAAATATCAGATATTAGGGGTATTAGTCCCTCTTTCATTTTGCATAGAAACAATCTTGAGGATGAAAATCAAGTCACAGCTCAAAGGCAAAGGAGATTAAACTCCAATATGAAAGATGTGGTCAAGAAGGAAATCATCAAGCTACTCGATGCTGGTATCATATACCCGATATCTGATAGTTCTTGGGTAAGTTCAATTCAATGTGTACTCAAGAAAGAAGGGATAACCGTGGTAGAGAATGAAGAAGGGGAGATAATCTCAACAAGAACGGTAACGGGATAGAGTATGCATTGACTACCGTAAGTTCAACTCGGTGACAAGGAAGGATCACTTTTTCCTTCCTTTTATCGATCAAATGTTGGAGAGGATAGTGGGTCAGGCATATTATTATTTCCTTGATGGATACTTCGAGTACAATCAAATTTTTATTTTCTTTAATGATCAAGAGAAAACCACATTCACATGTTCGTATGGTACTTTTACTTATAGGCGAATGCCCTTTAGATTGTACAATGCACCTGTTCCTTTCCAAAGGTGCATGATATCTATATTCTCTAACTTGATTAAGGAAATAATAGAAGTCTTCATAGACGACTTTTCAATTTTTGAGAATTCTTTCGAGCTTTGCTTAGCCAACTTGGAGAAAGTATTGAGAAGATGTGAAGAGACATGTTTGATACTCAATTGGGAGAAGTGCCATTTTATGGTAGAAGAAAGAATTGTTTTGGGGCACACAATATTCAAGGAAGGAGTAGAGGTAAACCGAGCAAAGATCGAAATCATAGAGAAACTTTCTCCTCCAACTTCTCTTAAAGGAGTTCACGCTTTCATGAGTCATGCCGAATTTCACCGACGATTTATAAAGAATTTTTCTCTTATTGCTAGATCTCTTACTAATTTATTGAGTAAGGATCTTTTTTTCAGTTTTGATGATATTTGTTTGTGTGCTTTTAACATGTTAAAGAAAGCACTTGCTTTGGCACCAATAATTTCTTCTCCAAATTAGTCCCAACCATTTGAGATCATGTGCGACGCAAGTGATCAAGTTGTAAGATGTGTGTTAGGATAGAATAAGGACAAGAAGGTGCACGTCATCTACTATGCTAGTTGTACACTCTCATGATCCCATATGAGCTACACCACAACTAAAAAGGAGATGTTGGCAGTAGTCTTTGCAATAGACAAGTTGGGTTCCTATTTACTTGATTCGAAGGTGATTATTTATACAGATCATGCAGCTTTGTGATACCTCTTTACCAAAAAAGATGCGAAGCCACGGCTAATTCAATGGGTATTGTTTCTTCAAGATTTTGATATCGAAATCTGAGATAAGAAGGGTTCAGAGAATGTAATGGTAGACTATCTCTCTCGATTGGAAGGGGCAGTTGAAGGTAATACAGAAGAGATGGAGATTAATAAAAATTTCTTGATGAGTCTCTTATGCAAGTGCGCTAGATTTGTGCACCATAGTATGCTGATGTGGTGAATTTTCTTATTTGTGGGTAGTTCCTGTGAAATTATCTTATTAACAGAGGAAAAGATTTTTATTTGAAACCAAACACTATCTTTGAGAGAATCCTTTTCTTTACAAAGATGGATTAATTCAAAAATGTGTACCGGCAGAAGAGATATTAGAGATTCTTACTCAGTGTCATAATTCACCATATGCTGGTCATTTTGGAGCAAATAGGACAACCGAGCGTGTTTTGAAAAGTGAATTTTATTGGCCTACGTTATTCAAATATGCTAGAAAATTTGTTAATCACTGTGATCGTTGTCAAAGAGCGAGAAATATTTCAAAAAGGAATGAGATGCCTCTCACTAATATACAAGAGGTGAAAATTTTTGACGCATGAGGAGTTGACTTTATGGGACCATTTCCATCATCTTATGGGAATAAATACATCTTAGTGGGTGTTGACTATATATCTAAATGGGTGGAGGGAATAGCTTCTACAACAAATGATGCTAAGATGATGGTCTGATTTCTAAAGAAACTCTTCGCAAGATTTGGAGTTCCCCGTACAATTATTAGTGATGGTGGCACACATTTTTGCAATCGACAATTTAAATCTCTCTTCAAAAAATATGGGATGCATCACAAGGTAGCTACACCATACTATCCCCAAAATAGCAGTCAAGTGGAGGTCTCAAATAGGGAATTAAAAAGAATCTTAGAGAAGATGGTGTATGGAGCAAGAACAAATTGGGTTAATAAGTTAGATGATACTTTATGGGCGTATAAGATAGCTTTTAAAACACCTATTGGAATGTCTCCATATAGGTTAATTTTTGAAAAAGCATGTCATCTACCCGTTGAATTAGAATATCATGCATATTGGGCAATCAAGGCTTTAAATTTTGACATGAAGACAACTGGTGATAAGAGATTATTGAAACTCAACGAGTTGGATGAAACTTGACATTTGGCATATGAGAATACTAAGCTTTATAAGGAGAGAACTAAGAGATGGCATGATGCTCATATTGTTCCCAAGAAATTTAAGAAAGGAGATTTTGTCTTATTGTTCAATTCATGTTTGAGATTATTTCCTGGGAAGCTAAAATCTAGATGGAGTGGACCAGTCAAAATGACAAAAATATTTAAGCATGGTGCTTTAGAATTAGAGAATTCCAAAGGAGAGTTATTCAAGGCTAATAGGTATCATTACAAGCCATACTTAGGAAAGCTCGTAGATCACCATAGAGAAATTGTTTCCCTTATTTCTCTCACTTAGCCAATGGTTTATTCAAAGTCGAGCTAATGACTTTGAACAAGCGCTTCTTGGGAGACAACCCAAGCTATCTACGTTATTTGCAAGTTTTTATTTAATGATTCTTTACTCTTTTTAAGTTTTAATTTTAATTTATCTTTACCTTATTTGTGTAGGTTCTAAGTCCTTTCTTTGGAAGTGAAGAAGTTAGCATGTGTTCGCCAAAAAAAAAAAAAAAAGAGCGTTAGTATAATAGTTGCCGTTAGTGTAATAGTCGCCACTCCCGAAAGTTTGTTGCAATGGAACCCAACTTTCCATTAATGGACCCCACAAACTCCCTACTCAACCTAACCCTTATTTTCCTTATTTTTCTTTCAATTTTTCTCCCTCTTTCTCTTCTCCTAGCCGTCGGCCCTCCCTCTCTCTTGTTCATCTTTCTCTCTAATTTTCTTCTTTCTCCCAATTCCTTCCAAATTCCTCCCACAAATTTCCCTCAAATCTCCCACAAATTTCACCCAAATCTTCCTACCCATACTTATCTCTTGCCACACCATGCCTCCAAGACAAAAAACAAGAGTATCTAAGGACTCTTCTAGGAAGGGGAAGCAAGCCATGTCTTCCATGGAGGTCACGAATATTTCTTCTCAATATGGTACCTCATTCCCCATTTATACCCAAGAGGAGGGTGAAATGTATATTTCTTTGACAAAAAGACATTTTGCTCTTTTTAGATATTTTGGCAAAGTTTGAACTTAAAGAGACAATAGAAGACTTTTGCGCTAGGTTGGGACTAAAGAAATTTATGAAAAATTCTCACCACACTTGTAGTAACTTAACTTTTGAATTGGCATAATTGTTTTTAGTGTTGGAATCTTCATTATTTTCTTGGTCTTTTTAGTTACCTTGTATTGTGAAATAATTTTATGGTAGAAGAATATGTTGAAGTCTAGCTTGTGAGGATGTACTTGAGTTATAAGAAGTAGGGTGTGCAATGAAAAAAAAAATTTCATAAAAAAAAGAAAGAAAAAAAAAAGTTTGAATGCGTAAAGATTTTAAAAGTTGAATTATTCTGCTGATTTTGACCTTTAGAAATATGGGTTAAAATTATAAATAGTGCTAATAGCCACTTAAGAGTGTGATTTGACTGAGTAACCGAGTCCTTTCATGAGCCCTATGTTAGTGATTTGCGTAAAAAGGTTAAATGACATCTTAAGTAATGTTAATTATGCATAGAGTGGGATGGAGAGTAAAACGCACCCACAAACCGAAAATTGACACCCTAGAGTTTCATGTGTGACTCCTTACTTGTAGGACTTTGATGGTTCTTTTACAATCTAAATTGTTTTGACAATACTTGATAACTATTAGACTAAGGATGTTTGAAGTAGTAATTATTATTTTAGTTTTCATGTCAATTTTTGTGTGATTATCCTAGTTGATGACCATTCCTAGTTCTTGAGTTATTTGACATTGATTTTTGAAAAAAGGATAAGTGATGTATACTTTGGCTTAATTGATGAAATTTGGTTGGAATGTTGAAATTTAAATGATCATGCTAGTTTGCTCGAGGACAAGCAAAAGTCTAAGTGTGGGAGTATTTGATGTGTGCCTAATTTATAGGTGTTTAGAGAGTAAATTATGTAGTAATGTTAGAATGAGTAGATAAGTTTGATAGTTAGCACAAAAGGTTGGATCCCTTTTGTGTATATCATCACTCCTCTTTCTACTCCCCTAATTCCTATGAAATTCTGAAAGAAGAAAAAATACTGCTTTGCGAGGTTAATATTTAGTTGAGTGGAGTGTTAGTTAACCAAAAAAAAAAAAAAAGCTCACTAATTCCCCTTCTATAGCACAAAAATTCCCACATCGGTTGTGTAGTAATGTTAAAATAAGTTTGATGGTTAGCACAAAAGGCTGGATCCCTTTTGTGTATGTCATCACTCGTTTTTCTACTCTCCCCTAATTCCTATGAAATTCTGAAAGAAGAGAGTAAATTGTGTGGTGTTAATTAGAAAATTTTGGTCTTTTTGGAATAATTTTATTTGAGAAAAGTTATTTTAGGAAGAATGGAACTTATTTGTATTGTTTTTGATAGGAAGAAGTACAGGAAAGTGGATGGAATTAGAAAGTGCCAAGAAAGAACAATACAGTCAAAGTTCCAGCATTCTGTTTCGAGCGAACCATCTGGTTTCGATTCGAAACAGAAGGTATCGCTGCAGAATCTACGATTTTAGCGATTGTCTTTCCTTTTGCCAACTCAAAGACTTGATTTTCTGGAAGTCCTAAACACTGATAAATATTGGAAACACGAAAATATCAAGGAGAAGGCACTGGCAATCCTAGAAAAACACCTTACAACACAAGAATCATCAAGAAGGAGATAGAGGAAGATCAAGAACTGAAAGATTCCAGATTTTTAGTCTTCTCTCTCTCTCTTTCTTTATGATTCTTTAGGTTGTATGGATGTTATTATTTTGAATTGTAAGACCATGAGTGGCTAAATTTGTTATTAGGGATTAATGCTCTAAACATGAATGTTCTTTTGATTATCTATTTATGAATCATGTTTTTATTATATGATGATTGTTATACTTAATGCTTAATCATGCTTAGCTACCATGGTTATGATTTATGTTGTGTTGTGCATTGAGAGATGATAGCATAATAGATCTACAATCATCAATCTAATCACTTATTGGCAAGAGATTGTGATAAGTAATTAAATACCCTTAGGAGTTGCTCATATAGCCTTCTCAGGTTAATTGTCTAACGGGTTAGCACCATGAGAGTGGGTTAATTTGCTCTGAAAATTGATCTAAATAAGGTTTAGTCATTAAACATCGTGAGAATTTAATTGATGCCTATTGAAAAAACTCGGGTCATAATAAAACATGGGTAATTCATAGATTAATTAATTGAATTGATTGTGAGTGAGTATTAATTCCTAATCTTCGTGGATTGTTGATTCTTCTCTAGATTTTATTGCTTGTGCAATTTTAGTTTAGCTAATTTAGTATTAATTTTGTTTCAAAGTACTCTTAGTTGAGAATTTACTGTGAGTTTTCTTAACTTCAATTAGAAGCCTTAGACAAATAAAAGTGAATTGATAGGTGGGTAAATAACTAATCCTCGTGGGAACGATCTTTACTCATTATTATATTACTTGTTACGATTCTGTATACTTGCAGAAATTGTACAACACTTTTGTATCAAAATCACAACTTTTATGCATGTTTTGAACATGAATCATCAAGTTGCATATTTTGCAAACTTTGAATACTACCTTCAAACCAACTATGCACACATATTTCTTTAGGCATATTAAGCACATAAACATGGTCTAACATCATATAATCTCAATAAATCCTCAAATGACCTTTTTTGTTCAAAAAATTCTCAACCATGAATAGTATCTCCTATGAACTTTTAACTTCAAAAATATACATCATACCATAAATTAAGCATGAACAATGTACTTCTAAGCATGAAATGCATTCAAGAGGGGGCCTAGAAAATAAACTCATGGTTTTGAACATTCTTTAATTAATCTTTCACCTTAGGTTCCTTATTGAAAATCTAACAAAACAAACATAATAAACACAATCAAAACTACATAATACATACTAAATCAAACTAGAATGTCACAAAAAAATTAAAAACGTTGGGTTGCCTCCTAACAAGCGCTTTATTTAGAGTCTAAAGCTAAACTTTGTAGGTGTGAGCTTTACTTTTTAGGACCATAACCCAAAGAATTCTTCACTCCTTTGGGTGTAGATATGTCAATGAAGTGTAATTGGTCCTTCCTTCTTATTGTCCTTCTTTTTGTACTTCTAATTCCTAGAAATGAAACATTTGACACATTATCATCCAAATCATCAAGTAAATACATGCTAAAAGTAGAAGAGAGATGTTTCAACATTTCATTCAATTCAAAAGTTACTTCCTCGTCCCCAACTTTTAACCTAAGTGTGCCATTTTTCACATCTATAATTGCATCGGCAGTAGCAAGAAAAGGTCTACAAAATATAATAGGCATGTTAACATCATCCTCTATATCAAAACAACAAAATCCACCGGAATGATGAATTTATCCACTTTCAAACATTTTCAAGAACACCTAGTGGATACCTAATGGACCTATCAGCTAGTTGCAATATTATGTTTGTGCTTTGAACTTCTTTAAATCCTAGCTTTCTTGCAATTGACATGGGGAGTAATGACACACTAGCACCCAAATCACACAATACATTGGAAAAAGTAACATCACCAATAGTGCAAAGAATAGAAAAACTCCCTGGATTTTTGAGTTTTGGTGAAAGTTTGTTTTATATCCTTACACTACATTCCTCTGTGAGTGTTATGGTGGCAAAGTTATCAAGGCTTCTTCTCCTCGTCAAAAGGTCCTTCAAAACATGTTATACTTGGGAACCTGCATCTACAAAAGGAATGTTTACATGTAATTGCTTGAGCATTTATGCAATCTTTCCCAATTCCCTCTCTTGCTTTTCATTCTTAAGCTTTTATGGAAATAGAATTTGTGTTGGAAGAGAAATAGTTTGTGATTGAGACTTCATATTTTCAACACCAATTTCATTATCACTCACTATTTCTGTTCTTTTTTCATCATTTTCATTTTCATTACTTCCACATTCCTCAATGATTGGTTCATTTAAAACCTTGCCACTTCTTAAAGCAATAGCTTGAACATGTTCCTTAAGATTTACTTTCGTTTTGCTTGGTAATTCTCCTTTTTTCCTAAGGTCCATTTGTTTGGCTATTTGAATAATTTATTTTCTAAAGATCTAGCCATTCCATGCATTCTATTTTCAAATTGTTCCATCCTTTCCACCATTTTCTCATTTGACACCTTCCAAGCCAGTTTGTTTTGTGAAAATTTGGGTTGAGTGATTAGTTTTTGCTCCCTCCACCCAAGATTTGAATGGTTTCTCTACCCGGGGTTATATGTATTTGAAAAAGGATTGGTTATAGAAGAAGAAGGCTTGTAATTATTGACATATTGAACTTGTGCACATGAAGATGAATCATGAGAATCATCATACAAATGACAATATGCAACACTACTTCATGAAGTTTGACTACTAGAGACATGCTTATTGAAAACATTCATCATATTTTGCATTTGAGCTCTAAGCATATTTAAAGTATCAATTTCATACATACCTTGTGTTCTTCTAGGAATACCTCTTTCAGTTGCCCATTGGTAATGATTTGCCTCCGTTTCTTCAATCAACTCTTCGGCTTCTTCCGCCGACTTTGCCATGAGAGCTCCCCCTGCAGTTGTATCTATATTGATTTTTATTGGATAATTAAGTCTATTATAGAAGGTTTGAATTATTAACCAATTGGGAAGTCCATGGTGTGGACATTTTCTTATTCGGTCCTTGAATCGATCCCAAGCCTCATAAAGAGACTCTCCTTCACTTGGTTGAAGTTGGTAATGTCCATCCTTAGTCTTGCGGTCTTTCTTGGTGGGAAATATTTGTTCAAAAATGCTTTGGAAAGGTCTGTCCATATAGCAAAGGTATTTGGTGAAAATGCTTGAAGCCATTGCTTGGCTTTGTCTCTCAAGGAGAATGGAAATAGTCTAAGCCTTATGGCATATTGGGAAACACCATTTAGTTTAATTGTGTCACATATTTTCATAAAATTTGCCAAGTGTAAGTGTGAATCTTCATTTATATTACCACGAAATTGATTTTGTTGAACCATTTGAATTAATCCTGACTTAAGTTCAAAATTATTTGCATTTACCAGTGGTCTAATTATGCTTGTGTGAGAACCCGGTTGGATTCGGCATAGCAAAATCTCTTAAAGAACGAGTTTGAGGGTTAGGATTTTCGTTTACCTTCTCCATAGCTACCTCGTGTTGTTCTTGAGGTTGAGATGTGCTTGAAGTTTCACCAATCTCCTCCACCTTGGCTTGTTCTTCTTTCCTTTGTCTCCTTGCCTTCCTTGCAGTTCTTTCAATTTTTGGATCAAATGGAAGCTCTACTCTTAAACTCCTATGCATACACCTACAAAACAAAAGAAAATAGTTATATACAAATAAAGAAAAAACAAAGTTTAGGTTAATAGAGTTAGCTTTGGCCTTAATATTGCATTGATTCCCCGGCAACGGCACCAAAAACTTAACGTGGTGTAGATTAGGTATAAAAAATATGAACAAATACACACAAATCAAGTAATAAAACCCTAATCTCCCAACTTATTCTACAAGTGCACGAGTCTATTGTAGTACTTAGAGTATTAGGTGTCGAATCCCACGAGGAATCAAATATGTGCAACTACTAAAGCTTTTTCACTAACTTTTATTATCTAAACACAATTAAAATAAGATGGATATGGGGTCCCTTCAATAGAATAGGTATATGATTGAGAACTTTAGTAGAATTCAAGCAAAGAAGTCTAGAACATAGAATCCACTAATTAATCATGCGTGAATGATTTGCTAAATGTTACCTTGCCTTGCCTTGTCAAAATTAGATCTCTCTATGAACTGACAAGATTCTAACTATTCTCATGATAAAATCTTATGAAAATATAAATTGTGTTGATTCACTTAAGTATCTATTATTCTCATATGAACTACTTAAGCATTACTTGTTCATTTTTCATTGTTAATTGCATCTCTCAATGTCAAATAACAACTAAATGACTTGTTTAAGCTAGCCAAGCAAAAACAAGTGTTAAAACTTGAACAAGTAAACAATCAAATGCAAGCTTAGCAAGTGCAAATGAATTAAGTCATGTTTATTGATTCATTAGCTTCATCTATGGTCTGGATGAAGCTTTTAGTTCAACATGGTTAATGAAACAACTAAAAGTTCAACTTTAAAACAAGAATTCATGGCAACAAATGAAAAGTAAATAGAAATGAGTAAGAATTGCTCAACCAAAGTTTGGATAAAGCTTCTCTTCTTATGCACCTTCAAAGTTGAACTTCGAAAAACTCTCTTACGATGTTCTTCACTATTCTATTGAAGGATGAAGAGAATTCTACTAATTTTCTACCAAAACTAGTATAAATTAAGCTAGTCTCTACTTTCTACTACTAAAAGCTTGTTTTAAATGCTTTACAAATGACTTCTATTTATAAACAAATATTCCTCAAGTCATTTTCCAACTTGCATGAGCCATTAATGCGTGGAAATGATGAAGGATTGTTTGGAGATCCCAAATTTGTACAAAAGTTTTCATTTATGTTTCCAATGTATTCACCAACTTGCAAAATCCTATCCCCATATGAAAATGTTTGCAAAAATAGCTGGAAAAAGATGCAAGTTGAAGCCCTAGAAAAGTCCAGCCGACGTCAATTCTTGGGTGATGATCCGCGGGTGGCAACCCGCTGATCACTCCTTGTAGGTCCCACTTGAGTTCTGATTTTTGCTGAGTTGGATTCCACGTGTACAAGCATTTTCCACATATTTCCACACATTTTGACGAAAAATTGGATTTTTTCATTATTTTTGCACAATTATTCCTTCAAGTTATTCATCCAACATTAGCTCGTTGAATCATCTTTGAATTTGATTTTCCTTAACTCCAATTGATCCAAAATGAATGTGATGAACCTACAATTATACACAAGAATTGTGCATTAATTTGCTCAAATAAAAATTTCGCACCAAAAACCATAATTCCGGGAAAAATCCTAATTCTTATAGAAAGTTGGAAAATGAGTCATTTGCACCCAAAATTACTATAATTATACTTAAATAATATCTAAAATATATAATAAAATATATAATAATATTGGTAAATTTATTAGTTATCACCGAGCTTGAGAACATTAAACTTTTTTGCATATAAATTTTATGCTTATGCTTATCAAACCGAGATTGATTCAAGTATTAAATAACAACAAATATTAAATTTTATTCAAAATGGTTTAATTAGTTGACAAATCATACTCGAATGAACTCATATCGAACTAAACTCCATTCAAGTATCAAAAAGTTTGACTTGTTCATTTTAGCCCTATTTATGAGAAAGAAATAACAAAGCATATTGAAGCTACAATCTTGTGTAACTATTAATATTTCTATCAATTCTATTTGTTAATCCCATTCTTTCTAGTTGCTGGATCATTGTAACCCTTCTTAAGGAATTAAGTTTGAGAAATTTTTTCTTATCTTCATGTTCCCAAGGCGTGATCAAGGAAATTTCATTGTTGCACCAAAAAAAAAAAAAAAAGCAAGTAGAAGTTTATTTAACACATATAAAAATATGTGTGAAAGAGGACTATCAAAATAAAGTATCTCTAGTACTCATATTGATAGTGGCATAAACCCACGGCATAATTACTTTAATCTCACATAGAAATTTTTAGATTCTCAACTATTCTAATATTTTCTCAACTCAATTCAATAATAAAGTTCCTTATGTATAAACTCACAAAACTCGAATAATAAGAAACCTAATTGGAATTAGAGAATATAATTTTAATAGGAACTAAGAAATAATACTTAATATCTTAAATAAACAAATTACTAAAAACTCAACTCAAACGTAATTTTTAAACTAAATAAGAGACTTGTAACTCTTTAAGAGTTGGTTTAGTTATATGTCAACAATGCCACCCATAACTGAACCTCTCTCCATCACAAACACTTTTGAATTACTCCGTCACGATCTGCATCATAAACAACATGGTAATTTATATCTGTGACTTTTTCAATTGCAATCTTCAATCTTTCTTTCTAAGCTACCAATTTATGATTTATCTTCACCTTTTAAATCTGTATTCAAGCAATCTATGTACTTAGGCAAATATTATTTCGTTACTCATTTTGAACAATTCTGAGAGGATCCTTTTATTTCAATTGCTATCCAATTAGGACCAATTTTTGGCCTAATTTTCTATGATTTTCCCGAGACTAATCTAGTGGTCCAATTTATCCAATGTTTGAGTACTCCAACAAACACAAATATTTTCTCCCAACTTTAACAACTGACAACTGTCTTAACTTCACCTAGAATTTTTTAGACTCTCAATTTTTCTCAACTTAATGCGATGATAAAACGTCCATATATACACTCAAAAAACTTGAATAATAAAAAACCTAATTGAAATTAGGGAACATAATTCTAATAGGAAATTAACAAATAATACTTGATACCTTACATAAATAAATTATTAAAACGGATTAAAACATAATTTCTAAAACTAAACAGGAAACTTATAACCCTTTACGAGTTTGGTTTAATTATATATGCCAACATTGGAAACAATATATATATATATATATATATATATATATATATATATATATACACAATGCTTATGGATGAATGCAAGTAACCAAAAATTAAGAAAAATCCTTACGCACGGATAGCATTACGTGTTTATATTATATGCATCAAAACTCATTTTAGAAAAATACAAGGATTTAAATTTGTATTCTACAGAAGAACAGCTCTACACAATAATTTTAACAAAATAAACCCACTATCTAGCTTACCTATAATGTGTTTTCCACAATATATATGCACCAAAGCGTGGTTGGATTCCAAATAGCTTTACTTTTTCATATCATATGCATTAAAAATTGTATATTTTAAAAAGTACAAACATTCAAAACTATGTTTTACATATAAACGGGATCTACAAAAAAATATTTGTAAAATAAATTTTAGTAGATATCATATACCTGTAACAGGGTTCCAAGTGAAATATATCCAAGTAAGCATGGTTAGATTCCAAATTCCTTTTGGTATGTCACCGCTGAAATTGGTGTATGACAAGGATAAAATTTGAAGTCTTGAACATTCTCCGATTCCCGATGAAATTTTGCCTTCAAAGTAATTGTATGACAAATAAATCCCTTGGAGCTGTGGAAGATGATTGCAAATACATGCAGGGAGGCAACCAGATAAGCTGTTATTTGTTAAATTAATTATTTGCAATGAGGAGAGGTTAAACAAAGCCCGTGGGAAATTTCCGGTCAATAAGTTGTAACCCAAGTTGATGGCCTCAAGATTTGTGGAATTAAAGACCCCGCCAGACAATGACCCTGAAAATCTGTTATAACGTAAGTTTAAGTACTGAAGTCTAGTTAAAGCTGTTAACCATGATGGAATTTCTCAGTCAAAGCCATTGTTTCCAAAGTTGACGTACTTCAATCTGTGCAACTGAGCCAACTCCTGCAGAAGCTCCGCATGGAAGCTATTATTGAAGATATTGAAATGGACAACGAAAGAGACATTTCCCGATTTCGGAGATAGAGTTCCGACTAGGTCCATGTAAGTGATTCCAATCCAGTTACAAACTGAGGTAGAGGTCGACCAGTTGACTGGGATGATGTTATGGGGGTCGTGTATGGAGGCTTTGAAACCAAGAAGGGCATTCAAATCATTAGTGTTGTTATTGGCTACACTAAGAGCTAAGCTGGTTGTGACAAAGTGCAGCACCACAAGGGAAAGGAAATGAGCTCTATCCATTATTTGGCTACTGCAAAATGCACTCAAAAGAAAATGTTGATCGTATCATTACATATGGAATATTAATAATTCTAGTTGTGACCAGTTGATGTATGGCTTGGGAAGGTATGGTAATGTGTTGTTACTGTTGTGTATAGTTGATTCGATTGCTATTGATTTGAATTTTGCAGTGTTTTTAAACTCGGACCGGACCGGCCGGTTCGACCGGTTAAACCGCGAACCGGCCTTGTGTCTGGTCCGGTTCTATCAAAAATACTGTAGATCTAACGAACCGCCCTGAATCGGTTGAACCGCGCGAACCGAATCGAACCGCTGAACCCTTGAACCGCCGGTTTTCTGACGTTTTGACTTTTCAAAAATGTTTTTGGCTCCCGCGGGAATCAAACCCGCGTCCTCCACTTGCTTTGGCTGCACGTGAACCACCAAGCCACGCCAACTTTTGTTGCTTTGTATTAGGAATCTTTTTATTTGTTGTTTCTTCAGTTTTTTTTTTCCACAATTAATTGAGTATTACATTTTTAGTTTCTTTGTTTTCTTTAATCATGTTTACTGAATTTAATGGATTCTTACTTTTTAAATTTATTTGTTTGTTTCATTAATTATATTTAATGAAATTAATTGATTCTTACATTTTTATCTTGACATCCAAATTCATTATATTAAAGAAATCTTGGATTTACTTTTACCAAAATCTCTCCTACTAAGATTATTCTTTTAATCTAAATTGCTTAATTATTCATTTATGCCTAAAACATTCTCCTAATTAAAAGTTTAAATTGGTATTTTTGTACAGCATTTGTGTAAATTTTTAAATTATATTTAATCATTGTTCAATATTAAGCACCTATGACATCTTGAAAGTAAGTGGATCAAAAGTTATTTTCTTTATTAAAAAAATAAAAAATCAGTTCAGATTATTAAAATCATATTATTATAGCATCACAAATCCACCTTTTCTTGACATACAAAAAAAAATGTGTAAATTAAATAGAATTGATTAAATTAAGAACTACTAAGCAAATAGATTTACTTGTTAGTTTTATTTTTAAGACTATTGTACAAAATCAAATTGACTCACTCAATAGTCCGATACGTCAAAAATAAAATTTCTTTTGGAGAGAATACATCTATAGTTAAAGCCTGAGAACCGATTTTAAATAAAGTTTAGGCTCTTTTAAGAAATTATTGATTGGTACAAGATTGTTAGAAATTATCTCTCGTTAGATATTGTAACAAAAAAACGTAAAAAATTAAAAAATTTAAAAACTAAATAGATCTAAACTAATAGTAAGATAATCAATTTGAAATTTGAAAATCATTTGATATGCAAACGTATCTTAAAAAATAGGGAAAAAAGAAATTTTTTTTATTTTAAAAAATTATATTTACTCGAACCGCTCTATATACAAATTGTATTATTTGGTATTAGAAATAAATTTGAATTTTATATTGAAAAATAAGTCTTGACGATATTAAAAAAGTAGAGAATGTGAAAGCAAGCAACAAATATGATTTAATAATTTAGAATGTTCAAGATTGTAATTTAAAATATTTAAAACTATAATAACATACTTTAATGGTAAATTTTATAGTTATTGTGAATTTGAATATAATAAATTCATTAATTTGTATAGTTGAATATATTTAAACCATTAATGGGTTCACGAGTTCAACTAAGTGGTATATATTTAGTATTTGTTTTCTATTATACATTAAATTAAATTAAAAAAAAAAGAAAAATCATTGAACCCCGGTCGAACCGGTCCGACCGGTCCGACCTTGAACCTCTCCCCCTTCCGGTTCATTTACCGGTCCGGTTTTTAAAACATTGGAATTTTGACAGAAAATGAACAATTGACAGAATTTCTCTAATGCATGTTAAAGACAAGTGCACGTTAATCAACAGTGACATAAAGGACGATTACATTTTTGGTATCTAATGCTTGCAAACTGGATCGGCATTACTATCTTATTTTCCTGTTGGGTCTTTTTTTTTTTTCCAACATGTAGTGTCCATTGGTTAATTAAATAAAGATGCACTAATGCACGTACCATAGCATTTAATTTCTTCTCGCGTCCCCTTGGCTGAACGTCAAGCCTAACGAAGAGATGGATGATCTATGAAAAAAAGAAAAAGTAAAATAAAAGAGATGGATGAAATTAATTCGAGAAATATCTCTTGCAAAAAGAAGAAACCAACACTAGTTCAAATTTTTTTATCCGACTATCTTTCTATTTGAAGGCTTCAAAACGCGTAAATGGAAGAAGGATCTTAATTTGAGGTGATACAAACAACTGTTGTTTTGTCCTTAAATTTTTTGAAATGACATGATAGTAGTTTGAAAGAAACGGACGTCCGCTTTTTTCAAACCGTTATCATATCTACCCGCTTTGTCGTCCACTTAAAAAAGCAGACGTCCACTTCGTCGTTTGCTTCATCATACGGATAAAAAAGCGGACGTCCCCTTCAAGGAGCGGACGTCTGCTTTGTCGTCTGCTTAATTATCCGTTTCTTCGTCCGCTTCATCGTTTGCTTCTTCATACGCTTAAAAAAGCGGACGTCCGCTTCTTCGTCTTACCTCAAAACCTATCGACAATGGATCTCATTTTGTCACTCACGATTTTTTTAGTTTTTCTAAATAAATTTTGAACATAAACATGCTTGCTTTTGTGAATAATTGTATAAAAAGTCTCTAAAATTCATTTGAAATTTAGAATGAAAATTTGGTGAAAAAGTTTGGCCAAAAAATTTTTTAACTTTTTGACCAAAACATTGTCCATATCCAAACGGGTGTTGGAAAAATTTTTCCAAAAAATGGTGCAAATAATGTATCCAAACAGGCTCACTATATATTGCATCAAGTTTTTCCGTCTTTTGAACTGCTGATTGGATGCATTTTTAGTGCTTTCACGTTTTCACAAGAAGTTTATGAGAAGATAACTCTGATTTCCGGCCATGCCATTTGATAGCTAAAATGAAGTTTACACTGTTTTAAACTTTTGGGATTTTGTATTTTACTAATTTTTTTAAAAAATATATATTTGAGAGGATCATTGTATCATGTTTACTAGATTTTTCACTGTATTAGAAAGTTACAGTGATGTCAACTGGATCTTTTATTCAAATGAGACAAAATCCACTAGTGGTTGTGTATTTACCCTCAATGGTGTGCAATAGCATGGAAATCAATTAGACAAACAATCATTGCATAATTGGCTATGGAATTAGAGTTTGTAGCTCTAGAGCTGACAAGTTCTAAGGCTAATTGGTCCATAAAATTTTTTACTAATATTCCCTCAACAAAGGATCTGTTGCCTCTCATGTCTATATACTGTGGTTGTCAAGTGGCAATTGCGATCACTACAAAAATTTATAATTGTAAAAGTAGATACATGAAATTGGGACATGATGTTGTAAAGTAGCTGCTCAAGTATGGAGTAATTTTCATTGATTATGTGAAGTCAGGAGTGAATTTGGCCAACCTTTGACTAAACTTGTGAGAAGAAAATTAATTCTTCGAATCACGAAAGAAATGTGACTTAGGCTGACAAGTAGTCAAATAGAGATGGTAACTCAAACTATGTAATTGGAGATCCCATGAAATAGGTTCATATCAAATTAAGTCCCTTGTAAGATAAGTGTTTCGATAGCTATAATTTAAGTGGATGAGTTTAGAACTCTCTTAATGAATTCATATTCCTTATAGATGGTGTATTCAAAGCAGTATACACTTGACAAATTCACCTATATGAGAGTAGAGTTGGGCTATTCCTATAAGAGTTTTGGCCAAATCTTTAGATCTCTTATGAACAGCTAGGCATGTGTACCACCTATTTGTGTAAAAATGCATTGAACAGCAAATTATGAGTCTACAATGTGATTGATGAAATTTGTGACATACAATAAGGATTGTTGGTCCATAGAAATAATATATTTCACCAATAATTCTATAAGTCATATTTTATCAGTATAAGTTTAGATCATAGTTCAAAATACACTAAACTGATTATGTAACACCCATATTGTTCCAACAAATCTTTTATATTCAGTGTGCCCTTTTCTCAAAGATTTTCCAACAAAAAAAAAATAAAGACTATAAATCAAGAAGGACCAATGACCCTCTATGCTATCTGACTTTTTTGAGTTTCTCTCATGTTATTTTAAAAAGTTGTTAAATTGTAAAAATTTCCTAGAGGTCGATATTATTATTACTTTTTTTTTTTTCAAATTTTCTGTCAAAAACATGCTCCTTGTTTGATTCATTCGGAGAACTGAAAACATTTTTTATGCACTAATATGGTAGTTAAAAATGAGTCCTTGAATTGGGATGAGATCCGTCAAAATTAGCTTAGACAATAGATTTATGATTTTTTTTCAAGTTATCATAATAACAGTTTAATAAAAAGACAGCCAAAGTCATGGTCAACTTCCTTTATGTCAAGTGGAAAACAATTTTAGTTCCCACTAACTTTTTCACCTTTTTCTGTCTTTCTTGGAAAATAAGCTCCAATCAACTTATGAGTCAAGTCAACTGCTCACTCTTAAGTTAGAGATTGACAAGGACCGACACTAAATTATAATCTAGACAACTTTTCTTAAATTTCCTGTATAATGACTCTTGCAGGTAAATATTTGTTTATGTTCTTAAAATCTTTGGAAATAAAAAAAAGAAATAATTGCTGTACTGAGGTACTTAAAGCAAATAGAAAACACTTGGCCTTTGTCCTTTACATATTTTTGCAAAAATGGTCTAAATATTTCTGCACGTTGTTGGGGTAGAAAAAGGTAAAACAGAAATGATTAAATACGGGATGTGATTAGAAAGTTAATACTCACCTGCGTGGGGTGAGAGAAAAGTTGTGAACCTGGGCCACCAAAAGGACGAATATTAATTTAACCCTTCAGTGATTTATGTACTGGGAAATGATGAATGGGCAAAATCCGATTGACTGCCATTATATGGATGTAGTACGTGACAAGCGAACGTGTGATATTCAAAATAACTCTTTGCATTTTGCATTAGGAACCATTTTAAAGGGGTCATTAATTGTGAGAGCTCACAGTAGAAGATTGTTGGCTTTCTTCTTTCACTTTTACTTGCCTTTACTTGTGCCACTATAAATAAATAAAATTCAGGAGCTTTTAATTTTTCTATTCAACTCAGAGTAGAACTTTAGCCTGAACATTAGCCCTGACAAATTATTATGCAATTTGGTCATCTGAAAATAAGCATTCCTTGATCCTTGTCTTCGACAATGATAATTATGACCGCATGCGTACAATGACCACGAAGGAAAGTTTAGAGCAAAGTGGAAGACTTGGGACTTACAAGTCTAATGGCATGAATCATTAATTGGGTCAGTTTGAAAATTATAAACTTGGATTAAATCAGAAGTAAGGTATATTTACTTAATTCAAGATAAACAAAGTTGGTTTTACATAGATCTTGCTTATGGTGTATTTAGTTGAATTATTTTATATTCCAATAAATATCTTTCTTTTATGAAGTTGTGTTTATATGTGCAAAGGCAAAATAAGTACTTTGAAAAACAAGAATACTTTGGTCATTCATCTTTATTTCTTGTAATTTGCTTAACATTTCCTCATTTCATCTCATCCCTTTGAAAAATTTATTTTTAGAAAATTATTTTAAATTCTTTTCCCTATATGTTTTCAACCACTTCTTTATACTTTCAATTATAATTTTTTATCTCAAATAGATCATCATTTATCTCTACTAAAGATTTCCATTCAGTTAATGAAACATACCCATCAGAAAAATTATTTTTAAAATACCCTTTTTGATTACTTAAAGGACCCTTTGTTATTTGATTCTTTTAATTTGGTGGTTGAAAATTAAAATATATTTTATACTGAAATCACAATTATATTTTTTTTGGATAATATTTTGGTAAAATAATTTTAGACATGATTTTTATGTTGTTATATTGTTTCATTGACTATTTTCCAAAATAGGAAAATTTGAAAGTTTTGACATGGTTATTGTATTTAATTTTTAGGTACTAGCAAGAATTTATTTTAATTAAACAAACAAATTTAATATAAAGAATTTATTTATAAAAAGGGAACTAAAAGTGGAACGTAAAAACTAAAAAGAAATCTCTATAATTAATTTGTGCTTTTTGGAGAAATTTCTTCAATTCATTTGAGTTTTTGTTTTGTTCTGTATTTTAAGTTTCGATTAAGAATTTGTGAGGGTAAGTGATACTTCCAAAATGTGAGAGAAAATCTCTGCAATTTATACAAATCACAAAGGTCGTTTCTTAAATTATTCATATTCATTAACTTTTTGGTTTCTGACATATTTCGAATTTTGTGATTATGAACTTATTGTTACATGATCGTAATTCTAAACCAAGTTAACTAATTATAGCTTTGATTTAGAATAACATTCCCCTCAAAAGCTTTACGGTAAAATTAGTTGTGGAAAGAGCATTCTGTTTAGCTTTGTAGGGCTTCCATCAATTTTAGGCCAATATTTAACATGAAATGTTTACGTTTTCAAAATTTCTTGACGCTATTCAAGATTCCTATAGACATGATACATGAATTCTTTTTAATCATCGCATTATCTAACAAAGCATCAAATGTTAATTTTTTTTATAAAAATTATAATAAATTGGAATTTTTTTAGAATTCTTAAATATTTGGAAGCTAATACTTGAACACTTAATAGAAGACTTATCCTACAAAAATGTTGTCATATAGTATAATATATATTTAGTAATAGGTCTTTTAAATAATTGAAACTTGTCGTTTTCTTGTGGAGAATTATGAACATCTTGTCTTTCCATTTGAATATCTTGTCTTGTCATTTGAATATCTATCCTCCTCATGTGGAGTGATAGTCGTCTACAGTAACTATCTTGACCAAGATCTGCCGTTTAAGTCTCGAAGACTCGATGTAATACAAGGTTGTATTAAAGACTGTCCAACTGATGTGACAAATATTATTGTAACTTGATAGAACAGCACATAGGCGCAACTATAGATCCCCCAATCTAGCTATATTCCATCCATATGATAGGAATTTCAAAAAAAAAAAAAAAAAAAGAAGTCCCTGATCTCTCCCTTTTCTTTCCTCCCAGACCAAGTTGAAGAATAATACTTAAAAAGGAAAAAAAAAAACACACACACACACACGTATCAGCCCGTTTTATTTATATGAGCGCTTAAGATTAGAAGAGAGAGAGAGAGAGAATCACGATTCAAAGTGGTAAGGACTTAAAAGCTGCGTAAAAGAAATGGAGTTAAACGTACAAAAGTAAGCAATGGTAGTCCATGTGTTGGATCCTAAAAAACAGAACTTGGGCTTCCCTTGCAAACAAATACTGCAAATTGCTGAGCAAAATCCCAAAAAAAAAAAAAAAAAAAACAAATAACACTTGGATTTACCCTTGTATCTCTTTCTTTTTGGACATGCCAAAAGAATTCCACTTTTTGTAGCAATTCTCAAAGGATGTTTTGTTGGATTTTATCGATACCCGTACTTTAAGAGTTACTTTTGAAAGTATGATTAAGAGTTCAATTATTAAAAATGAATTCAGAAATTTCATATTTCAAATCATACAGAAACTTGTGAATAATATTAAAAATCATGAAACAAAAATTGGAGTTTATTAACTACAATTTTCTGATATTGTGCTGCACTAATTTCGTTTCTACTATATAAAGAACTATACTAACTAAGAGTTTATCACATCGCTGATTTTCTATAAATAAAAATGAAGATGGTGATAAAAAACCATTATTGGTTGTTCAAAAAAAAAAAAAAACACCCATTATCTTTACTCTGTACATAGTATATATGATCCATTACTACATCTATTTTAAAGTATTTATTACAGAGCACTATTTGTAAGACATAATATCAGAACTTCTATGCTTACATAATGTTGTCATGCACCATTTCTTTAATTAATCTTGGGAATCCAATCGCTACTGCAGAAAACAGTATATCAAGCAATTTTAATGTGGGGTGTTAATTTGACATGACCTCCTATCCTTTCCATTTCTTCCATCGGAGTTGTTCCAATATGGTGGTCTATGGCGAGTTTTGTTGATCTCCATACATATCTTTTTCTTATCCTCTGTCCTGGTTCATTTTTAGTGCTCAAGATATTCTTTTTCTCTGAACGCTGACAGATGGAAAGATGAAGGCTGCCAAGGAAGCTTTTGATGCCAGCATTGATTGTGGGATTACATTCTTTGACACTGCTGAAATTTATGGCTCAAGGGTGGGAAATGGGTCTGATTTCTGCAGTCACTCATATTTTCTCAATTACATAGCTAGAATTGCCTACATCTGAATTTAGTGAAACATAGCTAGAATTGCCTGCATCTGAATTTAGTGAAGTTTTCTACTTTCAGGTATCTTTTGGTGCAATAAATTCTGAAACACTACTTGGAAGGTTAGTTGTGACTTGTGACTTGTTTTTTGTGCTTATTATATCCATCAAGGAAATACAGATTCGTAAGTCTTCTTTACTGTTTGTTCAAGCTAAATTTTTCATATTAATGAAGGTTCATCAAGGAAAGCAAAGAGAGGAATCCTGAAGCAACCAAATTTGCAGCGCTCCCATGGAGGCTTGGTTGTCAAAGTGTCCTCTCTGCTCTTAAGGATTCCCTTCACCGACTTGGACTGTCATCAGTTGAATTTTACCAGCTTCACTGGTCTGCTTCCCTAGCTCCAGTTTTACGTATATATGATTTTGTTTCACAACCAGAAATTGCATATTAATTTACGAAATTAATTGACCTGATACATCACCATACAACTGGGGAACAAAAGATAGATGACTAGGTTTATCATCTACTTTTGTATCTCCATTGAGATCTGGCACATGAACAAGTTGATTTTGTGAGTAGGTTTGTATTACTCGACTACCATATATTTGTATTTAACTGGACGTCTAAAGTCAGGGTTGCAGTAATTAGGAATAATTTTGTCAAGTATCGATGACGAAGTTGCCTTTAAGATGTCGCATTCTTTATCAAAGGTTTTAAATGCAATTTCCCTAAGCCAAATAGTTTCTATTAGTGAATCCGTTGGGTATTTGTCGAAGTTCAGGAAATTGAGTCATGGGTATTTCTTCTCGATTTTCTTATTAGTACGATGAAAAGGTCTCTGTTACTGAACATTCTCTCAGTTAATTGGTATGTGCCAGAGAGATGCAAGGCGGATGCCTCCCAAGAGAAATGACAAAGGACCAGTTAAAAAGTTTCGCTGAGCTCCAGGATAGTCATGATCTGCTCACCTTTCGAACCAAATTGTGAAGGATTGGTTCTACATATTTTATATCGGAAATTCTTTTTGGCATTTTTGGTCGAATAAGTTATTGAGTCTAATTGTTTCCATAAGAGATAAAGAAAACAGCGAGTTTTTTGTTGGATTTGGTTTATCCATCTCAGTATAGTGAGATAATTGTAATCATCCATCCCAAATTAAATGCTTTGCTTGTCTTTTATTCAATACCAAATTTGGGTCACTTTTCTTAAATAGAAATTTTAAACTTTAAAATATTTTCCCTCTTCAAATATTTTCTAAACTACTAATATAAGTGGATTCAAATATTCTCCATCAAGACTTTACATTTTAGTTAATTAATATGGTGGACACCACATGTTTTATGCTAACTATTTAAACTATTTAAGTCAATTTTCCCTTTGTCAATACTCAAATTAAGGCATTCAAATTGAAACGGGGAGCATAAATTACCAATTAAATCCTATTGTTCCTCTTCGTGTAAAAATATAGGTATCGTAGGCCAATAAAATGCAGGTATTGCGGAAAAAAGACCATAAGATTGTGGTACAGTTATTATAGATTATATGTGCATAGACAACAATTAAACTTGCAGTGACTTTTCTTCCCACATTTTGGTAGGAAAATGAAATAATAAAATCCATTTTTACTTGAAACAACATATTACACACCTGTCTTGAACTTCTAGCACTTGGTAGGTGCACCAAGTTAGAAGTAAAAAAAGAAGGCATTCACCACCAGTATTTCCTTCTTAGAGCCTGTAACATATGCAAAACAATAAAAACATTTATATGATAAGTTAATGAATCCTTAAATAATAACTTATTTTAGGATTGATAGTGCAACAAAATCGTTTATACGTAACGAGGCCATATACCTGCATAAAGGTTAGATCTCCTCCAAAAACTGACTTTTGATCTTTTGCAGTGCTACTAGAGCATTTTTTATGTTTATTCTCTCCTCAAGAATATCCTTTGTACAACTTAAAGCAAGTTGCAAAATAGATGAAATGCAAGCTATCTGCTTATGAGCTAGTTCTTCTTCAAGATGAAGTAAGTTCCCATCTAGAACCTGGATCACATAATCTGGCAATGATTCTAGTATCCATTGTCTGAGGCTTAACTCAGGGGTGAACATCTCATCGTTAGGTCGCCTTCTTGTAAATGTCTCCATTAATGTAATGCCAAAACTATAAACATCACATCTTGGTGAAACTAATCCTTGCTGTCCATATTCTGGCGGCAAATTCAAATACATTGTTACATTCTGGTTAGAAAAGAACAATTTAGATAGTTGGAAAATATTAAAACTTTTTTCTATTAGTAAGGAATATATGGCACTCAACTTCGTAATCTACATTACGACTTGTGTAAAAAAAAAAAAAAAAATCACTAAGAGATCATATTCAATCATAACATAGGAGTGGCCAAAAAAAGATGTGCAAGTGTAAAATTAAAAAAAAAAAGGTTTTTATGTTTTGTTGCATCCTTTTTTACTTTGAGGTCATGCAATGTCCTATTGAAACATTCTATAACAATAATTTTGTTTGGATAAGTAGTTAAGAAGAGTCACCTGGGGCAATGTATCCAAACGTTGCCAAGCTCTTAGTCTGTACCACACTTTTACCATCTCCAAGGAATTTTGCAATCCCAAAATCACTAATATGGCCTACCATATCATCATCTAGCAAAATGTTGCTCGGCTTCAAATCACAATGTACTACAGGAATTAAGTAACCATTATGCAGATAGTCCAAAGCACAAGCCACATCTATCATTATATCTAGCCTTTGGGCGATATTCAAGAAATGGTTTTCTAAATAAAGCCATTTCTCAAGACTTCCATTCGGCATGTATTCAAGTACCAAAGCTTTAAAGTCAGGATTTGAGCAAGCACTGATTACTTTAGTCAAATTTCGATGACGAAGACAACGCAATGCTTCACATTCCCTATCAAAACTTTTAAATGCATCTTCAAGCTGCAAATCGAAAACTTTTATTGCCCAAATCATCCCATTTTCACATATTCCTTTGTAAACTGAGCCAAACATTCCCGTCCCAAGCAATGTACTCTCGTTGAACCCATTTGTTATTTGTCTGAGTTCATAGAAGGACACCTTTTCACATGTTGCTATTGGAAGCAAGTCATGAGCTGGAGCCATTACTTCCCTTCTCAACTTTCTAATCAACAAAAGTGAAATGATCAAGGCTACAATTGCAAATCCCATTCCAAACAAAATTATAAATACTAGCCTTTTTGCCCTAGATCTTTTTTTTGAAGTTCGACAAGGTTGGAACAAAGGGGCACCGCAGAAAGCTTCATTCGAGAGAAAAGATAGCTTTGTGAAGTTCATAAAAGGTCCTCCTTCAGGAATCTGTCCACTCAAATTGTTGTAGGACACATTAAAATACTTAAGGTCTGAGAGCACCTCAAGGGAACTAGGAATTACACCAACTAGACCATTGAATGATATATCTAGATATTGTAAACCCCGTATGTTTTTCATGGATTCAGGAATTGATCCTTGTAGTTTGTTATGTGTCAGGGAGAGTTCTTGTAAATTCTGAAGTTCTCCAATAGCACTAGGTATTTTACCAAAGAAATGATTCCTTGACAGACTCATACTGATTAATACCTTCAAATTTCCAATTTCAGGGGGCAAAAAACCAGTCAAAGAATTCAAGGACAAATCCAATTTCAACATATCTCGGAGGCACCACAAGCTTGTTGGTATGTTAGATGTTAAATTGTTGGTGTCTAAATATATGTACCTTAGGGATGTAATATTTCCCAAGCAACTAGGCAACACACCAGAAAGCTTGTTGCTTCTCAATCTCAATGCACCTAAGTTCAACAAATAGCACAAGTCCCTTGGAATAGGTCCTTCTATCTTGTTACCTTCAACGTTGATTCTTTGAAGTTTCGATAACTTTCCAATAGTTGTTGGAATTATGCCTTTCAAGCCATTTTCAGCTAAAGATAGAGTTGCCAAGTTGCTTAAGTTACCTATTGAACTTGGAATTTCATCTTTAATTCCACAATTGCTCAAGTCCAACCAATGAAGAGATTCTGAAAGATTTCCAATAGATCTTGGAAGGAACCCATTCAAAGGATTATTGTTTATCATCAAAACTTCTAAATGTCTACAATTTGCTAAGGATAAAAGGAAGCTCAATTCTCCATGTGGAACCTCGGAAGAAAAATTATTATCTTCTAAGGATAAGGTTTCTATGAATCTTAAGCTACCAATACTACTAGGAATTGCACCAGAAAATCTATTAGAAGTAAGGTCTAGAATATTGAGTCTAGAAGCATTTGAAATAGAAGTCAGAATAGCTCCACCGAGTCTGTTACCCCCAATATACAATGTCTCAAGATTGGGTAGCGTAGTACCCAAATTGGATGGAACATTTCCTGAAAGATTGTTTCCACTAAAGTCTATTAGTTGTAAAGTTGAAATGTTAAAGATCTGTGACGGTACGACACCTGTTAACTTATTTGAGCCTAAAAGTATTACCACCAACTTGCGAAGTTTACAAATCTCCAGAGGTAGTACACCTGACAAAGCAAGTTGAAAATTAGTGAAAGAAGGCAACTGGTGTTGATTGTCATGCTTGGGAGTTGGTTTTCTTCTATGCTAAAGAACACTCAAAATATATTTAATGCTTGGTGGAAAGAATGAGAGCTGTGACTGTAAATTAATGGTCAGTTTCAAGTGAGGAGTAAATTTTGTTACGAAAATAATAAGATTCTTGTATGTACCTAATATATCACTATTATATAGAAAAAACTTACTATTTTAATGATCTTATCTAACTAAATTTATCACTCACTTGGCAAAACTTTCTAGAGAAAATTGTAGTTTTGGTATCAAATGTTTGGGGCATGGATAATTTTAGTCTCCAAATGAAAATAATTCTAGTACCAAATGTTTCAATTTTTCAACAGATTTAGTTCTATTGAGGCAATTTTAGTTCCTAAAGTTTGGATGAAAGGATATCTAGTATCAAGTTTTTAATTTTTCAACACATTTAGTCCTATTGACTGATTTTACGAAAGTCGTACTAGAAGCAAGTCACCTGATACTCACGTGCTGGTAACCATATTAAAAAAACAAAAAACTCTTTGATCTGCTACCTATCTCATCTCCTTTATCCCACATAAAATTACAAACAGTCAAACAATTTTAAATGAATTTTCCAATGGCATTGGAAAGCAAAATTTTCTCTTCAAAGTATGGTTTGAGGGTTCTCTTCTAAGAGAAGAGATAGAGAGTGGGAGTGAAGAGATAGAAAAAAAAATAGTTAATTGCCGGTCTGAAGATCTAAACTTTTTTCAAGTTTTATTAGCTTTTTTCTTTTTTTATTTATTTTTGAGTAAAGACTAATTACTCAAATTAGCGTCTTTAATTACAAATTATGGTAATTAAAATTTTTTCTTTTTTCTATTTCTTGAAATTGGGTCATCGGCATGTGAGTATCACATGACCGGATTTGGTAAAATTTTGGCAAAACTAGTCAATAGGACTAATTGCGTTGACAAATTAAAACAGTTGATATTAGATTTACTTTCAGCCAAACTTTGGATTCTAAAACTACCTCAATATGACTAAATATGCTGAAAAGTTGAGATATTTGATACTAGATTTACTTTCGTCCAAACGTTAGGGCCTAAAACTACTAATAGCCTAAACATTTAATATCAAAACTGTAATTTTCTCAACTTTCTATTAAGCTATTAGATAACTTGGTATTGTGGTGTTTTTTTCAAAGAACTTAACGCTAATCTGTTTATTATGAATTGAATTTTTAATAGGATTTGTGTTTGAAAAGTCATATGGGTAGTTTGGACACAGTGTTTTTACAAAAAACCTATTTTTAAATATTTTAAACTCATTGTTCAATTATATTTTTAATTCACATATATTTGTTTTAGAATAGTTTAAAAAAGTTCTATAATAATATTTTCAAAATTTTCCCCTAAAACAACCATCCAATTTGATTAGGGTTTAGGGTTTTAGCTATCCAAACTAGTTATGAAATTTTTTTTTGGCCCATATCTTTTCAAAAGGCAAATTGTTAGAAAATGAAATTTGGATCAAAATGCAGCAGAGGCTCTATAATCTATATGTGCAAACTTAAATAATTCTCATGTAGGAGTGTTACCGATCAGATCAGCCCACTCAATGGACAGCACCTCCAAATTTTGAAGATTGCTAATATTTTGTGGAATTATACCTGCCAAGAAAATCTCCATAACGTTAGATCTGTTCTTTTTTTTTGTTAAAATCTTCTTTCCCTGATTATAAGTAAAAATTAATAGTATTCTGGATATTTGTCCTAGAAATTTTTAGTATTAAGACAGACAATTGTATACCACTATCTTAGATAACTTGCAATCTCAAGTGCACAATAATGATAATATTTCGAATTTTAGGAATTGAGTTTTACAAATTAAATGTCGTGTCCCTTCTAGTAAGACAAACTGAGACTCTTCCAAGCAAATAAGTCCAAAATCAATTCTATGTATTGTATGCTTTAGTTCTTAAAAATGATTGGACAGCGGATTTGTTAGCTAAATCTTTTAAATTGGTCAAGTATGGGAAAATCCAAATAAACCTGTGGTCCAATTGGCTTAACATTTTCTTAATTTGATAATTTGCTATATCTATCTCTTTAGAGCTTTTTTCAATTTTAGACATGTCAGACACGGAAAATATGTAATGGACTCCTTATCTTCTCAGTTCGAATTGAGAAATAATGGATTTAAGCAGAAAATGAATTTTAGAGTATAAACTCACAAAACTCAATTAACAAAAACCAAATTCAAATTAGGAAATATAATTCTAGTGGGAAACTAACAAATAATACTTAGCACCTTAAATAAATAAATGATTAAAACTTGAATAAAATATAATTTCTAAAATAAAATAGGAAACTTATAACCTTTTATGAGTTTGGTTTAATTATATATGAAATTTATGTTCTATAGAAAAACGTCTGCAGAAGAATTTTAACAAAATAAAGCCCACTATTAATCTTATCTATTATGTGTTTTCCACCAAAATATATGCTCCAAATCGTGGTTAGATTTCAAATAGATCTACTTGTTTATATAATATGCATTAAGACTTGTACATTTTACATATAAACGGGATCTACATGAGAATATTTGTAATATATAATCTAGTAGTTAGCATACCTGTCACAGGGTTATAAGTGAAATATATCTCCGTAAGCGTGGTTAGATTCCAAATTCCTCTTGGTATGTCTCCGGTGAGTTTATTGTATGACAAGGATAAACTTTGAAGCCTTGAACATTCTCCGATACCTGATGGAATTTCACCTTCAAAGTAATTCAGTCCCAAATTAATTTCTTGTAGCTGTGGGAGATGATTGCAAATACGTGCCGGGAGGTAACCAGATAAGCTGTTATTTCTCAAAACAATCATTTGCAACGAGGAGAGGTTAAACAAATCCCGTGGGAGATTTCCTGTCAAGAAGTTGTTACCCAAGTTGATGGCCTCAAGATTTGTGGAATTAAAGACCCCGCCTGACAATGGCCCTGAAAATCTGTTATAACGTAAGTTTAAGTTCTGGAGTCTAGTTAAAGCTGCTAACCATGATGGAATTTCTCCGTCAAAGCCGTTGCCTCCGAAGTTGACATACTTCAATCTGTGCAATTGAGCCAACTCCTTCGGAAGCTCCCCATGGAAGCTATTATTGAAGATATTGAAATAGACAAGGAAAGAGAGATTTCCCAATTTAGGAGGTACAGTTCCGATTAGGTCCATGTAGGAAAGGTCTATGGCTGCAACTCTTCGGTGGCGAGTATTACAAGTGATCCCAATCCAATTACAAACTGAAGTAGAGGTCGACCAGTTGATTGGGAGGATGTTATGGGGGTCGTGTATGGAGGCTTTGAAAGCAAGAAGGGCATTCAGATCATTAGTGTTGTTATTGGCTACGCTAACAGCTAAGCTAGCTGTGACAAAGTGCAGCACCACAAGGGAAAGGAAATGAGCTCTATCCATTATTTGGCTACTGCAAAATGCACTCAAAAGAAAATCTTGATTGTATCATTACATAAGGAGTATTAATAATTATAATTGCGACCAGTTGAAGTAGAAATCTGTGAGCCTGGGAAGGTGTGGTAATGTATCGTTACTGTTGGGTACAGTTAATGATTTGATTGCTATCAATTTAAATTTTGACCGAAAATGAACAATTGACAGAATTTTACCTGTTACACAAGAAAAAATTTTATAGCGTTTGGTATAAAAAAAATTGAAAAATATTTTCTAAAAAAATATTTCAATTTAACCAAACACACCCGTCATTGGTTAAGTAAACAAAGGTGCACTAATACATGTGCCAAATCATTTAATTTCTTCTCGCGTCCCATTGCCTGAACTTCAAGTCTTACGAAGAGATGGATGATCTATGAAAAATTAAAAATAAAATAAAAGAGACAGATGAAATTAATTCGACAAATATATGTCTTGCAAAAAGAAGAAACCAACACTAGTTTATATTTTTTTTATTCGACTGTCTTTCTGTCTGAAAGCTTCAAAACGCGTAAGTGGAAAAAGGGTCGTAATTTGAGGTGATACAAAACAACTGTTGTTTTATCCTTACAAATATTTCACTTTCATATGTAGTTTTTCCTTCTTTTGAACAGCTGATTGGATGCGTTTTCAGTTTTTCCACGTTCTCACAAGAAGTTTATGAGAAGACAACTCTGATTTCCGGCCATGCAATTTGATTGCTAAAGTGATGAATATTTGTGTACGTGCATTGCTAAAAAGTGTACAATCGCAGTAATTTTGAATCCATGAAGTTTAAACTGTTTTAAGCTCTTTTTTTACTAATATTTTGAATTTTATGTTTTACTGATTTTTTTTAGAATATATATATTTACAACTTTTGTGATGACCCTATTAGAGTTTTTATTAATCAAGCTTCTACATTACTGAATTTTTGTCTGATGCAAACAGCTTCTATTCATTTTTGGTTTTACCTAATATTCATTCTATTGAAAGTTGACTGGGAGGTTTACGATGGTATATATGGTCGTCTATGGGAATATGACCATCACCTTTTCCTTTTTCTATTTGCAAACTAAAGGCTTAATTTAAAAGTAACTTTTTAGTCATAGTCCATGATTAATATGACTGAGGATACTAGATTTATTTTGCACCTAAATTTAAGTAGTCACCAATTCCCATACTCTTCTGAACATGTATTCCAAATTTATATTCTCCTCCCTTCCTAATGCGCCCTTCTCTCAAAGGTTTCCCAGACAATAGAAACAAAATATTGTAAATGAAGATGGAGCAATGAGCATCTATGCTATCTGACATTTTCCAGTTTCTCTATTGTAACTTCAAGTTGTTAAAGTTTAGAAATTCTCTTTAGGTCGTGATTGTTATTACTTTTTTTTTTTTCAAAATTTCTATCAAAACATGCTTTTTGTTTGATTTATGAAAGATTCAGACAATTGGAAATGCTTTTATGCGCTAATACTGTAATAAAAATGATTCCTTTGCTTGGTATAAGATCCATCATATTTATGTCACAGTAATGGATTTATGGTTTTCTTTTTCTAATTGTCATAAAAACAGTTTAATAAGGAGACAACAACAGTCATGGTCAAGTGGAAAATAATTTTAGTACCTGCTAGCTGCGTCATGAATCAACTTTTAGCTTTATGTTGTTTCAAAAAAAAAAAAAAAAAACTTTTAGCTTTATGTCACGGGGAAAACAATCGTAGTACCCACTAGCTTTATGTCATGGTCATTCTTGGAAAATAGGGTCAAATATTTCGATTAAAATAGGCTCGAATCAACTTTTAAGTCATTTTGATTGACTCTTGATTCAGAGGTAGAGATCTGACAACGACCAAGACTAAATTTGACAATCTGGACAACTTTTGTTAAATTTTTCGTATTGAACACTTGGAACAGAATAGTGTCTGAGAGAATATCAATATACTTGTATACATGCTAGGTTTATGAAAAATAATTACATGAATCAGGTTCACGGATAAGATTGTAGATCTTGTGGTTCAGAATCATCCATATCAGTCACGACCTACACATGACTCATACCATGACTCACTAAGGACCCACCTCATGACTAATGTGGATATTTTTCTAGGTAAGTATTTTCCTAGGTCCATGATATACTTTCCTCCTCTGAATGGCTACGTTTTTTGTCCCATGATGCTTAAGGTGCGCACCATTATATCCCAACAGTTTGCAACTGGTTTTGAAATAAATAAATGATTATGGAAGAGAAGATGCATAGAAGGGAAAACCACTGCTGCCGATGAAGAGTAATAAAAAAATAAAAAATTTTCATAAAAGAGTAATTAATTTTTGCTAACATTTACTATTGCTCTACCAAGAGTTATTTTACGGGATTATAAATTTGGTCTCGGTCCTTGTCAATCTCCAACTCAAGTGTCAGCAGTTGACTTGACTCAGAAGTTGATTGGAGCTTATTTTACAAGAAAGGCAGAAAAGGCGGAAAGCTAGTGGGAACTAAAATTGTTTTCCACTGGCCATGAAGGAGGTTGACCATGACTTTAACTGTCTTGTTATTATAACTATTATTATGATAATTTGAAAAACAGTCATAAATTCATTGTCTGAGCTAATTTTGACGGATCTTATCCCAATCGAAGGACTCATTTTTAATTACCATATTAGTGCATAAAAAATGTTTTCAGTTCTCCGGATGAACCAAACAAGGAGCATGTTTTGATAGAAAATTTGAAAAAAAAAAAGATAATAATTATATCAACCTCAAGGGATTTTTACACTATAACAACTTTTTAAAATAACACGTGAGAAACTCGAAAAAGTCAGATAGAATATAGGGTCACTGGTCCATCTTGATTTATAGTCTTTATTTATTTATTTGAAAATCTTGGAGAAAAGGGCACAATAGGAAGGGATTTTGGTAAAAAAGATATCATTTTTTTTTTAGAATTTACTGCAAGATATTAATTTACCTTATCATTTTTTGAGAAAAGGGCACAGTAGGAAGGGATTTTGGTAAAAAGGCTATCATTTTTTTTTCAGAATTTACTGCAAGATATTAGTTTACCTTATCATTTTTTGTTCTAAATAATAGACGATGCATATTATAGGCTCAAATTTATAATTTATTATTGTTGTAAGATACAAAAAAAAAATGCTAACAATACATAACTTGAGTCGTGTTAATAAGCACTATCCTATAGAAATTATTTTGATCTACTAAAGTATTTTCCTAGGATAAACAAGCCTTCTCTATTTATAAAAAGGTTTAGGGACAATAAAACTAGCCATTTCTGTATATCAGAGGGATTAGAAACAGCAACTTTTTTAGAGAACCAAAGGATCAAGAACAGCAAAACAAGCCTTGTCTTTTTGTCGGGTAACAAATATTAAAGTTAGGAGGAGTTTTATCAGCTATCAAATATTAACGTTAATTGAAGAATGAGTCAAAGCATATCTAGAAAAAGTAAATTTTAATTGCAATGGGATAGAAATCTTTTGAAATAAACAAAAAAATGCCAACAATCCTCCACATATTTCAAAAGACTGAAAAGAAATGATTTGTTGGAACTGTATGAGTGCAACATAATCAATTTGGTGTCTTTTGGACTATAAACTAAACTTATCTGATAAAATATAAAATATGACTTACAAAATTATTGGTGAAATATAATATTTCTGTGGACCAACAATTCTGATTGTATGTCACAAAGTTCATCAATCACATTGTATACTCACAATTTGTTGTTCAATACATTTTTGCATTAATAGGTTGTACACATGCCTAGTTGTTCATTTACAATCAATAGGATTATATTTTCTTTTGAAAAGCCATTTACAATCAATAGGTTTTGCACTAGGCGGTAAATTTTTCAAAATATTAATTTTATTTTTCATAATAGAATCAATTTCAATTCTAGTTGCTTCGTTCTACAATTTGGCATCTAAAGGAGAGATATCAAATATTAATGTTAATTGAAGGATGAGTGAAGACATATCTAGGAAATTTTATCTATAAAACGGGATAGAAATCTCTTGAAATAACTAATAAATGCCAACAACTATATTGATAATCCGTTTTAAATTCTAGTCTCTTACCCTATTAGGTTGTATATTAGTTCAATCTATTTATTTGCTCAGTTATTATTATTGGGATTTTTTGTACTACAAAATCACATATAAGTTTAAAGTATAAGAATCAAATCGCTCACCCTTTTTATTTATCTTTGTTTCTAGTGAAACGTGGAGAAAATATTTAGACATACCCCAGATATTAAGGACTTATAAATGCAATATGGCTAGCATTCTCCCTCCAAAATTAACATGCAAGCGGCACTCTCTCGAACAACTAGAAAATTTTGCATTAGTTTCTAATGTAAATAGTAAAGAGATTAAATCTTATAAGAACTAAACAAGTTTATCTTAGCATGTATTTTGTTATTATCGGAGATAACATATTTTCAATTCCATTTTGCTAGAGCAAATGATTTAGTTCCAAATTTTGTTGATAAATTTTTCTAAATGCAAGCAATAGCAAAGAAATAAGTTAGATTTGCCGAGATACTTTTGTCATAATGTCAAATTCCATGAGTATTTCTTACTCACATACTAATTTGGTTACCAACTAAGAGCAATTGACATGTTCTAAGGATTAATAGGGCAACGTTGAGAAAGGAAAAGGGTCAAAATTTCTCTCAAAAGGACATGCTTAAAAATTTCTGTTCTGTACATCCATCAGCCATACTATTTCTCCACTTCTCCACTTCAGTAATTGCTCATGGATGTCACAGAATTTGATATGAATTCCTAACATGACTTGTAAAGAGGTTTCATGACATCTGACTAGAAAAGGGGAAACAAAATAAACAAAACATTTCTCACATTTTGCTTTTTTTTTTTTTTCATTACTAACCTTTCAAGTAAAACATTTATATCCCTGAAAAAACTCAAATCCACCAATGTGGTTCCATACCCTGATTCTAACCATTTTTTTTTTTACCAAAAAAAGGGTCTCTACTAGTTCAAAATTTTATGTCCGAAAAAAATAGTACAATAATATTCTTACGGTGGTATTCTTACGGTGCTATTTTTTAAGAAACAGTCCAAAATACTTTATCCAAGCATGCTGAAAAATAATTCAAATTGGGGTTAATTACCGAATTATTGCATTTTATTCGAAATAAACAAAATTGTTCTTTTAATTTTTTCCCAAACTAGGGAAGTTGATGTCTTGAATATTGACTTCTTCAATAATACTTAAGAGAGAGAGAGAGAGAGAGAGAGGGGACATAGACTTTCACCTTTACACTAGTGTAATCCTCTCTTTAGAAGATTGGAGCAATCGAAGAGCACCAAACAATAATTGAAACGACAAACAGTAAAAATAATAATAATTTGGAGAATAAAGTGCAGTAAATTGGAAAAGTTTTTCTTCGAATATTTCCAATTTTATGCCTATTGATAAGGCTGTTATTTGTGGTGTTAGTTTGAGTATTAGACAATTTTATGCCTGTTGAAGATTCATTTGAAAATTTGGCTGTGTTCTTAAACTGGGTTAAGTTCTACCACTAAATAGAAATGAAATAAGGTCTTGGTGATAAATATTTGTTGATGCTCTTATAATTTTTAGAAAATAAAAAAAAAAGAAATAAGTGTTGCACTGGTATCATAGAACTTTAACTGAAGTACTTAAAGCAAAAAGAAAACACCTGGGCCATTGTCCTTCACATATCTTTGAAAAAATGATCTATGACTAGAAATTTAATACTCACTTGGCTTTTTTCTTTCACTTTTACTTGCCTTTACACTAAGGTACCTTTTGTTAATTGATTCTTTTATCTTGGGGTTGAAAACTAAAATATATTTTATACTAAAAGCAAAATTGTCTTTTTTTATTTGGACAATTTATTGGTAAAATAATTTTAGATTTGATTTTATGTTGTTATATTATTTTAGTGACTACTTTTCAAATAAGAAAATTTGAAAGTTTTGACATGGTTATAAAAGAGGAATTAAATAAACAAATTTTATATGAATAATTTATTTATAAAAGAGGAATTAAGAGGGGAACGTAAAAAATAGAAAAAAAAAATCTCTATAATTAATTTGTGTTTTTTTGGAGAAATTTCCTTAATTAATTTGTGTTATTCTTTTGTTTTGTATTTTAAGTTTTGGTTAAGAATTTCTTAAAGGTTATCGTAGTAACTTTACCACGCTAAGCAAGGTACATGATACTTTCAAAATGTGAGAGAAAGTCTCTTCAATTTTATAGAAATCTCAAAGGTGGTTTTTAATCATTCGTATTCGTTAACTTTTTGGTTTCTGACATATTTCGAATTATGTGATTGTAATCCTAAATCAAGTTAATTAATTATAGCTTTCATTTAGAACAACATTCTCCTCAAAAGCCTTACGATAAAAGTAGTTGTGGAAAGAACATTCTGTTTGGCTTTGTGTGGCTTACATCAATTTTGGGCCGATATTTAACATAAAGTGTTTACGTTTACAAAATTTCTTGACGCTAATGAAGATCCTTGTAGACATGATACCTTAATTCTTTGAAATCATTGCATTATCTAGCAAAGCATCTTACGACTAATTTTTTCACAAAAATTATAAATACATTGGAATTGTTTTTAGAACTCTTAAACATTACCGGAGCCTAATACTTGAACGCTTAATAGAAGACTTATCCTGCTGTCAAATAGAGTAATATATATTTAGTAATAGGACTTTTAAATAATTGAAACTTGTCGTTTTCTTGTGGAAAATTCTAAACATCTTGTCTTGTCATTTGAATATATATCCTCCAAATCTGGAGTGACAGTTACCTGCATTAACTATCTTGACCAAGACCTGCTGTTCAAGTCTTGAAGACTTTGGACATTGATTAGTACACGGTTGTATTAAAGAGTTTCCAAATTACTGATCTCTAGCTTCACAAGATAACACACAAAAGCAGCAGGAGCAGGAGGTATCGAATTTAACTATATCTCTTACTCCCAAGATTCTCATTGTAATAAAATAAAATTTTCAAAAAAGAAAAAGAAAAAGAAGTCACTGATCCCTCCCTTTTCTTTCCTTCCAGACCAAATAATAGAATAATACTTATGGATGATAAAATTGAAGTGGCCCAATTCTGCAACCCATATTTATAATTTTACCTTATCTCAAGTTGGCTGTGAGATAAGGCCTAATTCACTGGTCCAATAATCGTGAGAATCTCAAGTTATAAGTACCCTTCATTGAGTATCAAATCTACTCGTGACACCACAAACCTATCTCAACTAGACTTTTCATACTAGGGCCTTAGCTGTCAAATTTTCTCTCTCCTCCCACTAGTATAAATACCCTTTGTTGCACATCGTAAACTCATGATCACAAGAAACCAACCTTTCAAGCTAATTGAACTCTTCTTCATTGCTTATCCATTTTAATACATTACTAATTTGAGTATCAGAGGTACGTTCAGGAGGCACCTTACCTTGACCTCATTTTCTTATGTGTGCAAGAATTGCCCACAACAATACTGAAAAACCAATCCCCGGGGGGTGGTAGGAACCTCACAACTATCTGCTTGTTTCATTTGTATGAGCGCTTAAGATTCAAAAAAAAAAAAAAAAAAAATCTCGATTCAAAGTGATACAAATAGGCTTAAAGGTGGGTAAAGGAAATGGACTTAAACTTACAAAAGCATGCAATGATAGTCCGTGTGTTGCATCCTAAAAAACGGAGCTTGGGCTTCCCTTACAGCAAATTGACGAGCATATCCAAAAAAACAATAGCTCTTGGATTTACAATTGTATGTCTTTCTTTTTGGATATGCCTAAAGTTTCCACTTTTCTGTCAAAGGATGTTTGGTTGAAAAAGTTACTTTTGAAAGTATGATTAGGAGTTCAATTATAAAAATTGAATTCAGAAATTTCATATGTCAATTCGTATAGAAAAATGTAAATAATATTAAAAATTATGAAACAAATATTGGAGTTTATTAACTACAATTTGCTGATATTGTGCTGCACTAATTTCGTTTCTAGTATATAAAGAACTATACTAACTAAGTGGCATTCCACATATTAGATTACAAAATGTAAGGGAGTAGTTATGCTTTCATTATATGGGGATTAATCCTTTATTCTTCCAGGACCTGTAATAATTTTGAGGTAGGTTTTAAGTCCCCCTTACTTTTTAATATTAATAAAATTGGAAGTGACATCCCCCCAAAAACAAAAAGTACGGAATTAGCAAAAAAAAAAAAAAAAGAAAGGAAGTATACTAACTAAGAGTTTACCACATTGTTGATTTTCTATAAATAAAAATGAAGATGGTGATAAAAAAAAAAAAACCATTATCGTTCCTCTGTACATAGCATATAAGATCCATTACTACATATATTTTAAAGTTTTTATTGCAAAGTACTATTTCTGAAACATAATATCAGAAAAGCTCATTACAAGCTTATTGAAACAATGCTTATGTATTCAACTGGACGTCCAAAGTCAGGGTGGGAGCAATTGCAAATGATTTTGTCAAG
The DNA here is from genome assembly GCA_024721245.1 of Mitragyna speciosa. Classification (NCBI taxonomy): domain Eukaryota; kingdom Viridiplantae; phylum Streptophyta; class Magnoliopsida; order Gentianales; family Rubiaceae; genus Mitragyna; species Mitragyna speciosa. The sequence continues at coordinate 7,806,882 of CM045570.1, forward strand.
TATCGATGGCGAAGTTGCCTTTTCTTTTTTCAAGATTTTAAATGCAATTTCCCAAAGCGAAATAGTTTCTATTAGTGAATCCATTGGGTATTTGTTGAAGTTCAGGAAATCGAGTCATGAGTTTGACCAATCTTTTTTCTTTTCAATTTTCTTACTAGTAGGATGAAAAGGTCTCTGTAACTGAACATTCTCTTAGTTAATTGGTATGTGCCAAAGAGACAACATATAAATTTTTTATCCTGCCTTTAGATTCTATATTTTTATTCTAATTTTCAATTTTTATAAAATTAATCTTTACAAAAATTATTAAAATTAACTTTTACAAAAATGTAAAATTCTAAAAATATAAAGATGAATGCCTCCCAAGAGAAATGGCAAAGGACCAGCTAAAAAATTTCGTGACAAGTCAAGCTCCAAGATATTCTAAGAATTCGTTCTACATATTTTATATCGGAAATTCTTTTTGGCATTTTTGGTTGAATAAGTTATTGAGTCTCAATTGTTTCCATAGTAGATAAAGAAAACAGCGAATTGTTAGTTTTTTTTTTTTTTCGTCAGAATTGTTAGTTAATTTCGGCACTTTTTGGTACATTACAAAGTTATATCAGTTTGTTTTAATGTGAACGAATCCGGTGGTTACAGGCTTCCAATGAGGCCGAGAGTGTCGATGTCTAAGTCTGATTGAGGCGGGCTGAGTTGAATGATCTTACATTCCGTCTTCTTGGGCTTTGAGTTTGTGATGCCACCTCCAGACAATAATGGTTTATTTAGTAGCACCATTTGTGATTGATCATATCAGTCAAGGGCTCAAGCCACTTTATTCTTGTTATCAATGTATATGAGCCTGAACATAATTCGAGATCCCTTGATTCATTAGGAATGAGAAAATCAGAGCTTGAAATGTAAGTTTATATAGCTCATGAATGGGCCATCGATTGGAAGGCAATTAGAGCTCCTTCTGATTTCAAGGTATTAGTACCCAGGCATATAATCACAAATAATAGGGATGGCATATTAGCATGTGACGTTCAACGAACTTTCATTTATTATCATTCCTCCTATCACTTAAATAATTTGAATGGGATCCTCAGAACAGGGATACCTTAAATTGCACTCTTCCAAAATTGTAGATAACTTCCTTTTTCATTAATCTTTGTGAAAGAACTAAGGCTAAGTTTAATTTTGAATACTTGAAAATAAACAATCGTGAGCTGTCTTACTTGTTCGGAATTTTTTTTTTCAGATTTTTCTTTTTTTTTTTTCCAATCTATGACCCAAACTCTCTTTTCGTAGTACAGGTGCTGATTTTTTGCGATATGTCCACGTAGCCACTTGCCTGGCAGCATGCCTACAAATCTAATGCTATATCCACCAAATATCGATCCTCCAACGAGGAATGAAAAGTAAGTGTAAAGTATATCCCACAAACTCACTTCAAAAGTCATGGTAACTTTGAGAGAGACATAAAAATTTATACCTACAATTCTAACAACTATATCTTTCGATGTGAGATTTTTTTTTTTTTTGACAATTGGGAGAAAAGAGAAAGAGAGTTGGTCTCCGATACTTGACTGGGAGGATTATTTTGCACCCAAATTTAAGTCGTTACCAATTCGCATACACTTCGCAATACATATTCCAAATTTACTCTTTCCTTCCTGATGCGCCCTTCTGTCAAAGGTTTCTCAAACAATAAAAGCATAAAAACTATATAAATGAACCAATGGCCATATATGCTCTCTGACTGTTTCGAATTTCTCTATTTTAACTTCATTAAGTTGTTAGATTGCACAAAATTTTGTTTAGGTCGATATCATTGTTATTTTTTTTTTCTAATTTTCTATCAAAACATGCTTTTTGTTTGATTCATGAAATATATTCTGACAACTTAAAGCGCTTTTTATATAATAATATGATAATTAAAAGTGAGTGAATGGATTGGGATAATGATAAAATCATGTCAGATATGATCCTATTTATATCACACAATAGATTTATGGTTTTTTTTTTTCAAATTGTCATAATAACAATTTAATAAGAAGACAGCTCCAATCAACTTCTAAGTCAAGTCTACTGCTCACTGTTACAGTAAAATAACTATAGCGCCCACTAGCTTTGTTCCTCTTGCTCGTCTTTCTTAATAAGCTCCAATCAGCGTCTAAGTCAAGTCAAATGCTCACTCTTCGAGTTAGAGATTGACAAGGACCGAGAGTAAATTTATAATCTGGACTACTTTTCCTGAATTCTCCGTATTGAACACGTACACAAAATAGTGTCCGATCGGACATTTCTATTTGGACTGTATTGACTCTTTAAGTTTTGGCAAAAGTGACAAATTTTTGCCGTGGTTTGGGGAAAAACGTCCTTTACCACTCAGCGGTCATTTAGGGGCCTTAGCCGGTGATTTGGACTGTTTCTCTCTCAACGATAAAACTTATCTCCCATCGCTTGACTGCAAGACTCACCTGTCGTGTCACGAGTTGTTTGTTTGTTTCTCAACGTAATGAGCCGTGTGGCCAGTAACGTTTCGCACGTCACTTCTGCCTATTCGACCGACTGTGTGTCGCACTCACAAATATAGCAAACAAATACATGTATAACTTTAGAGGCACAATGATAGAATAAGAAATGAGATTTCATTTAATAATCGCAAAGAATACAAGTTCGCTTTACAACCGTTTTCGTATCTAACTCCTTATCACCCCTTATAGTAATCTTGGCAAAAAACTTCTAAGTGACATGAGTAGACACTATTTTCTGTACAAAAGGGAAAATACAACAACTAAACTATTTATATGTACAGGATGAACTAGCACCTAAAATTACATCATTATGCTTCTAATGCTAAGTTCTTCATCCTGGATGAGTATCACGCCATTTGGTGTCCAGCGGTCCCATGCGTCTCGGGTGCTGGTGGTGCCGAGCGTGCGATTTTGTCTTTCCGGGAGTCACGATCCGCGACGATAAGTTCTGTGTTGGGCGTGTGGCTGCAACATGAGCACATGAGGTCGTACTGGCTACAACACGAGTGCGATAAGCATGGAACGCACAAGTGTGACAGGGCACGAAGGCTACGGCACAGATGCTCCGAGCAACGACCGCACGACTTTAGATGCAAACTAGGCAAGCGCACGGGCGCGATCAGCAATAGCATGCAGTCTTGGGTAACATACTTGGAGAACTTTAGCACGTCACGAGGCACAGCATCTAGCCACCCCATGACACGTCAAGCAAGGATGAAAGTCGACCTTAGTGATCTGACGGTGCCGACAGCTAATGCGTTCCACTTATTGAACAGGGTTCTATAATCGGTAAGTTATGGCCAATACCAAGTACTTCCATGTTAGGATTAGTTACTAGTTCCAATTTGATACAAATTTATATTTTTTGGTTATTTGATTGATCTACTTACTTCTATTATGTCAATATGAACCACCACTATACCTCCTCTAAGATTTGTCATAATTAAACTTACCTCCCCTTAAGTTTTAAAATTATACTTACACCTCCATGTTTATATTTTTATAATAAAATAAACCTATTTTAATAATATATCCCAAAAACACCAATCAAACACTCTAAAATATCCTCAATTGTTTTTACAAAAGAAAAATATATTTTAAAAAATTAATTAATTGGTCATAAAATTCTCAAAAGGTCTAATACTCTTACGCCAAATTTTCAGTCTCCACCAGATTCTATCATATAAAATTCAGTAATTTGACTAATCTATATAAATCTACTTTATCTATCAAAATCTTACAAATAAATATATTAGTAAAAAAGAGATGACCAATTTATTAAAAAAATGTGTAAATAGCTTAGGATGCCCAATTAGAATTTTTATGACTAATTAATTAATTTTTAATATTCATTTTTCCTTTTTTAAAAGCAATTAAGAATATTTTAAGGTGTTTGATTGGTGATTTTGGAACACATTATCAAAATTGCCCAACATTTTTCAATCACCTTTTTATCTCACATGCACATTCATCTAGAAGAATCTTTAAAACAACTATATTAATGTTTTTTAAGAACACCCCAAAAAATATCCATCTAAACACAGAATGTTCTCCAAGAAATGTAAATAGGACAAAGTTAGTTAGGATAACATTTTAGTTAGGATAACATTTTTGTAGAATATACTCAGAGAATGACACTTGTCATTTTTTGATTCCTTGTATACATAAACCAAACGGATGCAATCTTTTCTTTTGAGAAAGAATGAATACAATTCAGAGTTCTCCAAATTTCTGATCAATTTTAATTTTGTTCCAGTAGTTTTGGGAATGATTAATTGGGATGCTTTTGTTTTGGTTTTAAGTCAGTCCAAGCCCATCCATGAACCTGCATAGATTCAGTCAATATTTATGGTTAATTTTTTGTTTGGGCAATCAAATAATTCAACGGTTTTTAATCTTTTTTTTAGCAATTCTATGCTTTATAATCATTTACAGCTAGTTTTGGAGGAAGGAATGAAGGGCACAAAACCAAAAAAAAAAAAGGAATTGGAAGAATATGACACTAATTCCATTGTTCGGGAGTAAAAGCGGAAAGAAAATAAATGATTTGGGAAGAAGAAATCTTCCCTCTAAAAACTTTCCACTCAAAATTGGGCAGAAATGGAAGGAAAACAAAATTTTTTTAAATATTACAGTATTACCCTTAAAAAAGTGATGCAAAAAAATTTATTGACCGATAAATCTCCTTATTTTCTTTTCTCTTCTTAAATTCCCAAACAAATTATAAACAAACTTATATCATTTCCCTTTTTTTTCTTTTCTTATCTAACTTATATTTTCTTTTCTTTTCTAATCTATTCTAAATTCCCAAACTAGCTGTCAGTGACATATGTTGGAGTATTTTTAAAATTTTTTTAGTTATTTTAATTAAGTAACACAAGCCGAAGCTTACTTTAATTACAAAACTAATAAATCAAAGATTTTTCAAATAAGTTCCCTTGGCAATCCTTAGTTGAGATATCATTTGTCAATTTTTTTTTTTTTGGAAAAAGTAATATTAAATCGGAGAGGTGATGAAATAATAAGAGGAACAATAATTATTATTTTATGCATTCACATGGACACATGAAATCTTCTGGCAATTCATAAAAAGTTTATTATCCGATCTCTAGTCTCAACCAATTAAAGATTTCAAATATATCTTATGCTGCCTTTATTGGAACTCCGCTGGATTTTAAGAAACAATAACACAACTTCCATGTTGAACATGATGAAGTCGTCATTATACGGGAAAAGAGAGGTAGAAGAACAAGTTCTTGGAGCAATATTTAATGTCATGAAAAATTTTCACTGCGAACCTGTTCTTGGAACGATATTTAATGTCATGAAAAATTTTCACTGCGAAACATGAAGAGAATATTATGAGGTGAGGTATAAAAATGCAAAATATAAAATGATAAATCTTGATATTTTACATAATAAATATCTAATTAGTCAGAAGAATTGGAGCTAAAGCAACATGATACAGCGTAACTAGTAACAAGTAACTGTATGTTTCATTAGCCACGAAATTATTAATTTTATAATTTTTTATATTTTTAATTATTATTTTTGTAAAAATAAAAAATTAGATTGTCTTAAATTGATTATAATATGGTATTAATAAGAATTCTAATAAGAATTTATTTAATGAAATAAGCAAAATTTAAATGAATTTTTTTATAAAAATAAAATTAAAGGTAGAAAGTGAAAATTTTAAACAAATTTTGATTTATTTTTAAAAAATAAATTTAAAGACAACTCTGATCTCCTAAGTAACCAATTATCCAGTTACCTATAAAAATAGACTGGTTAATCGGGCCGAATTTTTAGGCAGGTCCATGAACGCCTTAGTTAGCATGGCTAGAGTTCTAGTTTTGACTCCTATACTTCTTTTTAGCTACAATTTAAAAATATATATATAAGCAACTCAACTGAATAATTCGGCCTACACAACAAAATACAAGTAGGCAGTAGATAGTCAAGTAGTATTTGTTGTAGTCAAGTAGTCAGCAAACATGATTCTGGAGCGGCATTAAGAGTACAAATTAAGTTGGCTTTTTTGCTCAAAGTCAACAAGTTTACTGATATTCTTGTTAAAATGTAAAATAAATTCGTAGCTTGTTTTCACTGGACTTATACCAAGAGGCAGTAGATAAGATAGACTATTTTCTTTATCTCTAGAACTGATGAGTATGTTCGAGAAGAATGCGTGGTGCAATTGCTATGCCGGGAGCTAAAGAGATGAAAACATTTGTGATATTTAATAAAGAAAAGGGGGAACTTATGAGTATATCTTCAGGTACTACTTGAGACGGACTTGAAGGCTCGGTGCTTGTTTCTTTCTTGCTCCATATTTTTCCAAAATTCTCAGTGGCCATGGATTTTCTCGAGGGCTCAGGGCTCTTTCTCTCTTGAGATTTCATTTTTATGCTTTTTCTTGAGGAAATATTGATGGGCTTTCCTCATTATTTTAGAGTCCGGCCCATTAAATATATAAAACGGTTTTGTGTAGTCCTTTTGTAGAATAGAGGTTCATTTGAGAGATGGCCTATTGTGAATTGTGAAGGGAGTTTTTTAGAATGTTTTATTTTGTATTCCATTGTTCTTGCTCACAATGAAATTTTCACTTCTGATTTGCCTGTGAATGTAGGTCTTACGACCGAACCATGTAAATCTCATATCTATTGCTTTTAGTGTGTGCTTGATTTTTTCTATTTTGCTTCTGTTTTACTCAACAAACTGGTACTACAACCCGTCAAGAAGAGGGTATCCTTTTTTGGTTCGTGGGGTTTTTAAGAGAGTTAGAGAGAGGTGTTGATATCACCAAAATCTACGTCTCCCAATTTACCCATCTGCAAAATATCACCGGAATTGGTTGCTGGAATTTGCGTCACTCTCCAACGAAAGTTAGTTTTGTTTGCCTTTTCGTTCGTGCCCTTCCGGCCACTTTCATTGGGAACCGCCACCACCGTTGGATAGAACTCTTTAAGATCTAAAAATGTATTTGAGGTATATTTTAAAAATTCATTCTCACCATGCGTGTGTATAAACTCCTATGAGTGCTGCAAGCAGGACATGATCATAATCCTACTATTGGTCTCTAACGTCCTCCATCAACGTCTTCACCATCTCTCTTAAGCTTTAGAATCTTTGAAGGATAAAATTAAACCTCAAGGTTGTTAGGGCAAAATAAAAATAAATAATAGGTGTACCTTAATATCGCAATGCTGCAACGTTGGAAAAAGATAGATGCCTTCAATGCACAATATAATGTTGCTTTCCTTAAGGTTTAAGTTGCTCTTAACTTAACATTCTCTCTCTTAATTTGACAAGCAGAAGAAGAAAGCCGATAAAATTTTGTGCTATCCTAAGGTGATAGGGATTTCACCATGAAAGTGGCTCTTTAATACGTTGTAGCATGGTGGATACCTTTATGTTCCCCAACAGAAATGGCAAAGTATCAGTTAAAATGTTTCTTGACAAGTAAAGCACCAAGATATCCCTAAGGCCGAGAGAGGTATCTGCTCTTCTTTTTTCATCCAAAATCCTGCAGGATTGGTTCTTCAAATTTTTATATGGGAAATTTCTTTTGGAATGTTGGTCGGACACGGTAGAGAACGAAAATGGCGGAGTTGTTTTTTAAATTTGCCAGTTTTGAAGGGGCATAATGATACCGTCGAGAAACTTATATGACAATAGAAGTTGACCTTTTTATTTTTTATTTTTTGGTTGTGGGGAGGACTCTTCCTTGACTTTTCTTTTTTGATTTTATAATGAATTTGCAACTTTTTTGTTTTTTGAGTAACTGATTACAGCATATTCATGAATGTGTTTAAAATGTGAGAATGGGATAGTGGTTAAATTCTAAAAATTACAATTATTATAATATTCTTTTAATATATTTACCTGAATATTATTAAGAGGGAAGTTTTTGACAAATAATTAAAACTGATATTTTACCAAATTTCATTAGTCTACACACATATATGAGTTTTTCTATTGAGTATTCTAGGGGCACTCATTAATACACAAAATTTACAGAACACTTACCATCTGAATACATACGTTAACAATTATTAAACATCCCTTTCCTTTAATCACTTTTTTTATTTAATCTCAATATTTTAAAAAATGTCGGGTTTTTGAAAAATAGTCAGATGAGTAAATTTGATGATTTTTTTTGTTATAATTTGAGGGCAATTTAGTTGAATTTGGGTTGGAAGTGAGGGTGTGTGATTTGTTTTTTCTTTTAGTTGAGTGATAATTTTTTTTCGTTTTCTATTTTGCTCTGTATATTGGATTTCTATATGTATTTTTTGTAATTGGATGGATGATTTATAGATTTTTTTTAGTTGTTGATGTAATGTAATACAACAAATGTTTTTTAAATGACTATTCTAATTATTGGCGTTGGCAGATGTTTAATTAAGAAACATGACGTCTTTTCTGCTAAGATTGATCATAAAATGAGCATTATACAAGGTGGTTCAAGATCTTTGCTCTCTATGGTGTTAAAATAAACAGGTGGTTCTTTTATTAGTTTTTAATATTTTTGCATTATCGAAATTCTAAGAACAAATTGACAGTTTCATATTCTAGTTTACTTGAAATTTTTAGATTTGGTTGGCACTTAAAAAAAAGATTGAATTTATTTATTTTTCACATGCAACACAATGTTGCTTGATATTAAATTGGTCATTCGACAAGTCAGTCCTTGAGAACTATCATTATTTCTATTGGTGTTTGTGTTGCTGTTTATGAGTCTTTGATTCAGGAAACGACCGCAAATGCTCACATATAATGTGCTTTTCAGGAAAAGGAAAAAAGCATAGAAGGATAATGATTGAAGTATCAGATTATTCGAACTTGTTTTTTAATAACATGTTTTTGGAAAGGGATAATTTCACCTACCTCTGTTGAGGTTTATCAAAATTACAGCTAGCTTCCTTCATGTTTTAATAAGTACACTTACCTCTCTTATGCTAATAATTCTGGTAATAAAAAAAAATCCATTTTGCTGAAGTAAATTAAAAACTAGCTGAATATTTTTGAAATGCTCCTAAAAATTCTTTCTAAAATAAGAAAACAATTCTTGAAAAATTGCAAACTAATTCATCCTATATAAAGTCAGAAATAGTAATAATATTGTCCACCTAAACCATCCAATGTTGAACCAGTTCTGTACTCTAGTACACTTTCTCTCATTTGGTGTTCTATTTTCTACATCTTTCTCTTTATCTAAAACATCCCATAAACAAACAACATAAATTTAAAAAAAAATGATGTGGAAATTGTGTGCATACATGAACATATACTCTCAAAAGCAAATTAAAATAATAATTGTTAAGCTTTTTTTTCCCTTCTAGATTTCCTTTTTCCCCTTTTCTCCCTTTTTATTTTCTTGTAATATTTCCTGAATTAATTATAGGTAACGTTTAAGGATACTATAGTAATCTCAAGTGCCTAAGAGGGGTAAGGTAGCGTAATTGTTAAAATCTGAGGGGAGTCAGGTATAATTATGATAAATCTTTGGGAAGAATGTGAAATTATCCCTTTTGGAAAAGTTTTCTATTAGGATATATTATATAAAGGTCTCTCTCTCTCTCTCTCCTTCTTTATTTCCTATTCTCAAGAATATGATGTAGATCACTAGAAATTCTAATCAGAAAAGGAAGAATTACAAATACAAATGAAAAGAAGCATCATCTGATTTGGTCATATAATTGGGATGTGTGACTTCAGTTTAAAATGTTACTTATCATATTTTTACCAACAAAAAGTGTGTGCTCGTCAATTTTCGGGTATAATTGGAAGAAGAAATTCTCGGGCAACCGAAAATGATCCTCCTTAGTTAATAAAAAGTGTGAGCTTGAAATAGATCCAAACTATCATCTGCTTAGTAATATCCTTTACATTGACAAGTGTTATGATTGAACAGGGAAAAACGTTCCATTGACTTCTGGGACCCTTCCTTTAAATAATTGTCAATAATTTTTTTAAAAAAATAACAACTCATAAATAAATCACGAGCCAAAAATTACCTTTGTTTTACATTATAATTAAATATATATCATTAACCTTTATATATAACAGGTGCACACATAGTGTGTGTTACTATTACTACTTGCCTATTAAGTTAGGTAGTCAGTTGTGTTATTTCCTAATTTGTTGATTAGAATAACTTTTCATTCATTCTGGGCATGTTAGGCTTATCGTTAGTTGTAAATGGGGCTTAGCTTTGTTTCTGGTTTGGATCATATGGGTCCATTTAGTAATTTAACCGTGGGTTAGGATTGCTTGTTATGTTTTTTTTCTTTTTCTTGTTCTAATAATATAGGTATGGTCCTTGTAGACCTAACCTGTATATACAAAATTTTTTATATTTGGCAAGAAAAGGAAATTTCGTACCATAGTTAAATGCCTCATTTTCTTAATGTCATTATACATCTCTGAAAAACCACAAATAAATATCCCTTACTAAGAGACAACACATTACACCCTTATCTTGAACTTCAAGCACTTGGTCGGTGCACCAAGTCCAGAAATAGGTTTCACCACAAGTATTACCACCACAGAGCCTGAAAAACATGCAAGCCAATAAAATTTTTAGGTGGTTAGTAAATAAATAATATCCCTTGAAATAATAACTCGATTTTTGATGAATTTCAAGATTGTTTGCAATTGAATTATTTCATGTGCAACTATGTCATATACCTGCTTTAAGGTTTGAGCACATTGAAAAACTGAGATTTAATCTTTTGGAGTGCTACTAGGACATCTTTAATGTTTTTTCTTTCTTCAGGAGCATCTGTTGTGCAGCTTAAAGCAAGTTGCAAAGTGGATGATATGCACTCCATTTTATTATTGACTAATTCATCTTCAAGAGAAAGTAAGCTCCCATCTATAACCTGAGAAGCACAATCTGGTAATGACTCTTGTATCCAGCGTCTGAGATTTAACTCCTCGGTAAACATCTCGTCGTTAGGCTTCCTTCTTGTGAATGTTTCCATTAATGTAATGCCAAAGCTGTAAACATCACACCTTGCTGAAACCAATCCTTCTAGTCCATACTCTAACATAAAATTCAAAATGCTTTGTTATATTCTTGCGATTAAAAAAACATAGATAATTGGAAAGGTTAACCATTATGCGCCCTTGAAGTATTGCAACCATGAAACTTTTCACATAAGCTTCTATTGGATAAACTTTAGGAGCAAATTACAATGCGAGAAATCTAGACTTACTTATTGTCTACTATTAATTCTTTAGATCACTTAAAATTAGTTAATCTATTATCTAGATCAACAGAACTTTCTTCTATTAGTTAAGATTATATGGTACTCAAGTGCATAATTTACTTCAAAAGTTAAATATGAAGGTAAAACTAGCAAAAAAATAGAAGTGTAAAACTATAAATAATTTCACAAAAAAGAAGTTTTTTGTTTAAATGGTATCATACCCATTATACAGAGGTCACAAATTAAATGGTATTTTTCTGTCGAAACATCTTACTAGCAGTAATAGGAAATGATGTATACACTTCCACTTTTTATTTTAAGACAAAAGATCCTTATTATTTGAACTTATTGTTTTTCCATAAAAAGTTAAACTATTATAACTAACGGGCACATTAATCTACATGGAATGAATAAATTATTATTTTATTAAATTTGGACTAAATAGTTTAGACGGGTCACCTGGGGCAATGTATCCAAATGTTGCCATGGTATTTGTTTGTACCACACTTTCTCCATCTCCAAGCAATTTTGCAATTCCAAAATCGCTAACATGACCTACCATGTCTTGATCAAGTAAAATGTTGCTTGGCTTCAAATCACAATGAACAACAGGAACTAAATAACCATAGTGAAGATATTCCAAACCGCAAGCCACATCTATCATAATATTCAATCTTTGTGCAATATTCAAGAAGTGACGTTCCAAATAAAGCCATTTCTCAAGGCTTCCATTCGGCATGTATTCAAGTACCAAAGCTTTAAAGTTAGGATTAGAGCAAGCACTAATTACTTTGGTCAAATTTCGATGATGAAGACTACGCAAGACTTCACATTCACGATCAAAGCTTTTAAATACACCTTCAAGCTCCAAATCAAAAACCTTTATGGCCCAAATGGTTCCATTTTCACGCATTCCTTTGTAAACTGATCCAAAAGTTCCCGAACCAAGCAATGCAGTCTCAGAGAATCCATTTGTTATTTGATTGAGCTCATGGAAGGATACCCTTTCATATGTTGTTATCGGAACTAAGTCTTGAGATTGAGATGCAATATTCTTTCTTGGCTTTCTTATTAACAAAAATGAAAAGATCAAGGCTAGCATTGCAGATCCAATGCCCAATGATATAAACAAGGCTAACTTTTTTCCCCTTAATCCATGTTTAAAAGTTGGGCAAGATTGGAGCCATGGAGCACCACACAATGCTTCATTTGAGAGAAAAGATAGCTTTGTGAAGTTCGCAAAAGCACCTTCACGAGGAACTGGTCCTCTTAGTCTATTATATGAGACATTAAAGTATTGAAGATGCAGAAGTACCTCAATTGATTTGGGAATTTCACCAGATAGATTGTTGAATGACAATTCCAGGTACTCCAAACTTAACATATCCTTCATTGAATCTGGAATTAATCCTTCTAGTTTGTTATGCTCCAAGGAGAGTGTCTGTAAATTCAGCAATGCTCCAATGGTTCTAGGTATCTCACCAAAGAATTCATTCATTGATAGGTTCAATATGACTAATGCCTTAACGTTTCCAATTTGAGTGGGCAAAGGACCGGTCAATGAATTCATTGACATGTCAATCTCCAAAATATCTCTAAGACTCCACAAGCTTGCTGGAATGCTAGAAGTCAAATTGTTGGAATTAAGATAAAGATTTCTGAGTGAAGTAATATTTCCTATACAAGAAGGAACCAAACCAGAAAGCATATTCCTTCCCAAAAGTAGCAAACCTAAGTTCAACAAGTAACAAAATTCATTTGGAATAGGTCCTTGTAGCTCATTGTCTTTAAGACTAATCCTCTGAAGCTTCAAAAACCCTTTAATGCTGCTTGGAATTATTCCTTTCAAGACATTGGTACCTAAATTAAAACTTGCCAAGTTGCTTAAGTTACCTATTGAACTCGGAATTTCACCTTTAATACCACAATGACTTGCCTCAATTAAAGTAAGTGAGTTTGATAGATTTCCAATAGAAATTGGAAGGAAACCATTCAAAGGATTGCCAGATACCGACAAGGATGTTAAATTTCTACATTTCGTTAAGGAACTGAAAAAGCTCAATTCTTCAGTTATTGGGTCCCGAGAAAAATTGTTTTGCTCGAGAGAAAACAGTTCAAGAAATCTCAGGTTACCAAGAGAATGAGGGATTGTACCAGTAAATTGGTTATCTGAAAGGTCTAACGATCTCAGCCATGAAGCATTTGAGATAGATGTCAATACAGCACCATTGAATTTGTTTGCTCCAAGGTAGAGCTCCTCAAGATTGGGTAATAAAACACCTAAAGTTGATGGTAGCTCACCAACGAAATCATTGTTGATGAGGGAAATAGTTTGTAGTGTTGAACTGTTGAAAAGTCTCAATGGTATAGGACCTCTAAACCGACTTGAGTCGAGGTTTATATACTCCAACTTGCTAAGATTACACATTGCTTCAGGTATTGTACCTATCAAATCATGAAGGTAAGAGGAAAAAGTTAAAATATTATTGTGTGATGAAAGAGAATATTGATGAAAAAATGAAAATATATAGAAGAGAATTAAAAGTACATTCTCATGCAAACTATGAAGTTTTCAACTATTTCAAACGAACACAAGTATAAAAACCACTTCATAAATCATGTTATTTAGGAACTTGCCATCAACTTAAGTAGTAGAATATGATTTATTTTCTATTTTGAGGGATATCATTTTAATAGCCTAATGGGGAGAGGATATGAGGTGCTTTATGCAATGAAAGAGTGATATATTGCCTTGGGTCAAAGTAAATTTACTATTTTAGTTCAACTGAAATACTAGAGCACTTGATATTACTATACATATTTATGACTATGAATGTATAATCGAGTAACACACACACACGTACATATATGTACACATTTGTGTGTGTGTGTCTCTATGTGTGTGACATTTTTTTATTTAAAAAAAAAAGAAAATTTTGCAAACATAAAATTCAAATGTGTTTTGATTAAAACAAATCCAATAAAAAGAAAAAGAAGCTACAAGAGTTACAAAAATTTAAATTTTATAACCTACTTACTTTTGTTCCTAATAAAACTACAATACATAATATATGCAGAATTTGTGTGAATTGAATCTACTAAACTAAAGTGCATCCTAAAAACTTGTTAAAAAAGTCAAAGTAATTTAATTAAAATATATATTTTATAAATTAGTACTACTTACCCTAATGTTGTTGACATTTTTATTCATAATAAAGTACTCCTATTTTAATGATTGACAATAATGAAAGGCCATCGGAAACATATAAAGTTAAAAGTAATTTGATTAAAATAAATACACTAAAATGATAAAGGAACCACAAGATTTGTAATGAGTTAAAATTCCCTAATGAATTATATATGTATCAATTATCCTAATAAATTAAAATTAAAATTCTATATGTATGTATGTATACATGCATGTATGTAGATATATATCTATGCATGCATATAGATTTTGTATGAATCCATATATTAAATAAAGTGCATTTAGAAACTTAAAAATGAAACATAAAGGAGCAAAAGTTATAATGAGTTAAAATTCTTACTCTCGTTTCTATACACTCCTAATAAAAATATACACACACACACACATATATATATATCTAATCTATAGTTATCCATCCAATATAGTTTTTTGACATTTTTATTCCTAAATTCATGTTAATTTAATACTTGACAATCACACAACAAAAAGGTCATTTTGAAAACATAAAAATTTAAATGTGAACTATTAACACAAATACCAATAAAAATATAAAACTATTACAAGAGTTACAAGGAATAAAAATTCTATAACCCCATTTTCATTCAACCCTATTAAAATTGATATACATACACATCCTAAATTCCTCTTAATTTGATACTTGACAATCACACAATAAAATGGTCATTTTAGAAACCTAAATAGTTTATTGTAAACTATTAAGACAAATACCAAAAAAAATATAAAGGTGCTACAAAAGTTACAAGGGATAAAATTTCGATAGCCCCATTTTCATTTAATTCTAATAAAATCAATATATTACCAGGAATAAAATTTCTATAGCCCTATTTTCATTTAATTCTAATAAAATCAATATACATGCACACGAAGATTTTGTATAACTGCAATACACTAAAATAAAGGACATTCTAGAAAAATAAAAGTTAAAATAATCTACTTAAAATAACTCGAATATATATATATAACTTATTAGGATGCACTCAAGATTATGTTATTTTTGAGGCAAGGGTTGCGAAACACATATGATGTGATTATCAAAAGTTAATAACCCAACTATTTAGGAGTCATAAGAATTGTGATTGTTAATTATTACCTATTTAATGGAAACTATCTTTGGCTTGTTGGGATGCACTTGAGGCTAAGTTAATTCGATGTGATTCTAACCCAATAGAAATCTCTAATAGATTCCCAAATCAATATTTAGACTATGTATTTGATGTAAAATAGTGGGAGCAAACAAAATAAAATAAAATTTATGTTTTTTGTTTGTTTGTGACATGGAAAACAAAAACTTATACTATTCTTACATGTATCGTAGAACGCATAATCAGTTGAAAGTGTGATTAATCCTAAACGATTCAACAAATTGAATGATTTAAATTTCTCAGACTAGTATATTAGTTTGATAATTGTTCTCAAACATATAAAATTAGCTATCTTTTATACCCCAATCCCACTTGTTCCTAGTTCCAATGCTAGGTAGGAAATCAAAATGCATACGAGATGCACAAAGGGAATAGTGATATTGCTATACTTGTACAGTGCTGATAGATGCTATATCCATGATTATCCATCTTAAGGAGTTATTTGATGCACAAGTTAGGGCTAAAGTTATGAGATATTTAAAAATCCATCTATCATAGAAGAAATGGGCATAATTTCGCTTGTCGAGGAAAAATCTAAGGCTCATCTTGAGAAGGCCAAGATAGCCATGACAAAGCTTAAATATGTGATGAAGATGTACAAACCTAGGAGTACATGCTTCAAATATACCCAAAATAAGCTTTGGAAAGAGAATTACAAGGCTTATATTGATACCGAGAAGCCAAAAATGCTTGGTAATGCTTCTACTTCTAGTATGTTTATAATTAAGATAGATCTATCTACTCATTAAGACTCTTAGACATTAGATATTGGGTATGGATTCAATATTTGTACAAATATGTAAGGTCTTAAGAATATAAATTACTAGCAAAGAAAGAAGTGGAAATTTGTTTAGAGAATAGAGCAAGAGTTGCTACATTAGTCATAAGGACTTATAATCTTTATTTGCCAACAGGGCTTGTTCTAGATTTAAAAAATCATTATTTTGTTCCAATACTTATAAAGAACATTATATCTTTTTCTATATTGGATTAGATGGATTTACCACTACATAAAAGAGTAAATGTTCTTCTTTTTTACATGATAGTGCCTTATATGATACTAGTAAATTAATTATTCTCAACATTGACACCAAGAAACAAAAAATAGATATTTTAAAATGATATCATATTTGGTATTATATATATAGGCTTGGTCATGTGGATAAGAAATGCATTTTCAAATTCCATAAAGATAGGTATTTGGACTTATTTGATAACAAATGTTTTGAGACATGCCAATCTTTTTTACTTGAAAAGATGACCATTGTACCTTTTGCTGGAAAAGTGAATGTGCTAATGATTTTCTTAGGCTCATACATACTGATGTTTGTGGCCCAATGTTGATCTATACTAGAGAAGGTTTCACTTACTTCAATACTTCCATGGATGAGCATTCTAGATATGGTTATGTATATATTATGATGTACGAATATGAAGCCTTTTGAAAAGTTCAAAGCCTTTAGGAATGAAATAAAGAAACAACTTGGGAAGAGTATTAAAACATTAAAATCTTATCCAGGTCACGTGGTGAATAGTTAAGTCAAGAGTTTCAACATATCTTGAGGAGAATGGAATTCTTCTTCAATGGACTCTTCTTTACACACATTAAATGGTGTATTTGAGAGGAGAAACCAAACCTTATTAGATATGGTGTGTTCTATGATGAACCATGTAATATTTCCAACACAGTTTTAGGGTTTTGCAAATGTTACCTCCTATACACTCAACTATGTTCCTACTAAGGCTATTGATACCACTCTATATGAGATATTGTATGGTAAAAAACGAAATCTGTCTTGCAAGAAGATTTGGAGATTTTCTATTTTTGTGAAGCAAATCTAGTCTTACAAGCTTGGAACCAAGTTTCGGGTTATTGTAATGGATCCTACTTCTATAATGTCCCCAAGCAAAGGTGTTTTTTTCTTTTCACTACATGCCATCTTTTTAGAAATAGATTTTACTCTTGAAAGAGGTAGTGGGAGCAAAATAGAATTTGAAGAGATTCAATTACCATAAATTGACACACATCAATAGTTGAAATTTGAGCTTAGGCCACAGGTTGATGATGTGCAATCAGAAGCTCTGGACACACAAAATCTTCATAGATTTGGTAGGATATATCATGATCTTGAGAGATAGGGATTTCCTATAAGTGAGAGCAATAATGTACTAGTCATAGATGATGCTGAACCTACTTGCTACAAAGAAGTTATCTGATGTAGATTCTCATAAGTGGCATGAAGTCATGAAATCTAAAATAGATTTCCATATTTGACAACAAGATATAAATCTGACGACCCACCTAAAGAGTTAAAACTTATAAGCTGCAAGTAGGTCTTTAAAAGAAAAACCAACATAAAAGGTAATATTATTGCCAATAAAGCAAGGTTTGTTTCGAAAGTTTATAAACAAAGGCAAGGCAATTTTTTCATAGTACTATGCTCAAATCTATTAGAATTGTACTTGCCATAGCTGCATATCATGATTATAAGATTAGGCAAATGGATGTGAAGACTATGTTCCTTAATGGGAATTTTCAAGCAAATGTGTACATGACGCAAGTTGATTACTTTATTTCCAAGGATTCTAACTAGTTATGTAAGTTTCAAAAGTACATTTATTGACTCAAGCAACCTTTTAAAAGTTGGAACATTTGTTTTGATGAGACAATCAAAGAGTTTAGTAGTTTTCAAAAATAAAGACAAGCCTTTTTTATACAAGAAGGTGAGTTTTTTTTCCTGATGCTTTATGTGGATAATATATTGTTGATGGATAACGATTTACCTATTCTCGAAACTATGAAAGTATGGTTGTCCAAGTGTTCCTCCATAAAGGATCTAGGGGAAGTGGCTCATATTTTGAGAATTAGGGTCTACAAAAATATAGATCAAATCTGTTGTTTGGTCTCATATAATCAACGTACACAGACAAGATGTTAAAGAGGATTAACATAGCAATCGAAGAAACGGTTCTTATCTATATTTTATGATGTTACTCTTTAAAGAGACATATGTCCTAAGATACCCGATGAGATTGTTAATATGCAAAGGATCCCATATGCTTTTGCAATAGGACCTATTATACATGCTAAGTTATATACGAGACCTAATATCTCTTATATTCTTCTATGTGTTACGAGCAGGTTTCAAGCTAATCTTGTGAGCATCACTGG
Organism: Mitragyna speciosa; assembly: GCA_024721245.1. Taxonomy (NCBI): domain Eukaryota; kingdom Viridiplantae; phylum Streptophyta; class Magnoliopsida; order Gentianales; family Rubiaceae; genus Mitragyna; species Mitragyna speciosa. The sequence goes on from CM045570.1 coordinate 7,825,667, forward strand.
ATGGCATTCAAGAATATTCTTAACTAGTTAAAAAGGACAAGAAGATTACTTAGTTTATGGAGGTCATATCTTTGAGGCATGTGGCTACATAGATGCGAGCTTTTAATCGAACAAGGATTATAGCAAGTCATAATCTAGATTTGTGTGCATACTCATCGGCAGTGCTGTGAGCTAGAAAATTTCTAAGTAAGAACAACCATAGATCTTATAATAGAGGCTAAGTACATTGCAACTTTAGTAGTGGCAAAGGAGGCTACTTGGGTTTGAAATTTTACCACTGAACTAGGAGTGGTTTTATCCATTGTTAATCCCATACTCATGAATTGTGACAACATTAGAGCTATAACACAAGCTAAGGAATAAAGTCTCATTAAAGATCCAAATATGTACCGAAGCACAACAATCTAATTAGGAACATACTTAGTATGTATCATTTAAAGATAGAGAAAGTTCAATTGATTATTATATCATTAATCCTCTCACCAAGGCTTTGTCCCAAAAAATGTATGATAGTCATGTAAATGCTTATGATCTTAAACATATAGGTGATTAGTTTTAACGTAAGTGCGAGCTCGATAGTGTACACCCTAAAAACCAAATCAATTTGGGGTTATGCTTCACTTTTATTCATGTTATATAAGTGGAATTTCTTTATCATTTATGTACTTATTATTTATTATTCAAGTTTATTTGATAGAGTCCATAAAATATTAATTGTGTTTAAGAAATTATAATAGTTAAAATAATGATGAGATTTTTATTGCACATAAGTTATATTCTTAAACATCCTTAATTATAGTACTAAAGGGACTAGATATTTTAAGTAGTAGTTGATCTCATCAACTATAGTGTATGAACATCTAAGTTAGTAAGTGGATGCTTGTTATAAAATAAGTTCATTGGATTGATCAGCCAAGACTTACCATATGAATGGCTATTTAGTGCCAATGGTTTGAAATCTTAATAGCATTGATGTAAATGATTCTTAGACTCAAGAATTATGGTATGTGGAGTGTAAATTACTATACTTTGACTCTATTATTTGTTGCTCTTAAAGAGTCGCTCATAGGATAGAGATTGGGTATAGTATAAATACTGGAAGAATAATGAGTTTTTAATATAGACTCACAATTTCTAATAGTAAAAGAGTATATCCTAGATTGGCCATTTGTTGGAATTAATAAATCAAGAATCTTTTGAGCAAAAGTAAAAGTATAACTTGAAAGTATTTCAAGATTATGCTTTATGAGAGTTATATTTTGGAAAACAAGAAAACAATGATTAGTCAAATAAGAGGTGGCACTAATATTATATAGTGTGGTGAAAAGATATTAATTACACAGTAATAATGTCATTGATAGGTGAAATCTTACTATATAAATTTTCTTATTCATATAGGTGGTCATGATTTGTTTTTGGATACCACTCATGATCTATAAGTACAAATTAATTATTTGATTGAATTAATGATGTTAATTTTCTAACTCTTAATTAATTACGAGTGAGTTATAAATTACACTTATTGTCAATGTAGATGGAAATTAACAGGTCACACACATTAAAAATAAGATCTTCAGGTTGAATAGTTTATTACTAAATATGGATACTTATGGAGTTAATTTATAAGATTAATTAACAATAGGGACATATGTGTAATTAATCTAAGTCTTAGGATATTAGGGTTTCGGTTTCTATGTGAAGTTGGACTTGCTTATTCTTATCTTGCAAAATAAACTTCCACTTACCTATTGAATTCAAACTTACTAATTCTTACAATACGAAGATTAGTTAACTACAAGCATCTTAGCTTTTACTCGCATACGGATAATACAACACAATTACAAAACATGAGTTGTTTGTGAAAAAGTAATGAAACACAAGCGTTATGTGTGAAAAAGTAATCAGACAGCAAGGAAAAATCATAAAGGTGTGAGCAAGAAAATAAGGAGACGACATTTGTGTATCAAATTTTCTCTCCCTATGATTTTTCCCCTAAAAGTAAAGGTTTGTTGTCTTCTTCCTTTATTCTTGTTTGTGTGTCAAATATTTAAGGAAACTAGAACTCAAAAAGTATAGCTAGACAAACCTAGGAGGTTTCTGGATTGATTTTGTTTGTGTGGATTACTGTTCAAGACTTCACATTTGTGGAGTTTTTGTGATAGATCTTCACCAACTTTAAGGATCTCCCCTTGTTTGGCACAAAAATCATTTGTGCAAAGGTACGTATCTATGAACTCCCTTATATCATATATGGTTATGTCATTGTATGGTCCATAGTGAAGGTAATAAAATTTTAAATTTTTTATGCTTTACCATCTTTATCATCTTACATTCCAACCTCGTCATTTGCACAACTTCACCCTTTACAGATTGTCCTGCTTGAATTTTTGTAAAGCAGTTCTCATCACCCATCACACAAGATGTTGCCAACTCTTCTCCGTGATTTGTACACCAGTTGTCCCTTCTTCAAAATTTGTACAATAGTTGTCCCCTGTCTCTTTTGTAACCATAAATGCTTTAATATTCCACTCTTCTTTTGGAAGTATATTTGACTCTTTCTCTACTTCTTTAGTTTACATTGGATGTTTCAAAATCCCTCTCATAATCACTTTGGTTAAAATACCAATTGGATTTCTCTTCTCAAGAAATGCTCGAATTTCTTGGACTTCTGTAATCTGAGTCTTTTTCACTTTGTTTCTGAAGCTCATAAAATGAGAAAGATATATGGACATTCCATTATCCTTATAGGGTCATCCAAGCTGTAAAAAATTACCACTTTTTCTTCAATTGAACTTTTTTTGAGTCTGCAATCTCAGGCTAAATGTTCTCTCCTTCTGCAATTTTTGTCCCCTCCTCGTTGGGTTTCTTGATCTCTCCCTGATTAGTAACATTTTCAAATCATGGATTACTCGATCTTCTATATTATCTTGTAGCTTGACCATTGTACAATGCCTCATCCTTATTCTCTATCATCACGTCTGTCATTTGCTTGGCCAAAAACTCTTGATCTTTCAGAAAATTTTCAAACTTCTCTATTGTTGGTTGTGTAGCCCAGCCTTGTATAGCTGTTGTAAAACTTCTGTACTCGGATTTTGATTCTTCAATGTTTCTCTAATTTGAGACTCTACAGTTTTTGAGTCCAATTCTTGCTCGGAAATTTCTTGACACAGAGATTTTATTTTGGTAAAATAATCTCTGATTATCAAATTTTCTGGAGTTAAAAACACTAACTTATTTTCAAGAAATTGAAGGTGTGAAATATATTTTTTGGGAAAACACTTAGCTAAAGTGTCCCCTGCTTCCTTAGATATGGTGGCTTTCCTAATGTACTCGACTATCTCACCTTCAATAGATGTTTCTGTGGCAGACATGGTCTTGGCAGCTTTCACCCGTCATTTACACAGCGCCATGGCGTCTGTCCAGCGAAGTGGTATTGCACCACTCCCTGTTACGTACACTACTCTAACAAGTCCTGACTCTTCAAGTAAAACTTAATACACGACTGCAACACGCTAAAATTATAGTTATTTAACTTTTTGATATTGCTTCTTGAAATATCCATCATCATAACTTAGTATTGTATTTGTTTTAAATACTAAGCAAACCAAATCCCAAACCAAGCAGCTCCACAATCTCACACCATATGTGAATAATAAAGATATTACGAACTTTGAACAAATCACGGACGAATAATGCTGTGACTTCCAAGTATAAACACCACAAATACAACGATCTCAGATCGATCCGCTTTAATATCACGTGTTGAGAATTTTTTATGAGTAATGTGTAAAATTTACCAAACAAATAATACCTCAAAAGTATCTGACCTAAACACTTAATTTTTATAAATAAACACTAACAAATTTGGGACACGATCCAAATACAGTCAAGAGGCAAAACTACAACTACGACTCAAGAGAGTAAGAGAGGGAAGAACTTACCTTACTTCTTGCAAATGCTTCTAAGGCCTATTTATAGACACATTAGAAAGATTCCAGAAATATAGAGAAGAAAGATGACTAGGGATTCCGAAAACTATCTAGAATATAGTTTGTTTTTTTACACACACACACACATATATATATACCGAATTTGAATTAGTTTGTGTAATTCTAACACTGTTCTATATATTTACAGAATTCGAATTGAATTCAGTACGAATTCGGTAATTAGGTAATTCAGTCGGTAATTCGAAAATTCCGAAAAAAATGAAATCAAATTTGGTCGGTATTCAAAAATAAAATTCTAATACTGTAATGCTGAATATAGCAAATTCAATTCGGTAATTCGAATTCGGTATATATATATATATATATATATATATATATATATATCGAATTCGAATTACCGAATTTAGCATTAATTGGGCTAGTAATTCGGTAGTGGGCTAAGTTACTTAGTCCTTGGGTTGGGCCATTATTTCCTTAAGCCCATTATTTCCTCACCATTTTTTTTATTTTTTATTTTTAATTTCTAATGTTTAATTTTTTAATTTTTAATGTTGAACTTTTAATTTTTAATTTTTAATTTTTAATTTTAATTTTAATTTTTAATTTTTTTTGAATTCGGTTGCCGAATTAATATACCGATTTACCGAATTGAATTCAAAATCGAATTCGGTTTGGCATTGAGTGAAATCAAAAACGAATTCGGTTGGTAAATTTGTAAAAAAAATAACCGAATTGATCGATTTTAAATTACTAAAATACCGGCCGATTATCACCATAGTACCTACCACAATCCTTTTTCCAAAGTATTAATTGGTACTCCTTAATTATTGGTTTTTAATCTCCGCATTTATTTATTTATTTGCAATGATCTCCGCATTTATTTAATCAGGATTCTCTCCGTGTCCCTTTGCACTATGAATTTGAATTCTAACAATTTCTCCCTATTTTTACCATTTCATTCCAAATGGACACATTGGTTATAAAAAAATTTAAGTTTAGACCAAAATTTACATTGCAAGAATACCAGCATCCTAGGGTGAGTTTCAAACTCTTAACCTCTCCTCGGTACACTACGATGAATTGCATGTAAAGTTTTGACTCAATTTTGTTAAACTTGCTTTGGACAGCGTCAATCTGACACCTAATATAACTCCACATGGTAAATTGTCATAAATGATAACCTGGTACTACTCTACAACAATAGTCAGATGGTACATAATGTCAAAATGTAACGTTTCGTTTACCTGTCACAAGTGAATAATCTAGGCCTAGCGCCTCCAAATTATGGAAATTTCCAATGGCTTCTGGAATTTCACCTGCCAAGTAAATTATTATATTAAAAATTCAAGTGAAGGTTTATCAGGATTGCAATTGTATGGTTCTTGAAATTATACTAATCTTCTTTTAGACTTTAAATGGTGTTGTGGTATTTTAAATAATAACAATGTTATCCAAAAATTTCAAATTACCGTTAATTACTAAAACATATAGCAAAAATATCAACATTTCCAAAGGCTAACGAAAATTTCAAAAACAAAATCGATGTTATATCTATCCCGAACTTACGTGAAAATAAGTACCCCAACGGAAACCAATCCATGTGGATCATTCATATCTAAAGCTACAAAAGCTTTTTTGTAATTGCAGCAGGCCGCGCCATGTAATCGAAGTTTCGAATGTACAATAAATTTAAATTATTTTAATCTTAAATAAAAAGTAATTAAGAGAAAAGTTGTATAATATGAAGAGTAATAATTATTCTTATTCCTCTCTTAAACTATTGGAGTACCTTTAACAGATTAGGAAGACTGCCTTGATGATTCAAAAAACAAACTCACCCAAGCTGATTAGTTAAATTATTCAAACTAAGGATAGAACGTGTAACACCGTTGTCTAATTTAGGCATAAGAGGCATTGTGGTTCAAATTTTCTGTCTAATTTTTTAGTATCTAATTGTATCTAATACAAAACTACGTTAAATTACTAAATGATAGAACATAGTTTTATATGATTTCACATTGATATGACGTAGTTTCATACTAGACATAAAAAAAAATTGGACAAAGGATCCGAATTGGAGACATCCCATACACTTCCACACAAGTCATTTTCTTATATCACAGTTCCGGGCGTTCAAGTCACACAATTATATCTGCTCAGCTACCCTCACACGTATAAAGGAAATTTCTTTTTGGTTAAGCTGAGCAGATTAATAAATCCGTCTTTATTATGGATGAACTCTAGTAACAAAAAATTAATGAAAATTCAAGCACGCACCATGTCCATGTAGAAACATATAGCTTTATGTTTTTATAGTGTATCCATCAAAACTTAAATATTTTAGAATTCAAATTTAAGTTCTACAAATCAACCGGGTCTACACAAAAATGCAAAACCTATGGTATGGTTTAAAATTATATATTTTAGAATTTAAATTTACGTTTTACATAGTTTAAGCATACCTGTCACGTTGTTCCCACCCAAATACAAGGCCGTGAGCGTGGTTAGATTCCAAATTCCTTTTGGTATGTCTCCGATGAATTGGTTGTATGACAAGGATAAAACTTGAAGCCCTGAACATTCTCCAATTCCTGATGGAATTTCACCTTCAAAGTAATTCATAGACAACTCAATATCTTGGAGCTGTGGGAGATGATCGCAAATACGTGCAGGGAGGTAACCAGACAAGCTGTTATTTGTTAAACCAACTATCTGCAATGAGGAGAGGTTAAACAAAGCCAGCGGCAGAGGGCCAGTAAGTTGGTTATAAGAAATGCTAAACCCTTGCAATTTAGGTAGAGCACTGAGTTCTTCAGGGAAATTTCCGGTTAATAAGTTGTGACCCAAGTCGATTGTCTCAAGATTTGTGAAATTAAAGACCCCGCCTGACAATGATCCTGAAAATCTATTGTAACGGAAATTTAAGTACTGGAGTCTAGTTAAAGCTGCTAACCATGATGGGAATTCTCCGTAAAAGCCATTGCCTCTGAAGTTCATGTACTTCAATCGGCGCAATTGAGCCAACTCCTTTGGAAGCTCCCCATGGAAACTATTATTCATGATATTGAAATAGACAAGGAAAGAGAGATTTCCCAATTTAGGAGGTATAGTTCCGACTAAGTCCATGTAGGAAAGGTCTATGGCTGCAACTCTTCGGTGGCGAATATTACAAGTAATTCCAATCCAATTACAAACTGAGGTAGAGGTCGACCAGTTGACTGGAAGGATGTTATGGGGGTCGTGTATTGCAGCCCTGAAAGCAAGAAGGGCATTCAGATCATTAGTGTTGTTATCGGCTACACTAAAAGCTAAGCTAGCTGTGACAAAGTGCAGCACCACAAGGGAAAGGAAATGAGCTCTATCCATTATTTGGCTACTGCAAAATGCACTCAAAAGAAAATGTTATTGTATCATTACATAAGGAGTATTAATAATTATAATTGCGACCAGTTGAAGTAGAGATCTGTGGGCTTCGGAAGGTATGGTAATGTATTAATAATTCTAATTGCCATCAGTTGAAGTAGAGATCTGTGGGCCTGGGAAGGTGTGGTAATGTTTTGTTACTGTTGGGTACAGTTAATGATTTGATTGCTATTAATTTAAATTTTGACAGAAAATGAACAATTGACAGAATTTTACCTGTTACACAAGAAAATATTTTATAGTGTTTGTATCAAAAAAATTTAAAAACATTTTCTAAAAAAAAATTTCAATTCAACCAAACACACCCGTCCATTGGTTAATTGAACAAAGGTGCACTAATACATGTGCCAAATCATTTAATTTCTTATCGCGTCCCATTGCCTGAACTTCAAGTCTTGCGAAGAGATGGATGATCTGTGAAAAATTAAAAAATAAAATAAAAGAGACAGATGAAATTAATTCGACAAATATATCTCTTGCAAAAAGAAGAAACCAACACTAGTTTATATTTTTTATTCGACTGTCTTTCTATCTGAAAGCTTCAACACGCGTAAATGGAAGAAGGGTCGTAATTTGAGGTGATACAAAACAACTGTTGTTTTGTCCATGCAAATATTTCACTTTCATATGTAGTTTTTCCTTCTTTTGAACAGCTGATTGGATGCGTTTTTAGTTTTTCCACGTTCTCACAAGAAGTTTATGAGAAGACAACTCTGATTTCTGGCCATGCACTTTGATAGCTAAAGTGATAAATATTTGTGTACGTGCATTGCTAAAAAGTGTACAATCGCAGTAATTTTGAATCCATGAAGTTTAAACTGTTTAAAGTTTTTTTTTTTTTTTTACTAATATTTTGAATTTTGTATTTTACTGATATTTTTTAAAATATATATATATTTACAACTTTTGTGATGACCCTATTGGAGTTTTTATTAATCAAGCTTCTACATTACTGAATTTTTGTCTGATGCAAACAGCTTCTATTCATTTTTGGTTTTACATAATATTCATTCTATTGAAAGTTGACTGGGAGGTTTACGATGGTATATATGGTCGTCTATGGGAATATGACAATCACCTTTTCCTTTTTCTATTTGCAAACTAAAGGCTTAATCTAAAAGTAACTTTTTAGTCATAGTCCATGATTAATATGACTGAGGATACTAGATTTATTTTGCACCTAAATTTAAGTAGTCACCAATTCCCATACTCTTCTGAACATGTATTCCAAATTTATATTCTCCTCCCTTCCTAATGCGCCCTTCTCTCAAAGGTTTCCCAGACAATAGAAACAAAATACTGTAAATGAAGATGGAGCAATGAGCATCTATGCTATCTGACATTTTCCAGTTTCTCTATTGTAACTTCAAGTTGTTAAAGTTTAGAAATTCTCTTTAGGTCGTGATTGTTATTACTTTTTTTTTTTTCAAAATTTCTATCAAAACATGCTTTTTGTTTGATTTATGAAAGATTCAGACAATTGGAAATGCTTTTATGCGCTAATACTGTAATAAAAATGATTCCTTTGATTGGTATAAGATCCATCATATTTATGTCACAGTAATGGATTTATGGTTTTCTTTTTCTAATTGTCATAAAAACAGTTTAATAAGGAGACAACAAAAGTCATGGTCAAGTGGAAAATAATTTTAGTACCAACTAGCTGCCTCATGAATCAACTTTTCAATTTATGGCACGGGGAAAACAATCTTGGTACCCACAGCTTTATGTCGTGGTCATTAAATAGGGTCAAATATTTCGATTAAAATAGGCTCGAATCAACTTTTAAGTCATTTTGATTGCCGACTCTTGACTCAGAGGTAGAGATCTGACAAGGACCAAGACTAAATTTGACAATCTGGACAACTTTTCTTAAATTTTTTGTATTAAACAATTGGAACAGAATAGTGTCCGAGAATATCAGTATACTTGTATATACACCAAGTTCATAGAAAATAATTACATGGATCGAGTTCACGGATAAAACTATAGATTTTGTAGTTTAGAATCATCCATATCAATCATAACCTACACATGACTCATACTATGACCCACTAAGGACCCACCTCATGGCTAATGTAGATATTTTCCTAGGTAAGTATTTTCCTAGGTCCTTGATGTACTTTCCTCCTATGAATAGCTACGTTTTTTGTCCCATGATGCCTAAGGTGCGCACCATTATATCCCGACAGTTTGCAAATGGTTTTGAAATAAATAAATGATTATGGAAGAGAAGATGCATAGAAGGGAAAATCACTGCTGCTGATGAAGAGTAATAAAAAAATAGAAAATTTTCATAAAAGAGTAATTAATTTTTGCTAACACTTACTATTGCTCTACCAAGAGTTATTTTACGGGAAATTTAAGAGAAGTTGTCTAGATTATAAACTTGACTCAGAAGTTGATTGGAGCTTATTTTCCAAGAAAGACAGAAAAAGGCGGAAAGCTAGTGGGAACTAAAATTGTTTTCCACTTGACATGAAGGAGGTTGACCATGACTTTAACTGTCTTTTTATTATAACTGTTATTATGATAATTTGAAAAACAGTCATAAATTCATTGTCTGAGCTAATTTTGACGGATCTTATCCCAATTGAAGGACTCAATTTTAATTACCATATTAGTGCATAAAAAATGTTTTTAGTTCTCTGGATGAACCAAACAAGGAGCATGTTTTGATAGAAAATTTGAAAAAAAAAAAGGTAATAATTATATCAACCTCTAGGGAATTTTTACACTATAACAACCTTTTAAAATAACACGTGAGAAACTCGAAAAAGTCAGATAGCATATAGGGTCACTGGTCCATCTTGATTTATAGTCTTTATTTATTTATTTATTTATTTTTGAAAACCTTTGAGAAAAGGGCACACTAGGAAGGGAATTTGGTAAAAAGGATATCATTTTTTTTTATAAATTTACTGCAAGATATTAGTTTACCTTATCATTTTTTGTTCTAAATAATAGATGATGTATATTATAGGCTCAAATTTATAATTTATTATTGTTGTAAGATACAAACAAAATGCTAACAATACAGAACTTGAGTCATGTTAATAAGCACTATCCTATAGAAATTATTTTGATATACACTACAAGAAAAATCATCATCAATGACAACAAGAAGTTGTCACTGAAAAATAAAAAGTCGTCACTAATACCTTTTATCGACAAGAAATCTGTCATCGCTGAGTCGTCACTAAAAGCCCGTCAATAAATGTGAACAGTGTCAAAAATAAAGTCGTCACTGAATATATGACATTTTGTGACAACATTTGTTATCACTAATGATAAAAGAATTTGTAACAACTTTGTATGTTGTTAGAGAAATTGCATATGTAGTTGTCACTATTTATCCAGCTATTAATGACAACATGGGTCGTCACTGATAAGTTACCTATTTAATGACAAAGTCATGTCATCACTAATGATGTACTTTAATTGGTTTTACTAATTCATTGATAAAGCTTTATCATCACTGATGCGATATTTAGTGACGACTATAGTTGTCACAAATAATTTAAAATTTAATGACAATGTTAAGTCGTCAATAATACTTCAGCTCAAGTTGAATATTCTATAACAAATATTTCTTGTCACTAAACTTACCATTTAATGACAATGTTAAGTCGTCACTAATGAAATTTGTTACTAATAAAACTTGCAATTAGTGACTACGTTAGGAATGTCATCACAAAAAATGGTATCAGTGACAATAAAAAAGTTGTCACTAAATATTTTAATAATTTGTGACAACTTTTCTTTTTACTTGTTGGTTTGTACTTCTGTCATAGATAATGCAAAAGTTATCACAAAAGGCCTACTTCAACACATTTGCAACCAACACACCAAAAATTTATAACTCGATTAATGCCACAATGAATAGTGAAAAATGCACAATGAACTTCCAAAATATTATGTATATGTTCATAAACATTTGTAAATCTATCAAAACATACATTAACCATAATGTTTACAAAAGTTGCATCAATTCAAGTACCACTTGTCATTATCCATACTAAATCTGAAAGATACCACATTCAAGTAAAAAGCAAAAAAACTATAGAACCAATATCTTCAAACTAAAGCCATCTCCATGTTCTGATCCCAAAACTAGCCTTTTCTGAATCTTCTCATCATCATTTAACAGCATTGTACGGCAAAATAAAAAAAATAAAAAAAAAAAGAAAGCAAAGAGTTTGCAAATTACTCCTATTCTAACACTTTTTAAAGACCTTACGGGAAATATTCAAAGCAATCTAATCTCAAACTTGTATGGAACAGAGGAACATGTCTAAAAATTCACATAGCATCTTATAGATACTGCAAGGTGGATGATTCTACGCTATGTATAATATAGGCCTGTGATTATCTATATATGCAAGTTTTTCTGCACAATTTTTGACGCTATGTTGAATAGTTAAGATGACCTAGCAACAAATTTTAGCATAGCAATAACATATCTGCGTAACTTCCATAAGAACACATCAAAATGATAGACATTAAATACGAAAGCATCAAAGCCATAGGCCAAAAATCGTAAATACTTCAACAGCAGCAGCAGCAACATAAAGCGCTCCTTCATATATAGCACTTAACCAAACAGAAAAAAACAACAGTAGCAACAATTACCATAGTTCTAACCTTTCTTGCTTGAAGAGCACTTTCATTTCTAGCTTTCTAGATCATGCATACTATGACTGAGAAGAACAATCTTTTTAACTAGTGTTTAAAGGATTTGGTGTTCTAGCAAGCACATATCCAACTTAGTTACACATTCAAAGGATAAATGTTCTACACTCTCCATTGTTGTACCACAAAGTCCACCTACAAGATCTATATTTGTAATTTCCATTTCTTCACTTTATCTTTTGTGTTCATCCTACCTTTACGAAGTAGCCACAGGATAAATGCATATCTTGGCATATGTTCCTTTACCCACACTAGCTTATGCCAACTAAAAGAATGACCATGTACATAACATTGGCACTCCTGTTACCCTCTTCTCAATGCCTATTGGCTCCCTCCCCCAATTTCAAAACAGGCTCCCTTAATTGATTTCTATCCAAACTCATTTAACAGTGTTGAAATATTAAAACAGCTCACATCACTCTTAGAAGTCCGAGACCATGGCCACAGGGATACAACTAAAAATTTATAACATTCAATCACCACAATATTCCAAAATTGATCCATTTTAGGAAACTCTGATAATGAAGCATTCAAAAAAAATGTCTACCACTTGTAAATGTATGTTGAAGCGAAAATCCTAACACAGAAAATAAAAATTCCAGAAGTTGAAACTCGGCACAACAATAAAACAAACTGGCTCCCCCTAAGACATCTTTTAGCAATGTCCTTGGCAAGAAACTTCTCCTTTACCTTTGTTTTTCCTTGGGATTTGGACCCCATGACTCCACCACCCCACTTTTTTCTGTACTCTTCGTGCTTGTCATTGAAGTTAGCTTGTAACAAGAAAACAAATTGTTAGATGAATTTTAAGGCATACAAATATCACTAATTGTGTACCAATGTATGAAATTATGCATCACCTTGAAAATTATACAAAACTCAAGTTCTCATACTATTCATCCAGTAGACTAGGTCATCCTAAGTTACTTGAGACCTATAATTAATACATTAATTATCCGTTCCCTTCTCAAAATCGCCATTAGCAATACTAATGTAGGTATTAGGATTCTAATTTATGATTACAGCTCTTATGTCCAACCTCTTTTAGTGTCATTGAAAGCCTATAATCGCACACTTATGGTACATAACACCATAACCAACATTTCACAGGCAATTTAAAAATTAGTTTGTGTGGATCTAATGCATGCAATGAAAGGTGAACTTACTAGTAAAGTAGAAGTAGGGGATGGTTTATTGAGCTCACCTTTCTATTCACGGAGTATCTGATAGACCAGCTCTTCAAGAATTACAATATCAATGCTAGGACTATCTTCAAATCCATGACCATGATCATCACACAGCTGGCTCTAAATTGCACATCTAATATTATGGTCAACCTGTATACATCCAATTGAAAACTTGCCATCTTCAATCTTCCCTGACTTTTAACTAGCCACAGTTGATAAACAATTGACAAACAATTTTTATTAGCAAACAGAATGATACAGCGGTAGGGTTTATGCACTATACTGGACCAAAACCAAAACCATGTGACAAAATAAGCAAGCAAATTCATAAGGTACAAAAGCTTAGAAGTATTACTGAATTAGAGCACATACTGAGTAGCCAAAAATCCATCATCAGTCCACCAATAAACATGGCTTGTTATCTACAATCACTTGTTTTGATTGCAACCTACACCAAGCATAAAAATCATAGGCACCATGATCAGAAGTAAATATCTTAACCACAGAACAAAAGATACACATAAATACCCACAACATTCAGTTGCCAGTAGTAATGAGTCACAACATTGTGAAAAAAGGCCAACACTGTCTGAGTTGATGGTCAAAGTTGGAAGCTTTCTGAATAAAGTAGTGATTACAATAGTGTTGACAACAAAAATGGAAATCATACTTGAAATTGATAACCAAATATCAACTGCTTCACTATGCAAAAAAGTAATCTTGACCCATGTCACGCAATTTGTGAACAATGGACACCCTACTTCTTCATTGTTTAGAATGAAGGAAAAGCTGCAACCTTTCCTCCAATTTACAATCTAAATGACAAAGTCTTTATTCAAATAAACAGGATTAGATGTCAACTGAAATCAAAATTTTTATTCCATCCATGTGAAAACATATTCAAATCAGTCTTAACATTCAATTTCTCAACTATCACCTTCAAAACTACCCATAAAAACTATTTTAGTCAAACAATCAACCATCACGTAATGGTAAAAAGCTAGATAGAACTCATCCTCAAATTTTGTTTGGATAGTTGCCACAAATTTTGCCTCAAGATCATAGATTTTAGCTCCCACATTCAATTTCTTGACAATAGCACACCAAAAGTACACTTGAAACAAAACTAAAAAAGAAATAAAATGTCAAAGAAAATTGAAAATAAAAAACTGCCAGTTTGAATCTAGCTTTTAGGCATTAGGAACTTTATACTTGTAATGTAGTTCTTCAAGCATAAATCAAATCAACTCAACAAATGCCATTTCCACAAAACCAAGGCAACATATCCACAAAGCTGTAATGTATAAGCCACATCGTTGAGACAATAACAAAGAGAAATTAAATCTCCTACTGCATATGAAGAAGCAAGGAGCATTTTTCATGCAAGAGTACCTAAATAATTGTATATGAAACGAATACTTTAACATGCTAATAAGCAGTTATTATAAAATGAATTTACCTCATAAAAGTAACCCATTTGTTCTTTTTCCCCCCGGTAGCCTCTGTTCTCAAGAAGAATGAAACAATTAAGGAAATTTTATGAAGACGACATATAGATAATCACGCAAAAGTATAGAAAGAAAATTTAGAAGTTAGTCACAGCAAAGTGAGAAAAAAACTGGAAGTCATAGAATCAGAAATTTAGTAAAATTTCCTATCCTATAATGTATTTGATGTTAAAACATTCAGTTCAAAAGAAAAAATTGTTTAAGGAAAAATCAGATGCATCCAACAACAACAATCCAAAAGATATCCCTAAAAATCAGGCTCCATATTATAAATTGTTGAGGAAAAAAATTACAGTTCTATAATTTCTCTAAACTTAAATAAGAAATTTCCAATCTAAAATAAAAAAAAAATCAGCGAATGCAGACCTTTAAAAATATGATATTTTTAATGCATACCTTTCCAATCTATTTGGGACGTGTCCATCTCTGAAAAATCATAAAGTTCAAGGAAGAAAAACTGTAAGCATTGTTAGTCTAAGAAAGAATGAATGGATAGAAGGAAGAAACAAGCTATGCAAAAAAAGTCTAAGAAAATGACATAAATAAGTAGAAAAGCAAGACAACAACAAACAAAGTCAAAACAAAATGTCACAACATAAATGGATAACCAATATAAAATGAGAAAAAAAAGGCCAAAGCATTGACAGATTAAAAAGAAAAAAAAACAATAACAAAAATCCGCAGAAGAAATAAAAGAGGGCATTATAAAAAACACATAAAATATTGTAATCCAAAAAAAAGTCAACAAATTATAGGATTTACACGATTGAAGAAGTAAGAAAGGAAAGAAACCAGATAAAAGGAACTGTAGAACTGAAAGGAAAAAAAAAGTGTAATGGGTTCAGAGCTACAGCAAGAATTTTGGATGGGAGGAGGGCAATGTATACAAGGTAGGCTACAATAGTGGTATCATATTAATCAAGAGGTCTTGATGTCAATAATCAGCTTTTAAAGACTGCCGACGTCCTCAAGAACAAGACTACTTCATATGTATTCCTCTTCTTGAGCACCAAAACAACTTTAAATCACAAAGAAAAATTACAAGCTCTATGAATTTTTTAAAGATGGGTTATTTATCCAAGATGTCCTCCGAATCATGTCAATTTCATAAGCAAACAAATAACCCATCTTCGCATAAAAATTTGGAGATACCAGTTAAGGTTAATTTTGGAGATTCTAGTTGCAGTTTATTCAAGTACAAATGCCTAGGCATTCTAATTAAAAAAAATAAAGAAAATAACCTAGCTGAACACCAAGATTTCAGGAGATACGAAATCACATTTTTGAAGACTTCAAATCCCTTTTGAAAGTCAATGAAGGATCTTACAATGTTTAACTTCAAAATAGTTAGTAGCATGTCGTATATTTACCTCAACCAAATCACTTAATCAGTACTATAACAATGGCTTTTTCTTTAATTACCAAATGGAAAATGAAATTACTTAAGACATAGGGCTAGAAATGGAATGTACTAGAGGTAGATTCCAGTCCCGTGTAGCGTTCTTCGATTTAGAAGAGATAGGGTTGGAATTGGTGGTGGAATTAGGGCTAGAGTTGGTGGTTTCATCGTCCTAAGGCTGAGCTTGAAGAGTCGCCTGAAGAGTTGCTGGTCGAATGAACAGCGTTGGTCACCGGTGGAATGAGCAGCCTTGGTCGCCGGTGAAGCAGCCAAGGTCGACGGTGGAATGAGCAATCTTGGTCTCCAGTGAAGCAGCCGGTGGAATTAGAAGCCTTGGTCACCAGTGAAGCAGCCTGGGTCGATGGGGGAATTAGAAGCCTTGGTCGCTGGTGGAATAAGCACTTCTAATTTTGAAGGGAGAATGAAGAGAGAGACAATGGCAGGGGAAGGTGAGAAAGACTTGGGTTGATTTTGATTTGCTATGGGGAAGAGACCGAAGAGGGAATTTGATAAGAGAGGAGGGAATTTTGATTTTTGGTGAAAAAATGGTGGGTGGGAAAATTTTTGGCGAAAAATATTTTCAAGAATTTTCCTACGTAAGTTGTTTTGGTGAAAAGATGGTGGGTGGGGAAAATTTTTGGAAAAATTGGTCAGATGAATTATTTTGAGTGAGTAAAACTTATAATTTTTTATTTTTTATTAAAGCAACAATTTGTATTGTGAATCCCAAAAAAATTTATAACAAAAGTATTTTATGATTTTTTTATTAATGCAACAATTTGTATTTGGGGAGCCCAAAAAAATTTATAACACAATCATAGATTTTTCTTTGTTCGAAATTAGTATTTTTTTTCATAGGATATGATTTCAACTTGTTGTAGAGCATTTTTAACTTTAATTAACATCAATGTGTAGTTTAATTTAGTGTCATTGTGATCTTATTTGTGCAGTTGAAAAAAAAAGAGTCAAATTTCATTTATTTGATAAATTCACAATGAATGGTGAGAGGCATTCGATTATTATAATGAGGATTAACTAAAATTCTTTATAGAGTTAAAACAAAGATTAAAATCAATAAAGATCAACCATAAAATAGAAATGAATACATAAATTTTAATAATTAATACATGAATCCAATAAGTTACCTGATGCAAGAGTACAACAATAACAACCAACAATTTATCGTAAAAATACAAATGAAAAAACCCAATTATCAACACATTTTTGTTAGACTGAAATGTTAAAAATACTCTGAAATCTTAGAATGAGAGTTAAAAGTTTGTGAATATTTATCGGTTTATATACAAATTACTTTTACTTTTAATTAACAACCATTTCAAATTAGAAGTCAAGTTATTTTAAATAATAATAAGAAAATAAAAAAGTATCATTTATCTTTAAGATTTCTTGAAATTATTGGTAATTAAAAGTTTCATAAAATCTAAATGCATTTGATACTTACAAAATTTCACCAAAAATTAAAAAAAAAAACTTATATTACCAACTAAGACATATAATTAATCACCCATTATTTAGTAGTGAAGGTTTGAATCACATATCTCAATACTCAGTACATGATTATGTAAAATACACATAGACATGCACACACACATATATGTGTACATACATACATACACATGCATAGACATACATTTATGTACATGTACATACACACACGCATACATATATGGGTGTGTATACACACGAATATGTGTATGTGTGTATGTATCTACTCACTCAATGTGTGTATTTGCACACGAGTGTGTGCATGTAAATGCACCTATATTCTAGCTTCAGTGACAACATTCAATTGTTGTCAAAAAAAGTTATAGATTCATTGACGACTTGAGTTGTCACTAATGGCTTAGGTATATAATTAAATAGTCCAGCTTTAGTGACAACATGATCTAGTTGTCCAAAAAAGTTAGTCATTCAGTGACAACAATAAGTTGTCAATAATGCCTTGGGTGTCAGCTTCAGTGACAACATGGAATTGTTGTCAGAAAAGGTCTTATTTTAGTGACAACTTTGGTTGTCACTAATGGCTTAACGCGTGTAGCATCAGTGACAACTTGGTGTTATTGTCAGAAAAGATAACAGATTTAGTGATGACTAGAAGTTGTCACTAATATCTTTAATTATCTCACATTCAGTGACAATATTAAAATGTTGTCAAAAAAGGCTCATGTTTGAGTGACAACTTTGGTTGTCACTAATGATTTGCATATGTAAGTAAGGTGTATAGCTTTAGTGATAACTTAGTGTTATTGTCAAAAAATATAAGAGATTCAGTGACAACTATAAGTTATCACTAATATCTCGTATTATCTCATATTTAGTGACAACATTTTAATGTTGTCAAAAAAGGCTCTTGTTTCAGTGACAACTTTGGTTGTCACTAATGACTTGGATATGTAATTAAGATATATAGATTTAGTGATAGATTGATGTTATTGTCAGAAAATGTAAGAGATTCAATGACGACAATAAGTTGTCACTAATATCTCAAATCATCTCACTTTCAGTGACAATATTAAAATCTTGTCAAAAAAGGTTCTTGTTTCAGTGACAACTTTGGTTGTCACTAATGGCCTAGATACATAAGTAAACTGTATAGCTTCAGTGACAACTTGGTGTTATTGTCAGAAAAGGTAAGAGATTCAGTGACGACCATAAGTGCTCACTAATATATCGAATTATCTCACCTTCAGTGACAACATGAAGTTGTTGTAAAAAAAGGCACTATTTTTAGTGACAACATTAGTTGTCACTAACGGAGTGGATATTGAAATGATCAAACCTTCTAGTTTCAGTGACAACTTGGTTTGGTTGTCATAAAAGCTTGGAGATTTAGTGATGACACATCTTGTCACTAATATATTTGGATATCTTTCATCGACAACTAGAAATGTTGTCAGAAAAGAGTCTAACTTTAGTGACAACTAGTAGTTGTTGTCAAAAAATGTTCAATAGTCAATGACAACAATCGTTGTCACTAATGCAATGCATACATTTTACTGACAACATGTTATTGTTGTCAAGAAAAGAGTTTGAGCTTCAGTGACAACTTGTGATGGTTGTCAGAAAATGTTGTAGATAGTGATGACATTTATTATCACTAACGCTTTGGTCATATTTCATTGACAATTTAGAGATATTGTCACTACAAAGTGTTATCTTTAGTGACGATAGTTAGTTATTGTCGGTAGTGCAAATTGGCGCCTTCTAGCGCCAAACAATCAGTGACAACATTTCGCTATTGTCACTGAAGATTCATCACAATTGTGATAAGAATATTGTTGTCACTGAAAACTATCATTAGTGACAAGATTTTATTGTCACTGAAAAATATCGTCACTAATGATCTTTTTTCTTGTAGTGATACTAAAATATTTTCCTAGGATAAACAAGCGTTCTCTATTTATAAAAAGGTTTAGGAACAATAAAACTACCCTTTTCTGTTTATCAGAGGGATTAGGAACAACAACTTTTTTAGAGAACCAACAAAAAGGATCAAGAACAGCAAAACAAGCCTTGTCTTTTTGTCGGGTATCAAATATTAACGTTAGGATGAGTTTTATTAGCTATCAAATATTAACGTTAATTGAAGAATGAGTCAAAACATATTTAGAAAAAGTAAATTTTAATTGCAATGGGATGGAAATCTTTTGAAATAAACAAAAAAATGCCAACAATCCTCCACATATTTCAAAAGACTGAAAATAAATGATTTGTTGGAACTGTATGAGTGCAACATAATCAATTTGGTGTCTTTTGGACTATAAACTAAACTTATCTAATAAAATATGACTTACAAAATTATTGGTGAAATATAATATTTCTATGGACCAACAATTCTGATTGTATGTCACAAAGTTCATCAATCACATTGTAGACTCACAATTTGTTGTTCAATACATTTTTGCACAAATAGGTTGTACACATGCCTAGTTGTTCATGAGAAATCTAAAGATTTGGCCAAAAATCTCATAGGAATGGCCCAACTCTACTCTCATATAGGTGAATTTGTCAAGTGTATACTGCTTTGAATACACCATCCATAAGGAACATGAATTCATTAAGAGTTTTAAACTCATCCTCTTAAATTGTAGTAATCAAAGCACTTATTTTACAAGGGACTTAATTTGATGTGCTTCAGAGCCAATATCAACTTGTTATTACCCATATGAACTTATTTCATGGGATCTCCAATTACATAGCTTGAGTTACCATCTCTATTTGAATACTTGTAAGCCTAAGTCCTATTTCCTTCGTAATTCAAAATTTTAATTTTCTTCTCACAAGTTTAGTCAAAGGGTTGGCCGAATTCACTTTTGACTTCACATAATCAATGAAGATTACTCTATCTCTAAGTAACTGCTTTTCCCAAGTTTATGTATCTACCTTTACAATTATAAATTTTTGCAGTGATCGCAATTGCCACTTGACATCATAGGACATAGACATCAATGCCAACAAATCCTTTGTTAAGGGTATATTAGCTAAAAATTTTATTAACCAATTAGCCTTAGAACCTATTAGCTCTAGAGCTACAAACTCTAATTCCATAGCTGATCATGCAGTGATTGTTTGTCTGATTGATTTCCATGCTATTGTGCCACCACTAAGGCTGAACATATAACCACCAGTGGATTTTGTCTCATTTGAATAAAAGATCCAATTGGCATCATTGTAATAGTGAAAAATCTAGTAAATAGTATATAATGGTCCTCTCAAATATTTCATGAGGCTAACTAATGCAGACTGATACTTATGATTGGGATTTTGAGTATATCTACTCAATCTGCACACAACATAATCTATATTAGGTCTTGTAAAATTCATTAAATGCATTATACTTCCAATAATTTGAGCATATTTAGACTGAGCAATTGATCACCAAGATTTTTCCTCAATTGAGTATTAGCATCATAAAGAATGTGCACAAGTGTCACATAAAAATTTTCAAACTTCGTAAGAAGTTTCTCTATATAATGTTCCTATGATAACATAATATCTTCATTTCTTCTTATGATTTTAATCAAATTAAACTAGTGTCAAACATAGGTACATCATCCATAAGTACATCATCCACATACAAATTTGTTATTGCATATTGATCATTTACAGCTTTAGTATATACACATTTATCCACTTCAACAAATGATAATCCAACACTTATCAAGATTTAATCAAATTTCTCATACCACTATTTAGGAGTTTGTTTTAGCCCATAAAAAGATTTAACCAATTTACAAACTTTATTTTCTTGTCTAGAAACAACACATCTCTCAGGTTGGGCTATATAAATTTCTTTTTCTAAATCAGCATTTAAAAACAATTTTTTAAAATTTT
The DNA here is from genome assembly GCA_024721245.1 of Mitragyna speciosa. Classification (NCBI taxonomy): domain Eukaryota; kingdom Viridiplantae; phylum Streptophyta; class Magnoliopsida; order Gentianales; family Rubiaceae; genus Mitragyna; species Mitragyna speciosa. Next base: position 7,847,181 of record CM045570.1, read on the forward strand.
GTCAATGGAAGCCAAAGCAAATAAAACTCGGTCGAAAAATTCTAGTTACTAGTGCGAATGTGTCAAAATAATCAATATTTTATTCTTAATACTTTTGCTACTAATTGAGTTTTATATTTGTCTACAGTGCAATCAAGATTATATTTTCTTTTGAAAAGCCATTCACAATCAATAGGTTTTGCACTAGGTAGTTAATTTATCAAAATATTAGTTTTACTTTTCATAATAGAATCAATTTCAATTCCAGTTGCTTCGTTCTACAATTTGGCATCTAAAGGAGAGATATCAAATATTAATGTTAATTGAAGGATGAGTGAAGACATATCTAGGAAATTTTATCTGTAAAACGGGATAGAAATCTTTTGAAATAACTAATAAATGCCAACAACTATATTGGTAATCCATTTTAAATTCTAGTCTCTTACCCTATCATGTTGTATTTTAGTTCAATCTATTTATTTGCTCAGATACAATTATTGGGAGTTTTTGTACTACAAAATCACATAAAAGTTAAAAGTATAAGAATCAAATCGTTAACCATTTTTATTTATCTTTGTTTTGTGGAGAAAATATTTAGACATACCCTAGATATTAAGGACTTAAAAATGCAATATGGCTAGCATTTTCCCTCCAAAATTAACATGCAAGCGGCACTCTCTTGAACAACTGGAAAATTTTGCATTAGTTTCAAATGTAAATAGTAAAGAGATTAAATCTTATGAGAACTAAACAAGTTTATCTTAGCATGTATTCTGTTATTATCAGAGATAACAAATTTTCAATTCCATTTTGCTAGAGCAAATGATTTAGTTCCGAATTTTGTTGATAAATTTTTCTAAATGCGAGCAATAGCAAAGAAATAAGTTAGATTTGCCGAGATACTTTTGTCATAATTTCAAATTCCATGAGTATTTCTTATTCGCATACTAATTTGGTTACCAACTAAGAGCAATTGACATGTTCTAAGGATTAATAGGGCAACGTTGAGAAAGGAAAAGGGCCAAAATTTCTCTCAAAAGGACAGGCTTAAAAATTTCTGTACTGTACATCCATCAACCATACTATTTCTCCACTTCTCCACTTAAGTAATTGCTCGTGGATGTCACAGAGGGGAAACAAAATACACAAAACATTTCTCACATTTTGCTTTTTTATTTTTTTTAATTACTAACCTTTCAAGTTAAACATTTATATCCCTTAAAAAACTAAAACCCACCAATGTGGTCCCATGCCCTGATTCTAACCATTTTTTTTTTTTTTTGCCAAAAAAGGGTCTCTACTAGGCCTGTCAATCGGGCCGTATGAGCCGGGCTTTAACAAGCTCAGGCTCAGCTCACATAATAAATCGGGTTGTGAGCTTCGGGCTATGAGTTTCGGGTTTGTAAATGTAAAGCTCAAGCTCAGCTCACAAAATATTCGGGTTGTGAGCTTAAGCTCACGAGCCTAAACCTATTGAGATACTTCTACAATTCAACAGCTCCAACACAATACAAAACTACAAGTTTTCCTTTAATTTTGTTCCCAATAATAAAAAATAATATGTCATTAATTGTACAAATTTCAGTTACTTTGCACATAATCAGTAACTACTCATTTGATTGAAACTCTTGAGAGACGATTACTTACAATGAGATCATAATAATTCCATTGTAAGCATTAGAATTATATTAGAATTATAGTTCCTTACTTTTGTTAAGCATCTACTTTTAGTACACAACAACCACATAATAGATGTATGAAAAATCTTAAAAGCAAGAACTTCTCATACTCTAACCGGCTTGCACAAGCCCCAAGTAGACTAGTTGCAACACTCAACGCAAATCTAGTTAATTAAAGTGTGTACTTGGCGAATTATGTTGAGCAATCCTCAAATTTAGGGAGGAAGAAGTTGATGAAGTTGTTTGAGAGGGGAGGAAAATTTAGGAATTTGAGTGGTGATGGGGTTGTTTGAGGAGGGAGAGAGGAAAATTAGAAATTTGGCCGGCGATAGAGTTGTTTGAGGAGAGAGAAAATATTAGGGATTTAGTTAATATATTATATATAATTTTATATTATATATGTGTGTGTCTAATTTTATATTTGAGTTATTATATGTATACATGTATATATATATATATTAGGAGATATATTAAGGATTTAGTTAATATATTATACATAATTTCATATTATATATATGTGTGTGTATGTAATTTATATTTAGGTTATATATATATATATGTTTTATGAGCCGGGCCTTATACGGGCTGAGCCTATTGAGGCCCAAGCTCGGCTCAAAAAAATTTCGTGCCTAATATTTAGGCCCAAGCTCAGCTCGACCCGATCAAGAGTTAGGCTCACGGGTTTTTTTGCGGGCCGAACGGGCCGGGCTCGGGCTGGCTCGGCCCCATTGACAGTCCTAGTCTCTACTAGTTCAAAATTTTACGTCTGAAAAAGTAGTACAATAATATTCTTCCAATAATATTCTTACGGTGATATTTTTTAAGAAACAGTCCAAAATACTTTATCCAAGCATGCTGAAAAATCATGCAAATTGGGGTTAATTACCGAATTATCGCATTTTATTCGAAATAAAAAAATTTGTTCTTTTAATTTTTTCCCAAACTAGGGAAAGTTGATTTCTTGAATATTGACTTCTTCAATAATACTTAAAAGGGAAGAGAGAGAGAGAGAGAGAGAGAGAGAGAGAGAGAGAGAGAGAGAGAGAGGACATAGACTTTCACCTTTACACTAGTGTAATCCTCTCTTTAGAAGATTGGAGCAATCGAAGAGCACCAAACAATAATTGAAACAACAAACAGTAAAAATAATAATAATTTAAAATTTCAATGAATATTAAATATTAATCAAACTTGGTTTAATTAATTAACAAATCATACTAGATTGAACTCGTATCGAGTTTAACTCGATTCGAGTATGGAATAGTTTTGTTTGCTCCTCTATGCCCATCTTATGACAAAGAAATAGTAAAGAATATTGAAGCTATAATCTTGTGTAACTATTAATATTTCTATCAATTCTATTCTTAACCCCTTCATCTCTAATTAATGGATCACTTTTGCCATTAATTTCTGAGATTATTTCCTGAGATTCTTATGTTTCCCAGGTGTGATCATACTTTGAAAAATATTTTGCACATTAGCACCAAAAAAAAGAAAACACACACAGCGGATGTTTATTTAACATATGAAAAAATAGGCAAGAAAAGACGAATTACAAAGTAAAGTACCTTCAACACATATATTGAGAGTAGCATACACTCAAGGCACAATTGCCTTAATCTCATCCAAAATTTTTTTAAAATCTCGACTCTTCTCAACTCAATATAATAATAAAGCTCCCTATATATAAATTAACAAATTTTGAATAATAAGAAACCTAATTGGAATTAGAGAATATAATTGTAATAGAAAACTAACAAATAATACTCAATATTTTAAATAAATAAATTACTAAACACACAACTAAAACATATTTTTTAAAACTAAATCAGAAACTTATAACTCTTTATGAGTTGGGCTTAATTACATGCCAACTATGCCTCTCTTAAACCAAAACTCTCTCTCCATCGCAAACAATGTTGGTGTACTCTATCACAAACCCCATCGGGAACAACATGATCAATTAATATCTATATACTTCTTCAATTGCAATCTTCAATCTATCTTTTCAAACTACCAATTTATGATTAATATTCATCTTCCAAATATCTATTCAAGCAATTTATGTACTAGGATAAATATTATTTTATCACTCACTTTTTACAATTTTTGCAAGACCTGTTTTGTATTTTTGGCTGATCAGATAAGCCAAATAAGCTGCTATTTGTTAAATCGATAACCAGATAAGCTGCTATTTGTTAAATCGACCATTTGCAATGAGGAGGGATTAAACAAAGCCCGTGGCAGAGCGGCTCAAATCCTCTGTCTAATATTATGGTGTCCAATTGTGTCCAATCGATTAAACGACGTTGTATAATTCACTCTCCTACAATTTAGTTAGTTTACTATAGGATAGTAAATTTTTAAAACGGCTCACTTATCAGCTTGGCTTGAGGCTCAAAGAAGTTCACTAACAATATAACACTAATAAAATCTAAAAAGATATACATCCAAATTCTAAAACCTATCTCTTCTGGCCTTCCTCTAGAATTCTACAGTTCTATTAAATCAAACAAATTCCAACGTCTTCATCTAGAATTCTACTGTTCTGTTAAATTAAACAAATTGTAATGAAATGGCTGAACTTTAAATTTTTTTTTTAAAATTGAGTTTCTTTCCTTTCGAAGCTAAACCGACACTTTATATTTAGTTGGCTTTGTAGTTATTTTAGAACCACTCTACCTCTAACCCAAAGTGAATATTATCCTACATAAAAAAATATGAGATTTTAAGAAAAGCATGTTAATTTTATTTTTTTCCCATTTCTTCGACTCCATGTGAACTTTGAACTACTACTCCTACAAATTGCTGCATTCAAGTGTAGAATGGGTTAGTTCATATTCTGGAATTTGCTTGATTTTTCTTTTTCATTTTTGAGAAATAAAAGACCTATCATATTAAATTAGAAATATCCCCAGAGAAAATAGTGTTATTAATATTACTCTGGGTTAAGGATTGAAGTGCTGCATTTTCTTTTTCCAAAATATCTCCATATGTTGAGTGCTTCCTTGCAGATATATCGTAAACTAAATTAATAATTGAATTGTATTTAGAATGTGCATTAGTAATCTTTTTTTTTTTTTGCTAAGCACTGTATCGAATTTAAGTTGATATATAATCTATTTAGGTGATGTAGTTGGAATGCCTAGAAAAGAATGGAGGATTAAGAATTGTATATATAAAGTACATATTATTATGTTTTTCAATGTTATATAAGATTTTTGGACGTCAACTATATGTTATGACCTACTGATTTTGTATAGAATTGGCTTCAATATTGGCTTTGTATAGATATGTTGAATTAAAATAGAAAGCCATATATGATATGATCTTAGGCTAATTATCAGTATTCAAGACGCCAATTTGGCATGAACACGTGAGAGAGTAATTCCAAACTCCAATTACTAAAATAGTGTCTAGTATGGATTGAGACAAAATATGAAAGTGGTAGTCCCAATTAATCTGTAATTTAATAGCTATTCAATTGGTATTCTTCCGAAAAACTCATATGATGCTCAAGTCATAGTGTAACAAAAAATGCTATTGTAATATTATAAAGCAAATTTTGATACAAAATTATAATAATTCCCTTCAATCAATTGACAAAAAATCTCAACCATAATTTTAATGCAAACTAAAGACTTCTTCTTCAATATTCTTACACAAAGAAAAAAAAAGAAAAGAAAGTCACATTACTACCATTTTTTGTTCAACGAATTTCTTGATATTAAACTAGATAATGCAAGGACTGAATAGTTCCTAAAGGCAATGAAATTAAATCTAAATATCCTTTGTTCTTTTCATTTTGCACCCACAAAAGCCTCCCAGACATGCACTTGGAGAACTGCACTTGTCATTGCAATTAGCACCACTGCCACTTATTGTGTTGTAGTTATTCAAGATCAAGCTCTCAAAGTCATGCTGTTTTTGTGCCTATAATACAAAAAGGAAAAAGGACACAAGATCCTTTTAAATATTTTGGTCAAATAAACAAAATATCAATGCCCAAGATTTTGGATCTCTAAATTGAAGCACAAAGATAAATTCCATATTCTTTTATTATAAAAAAAAGGTGAAATAGGTTCCATTAACATATTGTCAAACGTCAAGTTATCATGCATGTCATACGTATAGGAAAAAGAATGTAAGTAAGCCATAGAACTTGACCTATACAGCAAAGGATAAAAGCACATATGAACAATAACAATATACCCTTTTGTTATGAAATTCAAACAAAACGAATAAATCAAGCGTGAATGATGTCTGTCTGACACAAGAAAAGAACTTGCAGAAATGCATGATACAACACATCCAATCAACATAAAAAGCTTGAAGAAGGTTAAATACAATAAAAGAACTGAAGAATCCAAAACTATGAAGAATAGGTAAATAATGTCAAAGACAGAGCAAATAATGTCAACGGGAGATTAATCTTTTCTCCATAGCCAACTTACAATGTATGATCCTGACCATGCCTCTGCCTAGGGGTAGAATTAAGTTGAATTCTTGAGTTCTTGAGCCCAAACTTTAGATGTAGTATTTCAACTTAAACTCATCTTAAGCTCAAACAAGTTCAAATTGAATCTCTATTTTTGCTAGATTTTGAGTCTCAAACAAGCTCAAATTAAGTCTCAAATAGAGTCTCTACTTCAACTTAAACTCATCTTAAGCTCAAACAAGCTCAAAGTAGAATTTGTTTTCACCTCAATTTGTTTATCAAAAAAGCAAAATTGTAGGCTTGTAAGGATAAATTTTAACTTGATTCTTTTTTAGTTGTCAGTTATTATATTCCTTTCTTATAGTAATAACTAAGAAGAGAGGTAAATTCAGAAGAATATATATTCTATACAAGCACTTATTTAAATTAATCTATTTGTCATAATATTTGGTTTGTTCAACCTAGTCACTGTAGAGTCGTAGCTCGTAGTGTCATGTGAACGACAATTTAAAAATAGAGTACTGTAACATTAAGAATGCTAAAATATGTTCACAATTTAAAAATAGAGTACTGTAACATTAAGAATGCAAAAATATCATCAGCATCAATGAACATTTAATCAATATACCTCTAGTAATTCCATCATACTCATTGAACATTGAGTCAACTCTTTTGAACTACAAGGATCAACATAGTGTTGTGTATTTGAATTTGAATATGCAACCTGCCACCCAATACATTAAGAAAAAAAAAAGAATTGGCACAATGGGAAAAAATTCAATAATTTATTTGTGATAAATTAAAATTTCAAAGAAGATAAAGTAATGTTACACCTGTGAAGATTGCATTGATGAATAAAACTGCTGATTAATAGGAACAACTAGGCTCTTAGTGCCTTGATTGTTGTTAGGCTGTTGAATCTGTTTCATACGTCAAAAGTAAGTTTCAAAAAGAAAATATATAGAAGTTGTGAAAAAAAATCAATTTAATATTCAAACATAACCTGAGTAACATCAAGTCTCTGATATTCCATAGCTGGTACATTGGAAGTTATTCTAAACCTTATTAGAGGCTGCCTTTTACTAGTAGATCTCTTTCTTTTTAAGGCTTTTTCTAAGCCACTCTTGAATCGCTTACCTGAGACAGTCTTCTTCTTCATCTTAATTCCTTTAATTTTTATTCTGTTTTCTTCAAAAATACTAATCTCATTTTGGTTCATGAGATTTTTGTTTTTGTTCGAGCTTTGAAAGGCTACTTCTTCACCTTGTAATCTTGCATCTACCATTTCAAGCATTGTCAAGAGACCCTCTTTAGCAATTTTATAGGTATCTTCCGTCTCCGAAGCTCTTGTGACCAATTGAATGTACAACCTACATAATTCCTTATATTGCATACTTGATATTACTTTAGGATCAAGATTACTTGTGTTACAACTAGAATTTTCAACTCCAAAGTATCCAATTTTTGCTTTACGTGTCCACCTCTTCAAAATGTACTGGCTTGGAATTCTTGTAATATTTCTAATAGAAAAAACCTTCAAAACATGGGAACACAAAATCCCAACAAATTCAATTTTTCTACAGTTACAATCAGCTTTGTCATTCGATGAATCATAGACAACTGTATGATGATTGCTCTTTCTATAAGGAGTAATCTCATATGTTGAAATTGATCCAACCTCGCCACAATTAATTATACTACAATCATGGGATTTGTACCATTCAATTTGAAAGCACTTGAAAACTTCAGGTGTATAAACGCTTACTGCATGCTTCAAAATTTCAACAGGAAATGGTAATACTGGCACACTTATACTTGCTCTAAAATCAGCTTTTAACTCCTCATAGCGACGATCTTCAATTAACCTCTCAAAATGATTAAAAAACTGTAGAAACTTGTGCTTGTAACTTACATACCTTTTTATGAGACTATTCATGCTCTCACTTCTTTGGGTTGTCGTCATGTCTGCACAAAAAGTTTGGCGCCCATACACTAATGCCCATTTTTCCTTTAATTCAAACATTCGCCTCAACCAATCATTATTATGAAGATCATATTTATCCAACATTGTCTTCCATGCATTGACAAAATCTTCTTCTTCATCAAAGTCATATATGCATGAGCTGAAATCACTGGAAAAATCTTTGAATTCAGCAAAAACACTACTTAGATGGTTGGCAGCATTTTGATATATGTGCCAAATGCAAAGGCGATGATGCGTGTGAGGCCACCTCGATGCCAGTGCTTTTGCCATTGCCACATCTTGATCCGTAAGAATGGTTTTTGGTGTCTTTTCTAACATAGCTCTAGCAAAAGTATCAAACAACCATTGAAATGTCAAGGAAGTCTCATCATATAGTAATGCAGCACCAAAAACAGCAGTTTGCTTGTGATGGTTTACACCCACAAATAATGCAAAAGGACGACCTTCATTGTTTTTCCTATACGTTGTATCAAAGCAAACAACATCTCCAAAATTCATGTAATCTGCTCTCATCTTTGCATCTGCCCAAAATATATTAGTGATCATGTCATCCTCATCAACTTGTATAGCATAAAAGAAATTTGGATCCTCAAATTGCATTTTTTGCAAATATTCAAGAACCCCACCGGTATCCCCCATCTTCATGTCTCTTGTTCTCTTGGATCGCAAATAATTTCTATAATCTTCAGGGATAAAACCTACATTCTCCCGTCCACCTGCTTGCCTCGCCATAAGTTCATGCGATGTTTTCGGTTGAATTCCCACACTATCTGCCATTTGAATTTCAGCTGCTTGAGATGAGGTTATCTTCCGATGACATCTATGCAAGTGTGTTTTGATTGGACTTGAAAGGTAGTGATTATGATCTCGAACAAATTGAGTGACTCGAAATTTGCCGGTCCGTCGAGTGTTGACTTTAAGTTTTGCCAAACAACCAAATCTTGTCTCTGGACGTGGTGCTCTTACAGCAACATCTCGTTTATCACATCTCCTTTTACCTTCTGTACTGCAACAAAAAGTTCTACTAATCAATTTTCCGGTCTTGTCGTTGTGACTTTTGCTTCTTCTTATGCCAAATCCTACGTGTTTTGCATATGTCAAATAAAAGTTGTAAGCCAATTCCTCTGTCTCAAACTCCATGTCAAATTTTGGAATCAGTTCTTTGGGAATGGAGGAGTGAATTTCGTCCAAATCCTTATTACTCATCGAACTGACGAGATCATTTTCGGTCCCTTTATTCGTACTATCACATTTTTCCAGTTGTTCATCAATATTTTCAAAATCTAAACGACGATAAGATGATGATTTACTCCCGATTGAATAGCTAGCATCTGAGTCCTAAAAAAAATGAAATATCATCCAAATAAACATTTTAATTTGATAAAGAAAACAATATTAGAACAAGTTTGGAAAAAGACAAATCAAGTTTGTTAAATATATTCCAATTCCTAAAATTGATCTCTCACAATGAATTTGTGTGCATGTAGTGAGAAAAATGGAGAGGAATATAGAGGAACCTGAATTTTGTATAAATGCCCGTATACAACATAAATCACTACCGCTATTGAAATAATAATGTCTCAAATGCATGGGCTACATCTACAAAGAATTGACTATATTACACCCAATTGGACAAAGGATACTCTACCTAAAATGCCTGTAGACAGAACAATGATGACAAGCAGTTGCAATAGGATTTGGAGCTTCAAATTCCCTTACGGTTAAGAGAATATATTTATACACTTACTATGCAAGCTCCTCACTTACTAGACAAGTCAAATGATGTGGCTAGTGGCTAAGAGAATAGATACTGAAACCTAGCAAGGGAAATTCGACGCTTACCATGGACATAAACAACTTAAAATTTCAGTTAATTTTGAGACTTCCAATCAAAAAAGTATTGATCTGCAGCTTTGGAAAAATGGCAGAACTCCACACCGAAGTGGAAGGCAAGAACAGATAAATTTTAGAATTTGGACGTATATCTTTTTAGATTTTATTAGTGTTATATTGTTAGTGAACTTCGTTGAGCCTCAAGCCAAGCTGATAAGTGAGCCGTTTTAAAAATTTACTGTCCTATAGTAAACTAACTAAATTGTAGAAGAGTGAATTATACAACGTCGTTTAATCGATTGGACACAGTTGGACACCATAATATAATTGTAATAGAAAACTAACAAATAATACTCAATATTTTAAATAAATAAATTACTAAACACACAACTAAAACATATTTTTTAAAACTAAATCAGAAACTTATAACTCTTTATGAGTTGGGCTTAATTACATGCCAACTATGCCTCTCTTAAACCAAAACTCTCTCTCCATCGCAAACAATGTTGGTGTACTCTATCACAAACCCCATCGGGAACAACATGATCAATTAATATCTATATACTTCTTCAATTGCAATCTTCAATCTATCTTTTCAAACTACCAATTTATGATTAATATTCATCTTCCAAATATCTATTCAAGCAATTTATGTACTAGGATAAATATTATTTTATCACTCACTTTTTACAATTTTTGCAAGACCTGTTTTGTATTTTTGGCTGATCAGATAAGCCAAATAAGCTGCTATTTGTTAAATCGATAACCAGATAAGCTGCTATTTGTTAAATCGACCATTTGCAATGAGGAGGGATTAAACAAAGCCCGTGGCAGAAGGCCCACTTAGTTGGTTAAAAGAAATGTTCAACCCTTGCAATTTAGGCAGAGCACTGAATTCCTGGGGAAGATTTCCTAACAAGGAAATATAACCCAAGTTGATATTTTTGGAATTGAAGACCAAGCCCGACAATGAACCTGAAAATCTGTTATCACCGAAATTTAAGTACCGGAGTCTAGTTAAAGCAGCCAACCATGATGGAAATTCCCCGGCAAAGCCATTGCCTTCATGGTTGATATACTTCAATCGGCGCAACTGAGCCAATTCTTTTGGAAGCTTCCCATGGAAACTATTATTGATGATATTGAAATGGACAAGGAAAGAAAGATTTCCCAGTTTAGGAGGTATAGTTCCGACTAGTTCCATGTTGGGAAGGTTTACGGCTGCAATTCTTTGATGACGAGTATTACAAGTGATTCCAATCCAGTTACAAACCGAGGCAGAGGTCGACCAGTTGATTAGGAGGATGTTATGGGGATCGTGTATTACAGCCTTGAAAGCTAGAAGGGCATTCAGATCATTAGTGTTGTTATTGGCTATACTAAGAGCTAAGCTAGTTGTGACAAAGTGCAGCACCACAAGGAAAAGGAAATAAGCTCTATCCATTATTTAGATTATGGGCTAGGACTAGTGCAAATGCAATCAAAAGAGAACGCTTATTGTATCAATACACATATGGAGTATTAAGCCTGGCCTGCTCATTCTTTGATCACGACACTTGTTGCGGTGGAGATCTTTGGGCTTGTGACAGTATGGACCGTACGGTCATATATATTGCCGCTAACTTTTTTTTTTTTTTTTTGATAATAACTCAAAGGGTTAAAGGAGTGAAAAAATGAAGAAATCTAAGATACGACTCACTAACTCATTCAATCCAGACAATTACTGATTGGAGGAGGAGTCAATGGTTCTTAAGTATAGCACACTAACTTGTCCATATGGTCATATATTTCAGCTAACTTGGTTGCTATTAATTTAAAAATTTACCGAAAATGAACAATTCGCAGAATTTAACATGTTGCTAAAGGTGAAGTCATGGGCACGTCAATCAATTATAAAATAAAATGATGATAGCATTTTTGGTCTCCAATGCCTGAAAATTGGCTCAGCATTACCATATTGTTTTCCCGTTACATCCTTTTTCTAGTAATGTCCTTAAACTGGACGGGTTCTAGTAACACTGCACTTCAAGTCTTACGACGAGATGGATGATCTATCAAAAAGAGAAGACAAAAATAAAAGAGGTGGATAAAATTAATTCAACAAATATCTCTTGCTGAAAAAAGAAACTATAAAAGCATAGTGAACATGGACCAATGACCATCTGTCTCATTTTGATAGGTCACTTTCTAATTAAAGAATACAATTAATTTTTAACTTCTAAAAAATGTCCTATTTAATTACTTTGTTATAAGTGAGAGGTACATAGCAAACCGTACATTCACATATCAAATGGAATTAATTTGACTTCTGGTATAATTTTCTATTTTGTATTTAATATAAATATTTAATAATGAATATAAAGATATTTTAAGAACATCATAGATTAATTTATTTTCTCAATAAAGTTAACTAATTTTTTTTTTAAATTGTATAAAAAACTGTAAACCTATCAAATGAAACGGAGGGAGTATCAAAACATGCTTCTTGCATGATTCATGAAGTATATTCGGACAACTGATAATGTTTTTTATGCACTAAAAGCACTAATATGGTTTTTAAAAGTGAATCCTTGGGTTGGGATGAGGTCCGCCAAAATTGTTTCACACAATGGATTTATGATTTTTTTCAGATTGTCATAAAGACAGTTAAATAGGAAGACAGCTAAGTCATGGTCGGCTACCTTTATGTCTAAGTGAAAAACGATTCAAGTGCCACCCGGCTTTCTCTATTTTGCTGTCTTTCTTGGAAAATAAGTCCCAATCGACTTCTTAGTCAAGCTACTTTTAAACAAAAGCAACAACTGAGTGAGAAAGTCAGAGTCGAAAAGGATTGGAGCAAAACAATTTTAGTACCCACCAGCTTTTCCACCATTGCTGTCTTTCTTCGAAAATAAGCTCCAATCAACCTCTAAGTCAAGTCAAGTCTACTGCTCGCTCTTTGAGCTAGAGATTGACAAGGACCGAGACTAAATTTATAATCTGAGCAACTATTCTCTAAGTCTCCGTACTGAACACTTCACCAAAATAATGTCCGAGAGAGGATTCGGTCCCGTCTACACGGATAAAATGACTCTATAAGTTTTGGTAGAACTACATTAAGGTTTAGAAAAAATTTAGAAAATTTGCTATTGTTTTTTATTCTTCATCATCAGCTGTGATTTTATCTTCTATGCATCTTTTCTTCCTTAATCATTTGTTTATTTCAAAACCAGTATAAGAACCAAACAAATTTATCATATAGCATGTATTCTGTTATTATCGGAGATAAACATATTTTCAAATCCATTTTGTTATACCTAATGATTTAATTCCTAATCTATTAATAGATTTGCCCTGCTGTAACACTCAAATAAAAGAAAACTCATAATATTCAATCAAATGACAAACTCTAATGCGATAAATTTTTCTAAATGCATATATTTTTGTCATAATTTCAAATTCCCTGAATTTTTGTTATTCACGCACTATTTTGGTTGCCAACAAAGGAGCAAATGACGTGCTCCAAGGATTAATAGAGCAACATTGATAAAATAAAAAGACTAAAATTTCACTCGAAGGGACATACTTTTTATTTAATTTTTTTGAAAAGACACTCTGGATCTTAAAAATTTTTGTATTGCACATCCATCAACCCTACTATTTCTCAACTTCTTCACTTAACTAATTGGGCATTGATGTCACAGAATTTAATATGAATTAGTACCACGACTCCTGAAGAGGTTTCATGACATTTGACTACAAAGGAAGGAAAAAAATGCACAAAACTTTTCTCACATTTTGGATTTTTTTATCTTTTTCATCACTAACGTTTTAAGTAATGCATTTCTATCCCTTATAAATCTAAAATCCACCAATTGGTCACAAACCGCGATTCTAACCTCTTTTTAAACCTAAAATGGTCACAACTGGTTCAAAATTTAATATGTCTGAAAAGGTACTACAATAATATTCCTCTAATAATATTCTTAGCAATATTTTTAAAAAACCGTCCAAAATACTATATCCAAGCATGCTTATGAATCTTGCAAATTCAGGTTATTTACCAAATTATTGCATTTTTTTCTCAAAACTCAAAAAAAATAATGGTTCTTTTAATCTTTTTCCCGACTAGGAAAGTCGATATCTTGAATATCGACTTCTTCAATAATACTTAGAAGAAAAAAAAATGGTCAAGAAGAAGATACATAGACTCTCACCTATGCACTAGTGTTCTTCTGTCTTTGGAAGATTGGAGCAACCGAGAGCACCAAGCAATAATTGGAGCGGTAAACAATAATTGAAGCACCAAACAGTAAAAATAATTATAATTTGGATAATAAAGTGCAGCAAATTTGAAATTTTTTTCTCTGAATTATTCCAATTTTATGCATGTTGATAAGACTCTTATTTATGGTCTTGATTTGAGTATTAGACATGAGAATAATGAATATAAGGATTCAAATTATGAGTTTTTGGTAAAGGATTTGAAGAAAATACTAAGATTGTAGAATTGAAAGATAAAAAAAAAAAAATTTGATGTTTTTGTGACTTAGAGTTGTCTATAAAGTAGAATATCAAAGAGGCTGAGGAGAAGATGGAGATGGAGAAGTCGACCTTAGGAATATGGACTTCCGTAATTCCGAAAGTTCAATAAAAAGATCAAATTTGGGTAGACTTGCAAATTGGGGCAGCAAACAAATGGAGTCTTTATAGTATTGTTTGGACTCGATTCAACTTCAAAAATAGGCCAGTCCAAACGGAATTCGTTTAATCTCCAAATTAAAATATTTTATTGGATCAAAATTGACAATAAAGATATTTCGCTCGAAAGCTTATAAAACAAACTTAAATTTTTTCTGACTAGTTCAGAATATATATATATGGTAATTATGAATTGGGTCCCAACACAATTGGGACAACAATCACTAAGTGGTAATATTCAATTTTTGGAATTGTTCCCTTTATTTATTTTTGAAAAATATGACGAGATTTGCACTAACAGAAACAAAAGAAATTACATGCGAGCCACAATTTTCAAAAATATTGCTCCAAATATTATGTTCTCTACGATTTTAACCTTTTTTCCATCACCAAGGTTATCATTGGTTTGAATTGTAAAGATTTCACGTAAGATATTAGAAAGATATGGAATTGGATTTAATGGATTTAACTACACAATCCTAAGAGGCCTCCCCTGACAGATAGTATTATTACCGTAGTACAAGATAACTTTACGTGAGCAGATTTAAATTCTCGCTACGAGTGCAATGAGAACTCCATAAAATTCAAAAATTTTGCAGAAACCTCAATACTACTTCGGTGGGCCGAGCAACTGGTTGCATGATTTTAATATTATTATTGCTTGCGAGTTCGTATACCACATTCTAAGGTACGAAGATCTCCTATAGTTCTATCACTACAGGAATAAAATAAGGTCTTGCGGATAAATATTTCTTGATGCTCTTAAATTTTTCAGAAATAAAAAAAGAAACAATTTGTGTATTGGTATCATAGAGCTTTAACTTAGTTACTTAAAGCAAATAGAAAACACTTGGGCCATTGTCCTTTACATAATTTTGCAAAAATGCTCTAAATAGGGGCTATGATTAAAAAGTTAATACTCACTTGGTTGAGGTCAGAGAAAAGTTGTGAACCTAAGCCCCCAAAAAGATTAATATTAATTTAACCCTTCAGTGAATTATGTAGTGGGAAATGATTAGTGGGCAAAATCTGATTGATTCCCAATATGTGGATGTAGTACGTGGCAAGCGAAACGTGTGATATTCAGAAAAACTCTTCGCATTTTGCACTAGGAACCATTTTAAAGGGTCATTAATTGTGACAGCTCTTTTTTTTTTTTTTTTAGCAGTATAAGAGAATATTTCATTGATGACAAAACAGTTACTGCATATAAAAGACTTGGTCAGCTACTTGACTAGTCACTAAGGGTTTGTTTGGTTCATGGATAGGATGAGATGGGATAACTCATCCCCGGATTATAAATCGTGGGATGAGTTATCCGTGGATTCACAATCCCACCTATCTTGTGTTTGGTTGGTAAGAGATTTGGTGGGTTGAATCCTAGGATGAGTCCATCTGGTGTTTGGTTGAAGGATGGATTATCATTTTATTGACTAAAATAACCTTATATTTGTGTAATTTTTTTATTTGATAATTCAACATATATTTAAATAATATTGAAATAATATATCATAATATGCTAAAATATAAATATGGGAATTAGATTGAAAAATATTAAGACCTAGAACATATATATTAACCATTAATAATTTGAAAAATAATATTATATATATATGAGCGTGCGTGCTTGTGGGTATATGCGTGTGTATGATTCATTATTGGTATCCTATGTGATTATTATGACAAATTATTTTTGTATCTGATGAGCCAATTATTTTAGTGATAGATGAAGAGGAAGATAATTTGAATAGTACAAATTGAGAATTGAGAAAAATAAACCCATTTGCAAATAACAACTTCAAAATTAATTTTGTTCATTTGCAAATAACAAAATCAAGATTAATTATTAGTTTGATGAATTAAACAACTTCAAAAAAAATAATTTGGAAGCTTTAAGATCCCAATAAATTACACAACTAGAAGCCCAACATTCATAAGCAAAAAAAATATATATATATTATTTAACACCATACATAATGATCAACACAGAATAATATGCATATTAAAATCCATAATTCATCCAAAAACAACTTTATGTCATGGCATGAAGTTGATTATTAACATGTGAATGCTTGAAATAGACAGAAATAGTTCATAAATACTTTTATTTGATCAATAACTAAACAAACTAAATCATATGCTCCTATTGAGTATCATCTGTACCATATCAGGTTTGTCTTCGTCAGGGAGGCTAAAATATAGATCAAGGCTTTGATGATTCACTGATTATACGTGAAGCAACTCTCAACTTTTCTTGCTTAGATAGCTAGGTCATAGGAGCCAAAGTAGCATAAATCCTCCCTTCAGGCTGATGACATATCAGTGTTCATAACTCAATTCTTTCAGCTATCATGCCCAACCTGGCCTCTGTTTTCTCTGTAAATTTTCCCAAAGCTTCGGCCACTGCAGCTAATCCGCCATTTTCATCCTCAGATCGTGATTTTCTTTTTTTGGCTCTATCCTTGTTGCCATCTTTAACTTGCTTACTAGAAGTTGGAGTGACTTGATCTTGTGTATCAGAAATTATCGTTAATATCTTCAAGCCCCTCGACGTAATTACTTTCTGCACCATCAGTTTCTTTCTCAATCGCATTAAGAGCATCATTTATAGCCTTCTGCATGTTGTCCAGTAGCTCTATCTTTACCAAAAATTTCTAACCCAATCCTCATAATAAGGCCAGGATTTAAATCTCATAGACTTTGCATCTGGATCAATCTATTTAAAAAATTATTGTTAATTAATAAAATATATAACTAAAATTAATTAACTTGAACAATGTAATAAAATAAATATTAAATTATAAATGTTACCTTAATGTAGTTCTCCCAAACATCATCTGAGTCGACAGTGATGATTTTGTCAACAAAGTTCCAACCAAAACCACTCTTCCCTAGCATAGATGCCAATGAACCATAATTTTTCTTCCACATTTTAATTTTTGATTCAATATGTGGAGTAGCTTTTAAATCAGTTGATGGAAATACTTTAAGCATTGCTTTTTCAAGTACTACAGTGTAGCCAGACCGAAATGTGCCATTGTCACACTTCCAACCTGTTACGCAAAGTTCTTTCAAAGCACTTATTAATACATCTTCTTCTCTAGATGTCCATACTCGTCTACTTTTTTCAGTTTTCTTACCCTTTCCTTTAATTTGACCAATTGAAGGGAGTTCCATATCTATAAAAGAACAATCAATATTGTAAATTAAAATGATATAAAGTAAAAAAATAATATTTAGTTATAAAAGAAACAAATCATAAAAAATAATAATACATGCATGATCTATTAAATTAAACAATCATCCAAGCAAATAGTTTAAAGTCTGAAGAACAAATAGTATTCAATCACCATAATAATAAATTTAAGAAATAGTATCTCCTATCAAATTTCAAAATACATGTCTCCATTCATTATACATAGAGGTTGCAAGATTTTCTCTCCACTCATTCCACTCATTAGATGTTTCAACCGTATCAATAATTTCTTCATTAGTTTCTTCAGCTTCATCTTCCTCATTATCCAAACTATCCTGAAGTTGATCTTCTATAGGATCAACTGACATCTCTTTGCTGAATAAAATTATGCAGAAGACAACAAGCCATGATAATGCGATTTTGGGTCTTAATAGGATAAAAGTTTGGACCATGTTTTAGGATATTCCACCGCATTTTCAAGAGTCCAAAACATCTTTCTATGACATTACGTGCAGAAGCATGCTTCATGTTGAAAAATTCATGATTATTTTGGGGAGCTAGAGAACCTTCTCCCCACTTCTTTCAAGTGATACCGTTGCCTTCTATATGGTGCTAAAAATCCTGGACCCATTTGTATAACCAGCATCACACAGATAGTAATTACCTGAAAAATGACATCTTAATCAATTTTTTTTAAAAAAACCATTACATATTTACTTTTTATGTCAAACATACCAATAGGGACTTTTCAAGCCATCCGCTCTACTGATTGCATCTCTAAGAACTCTTCCATCTGCAGCAGATCCTTCCCACCCGGGTAAAACATATACGAATTTCATATTTCTGTCACAAACTCCAAGACATTTGTTGCTACCTCTCCTTTTCTTGTCCTATATCTTGGCTTATCAATTTCTGACACCTTTACTTTAATATATGTTCCATCTAAAGCACCTAAGCATCCCTTGTTCAGAATGAAAGACCACACAATATTAGATGTAAATAAAACACCTTTTTTCACCAAAATGTGAATAAATATTTTTGATAGGTACCTTAAACCACCTCCATCTTGGATCATTGCAATCTTGAGGAACTGGTTGTGGGTTAACAAGGAGTTGGGAATGCAATCTCAAAAGTGCTTGTAGCACAGCATGAAAGTATCTGACTAACTGTTTGCCCAGATCTCATAAAACTAAATTTGACAGTACGGATTTTTGTGATGATGTGCCAAAATGTTTACAAACATTGCTACTTTTTCTTCAACCCTAACATGTCTAGAGTCAACTAACCCTCCATTTACTCGTAGCAAATAACAAAGTCTTGCAAATGCATTCCTATTCATTCTCAAGTTATCTACACACCATGTATCACTAAAATGGATAAGTCTATCAAGATGTTTAATTTGATCCTCTATTCTCTCACTCATGCTATAACTTGCTATGCTTCTTTTACGTGAATAATTTAGATGATGATGACATGCGACTAATATCATAGTTATAACATATATAGATTGCATAATAATTTCTTCCAACTCCACAAGCACATCAGTCTTTGTTCTCATAGAATCCATTACGTGATATGATCACTGAAATAAAATAAAAAAGTAATTAAGAAATACATATATAATTATTATATCGAATACGATATAGTTACTACTCTTCTAAATATTTTAATTAATTAATTAATTAGTTGTCATAAATGATACTTGGTAGTATGTCGTGATAACCAAATAATGTGAATTTAGTTAAGCTAAATGCAAGCTTATCTAAATTCACATTATTTGGTTGAAAATATGAGGGATCTATTGCTCTATATCTTATAATTATCAAGGACTATATTGCTTCATTTTAAATTTTAAGGGCTCAAATTAAATTTGAGAATATGTCCAGACTATTGGGCAATTTGCTCTAAGTTAAATACTAAATAAAATCTTAGATAGATTTTTGCAGTTTAGGATATACTCAAATGGTCCGCTTTTCTAAATGACATTTTCCAATAAAGAAGATGAATACAATAATGGTCTTGTACTTCAAACTTTTTTAGTATAAGAAAAAAATAAATACTCGAATTACTCACCTTGAGTACAAACTTTTTTTCACTGATTTCTGTTTGAAGTTTTAAATGTTTTAGTTATTCATGTTCCATATCAAGTTGTTCTTGTCGCTAACGTAGTTATTTACTCAAAACAAATTGGTCATTTAGCAATACAAAATTATTACAGGCTTAAGAACTTAATTGAAGTGCCTACACACAAGATAAATATTATGAAAAGTAGACTACAATCATAGTTTATATAATGGATTAATAACTGAATGATTGCAGTTAAAAAAAAAAGGGAAACAACAAATTTTATCCATAGAACATATACTTTAGCTACTGCAAATCTATTGTTGCACATGAACCTTTACATGACAAAAACACGGTTCTTATGCCATACAATCCTAAAAAAATTTCTGATATATTTTTCTATACACATATTTTATTGACATAGAAATTAACAAAAACCATATGAATTACGCTTCTTTCTTTGAGGATGTAATATATTTGGATGAGTATATCAACATTAAAATGGTTTGATTAGATAATGCTATTTGTAGTCCATTGAAATTCTAGTACATAGTAAACTTGCCAACGTGATGCGTCTAATTAAGAGGAATGCTCGGATTATGAAGCACACTTCTTTATTTAATTTTAATCACTAGATTACAAATGCCTCCTGGAAATTAACTTATGAAAGTACCTAAAATTGACTTATGAAAGTACCTAAAACCAAACATACACTATTCACTATTGAGGACATAAACATTCTTACAAGAAAGATATTAGCCAAACCATTCATGTCCCACTAACAAAAACTGTTGGTGAATGTTGAAATAACTTAAGTTGTTTAAGTTGGGGTGACTAGCTCACTTGAGCTTGGGAATAATTATATATTGCTTAGAAATTACTTAATTCCAAGTTTTAAAAAAAATAGTATTTCTTGGCAAAGTACAAACTACAAAAAGCATCAGATTTGTACCAGCTGACTCTTGAAACTCTTTCAAACTACATAGAGCATCAGACTAAGGACACTTACATTATTTACATCTTTGATTTGGACTTGTCTATACATTCAACTAAAGCTTCTAATCTATGCAATAGCAGCATTCCTTCCTACGCAAACACATAATCACCAGCACACAAACCACATCTTCTCAACTAAGCAAAAATACTTGATGGCATATGCTAATTGAGCAAATCTTATTTAATTACAAAGTTCCAGTTGATGATAATATACAACTAGAAAAAGAGCACTAACAAAACTTAACCAGTTCCATGCTATAAAACACAAGCACATTCTAGTCAGCATGGATCTAATTACAAAGATGTGAAATCTAAGCTCTCTATTTCTCAATACCTGTTCAAAGTTTCCAAGATAACAGAAGAAGTTTTATAGACTACAATTTAGGATGATTTTTACTGTAAATCCTCAAATTTGGATTCCAAAAAAGTCATACAACTATGATCGTACTCATCTTCAACAAGACAAGAAACAAATCATACAAATCAACTCCAATATTTGCCAATTCAATAACTTAGTCAAGATCCCCTATTTGTAAATAATTCATGTTCTGTATAGTGAATTATGTACTGTATTATATAAGCAAAATTAATAAAACTACTCAAAACAATGAGAAAACCCTTGCATATTCCAGCACATCAATTCTCAATACGTAAAGATATAAGTAAACCTTCAATCAATATGTGAAAAAAAAAAGTATAGATGTAAGTAAACCTTCAATCAAATTAATGGTCGATGTCATTAGTTTCTTTTCCAATTGATTGAGATAAAAAACATAATTTCATGACAACAATATTAGTTAAAAAAATTGTTCAATGAAAAAGAATAAAAATCAAACCTTTACGGGAGAGGAGTCTTGGAGATGATTTGAGAAGACGCCAAAACAATTGGAAGAGTCCAGCAAAAATTTTATCCTGTGTATGCCAAAACAAATTTTTTGGAGGATTTGAGAAGATGTCAAGGGGAGTTTTGTTAAGATGGCTGATTTATTTTGATTGGGTTAGGGTTAATTTTGTCTAATTTTTTTTTAATCCCACGTATGCTTCATCCCTGGATAAGTAATTCCAACCCCCTCATGGGATTATTTTATCCCATGAATGAGGGATTATGTTAGTTAAGTAGGATTACTAATACTACTTAAAAATTCAACCAAACATGGGATGACGTGAGATTAGTTATCCAATCCCATGTTATCCCATGAACCAAACATACCCTAAGAGATCTTTACAATATCTATACATAGCTAATACAAATCCTATTCAATATATCTACAAAAATGTCAAAAGTATAGCTATCAGATTTTTTAGCAATCAAAGCTCTTGTGAAACAGTCCCCACTCCATTACCAATGTCCACTCCATTACCAGTTTCCAATTTTGATGATTAAGTGGGACTTTCCTCAAAGAACTTGTTACTTCCCCTACTGATTCTCATACTTGTTGTACTACTTTGCTAGCACTTATGTGAGTCTTTTGATATAAGCATTGGTTGTGAGCTCTCCAGATGTGATACACGGTTGAAGCAAACATTAATCTCATTAACTTATCAGTGAAAGAATTGGTTTTACAGTTGATGCACATTTATTGTGATAGCTCACAGTTGAAGATTCTTGGCTTTCTTCTTTCACTTTTACTTGCCATTACTTCAAACATTTTGAATAAATAATCTTCAGAAGTGTTAATGTAATTATATGTAAATATGTTAAGTCTATCAATTAGCATCAATTAAAGATTTTAGGATGTCAATATATGTAAATATGTCAAGTCTATCAATTAGCATCAATTAAAGATTTTATATGTCTATTCTAGTCTAGGTTCATTTGTCAAGATTGTCTAGATTTATTTTAGTCTAGGTTCAATGTAATATTTGTCCAGATACATTTTGTACAAAGCCTATAAATATAGGCATAAACCTTTGTACACAACAATCAGAAATACGTACAATTTTCTTGCACTTTAATCATTCTAACATGGTATCAGAGCCTTCATCCGATCCTTGTTAGTTTTTTCAACTCTCCCTTTTGGTCTAGATTTGGTTTGTTTCTTTTCTTGTCACTTTGTTTTTTTAACACAACCAAACTGATTCTTTAGGTTTTTCGGTTTTTTGAATTTGATTTTGACATCCATTTGCTCTAGCTTTGCCTCTAAAGTCCTATACTACTTATCTAGCCTTTATTTGGTATTTTTGGTTATTACCTATGGCTCAAACTGATGTGTCACAATCCATTCATATTATTCTTGATGGCACTAACAATTCTCATTGGGCACAAGCATTCCAAAATTTCCTTCATGGATGTAAACTTTGGAAATATGTCACTGGTAGTGTCACTATTCCTATTGCTACTGATGGAGAATCCCCTAACAAATTCAATGAACATTTTGAAGAGTGGGACAGTAATAATCATAAAATTATCAACTGGATCACCAATACATCTGTGCCTACAATCAATCGCCTCTTCAAACGTTTTGACACTGCAAAGGGATTTGGGAATTTTTGGCAGATCGCTATACTGCCACAGATCTTTTTCGATAGTATCAACTATCTCTTCGTCTACATGCTATGAAGCAACAACCTGAGCAGTCTGTTCAAGACTTCTATTCATATATGGTATGTGTTTGGGATGAAATTGCTAAATCCGAACCACAATAGGAACATGATAGTGAAGCAGATAAGTTTTATGCCTATCGTGATGCTCATTGCCTTATTCAGTTTCTTATGGCATTGCTTGATGATTTTGATGCTACTCGCACTTCTCTCCTCAATAGGAGGCCACTTCCTTCTCTTGACATTGCTCTTAAGGACTAAATTTCTAAAGAAACTCGCAGGCACACATCTATGCCACAATCCATTGATATGGTCCTTGCTACTTCTCGTTCTTCTACATCCCATTCATCTACATCATCGCCTCTAGTTTCCACTAATAAATCAACTATTGAGTGTTGATATTGCCATCGTCTGGGCCATACTATATCTGAGTGTCACAAACTTCAACGCAAAAAGGCAAGTCAAGGACAAGTCACTTGGAATTCTAATCCTCACACTGCTGCTGCCTGAGTCTACTAGTGCTTTAACTCCTGAGCCTTCATCTTCTGCTACACTCTTTGCTACTGCTCTCGAGGCCATTGTTTCTTAAGTTCTTGCTCGTACTACTCAACCAGTTGCTAATGCTCTTTTTACCACTCCAGGCACCTCTTCATAGCTCATTGATTCTGGCTGTTGTAATTATATGACCTATGATTCTAGCATTTTCTGTTCAAAATCATTTCCTTCACAAACTGTTTCAATTTCTACAGCCGATGGTTCTATTTTACCTATCACACATATTGGTACTATTTCATCCAACAATGTTTCTCTATTTGATGTATATTTTGTTCCTCAATTATCCTTAAATCTCCTGTATGTTGGTCAATTATGCGACCTTGATCTCCATTTATTCTTTTCTCATGCAAGTTGTGTTATTTAGGATCCATTGACGAAGACGATCATTGGGACCGAGCATAAAGTTGGATGACTGTTCGAATTAACATCTCTTCATCTTCCACCTTCTCGTGCACTTGTTGTTTCCACTATGTCTTTATGGTATTCTAGATTAGGTCATCTCTCATGTTAAATTAAATTCTTTAATTTCTGATAGCAAATTAGGAATTGTTAAGTCTGGGTCTTTTGATTGTATGCCATGTCAATTAGCAAAACAACCTGCTTTATCTTTTAATAAAAGTGATTCTCATGTTCTTGCACCTTTTGGTTTAGTTCATTTTGACGTTTGGGGTCCTACTCCAACTCCAACTATGGGAGGTTCTCGATATTTTATTATTTTTGTTGATAATTTCTCCCAATATACATGGGTTTATCTCTTAAAGTCTCGTTTTGAACTTCTCTCTATCTTTCATGAATTTAATACAATGATGCAAACTCAATTCTCCAAAACTATTAAGCTGTTTAGATTTGATAATGCTCGCAAGTACACTTCTAGTGATTTTGAGACCATTCTAACCTCTCAAGTAACATTCCCCCATTTATCCTGTCCAAGCACTTCACAACAAAATGGTAGAGCAGAAAGAAAACATCATCATATTTTAGACATTGTTCGATCTCTACTTATTTCTGCATCACTACCTGAACCATTCTGGGAAGAAGCAGCTCTTGCTACTATATATATCATCAATTGGGTCCCGTCTTCTTGTTTCCAAAATAAATCTCCATATGAGACATTATTTGGTACTACTCCTAACTGCTCACAAATTAAAGTTTTTGGATGTGCATGTTTCGTCCTTCTTCAACCTCATGAATGGTCCAAGTTAGAGCCTCGTGCTCGTCGTTGTTGTTTTCTTGGTATGGGATAGATCATAAGGGTTATAGGTGTTATGATCCCACTTCTCGTAGGTTGCAAATTTCTCACAATGTCATTTTCTAGAAACATAAGTTCTTCTATACTATTCCTAAAACTAATTTACCTTCTCCTTCTTTACCACCTCATTTTACCAATTCTTCTGTTGAACTCTTTTCGAAATATTCTACCAATGGATGTTCATCTCCAACTTCAGAACAGTCATTTGTGCCTCTTGACGAGTTGTCTTCACCAGTGGATCTACCAGATTCTGCTCCACCTAGTTATCCTTCTCGAGTAAGAACTCAACCAATCTATCGTTGTGACTGTCATTGTTTTTCTATTTTATCTACTTTACATGAGCCTACTTCTTTTCGGGAAGCTTCTTCTAACCCGTTGTGGCAAAAAGCTATGCAAGAAGAGTTAGATGCTTTGCTCAAAACACATGGGATTTAGTTGATCTACCTCCTGGCAAAATTGCTATTGGCTCCAAATGGATTTATAAGATCAAGACTCACTCTGATGGGTTTGTTGAATGTTACAAAGCTCGCCTTGTTGCTAAAGGCTACAGCCAGGAGTATGGCATTAATTACAAGGAGACTTTTGCTTTGGTTGCTCGTCTCACTACTATTCGTACTCATATTGCTATTGCTGCTGTTCAACGTTGGTCTCTTACTCAAATGGACGTGAAAAATGCATTTCTTAATGGTGATCTGGTTAATGAAGTTTATATGCGACCTTCTCCTAGCTTTTCTCATCCTCCTCACAAGGTCTGTCGTCCTCGTCGTGCCCTTTATGGACTTAAACAAGCTTCTCGGGCTTGGTTTGCCAAGTTTAGTTCTACACTTATTAACTTGGGTTTTGTATCCAGTCCTCATGATTCTGCTCTTTTTCTTCGTCGAACAGCAACTGGTACCATCTTATTACTTCTTTATGTTGATGATATGATCATTATAAGTGATGTAGACACCAAATTTTGACACACTATTTATTTTCAAACACCGGGGGGCATGTTTGCATTTTTAGGACAAATTTTAATTTTTTAATAATCTTAGGGGGGCAAAATAGTAATTTTATCTGTAAATATTTTTCTAACAATTTTTGGGGGCTTTAAATTCATATTTTTTTACTTTTATATGAATTTATTAATTTCTTATAATTTTTCTAGATTTAATTAGTATTTTTTATATTTTTATCAGCATAAGGGCAAAATGGTAATTTCATCTCGCGAATACCATTTTAGCTCATTTTAAGTTCCAAATTCATTTTTCAAATTCTTGAGGCATGTTTCTGAATTTTTTTAATTTTTTTGAGGTCAATAGTTATTTTTCTGCAAATTTTCATTGCCCAAGGGCAAAATCGTCATTTTACAAATTAAATTCATTTTTGTCAAATTTTGAGTCGAAAAGGCGTTTTCCAATGTTTTAAGATTATTTTTAATTTTTGATAATTTTTTGAGATCAATAGCTATTTTTTTGCAAATTTTCATTGCCCAAGGGCAAAATCGTCATTTTACAAATTAAATTCATTTTTCACCAATTTTGAGTCAAAAATGTATTTTCTAGTGTTTTAAACTTATTTGTAATTTTTGATAATTTTTTGAGGACAATAACTATTTTTCTGTGAATTTTGTCATCCAATGGCAAAATTGTCATTTCACATTCCAAACTCGTTTTTCACCAGCTTTTGGGTCCCAAAATTCGTTTTTAGATTTTTAACATGTTTCTAAGTTTCTAATTTTTGCAGAGTGAATTAGTGTTAATGAATTTATTATTTACATTTTTCTTGATTCTTTTTTTTTCCTTTATTGTGAAAAATAAATTTTTAAAGGATAAAGTTGTAATTATTGTAATCAAGGGTATTTTTGTCTTTTAATCATTTCTTGGAAGTTAAGATTTGTGTACTATAAATACCCCACTTAGGGATTAAAAAAAAAAGGAGGAAGAATTGAAAAACCCTAAAACACTTTTGCTTTTATGATTTTCTAGATTAAAACACACACATCTCACACCCAAAAACACACACTTGAAGCCGCGTCCATCACTTTGTTACTGTTCATCGTCTTTCTCAAGAGGGCTACTACTGTTCATCACAAATAAAATTTTTAGCTTAAAAAGGCAAGTTCTTAGTTGTTTTTCCCTTTGTTCTGATTTATTTTTTTCTATTTTTATGTGAAGTTAATCAAATGTCTTTATTTGCTAAGATTTTAATTGAGTTTTCCTCTGAATTTTGCCTTCTGTATTTCTGGGTTCATATTTTCCCTTCTTGATTTGTCTGTATTTCTGGGTTTATGTTCATATTTCTGGATTCATATTTTCCCTTCTTGATTTGTCTTCTTGTCTTCTCCACCGATGATCTGCACACATTACACACAAAGCCACACTCTCACCATCGTCTCCCTCCTCCTTCTTCCATCATCAATCACCACCATCTCAAGTCCAGAAACAATCTGTCACCACACAAACAGTCAATTCGAACTCTAGTTCATCCAATTCAATTACCACCAACATCATCAGCCTCCTGAAAAGCAAACAAAAATCTGCAAAAGCCATTTCAGCCCCTACGCACAAGACCTCCACCTACCCAACATTCTTATCCCAGCTCCGTCAAAAACGAAATACAAAACCACCCAAAATCAATCGCAAAATAACAACCCACAAAATCACAAAAACCACCCCTGTAGACCCCAATCCACCATTTTTACCGTTGCCTCCCGTCGTACCATTGCCAACATCATCACCATTAATCCCATAGCCATTACTCCCCCAAGCCCTGCAAACCACTACCCCCTGCAACCACCAAGCCACCTCAGCGCCATCACTAAACAGCCAAACAATCACTTAATTCACCATCAATAGCAGCCGAAAAACTAACAAATTTCACTTCACCCTTTCCTGCACCAAAACAGACACTAGCAAATTTTCCTAAAAAATCACACGCATCGCACACACTAATTTCAGTTATAAATTCCCATCAATTTGATCACATCATCTCCACAATCCAAATCACTATCAATTGAACTCCCACAAACCACAAATCAGAAACATCACCAGCTCCGGCCACTAGAGTTGCGCAACCAGAAACCTCACCTGCAAAGAAAACAGAGCAAAACAAAAAAAAAAAAAAGGGGACAACCAAAATCCATCACACCTGCATAAACACACTTCACAAACTCTCTTCATTTTACCAGCCACAGACACACAATCACAATTTCAAAACACACACAAACACGCACAATTTCGCACTTGCATTTAATTCACACACAACATATACACACAACACGCACACAGAACTCTTACACACGCACTTCACACACACCACAAAGTCAACTCCCAGCCTCACCGCACAAACAGAGAAATTGAATGGGGTGCGAGAGAAGTAGAGAGAGAGCAGAGGGGAATCAAAGAGAACAGAGGCGAGGGAGAGAACGGAAGGAAGAAACTGGGGCAGATTAGGGAGGAAACGAAAAAAATAGAAACAAAAGAGAATAAGAAAAACAAAAAAAAAGAGAGAGAAATTAGAGAGAAGGGGAAAGCCGAGAGAGAGGAGTTTGACTTCGGGGGGGGGGGGCTTCGGTTGAGAGAAGAAGCAATCGAAAGGGAAAGTGAGACGGAGATGAGTAAAATAGAGAAAGACAGAGAAATAGAAGGAGAGACAGAGAAGGGACGGTAAGCAGAGGTGAAGAGAAGAGACAGAGAGCAGAGATGAAAGACGAAGAAGTAGAAGACAAAAGAATAGAGAGAAGGAGGAGCTGCAAAGAGAAAAGAGGGAAGAAAAGTGAAATCTGTAAAGAAATAGAGAGAGATCGTGAGCGAGAAACAGAGAAAGGAAAAGGGGATAAGAGAGAGAAAGGAAAGAAAAAATGAAAAGGAAATGATAAACCGATTTGGAAAATTAGGGATTTTACTTGTTTATTTATTTATTTTTTTTCTTTTTTTTCTTTCTTCTCTGATGGATTTGTTTTCTGTTTTGATTAATAGTTAATTTAGTCTTGTCTATTTTAGTTCATACTAATGCTTTAAGTTAATTAATCAAGGCAATTGAGTTAATTAATTTGGATACTTAAGTTAGTTTATTTGATTTAGTTTAGTATTTTTATTATTTATTTACCAAAGAATAGTTATTTATGTTTTGGTCCTTGGAGATTTTAGGTAGTGTTTATTGTACCACTTGCATATTCTTGGTTTCTGCAATTGATCCTTTGCTATTTCTTGATTGACTCTCCACACTTTAAAACCTTTTCAATTAAGTCTTTTATAATCATAGATTGGTCTCCCTAGGTTTTATTTCTTTTAATTATGTTCTATAATTTGCAAATTTCCCCATAATTGCTGAATTACTATTTTGCGTACCCCAATTTACTTTGACTTGCATTTTGTTCCCTAGATTTTGTGTAATCTTTCTAATTTTGCCCTTAATTAGTTAAATTTTTCATTTTTTTCCTTTAATCCTTTAAACTTGCAATTTTGTTTTTAGGCCCTTTAATTTGATACAATTAGCATTCTCCTTCCCCAATTTATTAGTATATTTTATGTCTCATGCATTATTTTCATTAAATAGTGGTACATTAACGCGTGTTCATTTTCCTAAGTTTTTGTACCGGGTCTTCAAAAAGGTATTTTCGTTACCTTTTAATCGCTTCTTTATGTGCTCCAACGTGCTCTAATGTGATATTTTATGCAAGTTTTTATGCGTTTCTTATTTTATGCACTTTTTTTTTGTTTTTCTTGCATATTTATTTATTTTATGTTATTTAACTTCAAATTTTATTATTTTGACAAACAAAAAAATGTAATATTTTTGTATTTAGCTAGTCAATGTAATAGTTAGGCTATTTTTCTCGTATTTTAGCAAGAATTGTGTAATTAGCTAGAAAGTGTAATAGATAGGGTGTTTTTAATTTTCCCCTTTAAATTGTAAATCAAGCCCCCCAGTGTAATAGTTAGGATTCATTTGCTTTTGCGTGCTTATGTGTTTATTTGTTTTACCGCTTTCATTAGGGTTTTGCATCTAGATATCATGCTTATGTGTTATGTGCTCTCATTTGACTTTATATGTTTTTATATGTTTAATTTACTTTTAATTCATGCTTTAATATTTAATTCATGATTTATGATATTTCGTCTCCCGCTAGTCCAATGCTAGTGGGATTTTTAGAACGGGCTAGCCCAACGCTAGACCCTTAGGACATTTTAGTGTTAGGAACACTCGTGTACATTTTTACATCCCACTTCACACTTTTAGTTTTCTCTTCATTTGGCATGATTTTATTATTACTATTATTATTATTATTTATTATTATTATTATTATTATTGACACGTTTTTTAAAATGCATGACATCTAGGTTGCACTTCACTTAGAAATTAGGACATTTGTGTGATTCGACTAGAAATAGTCGTCTACTCACGTGGGAAGCGGTGGCGTACAGGCCGTTTTCTCCTCCGTGAGTAGAAACATTTAGTCACGAGTTATTAGTCCCCCGTACCCGTCATGTTGCATACCCACTTTCTTTCTTCACTTATTATATATTATTTTTTTCTTTTCTTTTTGCATCACATTTTGAATAAAAACTCGTGACTCCCTCGAGGTCTCGACTCAGGTTTCGCAATTAATGCGATAATTCCGACCAAGTCTCGACGGGACATTCCGACCCTCTCGATACTCACATTTAGACTTAGGATTTGCATTCATTTAGATACATCCAAAACGCGATAGAATCTAGGGTTAATGTAGGAAAATTTGATTAAACCTCGCAACTAGCCTCGGCTAGGTTGAAAGGGTGCCTTAGGCGAAAGCCTTTGCCTTCCTTTTCTTCAAATGTGACTCCTGGACCCTTTTCTCTCGTTTTTCGTAGACCGGAGTCGAAAAAGGGTTTTAAAAGATTTTTCTAAAATTTTTTTGTATTTTTGTTTTGTTAAACGATTTTTCGGGTGACTTGGTACACCCTAACTCAGTACCAAGTGGCGACTCCATTTTTTTTAAAAAAATAAAACCCTTTTTCAAAAAATTATTTGGCCAAATCTGTCGCATTTTTAGTCCCGGCCTTGTTTTCCTTTAAAATATCATTTTTCTTAAAATACACTTTTTTACTAAAATTTAATTTTTCACACACGCGCACGGTTTTTTCCCAAAACTTGCTTTGTTAAAAAGAGTCTCGGACTGGACCGTCTTTTCAGGACGCGACAGTCAGCGACCCCACTTAGCACACTTTTTACTTTTACGATTTTCGGACTCGACAAGTGATGATTTAGATGATATTCAGCAACTTAAGCAATCTCTCAACCAACAGTTTGAAATGAAACATTTGGGATGTCTTAATTATTTTTTGGGTCTTGAGGTCTCTTCAGATACCACTGGTTACTACTTATCTCAAGTTAAGTATGCTTCTAATCTTTTGTCTTCAGCCAGCTTAATGGATAGTAAGACTATTTCCACTCCAATCGAGGCAAATACTCATCTTACTTCTCTAGATGGCACATTATTGGATGATCCTACACGATACCATCAGTTAGTTGGTCTTGTCTGTTTGACTGTTACACGGCTTGACATTGCTTATGCTGTTCATATTGTTAGTCAGTTTATGAGTGCTTCACGTTCTGTGCATTATGCTACTGTTCTAAGAATTCTTTGCTATGTCAAAAGTACTCTCTATCATGGTCTTCATTTCTCAGCACATTCTTCTCTTCAACTTCATGCTTACTCTGATGCTGATTGGGATGGCGATCCTACTGAACGTCGTTCGTTCGACAACCGGATTTTGTTTCTTCCTGGGTGATTCTTTAATTTCTTGGCGTAGTAAGAAACAAATAGTCACTGCTCGATCTAGTTCTAAAGCTGAATATCAAGCTTTAGCTGACACATCTCAAGAGTTAGTTTGGCTTTGTTGGTTACTTGAAGATATGGGTGTTACTCACTCTTTTCCTATCACTATCCATTGTGATAACAACAGTGCCATCCAAATTGCACACGATGATGTTTTCCATGAGCGTACAAAACATATTGAGATTGATTGACATTTTGTACGACAATATCTTGTTCGTGGTATCCTGTGCCTCTCTTCCATTCCATCATTAGACTAGATTACTGATCTATACACCGAAGCACTATCCCCTGGTCGTTTTCATGATCTCAAGTGCAAACTTAAGCTAGTGTCTCTGTAACCACATTAAGTTTGAGGGGGGAATGTTAATGTAAATATATGTAAATATGTTAAGTCTATCAATTAGCATCAATTAAGGATTTTAGGATGTCAATATATGGAAATATGTCAAGTCTATCAATTAGCATCAATTAAGGATTTTATATGTATATCCTAGTCTAAGTTCATTTGTCAAGATTGCCTAGATTCATTCTAGTCTAGGTTCAGTGTAATATTTGTCCAGATACATTTTGTACAAAGCCTATAAATATAGGCATAAACCTTTGTACACAATAATAAAAAATACATACAATTTTCTTGCACTTTAATCATTCTAACAAGAAGATTTTAATTTTTCTACTCAATTCACAGTAGCATTTCAGCCTGAACCTTTGCCCTAACAAATTATTATGCAATTTGGTCATCTAAAAATAAGCATTCTTTTGTCCGCGTCTTCGACAATGATAATTACAGCCACATGCGTGCAATGACCCCAAGGAAAGTTCAAAGCAAAGTGGAAGACTTGGGACTTACAAGTCTAATGGCATGAAACATTAACTGGGTTTGTTTGAAAATTGTAAACTTGGATTAAATCAGATGTAAAGTATATTTACTTAATTTAGGATAAATAAAGTTGGTTTTACCGAGATCTTGCTTGTGGTGTATTTAGTTGAATTATTTTGTATTCCAATAAATATCTTTCTTTTATGAAGTTGTGTTTATATGTGCAAAAGGATAATAAATACTTTGAAAAGAAAGAATATTTAGGTCATTCATCTTTATTTTTTTCATTTGCTTAATTTTTTTGTCTGGCATCCATCATTTTTTTTTTAACATTTCCTTGTTTTATCTCATCCGTTTGAATAAATAATTTTTAGAAAATTATATTCAAAATCTTTTCTGAACATGTTTTTCAACCACTTCTTTATACTTTTAATTGTAATTTTTATCTCAAATACATCATCATTTGTCTCTACTAAAGATTTCCATTGAGTTAATGAAAAATACCCATCAGAAAAATTATTTTTAAAATACCCTTTTTGATTAATTAAAGTTCCCTTTGTTAATTTATTTTTTCAATTTGGCGGTTGAATATTAAAATATATTTTATACTAAAATCAAAATTAGATTTTTTATTTTGATAACATTTTGGTAAAATAATATTAGACATGATTTTTATGTTATATTATTTCAGTGACTATTTTCCGAAATAGGAAAATTTGAAAGTTTTGACATGGTTATTGTACTTAATTGTTACGTATTAGTAAGAGTTTGTTTGAATTAAAAAAAATTTAATACAAAGAATTTATTTATAAAAAAAAAGGCACTAAAAGTGGAACGTAAAAATTGAAAGAAATTTCTATAATTAATTTGTGCTTTTTGGAGAAATTTCTTTAATTCATTTGAGTTTTTGTTTTGTTCTTTATTTAAAGTTTTGGTTAAGAATTTGTGAGGGTTATTGTAGTGACTTTACCATGCCAAGCAAGGTAAGTGATATTTTCAAAATGTGAGATAAAACCTTTGCAATTTTATAGAAATCTCAAAGGTAGTTTTTAAATTATCCGTACTCATTAACTTTTTGGTTTCTGACATATTTCAAATTATGTGATTATGAACTTATTATCACATGACTGCAATTCTAAACCAAGTTAACTAATTATAGCTTTGATTTAGAACAACATTCCCCTCAAAAGCCTTACGAAAAAATTAGTTGTGGAAAGAGCATTCTGTTTAGCTTTGTATAGGTTCCATCAATTTTAGGCCGATATTTAACATAAAATGTTTATGTTTTTTAAGATTTCTTGACGCTATTGAAGATCCCTGTAGACATTATACATTAATTCTTTGTAATCATCGCATTACCTTACAGAGCATCTCACGACTAATTTTTTTCACAAAAAATTATAAATAAATTGTAATTTTTTTGGAACTCTGAGATATTTCCACTGCCAGGATCTGAATCCGGCCTTCATTTCAATTATTTGAGGGGAATTGCCAGTGCTGCAGCGGATCTTTTTTGTTTCTTTGAGTAAATCACAAAATTTATTGACATACGACACCAGTCAAAATAAGTACTTCCTAATTAGTTTCAGGGAAAACCACATGATGAAATTAAAATCATTTGAAAGAACCATCCAGGATTGATAAAAACTTTTAAGACTCCAGAGAATATGCACTAACGAGTGGAGCCTTTGTTAGTAAGTATTTCCTTGTACCACTGTCCCAGAAGATTTTTCCTTGTACCAATATTCATTTAATATAATGATTTCATCATCATCCCTGAATCTGATTGGTTGAATGTACTTACATATGTATCTATTGCATGTGGAACTCATGGGGAAAAGCTTCATATTCTTAGGTGGGGGCTAAACATCAGATTCCTTTTTCGATTCTCAAATCGTTCCTTCTCTCATTTTAGGCTTAAAATCTTTCTTGAAGGAAAAAAAAAAAGTAAATTAAGCAGTTTTCAGTTTAGAAGAGAAAAAGTTATGATTTCCGCTGCCAGCATTTGAACCTGGATTCCAAGTATAACATCAGGAATTAACCAGTGCTACAGCGGATATATTTTAAAGCTTTTATTACAAAGTACTGTTTGTGAAACAAAGCTTATGTATTCAACTGGACGTCTAAAATCAGGGTTGGAGCAATTACAAATAATTTTGTCAAGTATCGACGGCGAAGTTGCCTCAAGATTTCACATTCTTTATTCATGATTTTAAATGCAATTTCTCAAAGCAAAATAGTTTCTGTTAGTGAATCCGTTCGCTATTTGTCGAAGTTCAGGAAATCGAGTTATGAGTTTGACCAATCTTTTTTCTTCTCAATTTTCTTATTAGCAGGAAGAAAAGGTCTCTGTAACTGAACATTCTCAGTTAATTGGTATGTGCCAGAGAGACAGCAAATAAATTTTTTATCCTGATTTTAGATTCTATTTTTCTTTTTTTTTTTTAAGATTCTAATTTCAGTTTTTCTAAAAAATTAGTTTTCACAAAAATTATAAAATTAACTTTTACAAAAAATTTTGTTTCCATAGGAGGAGATAAAGAAAACAGTATCAAGTTATATTGGTTTGTTTTCATGTGAACGAATCCAGTGGTTACGGACTTCATGAGAATTGCCGATAAAATAATCAAAAGTCTCAGAAATTTCAGACCCTGAGCAATAGTCCAAATGTGGTTTTGCTTGTATGATTTGTTAATACTTATCGCATCTTCAAATATTTTCTAAACTACACATATAAGTGGATTCAAATATTCTCCTTTACATTTTAGTTATTTAATATGTTGGATACCGAATGTTTTATGTTAATTATTTAAACTATTTAAATCAATTTTCCCTTCATTAATACTCAAATTAAGGCACTCAAATTGAAACGGGGAGCATAAATTACCAATTAAATCCTATTGTTCCTCTTCCTGTAATAATATAGGTATTGTAAGCCAATAAAATGCAGATATTGTGGAAAAAAGACCATAAAAAAAATGTGGTACAGTTAATAAAGATTATATGTGGATAGACAGCAATTAAATTTGCATTGACTTTTCTTCCCACATTTTTGTAGGAACATGAAATATCATATCATAGTTAAACGCATCATTATTATAGTATAATTTTTTTAATGTCAATATACATGTCTAAAACCATTAAATAAAATCCATTTTTACTAGAAACAACATATTACACACCTGTCTTAAACTTCAAGTACTTGGTAGGTGCACCAAATCAGAAGGAAAAAAAGAAGGGATTTGCCACTAGTATTTCCTTCTTAGAGCCTGGAACATATGCAAAACAATAAAAATATTTGTATGATAAGTTAATGAATAATATTCCTTGAATAATAACTTAATTTCAGGATTGATGGTGCAACAAAAATATTTATATGTAATGAGACCATATACCTGCATAAAGGTTAGATCTTTTCCACGTACTGACTTTTGATCTTTTGCAGTGCTACGAGAACATCTTTCATGTTTATTCTTTCCTTAGGAATATCCCTTGTACAACTTAAAGCAAGCTGAAAAATAGATAACATGTAAGCTATCTTTTTATGGAGTAGTTCTTCTTCAAGATGAAGTAAGTTCCCATCTAGAACCTGAATCACAGAATCTGGCAATGATTTTAGTATCCATTGTCTGAGGCTTAACCCATGGTTGAACATCCCATCATTAGGTCGCCTTCTTGTAAATGTCTGCATCAATGTAATGCCAAAAATATACACATCACATCTTGTTGAAACTAATCCTTGTTGTCCATACTCTGGCATCAAATTCAAAATTAATTGTTAGATTCTAGTTAGAAAAGAACAACTTAGATAAGCTAGAAAGTACTAAAATTATTTTCTATTATCTATGAATATATGGCACCCAAGTTCATAATCTACATTTAGAGTTGTGTTAAAAAAAATTCACTAAGAGATACTATTCAATTATAACTTAGGAGTGGTAAAAAAATAGAAGTGCCAGTGTCAATTATTAAAAAAAAAAAAACTATTTATGTTTTGTCACACCCTTTATGCTGCGAGGTTATGCAATGTCCTATCGAAACATTCTATTTCCATTTTGTTCAAAGTAAATAGTTAAAATGATTCACCTGGGGCGATGTATCCAAATGTTGCCAAGGTCTTAGTCTGTACCTCACTTTTTCCATCTCCAAGCAATTTTGCAATCCCAAAATCGCTAACGTGGCCTACCATATCATTATCAAGTAAAATGTTGCTTGGCTTCAAGTCACAATGAACTACAGGAACTGAGTAACCATTGTGCAGATATTCCAAACCACAAGCAACATTTATCATTATATCTAGCCTTTGGGCAATACTCAAGAAATGGTTTTCCAAATAAAGCCATTTCTCAAGGCTTCCATTAGGCATGTATTCAAGTACCAAGGCTTTAAAGTCAAGATTTGAGCAAGCAGTAATTACTTTAGTCAAATTTCGATGACGAAGACAACGCAATGCTTCGCATTCCCTATCAAAGCATTTAAATGCACCTTCAAGCTGCAAATCGAAAACTTTTATTGCCCAAGTCATCCCATTTTCATGTATTCCTTTGTAAACAGAGCCAAACATTCTTGTGCCAAGCAATGATCTCTCATTGAATCCATCGGTTATTTGTTTGAGTTCATCAAAGGACACCCTTTCACATGTTCTCATTGGAAGCAAGTCATGAGCTGGAGTCATTACTTTCCTTCTCAACTTTCTCATCAAGAAAAGTGAAATTATCAAGGCTACAATTGTCGATCCCATCCCAAACAAAATTATAAAGACTAGCCTTTTTGCCTCTGATCTATTTTTTGAGGTTTGACAAGGTTGGAACCAAGGAGCACCGCACAAGGCCTCATTCGAGAGAAAAGACAGCTTTGTGAAGTTCTTAAAGGGTCCTCCTTTGGGAATTTGCCCTCTCAATTTGTTGTAGGACACATTGAAATATTTAAGACTTGAGAGTACCTCAAGGGAATTAGGAATTACACCAGCTAGACCATTGAATGATATATCTAGATATTGTAAACTAAACATGTTTTTCATGGATTCAGGAATCAATCCTTGTAGTTTGTTATGTGCCAAGGAAAGTTCTTGTAAACTCTGAAGTTCTCCAATAGCACTATGTATTTCACCAAAGAATTGATTCCTTGACAGATTCATACTGATTAATGCCTTCAATTTTCCAATTTCAGGTGGGAAAAATCCAGTCAAAGCATTCATTGACAAATCCAATATCAACATATCTTTAAGGCTCCACAAGCTAGCTAGTATGTTAGATGTTAAATTGTTGGTGTCTAAATATATGTGTCTTAGGGATGTAATATTTCCTAAGCAACTAGGCACCATTCCAGAAAGCCTATTGCTTCTCAATTTCAATTCACCTAATTTCAACAAATAGCACAAGTCCCTTGGAATGGGTCCTTCTATATTGTTAACTTCAAGGTTGATTCTTTGAAGCTTCAATAACTCTCCAATAGTTGGCGGAATAATTCCTTTCAATCCATTTTCAGCTAAAGATAGAGTTACCAAGTTGCTTAGGTTACCTAGTGAACTTGGAATTTCATCCTTAATTCAAGAGTTACTTAAGTCAAACAATTCAAGAGACTTTGAAAAATTTCCTAGAGATTTTGGAAGGAAGCCATTCAAAGGATTGTTGTCTATTATCAACACTTCTAAATATCTACAATTTGTTAAGGATGACAAGAAGCTCAATTCTCCATTTGGAGACTCATAAGAAAAATTATTTTTTGTTTAAAAATAAGCGTTTTAGAAATCTTAAGTTGCCAATATCATGAGGAATTGCACCAGAAAATCTGTTATCACTGATGCCTATATCAAAGAGTCTAGAAGCATTTGAAATAGAAGTTAAAATTGCTCCATTGAGTTCGTTGCCCCCAAGAGATAGTATCTCAAGTTTGGGCAGTGTAGTACCAAAAGTGGATGGAACATTTCCTGAAAGATTGTTTAAGGTGAAGTCTATTACTTGTAAAGTTGAAATGTTAAAGATCTGTGATGGTATGACACCTGTTAATTTATTTGAGGCTAAAGCTATTGCAGCCAACCTGTAAAGTTTACAAATCTCCAGAGGTAGTACACTTGACAAATCAAGTTGACAATTAGTGAGAGAAGGCATGGGAGTCAATTTTCTTCTATGTTAAGAACACTCAAAATGCATTTAAAGGTTGGTGGAAGGAATGAGAGTTGTGACTTTAAATTAATGGTAAGTTTTATCAAGTGAGGAATAAATTTTGTTACGAAAATAATAAGATTCTTGTATGTAACTAATATACCACTGTAATATAAAAAAAAACTTATTATTTTAATGATCTTATATAACTAAATTTATTACTCACTTGGGAAAATATTTTAGAGAAAATTGTAGTTTTACTATCAAATGTTTGAGGCATAGGTAATTTGAGTCCCTAAATGAAAACAAATCTAGCACCAAATATTTCAATTTTTCAACAGATTTAGTTCTATTGAGGCAATTTTAGTCCCTAAAGTTTGGATGAAAGTAGATCCAGTATCAAGTGTTTTAATTTTTCAACACATTTAGTCCTATTGTTTGATTTTGCCAAAATCATTCCAGAATCAGGTCACGTAATACTCACGTCTCGATAACCAAATTAAAAAACAAAAAACTCTTCGATTTGCTACCTATCTCATCTCCTTTGTCCCACATAAAATTATAAATAGTTAAATAGTTTTTAAATAAACTTTCAAAAGGCATTGGAAAGCAAAATTTTCTTTTCAAAGTATGGTCTTAGGGTTTTCTTCTAAGAGTGAAGAGAGAGAAAAAAATAGATAATTGCCTGTATGAAGATCTCAACTTTTTCCAAGTTTTATAAGCTTTTTTCTTTTTTATTTATTTTTGAGCAAAGACTAATTACTCAAATTAGTGCCTTTAATTACAAATTACGGTAATTATTTTTTTCTTTTTTCTATTTCTTAAAATTTGGTTATTGTAATGTGAGTTTCACGTGGCAGGATTCAGTAAAATTTTGGCAAGAACGGTCAATAGGACTAATTGCGCTGAAAAATTAAAATAGTTGATACTAGATTTACTTTCAGCCAAACTTTGGAGGCTAAAACTATCTCAATAGGATTAAATATGC
Source organism: Mitragyna speciosa (assembly GCA_024721245.1). NCBI lineage: Eukaryota > Viridiplantae > Streptophyta > Magnoliopsida > Gentianales > Rubiaceae > Mitragyna > Mitragyna speciosa. The sequence continues at coordinate 7,887,089 of CM045570.1, forward strand.
TGAAAGTTGAGATATTTGTACTAGATCTATTTCATTCAAATTTTAGGGACTAAAACTACCGATAGCATAAAAATTTGATACTAAAACAGCAATTTTCTCAACTTTCTATTAAGCTGTTAGATAACTTGGTATTGTGGTGATTTTTCAAAGAACTTAAAATTAATTTGTTAATTATGAATCGAATTTTTAATAGGATGTGTGTTTGAAAAGTCATGCGGGTTGTTTGGATGGAGTGTTTTTACAAAAATCCTGTTTTTAAATATTTTAAACTCTTTTTTCAATCATATTTTTAATTCGCATATATTTGATTTAGAAAATTTTGAAAAAAGTTCTATAATAATATTTTAAAAATTTTCCCCTAAAACAACCATCCAATTTGATTAGGGTGTAGGGTTTTAGCTATCCAAACTAGGTGTGAAATTTTTTTTGGCCCATATTTTTTCACAAGTCAAATTGTTAAAAAATGAAATTTGGAGCAAAATGTAGCAGAGGCTCTATAATCTATATATGCAAACTAAAATAATTCTCATATAGGAGTCACTACAAGAAATTTAGCTTTTACCTACACATCAAATTGTTACACATAATATGTGTGGGTATTTAGCTACACATTTATTTTATATGTGTGGGTAAATATAATAAGAATAATTACTATGTATTTGGCATTTATTAAGTGTAGGTAAATACCTATAGTTTCATATAAATTTGGTGGGAGTTTTTCCCTCCATAATTAGGGATTGGCTGCATTCTCAAAACTTTTAGAATGCTGACGTGGCTTTATTGTTATTTATATTAAGTGTAGGCAAAAGTTTTCTGTTACACATAAAATTGGTGGGAGAATTTTTCCCAAACTTTAGAAATTGGCGGTATTATCAATTTTTTTGAAATGCTGACGTGGTTTTTTTGTTATTTATATTAAGTGTAGGTAAAAGTTTTCTGTTACACATAAAATTGGTGGGAGAATTTTCTCCAAAATTTTGAAATAGGCGAGGATTATCAAATTTTTTGAAATGCTGACGTGGCTTTTTTGTTATTTATACTAAGTGTGGGTAAAAGTTTTCTGATTACACATAAAATTGGTGGGAGAATTTCTCCCAAAATTTTAAAATTGGCGGTACTATCATATTTTTTAAAATGCTGACTTGGCTTTTTTGTTATTTATACTAAGTGTAGGCTAAAAGTTTTCCGTTACACATAAAAATGGTGGGAGAATTTTCCCCCAGAATTTAGAAATTGGCGGTATTAATCAAATTTTTTGAAATGCTAAGCATGTCTCTTTTGTTATTAAATTAAGTGTAGGTAAAAGCTTTTCCGTTACACATAAAATTGGCGAGATTAATTGTCAAATTTTTGGAATGCTGATGTATTTTTTTCTAGTTAATATTACCTACACATAAGTAAAATGTCCCTGTATGTGTGGGTAATACTATAATATTTTCAAATTTTTTAGAAATGCTGAATGTGGTTTTTCCTTTGTTTTATTACCCACATATTGCCACATTAGATGTAAATATATTACATGCACAATTACAAATTTGTCCATATTTCTTTAAAAAATTTTGATTGTTAATATCTTAGAATTGTTAACAGTAGAGGTTAATTTTGTAAATATCTATTTCTATATAAAACTTAATAAAAAAATCAAAAAGAAGAACCAAAAACTTACAAGAAAAATGATCATTAGTGACAACATTTTTTCAGTGACAATATAGTTATAAAGTCGTTAACTGTGACACAGTCTGATACTTATCAATAGGTTCGATGCAGGCTTAATCAATGCACCAAAAATGGGGCCCAAGGTAATAGCCCAACTGACACAAGCTGAATAAATGTATTAAAATTTGGGTCCAAGGTAATAGCTCAACCACAACTCTAACAAATTAAATTAAAAGGCTAAGGTCCAAGCCCCACACTTTTAAAGCAAAAGATCTATTTTTCCTAGTTAAAAAGCTTGTATTTTAAAAAATAGTGCCAGACTCTGGTTAACTAATGATAATAATATCAAATACTGGAAAACATAGAATTTTCTCTTCTTGCACATTGTAAACAAAGTTTAGAATTTAATCCTGAGAAATAAAAAGCACAAATCTAACATAGAAGTCTATCAAACAAATATTCAAATTAGTATTTTTACCCTTCAAATAAATTTATGCATAATTGTATAAAATTCAAGTAGTTATCTTATCAGGGGCCCTTCCTATCCCCACTCTTCTTTTTTTTCTACTCTTGAGAAAGAATTTCCCAAAATTCAAATTTAACTGATATCCCTTCAAACCTAGAAATTAGGGTATGCCTCGAGTCACTGGAAGCAATCATGGGTAAGGTGAACAATGTGATAAAGGGTATGATGTCACTTACCCTCTAACCTTTTCAGACAACCACTCCAAGTTGTCACTACAACTTGACTAACTTCTATATATATATATATATATATATATATAGTAACTTTTTTTGACAACAATTGCATGTTGTCACTAAAGTTGGAATATATATATATATCTAAAGCATTAGTGATAACCTATGTCATCACTGAAGCTATACATATACACATGCACACACATAGACATATGCGTGTGTATCTATTGTGTGTGTATACATATACACACACAATACGTATATATTTGTGAGTATACATGTATATATACACATATAAATGTAGTTTTTATATATACACATGTATGCATATGCGTACATATATACATACAAACATACATACATATAATGTGTGTGTGTGTCTTTATATGTATATGTATATATATGTGTGTACAAATTATAGACACCTAAATTTTGACACACCCTTTATAATAAAAATATGTTTTTTACTTCATCTAGGGGTACTTTTGTTTTTTTGGAGGTCAATTGCAAATTTTGTGTATATTGTGACTAATTAGTCGTATCAAGGGCAAAATAGTAATTTCAGCATGTACCTTTTTAATTTTATTTTAATTTCTAAATTCTCATTTTTGTATTTTTTATCATTTTTCTAATTTGAATAATTTTTTTAGAGTCATGTAGTATTTATTAAATTTTGGTATTTTCTAAATTAAGGGCCCATTTTCCAATGCGCCCTCCTTTATTAAGATTTTCATGTGAAAAATTTTACATGTGAATTTTATATACTTTTAGATTTTTGGTAAAAATTTCATGATTTTTAGAGGTCATTTGGTATTTATTTAATTTTTTATTTTTTTGTTTATTAAAAGCACGTGCCCCGAGAATGTTTTAATGTTAAAATTGTCTAGTGGAGAATTTTAGTATATGTGTTTTGTGTGGTGATGTATTCTCTGTTACAATTTTTGTAATTTTTAAAAAATGCTCTTCCTCAAAATACCGATACCACACTCTGTTTCTCTTCATCAAACCTATTTTCCTCTTCTTTCTTTCTTTCCTCGATTTCTCTTCTCCCCAGATTTGGTCTGTGGATTTTAAGAAACAACCTGATAAAAATGAGAAACAAAAAAGAGGCCTTTGCCTTTCCACTCTCTCTCATCTCTCGCGGTATCACTTTTAGCCTCTCTTCTTCACTGCACTTCTTCTTCTTCACCTACTTTGTGCCTCATTTTTGTCTTTCTTTTTGTCTTTATTAACCCGAAAATAGGGATAATTCCCTACTCTGCCAAGGGGTTCATCAAATTCCACTCTGCAAATATATTGAGTCAGTGGACAACCGTGCAAGCATAAGGTACAACTGATTAGATTCTATCTAGTCTCATTGCTATTTTTCTTTTGCCAACCATTCTTTTAGGCTTTAGACTACTTCTGCTGATTTGGGTTTTTTTTGTTTTTTGTTTTTATTCATTTGTGCCCTTTTACCCCTTTTGTTTTTGTGTAAAAATTTGAACTTTTTAGATACTCTGAGGTAAAATATCATAAATTCAAAGAGGATGTTTAGATTGAAGGATATTATTTTTGTTAGTATGTTTTCTGTGCTGAATTTTAATTAGGCTTTTATTGTTTAAAAGGGAGAATAAAAACAACTATGATTTTGGGGGATTGCAATTGCACTAATTCGGCTATATGTGGAATTGGTATAAAGGGGTATAGTTTTGCTTTGGGTTTGTGTTTTATTTGTCATTTGTTGAAGGCCTATCCGAGGTGGGTGGTGTTGTTTTCTTTGGCTTGTGCTGCTTTTATAAGATTGCATTTAATAGTGAAGAAGTAGAACTGTAATTTAGCTCGACAGCTGAAGCTATTGACTCTGATGTTTGAAGAGATTCATGATAGCAAGGAAGCTCTTTCTCAGGATTCACTAAAAGCCTAGCTGCTCTAAATAATGCTCTCGATTATGCTAAAGAGTTGCTCAGATTTGGCAATGATGGCAGCAAGATTTATTTGGTAAGTAGTTGAGATAACAAAGCTTAATTCTCCTCAAGATTTACTCGTTTTAGTTTTTGAAATTATTGTGAATCCTTATACTAATTATCTTATCTAGCTAGATTTGGATTTTATTTGATTTAATTTTTTTTGGGAGTGAAACGATTGTGTTAATCTATTTCGTGGTGGGGAGAATCATTGGAAATCTAAAGGGGGTAGAAACAATACAAAAGTAAAGAAGCAAGTATAGAATACTTTCTTTTGTTATTTTTGTGCCATTTGAATAATTGGAAATTCTCTTTAAAGCGAAATGGAATCTCTTTGCTGTTTTCATGAAACAATAATTGTTTCATGATTTTCAGATCAGCTGGAATGGAATCTCTTTGAAGATTAGACATGTACTGCTAGTTTTGCAGTACATGAATAAGTTTTTCACATTTTATGGAAAATGAATATGTTTCATATGGTTTCATGAGTTTTTGTTTGGCATTAATGTTTTAGACAGCATACTGCAAGTTGATTTCTAATTTTCAGTGCTGACTTTCTTTGTACCCTAAAAGTTTTGTTTTTCACATCTGTTTGAGTCACATTCAAACATGAGAATTTCTTTACTTGCAAAACACAGTTTATCATTTGAAAATAGATACACGTGCATGGACAGACAGTATAATGCCTCATTTTATTATATGTAAGATGGGGACAACACAAGGTGTTTGAGACTTGCTGCTTGCGAAACCAACTTTTGGCTGGATGTAGTATTGTGCTAAACGTAAACAAAATTGGGGGGAAGAAGTCCGCCTTTTAGGCTTGTTGATTATGAGAACCAACACACACAAAAGGTGATGCAAAAACCCACCAAAAACCATTTGCGTCCTTAATTTTATGCAAAAGCTATTCGCATCATTAATCTCTTGTTTGGTGCCAAAGGAAACTCTAGGGAAAAATTCAGCATAGTAATGTAGTATTAGTGACTACCTAGAATTGGATACCAGAGATCTATGGCTGTGTCCTTATATCAATAAAGCTAGCCATTTCTCATGTAGAAGTATTTAACACTCTCTTTGAACTTAGAACCTCGCATCCTACTTTGTTGTCTTGAGTAATGCTTCAAATTATTATAGATAGGCTCATGGCTAATCTTCTGAATGCTAGCTACTTTTGCATATATGGCTCCCGATGTTTTTATACTATAGTTGTGAAGGCCCATAATTACTGTAGCAAATAACTAGCGGTTACGTTAGTTGATTATGCACTTTCTAAGGTTGACCGAGGTGTTCATAATGAACAAACTATTTAAGCTTAACTCCAAAAAATTATTACTCTTGCCAGTCATACGTCAAAGTGGTAATAATGTAATTAACTTGTAAAAGTCCCCGTTATTTATATCTAAATGATTGCTTATACACTTTCTAAGGATAGCTGGTTGCTTGATTATGGGAAGAGGAGGTAGAAAGGAAAGAAAAATGCTTATTGTTTAATGATGAACTCATGGAATGATGTCTTCCCCATTGCTTTGTACTCTTGAGCTGTGCTGTTACCAAATAACCATTGTAATCATGACTTTATAGCGTTCAAACGCAGTTATCTTTGGATTTGGGTTTTTTTGTTTTTGAAATTTGGAATATATCGGTTTCTATGTAGACTGTACCTGCTTGTCAAAATCTGTACAAAAAGTCTTTAACATATCATTGTCTCCCAAATGACCAGACGCTGCTACCATTTGAGGATGGTATTAAATTCTTAGGTGAGCATCTATATAATTGTTTCACAAATCGTATTTGTTAAATTACAATCTTTTTTCTAGAAACACCTAAACCTTTTGCAGTTTTAAACATATTCAGCTCAACAAGAATTGTGAAGGTAAATTATGGAAGCAAATTCTCATTGAAAGTAGAGAATTTCCCCTTCTAACAAAGCTGCTGAATAGTATCTCCTTGTGCATGTTGCATAGGCATTGTGCTTCTTCAAATCACTCAGAATTACCTCATACATTACCCTGGTGATTCCTATGCCTGAAATATAAAATTTGCCCTTTTCTTTTCTTTTCTAGTTTTAGCAACAACTCTTTGTTCTAAGGTTCTTGAATAACATAAAGGATAATATGCTGCTGTCCATTTAACATAAAGGTATAATAACATAAAGGATAATAACATAAAGGTTCTAAGGTTCTTTCTAAGGGTGTAAAAATCATAGCCTGGTTCAAAGTGTATATACCCAAGGATGTTTCCCAAATTGACTGAATAATTTGCTTCAAACAGGATAGAGGTATGATATTTTTATATTTGTATTGGGATTTTGGTTCTGTTATGGTTGGAATCAGGACATGTAGTCTTCTAAGAACATCTTGTATGTTAAATCTAGTTTACAAAGGTGCAGATTTATGATTTTTGGTTGAGTATAACTCGAGATATGCTAATTTGATTGACTGTGATTAAAAAAAACTCGTATAAACAGTCACTCATGAGCAGTCTTAGAAAATTGGTTATAACTTTGTATAGAAAGCTTAGATTTGGATGATTCTTATTGTTTTAAAAACTAGACTCATAGATATTTCCAATGGTATAAGGTACATAGCCTAATTATTTGTAAATTAACACCAGAATTCTTAAGAACCTGGCTGAAATTTTAAGACTGCGTAAATAGATTTTGTGAAGAGCCAAGTTGTAGCATGATTTTGAACTTGTTTTTGTTGAAATATGAATTGATGTTCTTCACAAAAATTATAGCCTTTGAGACATATATTTTAGTCATATAAAGCTCATGCCCTAGTTCTTTCTAGATTAATACCAGAAATTACAACAATAAGCTGACACATCCACCCTGCGTAACTAGAGTTGGTGAAGGTGCAAAATTTTGACTTAATTTTGACCCAGTTCTTGTTGGAATTTTGATTTACTTTCTTCACAATAGTTAATATTTCATAAATCTAGTTTCTAGACATATAAAGTTCAAATCAATCCGAGTTGTGAACCAAAAGTTATGCTCAATTGAATACTAATTCTTGGTATGATTGAAAATAAGATTTTGATAGTAGATGAACAAATTTATGATTGAAATTTGATTGGATTATGGTGGATTAGAAGTTATTATCTGCATAAGAAATGCTCCTAAATTGAGTCTAATTTATAAAGATTTTGATTTTGTAAGAATTAGACGAGTAGAATTCGAGTTATGCCTGTTTAAACACACATTGGTTAGGAAGTCGTGACCAAAGGCCGCATGTAGATTGGAATTATGTAAACCTATATGTGCTACCGAATCTTATGTTTTAAAGATTACAAATGTGTTGTCATGTGTCCTCTACCTCTTGTGTTGCTTGTGTTTCAGTTTGTTCTAATCTATTTACCTCTTTAGCTTTTAGTGTTTTCTCTATAAATTTTTCCTTTTTAGCTGAAAGATACTCTAATTACGTTGATTAGGTATGTCTTCTATTCTATTTGGTTTGTTGGTTAAATAGCACCTTTTTTAGTTTCAGCATTTATTTTTCTCTCTAGGGGGACAAGATTGATAATTTTCTTGTTAATTATCGAGTTTTATACCTTTTCTATTATTATAGTACAAGTTATAAGTATTTGTTAGTTATTATAACTTTTTTATATGAGTGATCACTGGAGAGAGTATACATTATTCTAACTTTCTTGTAAGAGTGATCACTGGAGATAGTGTCTCAACTTGTTTTAAGTGAAATTCACAACTGATTATTTCCTAATCCCTAGCTTTTGGATGCAGTGATCTACCAAACAACATTGGCGGCATATTTTATGCGATGGAGAGTCACAGCTTGGCTTGTATTAAGTCTTGCTTTCGTGCTATCATTGCTTATGGTAGTTGAATATAGTTGAATTTGTGTTCTTTAGTATGGATTTTGATTTGTCACATTTTAAAGAGATATCTTTACCATAGCAGTGTTCAAACTTTCTTATTCACATTGAAACAGCATTGGCTTCATTTAAATTTATAAATGCTTATATAATTGTGATTCTAATTTTTTTCTTACATTTTCAGGACGAATTACACAATTGAAATTTTCTCAATGCATTTGTGGTTGGCAGATCATGGTGGAATTAACATGTAAACCTTTCAAAAAGGAGACTTTACGAAAAGATTTTCAAGAACCAGGCACTCTGCAAAATGCTTCAAAGAAACAATATGGTCTTTTGTGATTGTAGTCTATGACGGCCAAGATATGGAAGGAAATCACTTTGATTGAGTTATATTTAGACTATGATATTAGATAGGATCGGATTTAAATTCTTTCATGCTTTGTGATACTTTTCTTACATTGTGATTGAATATACCACTTCTTTGTTTTCAAAAGTTATGTTTCGATATTTGGATGTTCGATATTGGTGTTGGATGGTGTTATTGACATTGTTTCGACATTTGGATGTTTGATACTGGTGTTTAGATTGTGTTATTAACATTGTTTGTTTGTTTAGCTCTTGTGTTTATTATATATGATAATTTGAATTTCAATTGTATACACGTATTGTTTACTTACACATACAGATACTTTTAGCTACATATACAGGTGGGGTTACATTTACATAGGCAAACTTTGCCCACACATACAGGTTCCTTTACCCACATATATAAATGTGTTAGTTACAAATACAGTAAATTTTATCTACACATATTGATGCTTTTACCCACGCATATAAAGTATCCACCAATATATGTATAAAATTTACCCACACATTGTGAAGTTTTTACCCACACATTCTGTACTTTTTACCCACACATTGTACATATTTTACCCACACATATGACCAAAGTTTTATCTACACATAAAAAATAGCATGCCACCTCACATGCCACGTTTATGCCACATCACATGCCACGTTGGCATACACGTCATACAAAATCTGCCAACAGGGAAGCTTCGTCATTATCCACGTCATCATCCATGTCATTGTCCATGTCATCATCACACAATCGGCAGCTAGATTATCTACACATAATGTATATATTTATCAACATATATATGTGTAGGTATAAGGTTTACCTTTACCCATACATAAAAATATGTGTGGGTAAAAACATTTCTCCGCAATCCGATAGAGACACATGCTAACATTTATTTTTTGTGTAGGTAAAGACATTTGTTGACACATAATTATTTTTTACCCACACATCATGTGTGTGGGTAAAAGCTTAATTTCTTGTAGTGAGTGTTACCGGTCAGATCAGCCCACTCAATGGATAGAACCTCCAAATTTTGAAGATTGCTAATATTTTGTGGAATTTCACCTGCCAAGAAAATCTCCATAACGTTAGATCTGTTATTTTTTGTTAAAATCTTCTTTCTTTGATTAGAAGTACAAATTAATAGTATTATGGATATTTGTCGTAGAAATTTTAAATATTAAGACAGACCATTTTATTCCACTATCTTAGACAACTTGCAATCTCAAGTGCACAATAATAATAATATTTCGAATTTTAGGAATTGAGTTTTACAAATTAAATGTCGTGTCCCATCTAGTAAGACAAATTGAGATGCTTCCAAGCAACTCATTCCAAAATCAATTCTATGTATTGTATGCTTCAGTTCTTAAAAATGATTGGACAGCGGATTTGTTTGCTAAATCTTTTAAATTCGACAAATATGGGAAAACCCAAACATACCTGTGGTCCAATTGGCTTAATATTTTCTTATTTGATAATTTGTTATATCTATCTCTTTAGAGCTTTTTTCAATTTTAGACATGTCAGACACGGAAAATCTGTAATGGACTCCTTATCTTCTCATTTCGAATTGAGAAATAATGGATTTAAGCAGAAAATGAAATTTAGAGTATAAACTCACAAAATTCAATTAACAAAATCCAAATTGAAATTAGGAAATATAATTCTAATGGGAAACTAACAAATAATACTTAACACCTTAAATAAATAAATTATTAAAACTTGAATAAAATATAATTTCTAAAATAAAATAGGAAACTTATAAAACTTGAATAAAATATAATTTCTAAAATAAAATAGGAAACTTATAACCTTTTATGAGTTCTGTTTAATTATATATGAAATTTATGTTCTATAGGAAAACGTCTAAAGAAGAACTTTAACAAAATAAAAACCACTATTAGTCTTCTGTGTTTTCCACCAAATAGATCTACTTGTTCATATAATATGCATTAACTTGTACAATGTACATATAAACGGGATCTACACGGGAATATTTTTAATATAAAATCTAGTAGTTAGCATACCTGTCACACGGTTCCCACTGAAATATATCCCCACAAGCGTGGTTAGATTCCAAATTCCTTTTGGTATGTCTCCGCTGAAATTGTTGGATGACAAGGATAAAAATTGAAGTCTTGAACATTCTCCGATTCCTGATGGAATTTCACCTTCAAAGTAATTATGTGACAAAGAAATTCTTTGGAGCTGTGGGACATGATCGCAAATACGTGCTGGGAGGTAACCAGATAAGCTGTTTTTTTGTAAAAATAAGCATTTGTAATGAGGAGTGGTTAAACAAAGCCAGTGGCAAAGGACAACCGTTGAAGTTTAGGTAGAGCCCCGAATTCTTCGGGTAGATTTCCGATCAATGAGTTGTGACCCAAGTCGATGGTCTCAAGGTTTGTGGAATTAAAGACCCCGCCTGACAATGACCCTGAAAATCTGTTGTCACGGAAATTTAAGTACTGGAGTCTAGTTAAAGCAGCCAACCATGACGGAAATTCCCTGGCAAAGCCATTGCCTTCAAGGTTGATATACTTCAATCGGCGCAACTGAGCCAACTCTTTGGGAAGCTCCCCATGGAAACTATTATTTATGATGTTGAAATGGAGAAGGAAAGAGAGATTTCCCAATTTAGGAGGTACAGTTCCGATTAGGTCCATGTTGGGAAGGTCTATGACCGCAACTCTTTGATGGCGAGTATTGCAAGTGATTCCAATCCAATTACAAACTGAGGTAGAGGTCGACCAGTTGACTGGGATAACGTTATGGGGGTCGTGTATTGCAGCCTTGAAAGCAAGAAGGGCATTCAGATCATTAGTGTTGTTATTGGCAACACTAAGAGCTAAGCTAGTTGTGACAAAGTGCAGCACCACAAGGAAAAGGAAATAAGCTCTATCCATAGTTTAGATTACGGGATAGGACTACTGCAAATGGTTAGTACTATATAGATAATTTATGCGAAGAATATTGTATCATTGTATATTTATAACATATAAAATTGAAATGATTTAAATGCTGCACTTTTTATTCTTTAAAACAAAAGGACCTTACCGTTTTAGTTTGTCATTTCTTATGAAAATTTAGACCATTAAAACTCATTAGTCCAAGTGGAATGCGTAAATTAAAAAGTTGAATGTATGTATTATTGCCTCAACATAGATGCTTAAAATATGCTTGAGAACAATGGAAATTTATTTTGCTAAAAGAAACCTTCAAAATATCATTAAAGCAATAATTTGGTGTCATATGTGCAATCTGTGGATGGAGTTTTCACAGTTAGTCAATGTCATCAACTTGTAGTAACGAGTCAACCTAAAATGATTTAATGTGGATAGATTCATGTCAATTTCCATGGCCTTTAAATCACACATACCATCTCAATTTTATTGTTTCCCGATATTTTAATAATACAGATTTTATTATCGTACTACATTCTAAAAATTTGAATTTTAAACAAATTTAAACAGCATTGAACACATGATGTGCAATAAAACAAGGAAGGGTACCTGGTTACATTCCAAAATTCGAATTTAAACAGCATTAAACACATGATGTGTAATAAAAAAAGAAATAGAGTTGGAAGACATTAACAATTATTTTTTCGACTAGTTGACAATAACAAAAATTTTGGAACATCCAAAAAATTACAAGCATGGCACTTTTAATGAGCCTGAAGAATTACATGTGTAAATTGCGGGGTTATATAAAATTTTATGATACAATTTGTAAAAAATAAAATTTCAACGTGAAAAGCGATTCGTTCGGTGGTTAACAATACAAAATGATACGTTCTTTTTCGAAATAGGCTTTTTCATTTTAAACATGATATTTTTCTCAAGAAGAAAATTAATTAAAATAAATTATTTTGAGAGTGAATTTATTATTTCATTAACAAAGTGTCTTCTGAAATTTCAGATGAGACCCATCAAAATTAATGTCGACCAACCTTCGATTTATAGCATATAGAAGATAGCCCAAGTCAAGTCAACTGTCCAATGGCTTCCCGTCTTCTATTGATGTTGTAAGCAAGCACAAATCAACAAACCACAACTCGGTCCACGGGTCAACGGGTGCTGGACAATAAATGTTGAAATTACTTAGGTAGACCGGGTCCACAACCCGGTCTACCTCAGTAATTTCCAACGTTTTGCCTTGGTCTATGCGAATCCAGCCCAATGCATAAGGACATTTCTGGTGATCTTCCCTACTTTTATCAGTCAATGTTCTTGTGCGTAACTTGCGACAGATGGAGAATAATTTTAGCTTAGCATTTATATTATCATTCTTCGGAGATCATTGAATTTACTATGTTTTTTTATTTTAGACTGTTTCAAAATGTTTGTGGTATTTATAAAATCAAAACATAATTTTGTTTCTGTCCCTTGCCTTTTTTTTTGTGGGGTGTGTGTGTGTGTGTATATATATATTGCTATTACTTGCAAAATCAAATATTTGCAACGAGGAGAGGTTAAACAAAGCCCGTGGCAGAGGGCCATCTAGACTGTTAAAAGAAATGCTCAACACTTGCAATTTAGGCAGAGCACTGAATTCTTCGGGGAGATTTCCGGTCAATAAGTTGTTTCCCAAGTCGATGGTTTCAAGATTTGTGGAATTAAAGACCCCGCCTGGCAATGACCGTGAAAATCTGTTATCAGAGAAATATAAGTAATGAAGTCTAGTTAAAGCAGTCAACATGACAGAAATTCCCCGGCAAAGCCATTGCTTTCAAGGTCGATGTACTTCAATAATCAATTGACGCAGCTGAGCCAACTCTTTTGGAAGCTCCCCATGGAAACTATTATTGATGATATTGAAATGGAGAAGGAAATGGAGATTTCCCAATTTGGGAGGTACAGTTCCTTGTATTGGGATGAGGCCCGTCAAATTTTTTCCCACATCAAATTAGCAGTTTTTTCAAATTGTCATAGAAACAGTTTAAACAAGAAGACTGCTAAAGTCATCGTCAACTGCCTTTTATGTCAAGTGGAAACCAATTTATGTACCCACAAGCTTTCCATTTTGTTTTGCTGTCCTCCTTGGAAAATGAGCTCAAATCAACTTCTAAGAAAAGTCAATTGCCGACACTTGACTTTGAGTTAGAGATCTGACAAGGACTGAGACTAAATTTATATTCTGGACAACTCTCCAACTGACAAGTATTGAAAACTTAAACAGAATTGATTGGGACTTTTTTTTTTTTTGGGCTCACTTTTATTGACTATGGGATTTTGTTTTGTATACGTCTTCTCTTTCTTTATCATTTATTTATTTCCAAAATGAATATCAGAAGTAAACAAATTGATCTTAGCATGTATACTCTTATTATACTAGACAAATAATTCAGTTCTGAATTCTATTCTCATGTATTACCTGCATCCGTAAAATGGTGGGGCAAAAGCTTGCAGAAAATTAGAAACTAAAGTTGCGATCAATGGTGCTATTTTCTTTCCTTAAGTAGCAAGTAGATTAAAGACGGATGCCTACAAGTCAATTATTTTGTCGTCAATAAAGTCTTTCACAAGAATTTTCCTTCTATTTCGATTATTCCACACGAAATCTGAAAGACTTAAAAATCAAAAGCCAATAACAAGAAATTTTATCTGGTCGCTTTAGAAATTGTGCCAATTCAACAATTGCGAACTAATTTTGATTGTTAAGCCCAAATAATTTCAGAGCATTCGGAATAATTGGGTAGTTCACACCAAAAGTCGTAATTGCTCAATAAAATAAGTAGCTTGTAGCACACAAGTCCACAACCATTCAAAGTGATGTAGCCCTTATATATGCCAATAATTGAGTTTGAGCCAGACCTTCCAGAAAGATCATGACATTTACCAACTGAATAATAACCAGTCTATTTTGTGGATTGCCATGAGTACTTGTTCTTTCCCAATCTTTTATATCATGCGGCTTGTATGTTTCCAGGATATAAAATTTAAAAGGCGTGGTCTTTACGGGAAAGGGGTCTCCAGCAGACTTTTCCCGGAAAAAAAATGTTAGCATTATTATATAGTCCTATTAGATTCTTATTTCCAACAATTCATTTCATCCTGTCTAGAGTTATACTTTTTATTATCTCGCTTACAACGTATTTTGCCTCGTGCAATTGGGGTGACGCTTTCAAATTTGTGTTGGGATATGATTCCCAAACTTTTTGTTACATACAATTTGAAATGTAGTTCCCAGTATACCTATTTAATTCTCCTCTCCTTTCCTTTTTTCCTCCTATATTTTCCTAATTGCCAAGTACGGTCGTTCCTGAAACCAGTGGCTCCTTCAATATACAGGGACTTTGTATTTTCAAACGAGACTGATCTCAATTTCTTTTAATGATCTCTTAGAATGTCTCACAAACAACTGCAGGCATGTCATAAAAACTCTGATTCCCAAATCGCAAATTTATAAAGAAGAAAACATTTGATAGCTAAATGAAATATAAACAACATTAATCTTATATTCATGGAAAAAGTTCAACAATTCAACAGGAATGTTGCACAAATTTCAAAGCAGATGTTTTGGGTCAAGTCTCAACTACAAGATATTTAGTTTACATCCAGCCTTACATTACTATGTTAATATATCTTTCTACTTTTATTTTAACAATTGTATTCTATACAAATGGTAGATGATAAATAATTAATGTTTTAGTAATTTTCAAGGTTTTTTAGATCTATAATCTTTTAGTGTAAAGTTTTTTTATATGTTATCTCATCATTTTTTTTTTACAATATATGTTTTTCCTAAATTACACATTATTAAAATTCTCTAGCATTCAATATGCTTGGCTATCAGGATTAAGGATATTTGTCCCATTTTTTGTGTTCCCACAAGTACCAATTTTTTGGGTGAGAAAATGTTTTTCCTAAATTACACATTATTATATTCCTATTGGATCCTTATTTCCAACTAGTCATGTCCATCGTAAATAAAGTTATATTTTTCGTTATGCACCATCACTGACGTTGTTACTTGAAACAGAACTAATCTCAATTTCTTTTAATGATTCTTGGAACACCCCAAAAACAACGGCATTCATTTCACAAAATGCCTGGCTGTCAAATTCCAAGATTGCAAAGGAGAAAAAATTTGATAGTGAAATGGAATATAAATGATATTAATATCATGGAAAAACTTCAACAAACCAACAGGGATATTGAACAAGTTTCAAAACTTATATTTTAGGTCAAGTCTTAACATTAGTTGTATTAATTTTTACATGATTTTGTGGTTCGAAATATTGAAAAAAAAAATCAGGACTTGTCCCGTGCCAGTGGTTCCCCCTGTCGGCAATCTGTGCTGCTAATTCTTGGTGGTCCGGTGGTTGCTGGTGGCAGAGTTGACGGCCGGGGTGGCCGAAAAGTGATGAAGAGTAGGGGTGTAATCGAGCCGAGCCAATCTCGAGCATCTCGTGCTCGAGCTCAACTCTATTACCAAGTCACAATGCTTGAGCTCGAGCTCGTCGAGCATTCAAATCTTGGGCTCGAGCTTGACTCGAGCCATAATCGAGCCATGCTCGAGCTCGAATTTATTAGTACAAATTTTGGGGTCAATCTTTAAAGTTATAAAAAAATTTTAAAGGAAGAAAATACAAGAAATAAAAGTTAATTTGCATCCAGGTCCTTCTACTATCTCTAATTTTTACTCGAAGTCCTCAGTCAAAGCAGGTGGCAGACCTGCCGGCGGCCACCGCGACCCGCCGGCTGGTCCACCGCCTATAGTCGCCGCTGGTGACTTTTTCGCTCTCAAAACACATCATTGGACTACATTTCATTTGCCTAGATTATAGATCTGAGTCCAGATTTGGAGAAAAATGACCCAAATCGCACAGATCTAACGAAAATTTCACGCCTGGGCCAACTTTGACCGGCGACAAATCACCTCTGATTGAGGTAATGTTTATATCAAAATGATCCGGGACAATCCGTAAAACAAGGATCCATAAACAATCAGTCACAAACAGAATCAAAAGGCCACAAAAATAAGCTTCAAAAATCAAAGTTTTCCTTACAACAAAAACACCAACAAACCACCAAAATATCATAAAATAACAAAGTTTTGTGAGTGTGGATGTCCCTGTTGGTGTGTGTGTGAGCGTCTGCATGTGTGTGTGTGTGTCTTCGTGCTTCTCTGTGTGTGTGTGTGGCCTTGTAAAGTTGAAGGCTTGAAGCCACGGGATGACCATAGTGTAGATGATGGAAATCATGTGCAAATTGAAAGGGGTCAGGAGAGCAATGTTTGAGGTCCACAATTGTGGTTCCAATGTCGCCGGCAGCAAAGATAGAGTTAAGAAAGCCATGGTGATTTTGAACCTTGAAAATTTCAATGCCAAAGGGGAGAACGACAAAGGTAAGAAGAGTTATTTGTTCCTTTCTTTAATTTTCTTTATTATACATTAATAGTATTTACTAAATTGCCCATATATTATTTAAAGTTAGAATGGTAAAAGATGTAATATCTTTAAAAAGTTTAAACCTTTTAGTAATTTTACATATATAAAATAAAAATAATATATATATACTCGAACAGCTCGACGAGTATTCGAGCAAGATACATAAGAGCTCGAAATCGGCTCGATAATGTATTCGAGCTGCTCGAGCTCGACTCCAGTTCAGTCAATTCCGAGCTCGACTTGAGCCTTTGACCGAGCTACTCACGAGCTGCTCGCGAGCTGTTCGGTTCGTTTACACCCCTAGTGAAGAGAATGTGATTTTTGGGTCAAAATTGATTTTGATTTTTGGGGCTTTAAAAGTTTAGGGGCAATTGACGGTTTGGGTCCTAGGTTAATGGATTTTAGTGTGTCCGGTGGATGGTTTTTAGGCCTTGGGCTTTGGTTTTCTTCTAAGTATGTCTGTATGTGTGAGTGGGGGTCCTTTGTTTTTAATGATTTTAAATCTGAATCAAATATGATTTTAAACACGGTTTGGCCCAAATGACGAATAAAAGCTTTGTTTTGTTGAAGGCTTAAAAGTAAAGTAATGCATTGTTTTGAGCCCCTTGGTTTTTTATTTAACCTTGGGCCTAACTCATGGATTTTTATCACTTAAATGGTTTTATTTTTGTTATATATCAAATTTGGTTTCATGTGTTGAATATATTTTAGGGCCCGAATTCTTTATTCGAAAAGGCTCAGATTCAGTAAAGGCCGGACCTCATTTAAATGATATTGTTTCAATGTGAATTCACTTTTTAAAGCAAGCCCAAGTGCAGATAGGGCCGAGCCCAATAGTGGGACAATTTTAACTGGTACGTAGAGATGACAATTTGGCAGGACAGCAAGGATTCGAGTTGGGTTTAATTGGGACTATGAAACATGAGCCATATCCAAAAAGTCTCATATTTGTTATGAGATCCATATGGATCAGACTAGGATTGACTAGTACCATTTTGATAGCACCAAAATGCCCAATAATCCCATTGTATTGTTTTTAAACTATTATTCTTATTAATGAATTGTTTTTTTTAATATCATTTATTTATTTATTTAGTTTAATCTTAATATTTCCCTTTTTATATCATTTATTTTTTAAATTTATTAACCTCAATAATTTTTTCAACTTTTTGGTTTTTATATTATTCATTTTTAGATATCATTTATTAATGCTTTTTAACATTTTAATTATAAACTACAGTTTTCCAATGATGACATGTAAAAGGGATAGATTGAGGATGTGCAAATATCTAATTTATCTACCCTTAAAAAAGTCAATTTATATACTATTTTATTAAAAGACTTGATACTAAAAATTCATCACTAAAATACTGAAGCAAATTGAAAATTAAAACAAATAAACATCTTACTCGTTCGTGAACATTACAAACTTAGATAAAATCCAAAACATGATGACTAGTTGTATTGCATGTTTCAAGGCTACCCTAGGTAATACAAATTCTTTAAAGATTTGTTTATATTTAGGTATGGGAGTCCCAAATAATTCCCAACCATACCCATATTTAAATGTGTATAATTGGGTATAATCTCAAATAAGCCCAATCCCATATTATTGATACCCATCTTGTCCAAATAAACTATGGGTATGGAATTTCAATGATTCTTGGGACTCATTGCCAATGCTACTAACATGGTAACTTCTATTTTTGTGAAAGGACTTTCCAAAGAGGAAACTTTGCAAATCAAGAAATCTGCCCAAATAGGAAACTTTCTAGATGGGAAAACTTTAGAAATGGAAATTCTCAATTTTGGGTTAACTTTTACAAACTGTTACAAAAAGGTTCAGAAATGCTCTCTAGGATTTATAACTAAAATTAAAGCTAGTTATATGAACAAGAATTAAGATTTTCTGTTGTATTTTTAGGGTTCTGATAAGCATATCAAGCACATGGTTAGCTAACATTATGCCCATCTGTATTTTTATAATAATTCAATAAAAAAAATCTAATGTTGCTTAACTTTATTTTACATACAAAAGTGGATAATATATGATTTGTGTCGTGTGTTTTTGCAAAGTCACAATTTATATGAGTGGCATGTTTTATGATTATGACATTATGAATAAATGTCGTGTATGAGTAATAATAACGAATATGAGAGGCTTTAAACAGATTTGAAATAGTCGGTAGGGTCTATGTCCCACCTTTACAATCCCGATCGTAAAATATTGTCCTGTCATTTGGGCGTCTATTCGTCTTGACCAAGACCAGCTGTTCACTGGATTTTGATGAACGATTGTTTCAAAGAGGGTCCAAGTCACTGATCTCTCTCTCTCTCTCTCTCTCTCTCTCTCTCTCTCTCTCTCTCTCTCTCTCTAACCAAATTGAAGAATAATAAAAATAGAGAAAAATAAAATCACTCTCATCTTATAAGCTTGCTTTATTTGTATGAGCACTTAAGATTAAAAAAAAAAGAAAGAAAATCTCAATTCAAAGTGATACAAATTGGACTTAAAACTGCTTTAAAAAAATTACTTAAACGAACAAAAGCATGCAATTCTAGTTCACGTGTTGCATCCTAGAAAACAAAACTTGGGCTTCCTTTTCAACAAATACTGCTAGTTGATGAGCAAAACCAATAGACATATCGTATATCTATTCTTTGTAGATATGCCAAAATAATTCCATTTTTTATGACAATTCTTTTCTGCCAAGGGAATTTTGGTGGAATTTTCTTGGTACGCATATTTTAAATTTATATTTAAAAGTAAGACTAAGAGTTTAATTATAAAAATTGAACTCGGAAATTTCATATGTCAATTCGTATAGGAAAAGCAGGAAAATATAAAAATTTATGAAACAAAAATTGGAGTTTATTAACTACAATTTTCTGATATTGTGCTGCACTAATTTAGTTTCTAGTATAGCCACAGACTATAATAATTTAAGAGTTTATCACATTACTGATTTTCTATACAAAAAAATGAAGATGGTGATAAAAAACCATTATTGTTAAGATCCATTATATATTTTAAAGTTTTTATTACAAAGTACTATTTGTGAAACATAGCATCGAAAAAGTTTATTACAAGCTTATTGAAACAAAGCTTATGCATTTGAACTGGACCTCTAAAGTCAGGGTTGGAGCAAGTACCAATAATTTTGTCAAAGATTTTATATGCAATTTTCCAAAGCCAAATAGTTTCTATTAGTGAATCCGTTGGCTATTTGTTGAGGTTCAGGAAATTGAGTCATGAGTGCATCCAATCTTTTTTCTTCTCAATTTTCTTATTAGTAGGAATGAAATGTTCTTCGTAACTTAACATTCTCTTTGTTAATTTGGTCTGTTCCAAAGAGACAACATATAAATTTTGGAGAAATATTTAGGTGAATCCAAAAGTTCATGGACCCGTGGACTCAACGGCTTAGATTAAGCCACAAGGACCCCTTGAACCCTTGTGGCTTAATCTAAGCTGTCCCGTGGACCGGTCCATCTAAATATTTTCCTAAATTTTGTTACCATCTAATGGTGCCGGGGATTTATCAATGAAACTGATTTACAGACATCTTTATCAAGTTTGAAAAGTTTCTTGATAAGTCGAGCTCCAAGATATCCCATAATGCCCAAAGAGGCATCTGCTCTACCTTTTGAACCCAAATTCTGAAGGCTTGGTTCTACATATTTTATATCTGAAATTCTTTTTGGCATTTTTGGTCGAATAAGTTTTTGAGTCCAATTCTTTCCATAGTAGATAAAGAAAACAGCAAATTGTTCATTAAATTTGGCACCTTTGGTATGGTATAAGTTATATTGGTTTGTTTTCATCTGAACGAATCCAATGGTTACGGGCTTCAAATCCAATACTATTGCACCAAGCATAGATCCTCCAACGGGGCTTTGCTCTGCCGACAAAATAATCAAAGGCCCAGAAATTAGAGATCGTGAATAGTGGTCAGAATGTTTTTCCCCCCTTTTGGTTTTTGTTTTTTGTAGTGGTCAAAATGTGATTTCGCTTGTATGATATATTAATATTTATCGCATCGTTTGTGAATTAATCATCGAACTGTAAGTTGAATTTGGTTCATCCATGAAATATTGTGAGTAGATGCAGGCAATTATCGGTTCCAAATTAAATGCTTTGCTTGTCTTTTATTCAATCCCAAAATTGGGTCCACTTTCCTTAAATAGAAATTTTAAACTCTGAAATATTTTCTCTTAAAATATTTTTCACACTGTAAATATAAGTAGATTCAAATGTTCTGCCGCATGACTTTACATTTTAGCTAACCACCATGGTGGACACTGCATGTTTCATATTGACTAAACTATTAAAATCAACTTTCCCCTGTTAACACTCAAATTGAGACATTCAAATTGAAACGGGGAATATAAAGCACCACTTAAATCGTAGTCTTCCTCTTTGTGTGATAATAGGTATTTTAGACCAAAATGACGTAGGTATTGTAGAAGTTCCATAAAAAATATTGTACAGTTATTGTAGACATTATATATAATTAAACAACAATTAAATTTGTTGTAATATTTGTTGGGTGTCAAACTAGCAAAAATAAAATTTTTATTCTAGTAAAAATAAAATGAAGTGGAGTAATGAGTAGAGTCATATCACAGGACTGATCTATTTATTTCAAATCACAAGAATGGGGGGTTTGAAGAATAATTAAACTTAAGGAACTCAAAAACAAAAAATTAAGCTAAATGAAATCAAATAAAATCTAGGCTCTAGTCAAAGGAATAATTTCCACTCTAGTTCAATTTAATTGGTCATCGACTCAAAAATAATTTTGTACGCTCATGAATAAATTGGTTATGTTTGTTAACAAGGTCTAATAACTTGCCTTTTCTTACTGTGCTATTAATCAAGGTATGACCCTTAGTTACTTTCCTAATAAAAAAATAACCCTAGATAAGACCTTACATCTTTAAAAACAAAATAAACTACCAATTTTAACCATCAAATACTTAACAAACTTTGTTTATATTAGATTGTATATTCCTATGATTTAATCCAAAAGTTTCTATTACAATTGAATTAACCACTCATCACTAATACCAAAACTATCAAACAATTACGGATTTGATGTTTTAGATGGCTATAGATTATCTGACAATTAAATAGTGATAAGTTATTTAATTGTGCAAAAGAATTACACAATAATGAATGCATTCACCTTGGAATTTAAACAAAGAATATAAAAATACTCATAAATGCAAAAAATAAATAAAACTAATAAGATCTCACAATATTAGATGAACCAGAGTTTCAATTATCCTTCAACCAGAATTAAACGTCTATCCAAGTATTATGGCATCAAATCTCTAAAACAAATTAACAAGAATTTTTCTAGAGAGAAAAGAGAGAAAAACTAGAAACTTAAAACTAAGAGTTCAAGGCTGTAGAGAAAAATTGCAGATGTCTCCCCCTTTTTGTTTTGTCGTTCCTTCTTCACGCCAATTTTCCTTCTTTTCAGCTTTCCAAATTTCATTTTTTCTTTTGCCTTAATCCATACGGCTCTTTGTTTTTGGTAAGGAAGATTCCTTTTTCCTTTTTAATTATAACTTCCACAAATAAAACTTTTCTTTCCAATGAAGTTAATTACAATTAGGAAAGTGGGGAATTCTAATCACCAACTCTTTCAAATCACGTTTCTCACAAACTGCACCTCAACCTAGTTAAAGTGTGGCCACGTTGAATCAACTCAAGTCTTCTGGAAAATTGACCAATTAAAAAGTCTTTCTCCACACAACTCCTAAAAATAAGGCCAAATACCAAAGCTAAATAAAAGAAAAGATTAAGTACCATCCTTAACCTGAATAGAGAGCAATAAAATACAATTTACATACAAATTTCACACTAACAATATTTCATCCCAAGTTTTTGCAGGAAAATGATATATCATATCATAGTTTATCACAACATTATCACAGTTAAATGCATAAATTTAACATCAATACACGTGTCTGAAACCACAAATGAAATCCCTTTTTACGAGAAAATAACATATTACACACCTGTCTTGAACTTCAAGCACTTGGTAAGTGCACCAAGTCAGAAGGAAGAAAATGAAAGGATTCACCACCATTATTTACTTCTTAGAGCCTAGAACATTTGCAAAACAATAAAATGTTTATATGGTAAGTTAATGAATAACATTCCTTGAACAATAACTTAATTTCAGGATTGATTGTGCAATTAAATTATTTGTATGCAATGAGGTTATATACCTGCATAAAGGTTATATCTCTTCCAAAAACTGACTTTTGATCTTTTGTAGTGCTACTAGAGCACCTTTTATGCTTATTCTTTCCTCAGGAATATCATTGTACAACTTAAAGCAAGTTGCAAAATAAATGATATGCAAGCTATCTTTTTGTGGACTAGTTCTTCTTCAAGATGAAGCAAGTTCCCATCCAGAACCTGGATCACAGAATCTGGCAATGATTCTAGTATCCATTGTCTGAGGCTTAACTAATGGTTAAACATTTCATTGTTAGGTCGTCTTCTTGTAAATGTCTCCATTAATGTAATGCCATAACTATAAACATCACACCTTTTTGAAACTAATCCAAGTTGTCCATACTCTGGCATCAAATTCAAAATTCATTGTTACATTCTAGTTAGATTTTTTTCTATTATCTAGGAATATATACCACTCAAGTCATAATCTACAGTTAGAGTTGTGTAAAAAAAAAAATGAACGAAGAGATAATATTCAATTATAACATAGGAGTGGTAAAAAATAGAGGTGCAAGTGTAAAATTATCAAAAAAGCTGTTTATATTTGTTGTCACATCCTTTATGCTTCGAGGTTATGCAATGTCTTGTCTAAACAATCTTTTTGCAATAATTTTGTTTGGAGTAAATAGTTAAGAAGGGTCACCTGGGGCAACGTATCCAAATGTTGCCAAGGTCTTAGTCTGTAATACACTTTCTCTATCTCCAAGCAATTTTGCAGTCCCAAAATTGCTAACATGGCCTACCATATAATCATCTAGTAAAATGTTACTTGGCTTCAAATCACAATGAACAGTAGGAACGGAGTAACCATTGTGCAGATATTCCAAACCACAAGTTACATCTATCATTACATCTAGCCGTTGGGCGATATTCAAGAAATGGTTTTCTAAATAAAGCCATTTCTCAAGGCTTCCATTAGGCATGTGTACCAAAGCTTTAAAGTTAGGATTTGACTAAGCAATGATTACTTTAGTCAAATTTCAATGACGAAGACAATGCAATGTCTCACATTCCCTATCAAAGCTTTTAAATGCACCTTCAAGCTGCAAATCGAAAACTTTTACTGACCAAGACATCCCACTTTCATGTATTCCTTTGTAAAATGAGCCAAACATTCCCCTGCTAGCAACGAACTCTCATTGAACCCATTTGTTAGTTGACTAAGTTCATGGAAGGATACCCTTTCACATGTTATTATTGTAAGAAAGTCATAAGCTGGAGCTGTTACATTCCTTCTCAACTTTCTCATCAATAAAAGTGAAATTACCAAGGCTACAATTGCAGATCCCATTCCAAACAAAATTATACAGACTAGCCTTTTTGCCCTTGATTTATTTTCTGAAGTTCGACAAGGCTGGAACCAAGAAGCACCGCACAAGGCCTCATTCGGGAGAAAAGATAGCTTTGTGATGTTCTTAAAAGGCCCTCCTTCAGGAATTTGTCCTCTCAATTTGTTGTTGGATACATTGAAATACTTAAGGTTTGTGAGTGCCTCAAGGGAATTAGGAATTACACCAACTAGACTATTGAATGATATATCTACACATTGTAAACCCAATATGTCTTTCGTGGATTTAGGAATCGCTCCTTGTAGTTTGTTATGTGCCAAGGAGAGTTCTAGTAAACTCTGAAGTTCTCCAACAACACTAGGCATTTCACCAAAGAATTGATTCCTTGACAGATTCATAATAATTAATACCTTCAAATTTCCAATTTCAGGGGCAAAAATCCAATCAGAGCATTCATGGACAAATCCAACATCAACATATAATGGAGGCTCCAAAAGCTCCTCTTCTAGGCCTCCTATCAGCCCCCATCTCATCATTAGAATCTCCAGACTCAGCCAATGGTGATCTCCTCCAGTGACTTCTATGGCTGCTCCTTGACCTAGAGTGTGAATGACCTCGCCTCTCTAGCCGCTCACACATAGCTTCCATGGTCTGCCTCATACCCTAGATGCTAGCATTCATGGTCTCAGCAACTCCGCCTTCTTGAAGAAGAGGGGAATGATACGAACCAAGCGGTGCAAGCTCAAGTAGCTAGATGGAGGCATTCGAGTCATCCCTAGTGCATCACCAATGTATAGGGGCTTAGTCATCCAAAATGGAGGCTTAGAGGTGTCAAGAATGGTCAAAAGGAGTGAGAGGAAGAGGCGATGCAAGGCTGGGAGGAGTACACCCGTAAAGGTTCAGAAGACGTCGCACAGAAAAGGCCGTCAGTAGGTTTCTGATGAAGGCCGTGGGCAAGGCCGTGGCGCGGCCTTCCCCACGGCCTCTATCAGAAAGTAAGCTCTAACGAATTTTGGCTTTGATCGAGGCCACTCCAAAGGCTGTGGTGCGGCCTACCCAGCGACCTCCACCAGCAACTCTACGACTTTATTTATTTTCTGCGTTTTTACTCTGTTTTTAACGTGTAATAAACTGGTCACTTTCTATATTGGTTATTTAGGGTATTTTGCCTATATAAGCCTAATTTCTATCGATGTTTAAACATGACGATTGAAGTTGAATAAAAATACGAGGGTTTTTCCTCTCTGATTCTCTTCGTGAGACTTGTGAGTTCCATGAGTGATTCATGAACTTCTTTGATATCCTTGAGTTCTAACCAACGTGTGAGGTTAGGGTTTGGGATCCTCTTCAAGCTAGTTTCAATTCTCGGGTAGAATTGGGATTAGGTTGTCCATTGATACACAAGAACGATCCTTTGGGAGGATTGTCCTGTGGATCGCGATCGTTGTGAAGGTTCCCGTTACGTGTTTAACGAGGGGCCTTGGGGCGGATCGCATCATAGTTGGTATGTTAGATGTTAAATTGTTGGTGTCTAAATATATGTACCTTAGGGATGTAATATACTCGAAGCAACTAGGCACCATTCTAGAAAGCCTATTGCTTCCTAATCTCAATTCGCCTAAGTTCAACAAATAGCACAAGTCCCTTGGAATGGGTCCTTCTATCTCGTTACCTTCAAGGTTGATTCTTTGAAGCTTCGATAACTGTCCAATAGTTGGCGGAATAACTTCTTTCAATCCATTTTCAGCTAAAGATAGAGTTACCAAGTTGCTTAAGTTACCTATTGAACTAGGAATTTCATCTTTAGTTCCAGAGTTACTCAAGTCAAATGTTTCAAGAAAGCTGGAAAGGCTTCCTATGAATTTTGGAAGGAATCCATTCAAAGGATTCTTGTCTATTAACAACCCTTCTAATTATTTGCAATTTGTTAAGGATGACAAGAAGCTCAATTCTCGGTTTGGAGACTCATAAGAAAAATCATTTTCTTCAAAAGATAAGTATTCTAAAAGTCTTAAATTACCAATATCATGAGGAATTGCACCAGAAAATCGATTATTAGGAAGGCTTAGTTGATTGAGTCTAGAGGCATTTGAGATAGAAGTGAAAATAGCTCCACTAAGTTTGTTTCCCCCAAGATAAAGCACTTCAAGATTGGGTAGCGTAATACCCAAAGTGGATGGGACATCTCCTAAAAGATTGTTATCCACAAGGTCTATTAATCGTAAAGTCGAAATATTAAATATTTGTGATGGTATGAAACCTGTTAACTTATTCAAGCCTAAAATTATTCCCACCAACTTGTGAAATTTACAGATCTCCTGAGGTAGTACACCTGACAAATTAAGTTGACAATTAGTGTGAGAGAGAGAAAGAGAGACAAAAAGAAAATCTACAAGAAATGAAAATATATAGAAGGCAATTGTTGTTGACTATCATGCTTGAGAGTAATTAGTATAATTCTAACTAGAAAATCAGAGTAGAACTTTGCAGTATGCCACGTTTTTAAAACTAACCACTCTGATCTTTTTAATTTGAATAATCAAATAATTGCAAATTTTAGCAAAACAAAAGATCCCTAAAAGCGATGATCGATGTCTTAATTCACTCCACAAAGTGATGTTTTGATGAAAATGACAATTCAATTCCAGAATGATGTTTCAAACAACCCCATTAAATGGAACAAAACTGTAATATGTAAGTATCATGAGACAATTCTTAGAATAGAGTTGTCAATTTAGCATAAGGGAAGATTGAAAATTTGAAATGTTTATTGGCAAATTGACACAATGGTAAAGTTTAGTAGCCAACTACAGATATTGTCAATCGTAGCTACGGCAATGATACATGTATAAACTGGAGCTCCAATTTAATCTATTTTCGAAAAAGTCAAGAATAGAAAAATTTGAAAATAATTCCCGTGATATATACAACTTTTCTGCGAGTCTGACTCTAAATTTGTTGGTGAGTAATTGTTTGAACACCATAAACGTCAATTTAAAGTTTTTGCCTCAAAAAAAAAAAATTCATTGAATCGCCACAATAATGAAGTTGAAATAGTGGATCTCATGCATTTTTCCGATCACTTTTTAAGACAAAATGATAAAGAAACCATCTTTCCAAATTTTATGCATAGATATGTATTTATGTGTCAATTTGTGTGATAAAATTGATTTGTCTTGCAGAGAACAGTAAACTACCCTTACTTTTCTCACTTGGTTTTCAGGCGCAGCATATAATAATATTTTGTCTAGGGGAGTCATCTGATCCCAGTTGAAGACCTTCTTATCCAATTCTGGGTGATTTACAAGATTTTGCCCAAGTAAACTTTTTGTAGCAGTATAAAGGTGTAGAGGAGTGTCCCCGAAAATGTCTTTCTGATTAATGAGTTCAGAAGCCCATGTACTATCCAAGATAAAATCCATCATCTCTTGTTGTTCATTCTTCACTGCAAGATGTAAAATATTTTGGCCATGACCGATGATCGTCTCCCAACAATCTCGGCAGTGTGATAAAATCTATTTAGCTACATTTAAATGCCCATAAATTAATGCTACATGTAGGGCTGTCTTCTTATCATCCCTATGTGATCTAATATAGGCCATAGACTTGTCTGCTGATAGAAGCAATCTTACATTTTCTTGATGGCCAAATCTTGCAGCAAAATGTAGGGCAGTGCGTCCAAGTATATCCTCCTATTTGGTAATTTTTTGTAACTCCTTCAATATTAGTTTCATGCATTCTGTTTGATTATCAAAAATGCTTGTGAAAATGCCAACTTTAATCTCTAAGCAATGACAATTATTCTTGAATAATATTTAGAAACATTCTCTAAACTCTTTTTCCAATCATCTTCTCTTTTATTCATAACATTTCAAATACATTACATTGCAAAAAGAGTTATACTATTATTGTTCAATTGTGTACCTCTAAAGCATATAATTAATTAGTAATATATTGGGAAACTAATAATTCTCCCTGAACTCAATGCTGTAGTTAATCACAGAGGAGATTATACGTATCTAAACTTGGATTAAGAAATGGTGACATTTATACCATCAACTTTATGTTAGTGGAATTTTACGAAACATACTGTGTGTATTGTTCAATATAAACAAAAGGCCTAAATCCACTTTGTACCCTTTAACTTATACCATATTTTCACTTTACATCTTAAACTTTAATTTTGGACAGACTGCACCCTAAACTATCCAAAACATTCCATTTAAGTTAGATTGTTGACTGCATCAACTAAACTAACAGAACTTAGATGCATGCGTGCAATGACTAGACTTAAGTGTAATGTTTTGAAAAGTTTAGAATGTAATATGTTCAAAATTGACGCTGTCAAAAATTGGATTTAAATAAACATTATACGCACGCGTCTAAGTTCTATTAATTTAATTGGCGTCGTCAACTATTAGATTTAAATAAAATGTTTTGGACAGTTGAGAGTAAAATATGTCTAAAATTGAAATTTGGAGTATAAAGTGAGAATCTTGTATAAATTAAAGAGTACAAAGTGGATTTTTGCTAAACAAAAAATAACAAGAATCAAGCTTCTCAAATATTGATAGATAAAACAGATGCCGAAAATTACTTAATAAAATCCACGCCAAAAAAGAATTGCTATTGAAGCTTGTCACACAAAATAAATTGTTTCAACCAATTCAAAATTTGGATGACACGTGAAAAGATGATCATAATAAAAAATCGCTTGAAGCAGAAAATCAATCCTAAAATGAAGTAAAGATAGACACATCTAATATTTGTTAAAGGTTGATAATAGTCAGGGAAATTCAACGTAATTATCTAAACATACCTTCGGAATTACAAATTGCAGCAGCGTGCAAGGCTGTTCTAAGGTGAGGGTCACGATAAGAAGGTGACCTGCAAATCTTCAAAATAAGATTTGTAATGTCGTAGTATCCTCTCTCAACAGCAAGGTAAAGAGGGCTCTCTCCAGCCTTGTTCAGGGGGTGTGAAAACCCCGGATCTTCATTCACCAACAATTCAACAATTTTGTCACCATTGCTTACTATAGCCAAATGCAAATCTGCATTACCCTCCTTGTTAATCATCCTTAGCATCTTCTTACATGCTCTGACACCTTTTCTCTCATTCTTTTTACCATCTTTTGTGCAATCAATGAGTCCACGTACAACGCCAGAATGTCGTTTTCTGGCAGCTATATGAAGTGTAGTCTCACCTTCTGCATTTACTCTGTTTAGCAAAGAATGGTTTAGTGCTAGGATTTGTTCAACTGCAAATGAAGAGTCGTAGAACTGGGCTAATACATGAAGAACGGTATTTTTATTTGGAGTCATTTGAGAATCGAGTCTGTCTGTATATTGCTGGATGATTTGGCAATTGCCTGACTGGGCAGCTCTGTATAACTGAGGATCCATTGGCCTTAATTTACCAGCTGATAAAAGTATAATCTTCCTTGGACAGTTTTATAGCAAGTAATCTCCTCTTCAGTGTCAGGGACATACTGGCTTTTGCAACTAGTAAGGAAGGAACAAAGCAAGCCACGGGATTCTACTGTTGACTTACCCAATCTCCAGTCTTATTTGTGGGCCATATGGTACAGATAAG
The DNA here is from genome assembly GCA_024721245.1 of Mitragyna speciosa. Lineage (NCBI taxonomy): Eukaryota > Viridiplantae > Streptophyta > Magnoliopsida > Gentianales > Rubiaceae > Mitragyna > Mitragyna speciosa. The sequence goes on from CM045570.1 coordinate 7,917,126, forward strand.
AATTTGAGTTAAATGAAGCATATTGACATAAAAAAATGATCTAATTATAATTTATGTAGTTCTCATTTAAACAATAAAGTGCACAATTGAATTTTTGAGACATTTTGGTGTGGGAAAGGAATTCTTATTGGCCCCCTCATCAGTTTTCCTTCTTTTTAGAGATGGCAAATCGGCGGGATGGGCAGGATTTGGGCGGGACTTAATTGGGACTGTAAAATATGGGCCAGACCCAAACAGTCATATATTTGTTATGGGATCAATATGGGCGGGACTAAAATGGGTTAGTCTCATTTGATCCCGTCCCAAATACCTAGTAAATCCCATTTTATTATTAAAATTTTTAAAACTATGTTTCCTTATTAATCAATTCTTGTTTTTCTAATATCTTTTAATTTTTTAATTTAACCTTAATATTTCTTTTTTATATCATTCATATTATTAGTTTATTAACATCAATAAATTTCCTTTTTTTTGTATTATTCTTTTTTAAATCTCATTTTTTAATGTTTTCTAACCTTTCAATTATAAACTACAGTTTTTTAATACTTTATTAACATTTCAATTAAAACTATAATTTTTCGATGATTACATGTAAAGAGGATAGATTGAGAATATACAGAGATCTAATTTATCTACCCCTAAAAACATTAATTTGGATGTTATTTTATTAAAACATCTGACACTTAAATTCATCACTTTTGCTCGTGTATGTTTTGAATTGATTGGTGAATCTCAATTTTCTACTGCTATTCCTATGGTTAATAAATTTGGAGTTAAAATGTTGTAAAAAGAATCGAGTATGAATGGTTACCACTTTGCAAAAAAATTGACCATTTAAAAAAAATTACAACGCTTAAATCAAAGCCTTAATTTGTGTGGGTACAAAAAGACAAAAGTAATTGCAAACCTATTTTGGAGAGTGAAGAATCTAGTAATATGGCTGCTTTTTATAAATTAAATGATAATAAGAAATTTCCTTGTAATTTTGCTACTTAAAATGGCAAATAATACTACAACAATTTTTAGAGTATAATTATGTGACATCAAAAGATGAATTAAAAACTTTTAAAAGTGATTGAAAAACATCTTTAGAGAATATTCTGAAATAATTTTTTTTAAAAATATCAGTTTAATTAAAGCACTCTACATATGAAATCTACATGAATTTTTTTTAGTACAAATATCAGTTTAACCTCATAGAATTGATGTCAAGAGGTAAAATTTAACATAATATTCGGATGAGAAATAGATGAATTGAATAGACTAAAATGAAGAAGCCAAAAATGGAAAAATAAAGTTACAACATGCCGATCATTGTATCAAGGATGTTAGAGGCCACCATATTCCACTGTCATTGAAAAAAATGTTAAAAGTCAATAAAACAAAGAAAGGATGAAAGATACTTTGTTAATAGTAGCTTAAAATGAAGGATTTTTTCAAGAGAGAGTATGGAAGAGGTAGATTTAATCAATTATAAATTATTCAAAGGTTTTTTTATATTTGGGTATAGGAATCTCAATCAATTCCTAACCATGCCCATATTTAAATGGGCATTAATGGGTATAATCCCAAATAAACCAAATCTCATATTATTGATGCCCATCCCACCCAAATTAAATATGGGCATAGGATTCCAATGGATCTTGGAACACATTGCCATCTTCTTTTGCACTTCTAATTGGATGCATTTTTAGTGTTTCCTCGTTCTTACAAGAAGTTAATGAGAAGACAACTCTGATTCGGGCCATGCAATTTGATAGCTCAAAATGGAAAATATTTGTGTACATGCACGGGTAAAAAGTGTACAAAAGCATCCACGAAGTTTAAACTATTTTAAACATTTTGGAATTTTGTAGTTTAATGATATATTCTTTTTAACAATATATATTTACAAACTTTATGACCTATTAGAGTTTTTGTTAATCAAGCTTTTATATTAATGAATTTTTATCTGATGCAAACAGCTTCTTCTTCTTCTTCTTCTTTTTTTTAACCTAATATTTTCATTCTATTGAATTGACTGGAACGTCTACAACGGTCTATCGTAGTCTATGGTAATACAACCATCACCTTTTTCTTTTTACCATTTGCAAGCTAAAGGTTTAATTTCAATTAACTTATTGGTCGTAATGCAAGATTAACATGATTGGGAAAATAGTAGGGTTATTTTGCACCTAAGTTGAAATCGTCACCAATTTCCATACTTTTCGTATATATTTCAAATTTACATCCACTTTATCAGAAACCCCTTTCTAGTGCCGCCTTTTCTCAACTATTTTCGAAACAATAAAAACATAAAGACTATAAATGAAGATGGACCAACGACCATATATGCTATCTGAATTTTTTGAGTGTCTCTATTGTAACTTCATTAAGTTCTTAGATTATAAAAATTCTATTTAAGTCAATCTGATTCTTACTTTAAAAAAAATTCAAAAATAAAAAAACAAGCCTTCTTGTTTGATTCATGAAAATGCTTTTTATGCACTAATATGGTAATTAAAAACGAGTACTTGGATTGGGATAAGCTCCAATAAATTTATGTCACATAATCGATTCATGGTTTTTTCAAATTGTTATAAAAGTAGTATAATGGGAAGACAGCTGAAGTCATCGTCAACTTCCTTCACGTCAAGTGAAAAACAATCACTGGCTGTCCCTTTTTATTTTTCTGTCCTCCTTGGAACATAAGCTCAAATCAACTTCTAAGTCAAGTCAATTGCTCACTCTTGACTTAGGGATGTGACAACTTTAATTCCCCGTATTGAACACTTAAAACAGAGATGACTAGGACGTTCTTTTCTTGGTTACTTTTCATCATTATGGGATTTTCTGTTATAAGCATCTTCTCTTCCTTTATAATTTATTTATTTCAAAGCAAATATTAGAACTAAACAAATTGATCTTAGCATGTTATCTCTGATTACAAGGGATAAATAATTCAGTATCTGCTTATGATAATTTAAGATTTCGTAAAATGGTGGGGTAAAAGCTTGCAAAAAATTGGAATGTGAGGTTGCGATCAATGGTGCTATTTTCCTTTTTTGAGTGGTATACACAGATTAAAGACGGATACTAGAAGTTAATTATTGTGTCCTCAGTCAAAAAGTCATCCATGAGAATAATATTCTTTTTATTTCTATTATTCCACACGGAATCTGAAAGACTTAAAAATCAAAAGTCAAGTACAAGAAATTTTATTTGGTCGCTTTAGAAATTATGCCATTGTAGCAATCGCTAACTAATTTTGATTTTTAGAAGAATTAATACCTTTTTTCGGTTAAGGTTTTTTTTCCCCCCAAAAAATATAGTTTAGACAAGTAACTAATTCTAGCTTTGAGTTAGAACAACACTCCCTATATATACCAAGTTAATTAATTCTAGCTTTGAATTTGAACAACACTCCCATTAAAATACTTAGGCTAAATCCACTAGTTGAACATTCTATTTGGCTTGTGTCATTTATCAAATTAAGGCCGTGCTCAACTTATCATGTTTACATTTACAAAATTTGTTTACACTATTGAAGATCCTTTAAAACATGATGCCTTATATTATTGTAATTATCAAACTGCCTAAGATACCATCTTACTAGTAAATTTCCCCATACGTGTGGGCTTCCTAAAAAATTATAAATAGATTGGAATTGGTTTTAAAACTCTTAGATATTTCTAGAAGGTAATACTTGAGCACTTAATAAAAGACTTTATCTTCCAAACTATTGTCAAATAATATAATACATTTTTCAGTGATTAGGTTCTCGAAAAATTTTAAAAACTGATCTTATATTCCGTATTACACGGCTTCCTTCAAATTATTGAAACTCATCGTTTACTTGTGGAAATTACCAAATATCTTGACCACGTGAGCGTATTTCACGGGTTGTCATTCGAGCGTCTATTCTCCTAATGTGATGTGCGGTGATAGTCACAGAAGTAACTATCTAGACCAAGACTCTGCATGTTGATGTGAATGATGTGAAAAGATAGATTATCCGATGCCATGTGAATGATGTAATTGGTAAACTTCATTTCGTCAAAGGTCTTTAGGATAGATTACTCCAAGTGGTCCAATATTTCTCTAAATGGCCATGTGCCAATTTATTTTCTCTTGTCGTTACCAAATAAAAATTAAAAAAGAGGGGACTTTGAAAGTTACTAAACTAAAGAAAATTCAATCCAAGAAATTCAATAATGCAAAATTAATTTAAATGAAATCAAATGTAACCTAAGCTCTAGTTAAAGAAATAATTTTCCTTGTTGTTCAATTTAATTGATCATCGATGCATGGATAATTTCAAATGCTCATCAATAAATTGGTTATGGTTATTAATAAGCTCTAACAATTTGTCTTTCCATATTGTATCGGTAACTATGGTAAGATCATTAGTTACTTCCCTAATCAAAAGATAATCCTATATATGACATTAGAATTCAATCTTTCGACGGTATTAAAAATTAAAAAAGCTACCAATTCTAACCGACAAATACTTAAAAGGCTTTGTTCAAATTAGATTATATATTCCCGTAATATAATTCAAAAGTTTCTATTACAATTGAATTTACCACTTGCCACTAATACTAAAACTATGAAACAATTACGGATTTGACATTTTAGATGTCTATAGATTATTTGACAATTAGGTAGTGGCCAATTATTTAATTGTACAAAGCATGAACACAAGTATGAACACAATCACCTTTGAATTTAAATAAAAAATATATAAATACTCATAAATGCAGAAAATAAATAAAACTAATTAGATCTCATAGTATTGAATGAACCAGAGTCTCAATTATCCTTCAATAAAACTAATTAGATCTCATAGTATTGAATGAAATAGAGTCTCAATTATCCTTCAACTAGAATAAAATGTCTAGCCGTGTACGTATCATGACGTCAAATCTCCAAAAGAAACTTACAAGAATTTTTTTTCTAGAAAAAAAGAGAAAATTAAAGATTAAAAAAATGATAGTCTAAAGGCTGAAGAAAAATACAGCAGACGTCTCTCTTGTCTTTCTTCTGTTGTTCCTTTTGCTATCCTTCAATTCACACCACTTTCCTTCTTTTTTAGCTCCCGCCAAGTTTATCTTCTTCGCGTTTCTTTAGATTTAAAGGAAAGATTTCTTTTTCGTCCCTAATTCTAATTGCTACAAATAAAAGCCTTCTTTCCAAGGGAGTTCATTACAATTAGGAAACTAACAAGTCTTCCAATTACTAATTACTCCAAATCACATCTTTCACAACTTTCACAAATCTGCACCTCCACTTAGTTAAGGCATGAGCATGCTCTATCATCTCAAGTCTTGTGAAAAATTATCCTAAAAAAAAAAAGTCTTGTGAAAAATTGAGCAATTTAAAGTCTTTCTCTGCACAATTCCTACAAACAAGGCCAAACACCAAAAGTGAGTAAAAAAGCCTTATGTGCCAAAATAGAGAGCAGTTAAATACAAAATATTAGCAAGCTTAGCTCTCTAACAAGCCCTATGTGCCATATTCTACGTACCAAAGAAATGGTCAAAAGCAAATTTTTGAAAATTTCTTTTGCTTAAAACAACAAATATCATAACTAAACAAATTGATCTTAGCATGTATTGTTTATTATACTAGACAAATAATTCAGTTCTGAATTTTTATTGATATTTTCACCCTACTGTCATGTATTACCTGTATCTGCTGATCATAATTTAGGATTCCGAAAAATGGTGGGGCAAAAGCTTGCAAAAAATTTCAATGTGAGGTTGCGATCAATGGTGCTATTTCCTTTTCTTGAGTCAATTATTTGTCCTTAGGAAGTCTTCCACAATAATATTCCTTCTCTTTTGATTATTCCACACTGAATCTGAAAGATTTAGAAATCAAAAGTCTAGAACATGAAATTTTCTTTGGTCGCTTTAGAAATTATGTGGATGTTATAGGTGGCAAATGAAGAGATGTGTGCATGTGTGTGTGTGTGTATGAAAAAAATTGACGAGATTTGTACTGATAAAAATTTTACCCTTCAGTGATTTAGGTATTGGTAAAAAGATTCATTGGCTCAAATCTGATTGACTCCTGATTATGTGGATGTTATAGGTGGCAAATGAAGAGAAGTCTCTGCAATTATCAAAAACCTTAGGAGTGGTTTACAAAATTATACATATTTACTATAGGAGTGGTTTACAAAATTATACATATTTACTATTGCACAGATTCTTTTATTTCCTATATTTCGAATTATGTCATTATGTACATCTTACTACATGACCGTACGTAATACTTAACCAAGTTAACTAATTCTAGCTTTGAATTAGAACAACACTCCCGTCAAAAGCCTTAGGCTAAATCTACTAGTGGAAAGAACATTCTATTTAGCTTGTGTGTCTTTTATCAAATTAAGGCGGCACTTAAATTATCATGTTTACATTTACAATATTTCTTTGCACTATTAAAGATCCTTTTAAACATGGCACTTTATACTTTTGTAATTATCACACTGTCTAAGATAGCATCTTACAAGTACTTTTTAAAACTCATAAATATTACTAGAAGGTAATACTTGAGCCATTAACAGAAAACTTTATCTTCCTAGCTATTGTCAAATCATATAATAGATTTTGAGTGAGTAGGTTCTCGAAAAATTTTATAAAGTAGTCTTACGTTGAGTATTACACGGTTTCCTTTCCTCCAAATTATTGAAACTTATCGTTTACTTGTGGAAATTTTTTTTTTTTTAATTCTCATTTGAGTGTCTATTCTCCTATCTTTCTTGACCAATACTCTGGATATTGATGTGAATGGTGTAAATAGGTAGATTATCCGACGCCATGTGGATGATGTGATAGGTAAACTTCATTCATCAAAGATCTTAAGATAGATTATTCAAAGTGGTCCAATATTTCTCTGAATGGCCAGGTGCCATATTCTACGTACCAAAGAAATGGTCCAACGCAAAATTTTTGGACATTTTTTCGCTTAAAACTACAAGAAAAATAAAAATATTATAGCACAACTGCACATTCTTAAGTAGACCAAGGCTACAGCCTCAACTATAGACTTTGTGGAATAAAAGAGTGCCACATAAGAATAATGATGCATACTAATGTAATAAAATGATATAAAGATAATTACATAGCTTTATTTTAAATCACAAGGTCTATAAGTGGAGTTGTAAACTGGGTCCATTTAAGAATTTTTTGTAACATATATTAACAGAAGAATTTTTTGTAACATATAGTAGGATGGTAGGATCTTAAGATGTACTGAAAATGCGAAGTAAGCTTTTGTATGCTTTCAAACTAATAGTTAATTAGAACATATACAAAATGGATCAGTCTTCCGTGCGTGTACAAAATTTTTTTATATGAGCAGGTTTGATTAATGACACATCATTTCTAGTGATATTTAAAATTCTTTGTTTGTATAGTGACATAAATTTAACTCTGCTTTTATAGAAGAATTTTACACTATCAATATTTGGAATATTCATCTATACAAAATATGTCAAAAGTTTATTATTTTAAGCATTATGTACTAATATGGTAAAAGTTCAAGTCAATGTGGATTTAATTTCATTTTCTGATTGAAGATTTTAAAAATACTATTAATGGTCTACAATCTATAAAATGTAAGATTTGGAACTTGAATCATCAAAACATCATCTTAGTTTATAAAATATAGACATAAACAAACCATTCTTGCTGTTCTAACCAACATTTCATAAATAACAATAATTCTAATAAGATTGGTGCAATGACCTGGGATTATTTGATAGACCAATGAGTTTTCTCAAAGTCAGTTGTTCTTGTTCGCAAGTTAGTTACAGTTAGTTGAGGTTATTTGAACAAGTTAGTTACAGTAGCAGTCAGGCAGTTAAGAGAATTTGCTCAAGTAACTGTGAGTTGTAATAGTCAGCAGGAAATAACAATCATTGTATAAATAGTAGTGAAGAGAAGAAGATCAGCAGCTAGTTTGTACTCATTTGCTGTAAATTTTTCTCTACTTCAATAAAGTTCTCATTTCCCTTTAGCTCTCCCTAAGTTCCCTTTTCTCTCATTTGATACTATATTTACTTTTGTCTAAACTTTTTAATATTAAAATTGTAATTTTCTCTATATTTTTAGTCTATGCATTTCTTGTTTGTCTAATTGCTAATATCTTAAGAACTAGGGTCGCACTTAGCAGGCAAAAGAAAATCTACAATGTTCTTTAATATCTGTGAGAAACCAACTTCTCTGTTGTTAGGAAAGGCATAAGAACAACCATTATTGGGGATGTATCAATGCTTCCCAAGTCCCTGCAGAAATCAATGTCTCTACCAGAGGAGGCTACAGAGGGTAGCACAGGAGTCCATGTCGTGATAGCACTGAACAACAGTGGACGACATGATATACTGTAGGCAACCAAAACAATTGCACACAAATTAAATAATGGTGAGATAACGCTTGAAGATATTGATGAGAAATTGTTTGAAGATGAGCTACAAACAAAGTGTGTTCAATTTCCTAATCCTGATTTAGTCATGAGAACTAGTGGTGAGCAAAGATTCAGCAACGTCATGCTTTGGCAACTGGCTAACACAGAACTCTTCTTTCTTTGTAGAAAAACTGTTTCCAGACTGTGAAGGAGCAGATTTTATCAATGCCTTCAATGTGTATCAGAGAAGGCAACTTTAAATCTCTTAATCTACCACCTTTGCCGATTTCTGTCTCACTAATTTTTTCGCCACGTGTAATTTTAATTACAACACAGTTGTGATATTTTTTTGAATATCACAAGGTTTTGAATTTCTCTGGGGAGAACTCAGTGTCACAGAATCAAAAGAAAAGAACGAAAAATGGCGAGAATGCAACTAGTAATTTGAGTTTTACTCTACTCCCTTATTGGTTGGTAAACCGACTTAATTAAGAAGATGCGATTAAGTTGGTTATCAAAAAAACAGGTTATGTCACTTGCACACCAGGCCACGTCCCAGTGCCATGCCAAGTGCACCTCATACATTTAAACCCACAAAAACTTTTGTGCAGCCCTTCACAAAATCACTTTCCATAAATAAGTTGAGCATATAATTTTACAATTTTATATGTGGGATACATGACTAAAATAATGAAGAAAAAGATGATGAGGGAAATGAATTCAGAATTACACAAGGATTTTAGGCATATTCGATGTTTAACATAACTAGAAGTTTGTATACATTTGGTTTAAATTCAATATCAAAAATTGAAAAAGCCATTGGAGCAAAACCACACAATTGACGAAAAGTGCACCATCCAAAGAACAACTATTAAAAATGGGATGAATAGAACAATTTTTATTAAATTATCAATTAGAACTGAAAATACGAGTACAAACCCATATTCAATGTGACAAGTCATAAGCCAACTACCATGACAGTAACTTGGGTACCGAAATAACATTATCTAAATCTTTTCCACTTTTAACTCCTAAGATAATTTTATGCATGCTCTAACATTTACTTGTTTATTCTAAAATATATACTAATACCAAGAAGTTTTCCCCAAGCTATTATGGGAATGAGACGTAAATTTCTTTCACGTTGCTTCCTATAATTCTCTTTTTCTGAATCTTGTAATTTTCTAGTGCAGTAAAAACTCAGACACCAAAATACTGCGCCAGAATAAAGCGCGACTTTAATGACCAGAGATGATACCACAGCATGAACACCAGACACGAAAGCTATCAACATTGCTGTCAGGGAAATTATGATACAATTCTTGCTATGGTCATTTAGCGATGCCTGTGTAAAATAGCCTTTCGCGGTTTGCAACTTAAATTGCAGCAAGACTGCTGATGTAGAGAATGCCAAGGCTAACGAATCTGACACCATAAAAATGATAAAAGAGACCTTGTGGTTTAGTACTGCCATGCCTTCTTTATGGCCCTCGTTGCTCTCATAGCCACCTGGAATGGCCAAACCAGCTGCAAATGTGACTGTTACTATGAGTGTAGCAATAATCAAATAATTGCCGTTTTCTATCTTCAAGTTCTTTTCTTGATCGCTTTTGAATACTTCTATTCGTTCGGTGGTAACAATTCGACATCCAGCGTCATTTTCCAACTCAGTCTTGATCATATTCTAGAATGACATAGGAATGAAAAAATGGAGTCACAATTGAAATTTGGTGAGCCACATGACATAAATTACTGAAGGGAGGTAGAGGATACTTAGTTAAATTCACGAATTTACGCCATAAATTTTTATTGCTCAAATCTCTTAGATCATGTAATGAGCACCAACTCCTCCATTATTTGTCACTTAAAACTAATTTCCACTTCTGCACGTTCAAACCAAAGTAAAGGGCCAAAAATTTCAAGTGAAGGAAATGTTGGTCTTCTTAAGTGGTAGGCTAAGATGTAATACGCAAATAACACACAACACGCAATTATTTAAAGCCTATTTATTAGCAAAACTATGAATACAAAGTGGGATATTAAAGCACCATAAACAACTATACAATTTATACACGAACTTAGACAACAATTAAATTCTCAAAATGACTAATAACTTACCATACTTCTTACAAATGCTCTTGAGGCCTTTATAGTCGCATTAGGAAGACTCTAGAGAACTACGAAAGGGAGATGGTATGTTGAAAATTCCTAAAGCTATCTATAGAGTAACTATCTTTATATGTTTAGCGGAGTTGAGAAAAATCTAGAAAGAATTTCCTAGAAACATAGGTAGTTAAGGTTTTTTTATTACTTTGCAAATCTAGAGTGCAGTTGGTATAATTCTAACAAAAAACAGAGCAGTAGTTTGCCATAAAACATGTTACACGTTTTCAAGTCTAGCCATTCAAATATCTTTTAATTAATCTAAATAAGCAAATAATTGCAAATTTTAGCGAACACAAGATGCCTAAAAATGATTATCCATATCTTAATTTAGTCTATTAAGTGATGTTTTGACTAAATATGTTTTCAATTCGAGAATGATATTTCAAAGTTGCCTATTAAATGAAACAGAACTGTCACCTGCAAATATTATGAGACAATTCTTAGAATAAAGCTGTCATTTTAGCAATAAGAGAAAATAAAAATTTGAAAAGTTCATTGGAAAATTGACACAGTTGTTAAATTTTAGTAGCCAACTATGGATATTAATGTCGATTGGTGTTATGGCAATGATGGATGTAGCTGGAGCTCCAATTTAATCTAATTTCGAAAAATCAAAAACAAAAAATTTTGAAAATTCCCTGTACCACAGCAAAATCTTCCTGCGAATTTGGCTCTAAATTTGTCGGTGAGTAATTGTTTAAACCCCCTAAACGTCAACTTAAAGTTTTTGTCTCAAAAAATTTTAATAAATCGCCACAACAATGAAACTGAAATAATGGATCTCATGCATTTCTCTCATTTTTTTTATCATCCCTATCTTGGATGAATTTAAGCTGGAATGATATAAGAAATTAGCTTTATAAATTTTGTGAATGGACATGTATTTACGTGTGCATTTGTGTGATAAAATTTATTCGTCTCGTAGAGAACAGTAAAGTATCCTTACCTTTCTCTCTTGGTCCTCAGGCACAGCATCTAATATTTTGTCTAGGGGAGTCATGCGATCCAAGTTGAAGATCTTCTTCTCGAATTGCCAGTGATTTACAAGATTTTGCCCTTGTAAATTTTTTGTAGCAGCATAAAGGTGTAGAGGAGTGTCCCCATTAATGTCTTTCTGATTGATGAGTTCAGAAGTCCAGATATTATCCAAGATAAAATCCATCATCTCTTGTTGTTCATTCTTCACTGCAAGATGCAGAATATTTTGGCCAAGACCTGTGACCATCTCCCAACAATCTGGACAGTGTGATAATATCTCTTTAACCACATTTAAATGCCCATAAATTACTGCAACATGTAGGGCTGTAATCTTATCATCCCTATTACTTGATCTAACATAGGCCATAGACTTGTCTGCTGACAGAAGCAATCTCACACACTCTTGATGGCCAAATCTTGCAGCAAAGTGTAGTGCATTGCGTCCACTTCTATCCAACTCTTTGGCGAGATTTGGTGACTTCTCCAATATTAGTTTCATGCATTCTGTGTGATTATCAAAACTGCTTGTGAAAATGCCAACTTTAATATCTAAGCAATGACAATTGTTCTTGAATAATATTTAAAATCATTCTCTAAACTCGTTTTCCAACCATCTTTTTATATACATAATATCTCACATACATCACATTGCAAAAAGAATTATAGTATTATTCTTCAATTATGTTCCTTTAAAGAATATACTTTATTGGTAAAATCATGCAAAATTATAATTCTCCATAAACTCAATTGTGCAGTTAATTACAGAGGAGATTATACATGTCTAATCTTGGAGTAAGAATTGGTGATATTTAGACTGTGAATTTTATGTTAGTGGAATTTCATTAGACATACTGTGAATTGTTGAATATAATAGAATCTACAGCATCAAGCTTATCAAAAACTAATTGATAAAAACAAGCGTTGAAAATTAATTAATAATAACTACACCAAACAAGAAGTGCTATTGAAGCTTATCACGCTCTATAAATTGTTTCAACCAATTCAAAATTTGGATGACTCGTGAAAAGATGATCTTAAAACAAATCTCTTGATCAGAAAACAGCATATAATAATTGTTAAAGGTTGATAAAAATGAAGAAAATTCAATTTAATTTATCTAAACACACCTTCAAAATTATAAATTGCAGCAGGGTGCAAGGCTGTTCTAACTCTAGGACCCCAATAAGAAGGTGACCTACAATTCTCCAAAATAAGTTTTGTAATGCCATAGTATCCCCTCTCAACAGCAAGATAAAGAGGGCTTTCTCTAGCCCAATTCTGGGGGTATGAAAACTCAGGATCTTCTTTCACCAGCAATTCAACAATTTCGTAACTATTGCTTACCACAGCCAAATGCAAGGCTGTATCACCATTTTTATTAACCATCCTTGTTATCTTCTTGGAGTATAGCATTTTCTTGAATGCTCCAACACCATTTCTCTCATTCTTTTTACCATGTTTTTTGCAATAAATGTGTCCCAGTACAGTGCCACAATGTCGTTTTTTGGCAGCTATGTGAAGTGCAGTCTCACCTTTTGCATTTACTCTGTTCAGCAAAGACTGGTTTAGTGCTAGGATTTGTTCAACTGCAAATGAAGAGTCATAGAATTGGGCTAATACATGAAGGACGGTATTTTTGTTTGGCGTCACTTGGGAATTAAGTATGTCTGCATATTGCTGGATGATTTCCATATTGCCCGACTTGGCAGCTTTGTATAACAGAGGATCCATTGGCCTTAATTTTCCAGCTGACAAAATTATAATCTTGGTTGGACAGTTTTATAGCAAGTAATCTCCTCTTCAGTGTCAGGAACACATTGGCTTTTGCAACTTGCAAGGAAGGAACAAAACAAGCCATGAGATTCTACTGTCTCCATTCTCCAGTCTTATTTGTGGGCCACATGGTACAAATAAGAATTTGAGTTAAATAATGTATATTGATGCAAAAATGATGTAATACTAATTCATGTAGTTCTCATCTAAACAATAAACAATAAAGTGCAGGAAAGTTAGATTGAATTTTTGAGACATTTTAGTGCAGCAAAGGAATTCTTATTTGCTTCATTACCAATCTAACACCGAGATGAACAGATGGTTAGTCCAAAATATCATAGCCTTTAATGCCACTTGTTGGGGAGAAAAATCTAAGGGAGTTCGCTAGTTGGGCACAATTTATAAGTTGGAAAGTTTAAGTTAGTTGGACTTGGGTTCTTATTTATATATTATGCTCGCTTTCTTTCATTGTAAAAACCAATGTAGGAAAACATTAACCCTGTCCATGAATCTCATTTTTTATAGTTCTTTAGTTGGAAAGCTACAGAAAAGTTTAGTATGTTTTGTTCTAATTATTGGACTAAAATTTGGATTGAAGAATTCTATTTTTAAGCATAAGTCATTGCACACTTGTTACCAAAGCATTTAGTTTCTTCTTGCACCTCATTGGCTGAACTTCAAGTCTTACGAAGAGATGGATAATCTATCAAAAAATAAAAATAAAATAAAAGACGAAATTAATTGGACAAATTTTTTATCCGACTCTCTTTCTAGCTGAAGGTTTTAAATGCGTGAATAGAAGTGTCTTAAATTAAGGTGATACAAAATAATTATTGTTTTGTCCTTACGAAGATTTCAATTTCATAATCCGGTTTTTGCCTTCTTTTGAACAGCTGATTGGATGAAATTTTAGTGTTTCCTCGTTCTCACAAGAAGTTTAATCCGATTCGGGCCATCAGATTTGATAGCTGAAAATGAAAAATATTTGTGTACATGTACAATAATTTTGAACCCATCAAGTTTAGACTATTTTTCAACCTTTTGTGATTTTGCATCTTAATGATATATTTTTTAACCAATATATATTTACAAATGTTATGATGACCTATTAGAGTTTTTTTTTTTTTTAATGAAGTTTCTATTTGCAAGCTGAAGTTGACTGGAAGATTTACAATGGTATACGTGGGTGTACGGATATACGACCATCACGTTTTCCTTTTTCTATTTGCAAGCTAACTTATTGTTCTATGACTGGGAGAATAAAAATGCTTCAAATATTGTTTTCCTTTTATTTGCACCTAAATTAAAGTCGTCACCAGTTTCCATACTTCTCGTATATACTTCAAATTTGTGTCCTCTTTATCAAAAATCCCATCCTAGTGCAGCCTTTTCTCAACGATTTTCCAAACAATAATAGCATAAATACTATCAATGAAGATGGACCAATGACCATATATGCTAGCTGACTTTTTTGAGTGTCTCTATTTTAACTTCGTTAAGCTCTTAGATTGTAAAAATTCTCTTTTAAATCCATCTTATTACACCCTTTTTTAAAAATTTTCTAACAAAACATGCTTCTTGCTTGATTCATGAAAATGCTTCTAATGCACTAGTATGGTAATTAGAACCGAGTTCTTGGATTGGGATAAGATCCAATAAATTTAAGTCACACATCGATTTATGGTTTTTTCAAATTTTAATAAAAATAGTATAATAACAAGACAGCTAAAGTCATCGTCAACTTCCTTCATGTCATGTGGAAAACAATCACTAGCTTTCCCTTTCATTTTGCTGTCCTCCTTGGGAAATAAGCTCAAATCAACTTCTCAAGTCAATTGCTCACTCTTGACTTTAAAATGTGACAACTCTCCTTTAATTGCCCGTATTGAACACTTAAACAGAGATGATTAGGACATTTTTTTCTTGGTTACTTTTCATCACTATGGGATTTTCTCTTATATGCATCTTCTCTTCCTTTATAATCGATTTATTTCAAAGCAAATATCAGAACTAAACAAAATGATCTTAGCATGCAATCTCTTATTGTAAGGGATAAATAATTCAGTTCTGAATTTTATTGATATTTTTACCCTACTGACAGTATGATAATTTAAGATTCCACAAAATGCTGGGGCAAAAGCTTGCAGAAAATTGGGATGTGAGGTTGCGATCAATGGTGCTATTTCCTTTTCTTGAGCAGCACACGCAAATTAAAGACGGATACTATAAGTCAATTATTTTGTCCTTTGTAAAAAAGTATTCCACGAGAATAATATTCCTTCTACTTGTATTATTCCACAAGGAATCTGAAAGACTTAAAAATAAAAAGTCAAGGATGTGAAATTTCTTTTGGCCGCTTTAGAAAATTATGCCATTGCAGCAATTGCTAACTAATTTTGATTTTTAGAAGAAATAATAGCTTTTTTTGGTTTAGGTTTTTTTTTTTCCTCAAAAGATATAGTTTATACAAGTACTTAACCAAGTAAACCAATCCTAGTTTTGAATTAGGACAACCCGCCCGTTAAAATACTTAGGCTAAATCTACTAGTGGAAAGAACATTCTATTTAGCTTGTGTGTGTTTTATCAAATTAAGGCGGCACTTAACTGTTGGCATTTACAAAATTTATTTGCACTATTGAAGATCCTTTTAAACATGATACCTTATATTTTTGTAATTATCAAACTGTCTAAGATAGCATCTTACTAGTAATTTCCCCGTACGTTCAGGCATTCTAAAAAAATTATAAACTATTCCAAAAAAAAATTATAAACAAATTGGAATTGTTTTTAAAACTCTTAAATATTACTAAGGTAATAGTTGAGCGCTTAACAGAAGACTTTATCTTCCAAACTATTGTCAAATAATATAATACAATTTTTCAGAGAGTAGGTTCTCGAAAAAATTTAAAAACTATTCTTACATTACGTATTACGCGGGTTCCTTCAAATTATTGAAACTTACCGTTTACTTGTGGAAAATCTATACAAATTGTCTTCTCATTTGAGTGTCGATTCTCCTGTTTTTATTGCCCAAGACTCTGGATATTGATGTGAATGGCGTAAATAGATAGATTATCCGATGCCATGCGAATGACTTGATTGGTAAACTCCATTTCATCAAAGTTATTAAGATAGATTATTCCAAGTGGTCCAATATTTCTCTGAATGGCCATGTGCCATATTCTATACCTACCAAAGAAATGGTCAAAAGCAATTTTTTGGATATTTCTTTTGCTCAAAACTACAAGAAAAATTAAAATACTATAGCACAATTGCACTACTAATCTAGGAGATTCTTAGGTGACTGGATTTACGGCTCCATCTGTAAACCTTGTGATATAAAAGAGTGCCGTATAAGAATAATGATGCATGCTGATATAAAAAGTGATATACGGATGTTTATGTGGATTTATTTTAGATCTCACAAGATTTATAGATGGGGCCGTGAATTTGGTCCATTTAAGAATTTTTCAATCTAATTATGTATGAGACAACATCTATTACCAGAAGAATGTGTATATAAATTTTTTTTTTTGTTTACCAGAACAACATATAAAATAAAGATTGATAAGAAAATGCTGAATTGTTAGTGCAGCATAGAATTTTTTTGAAGATAATATATTGCACGAAATCAATTACTAAGAACAATTCTTTGAAAATTTCCTCACACTAAAAATCTACATGATTATTTACCTCTAACCTCACGCAGTGTAGAGAAAATAACTACGATGCTCTTTTGCACATCATAAGCGTGCAATGATACATAAAAGTTTTGTATCACATACACAAAAAGTTATCTAACATATTTAGAAGTCCGTTTCGATGTTGTGCGAGAGAAAATCAAACATAGAACAGCAGACCCACATTGACCGGACGCCAACTTCTTGTTACAGTTCCCACACGACAAAAAAAAAATTATGAAAAGCTAGCACTCTGGCAGGCCATCACAATAGGCCCAAGCCCATCTCATGGGCTCACTGCTGCGCGATCTTTTTGCTGGATTTTCGTACTAAAGCGATAAAAAAAAAAAAAATGGTTTTAAAACATTTCAAATGCCTGCTTTTCGTATTATGAGCAAGTCGCTAAAATATTAAAATATTTAAAAATAATAGTTGTACAAAAACAAGAAATAATCCAAAATAATCTTCTAAACTATAGAAAATCCCTTCTAAAATCCAATAATTTTGTCATGAGCGGTCGGAATCACATTATAATAAAGATTGGAATCGCCATTAAAAGATTATTTAATGTATATACATGTGGATGCTAATTGTTTAAAGTAATCGCTGGGGGAGAAATCAAAAGTCATGGGCTTGTCGGTGTAATTCATGAATCATGACACGTGATTTTCTTTGTTTCCGACTTCTAAATCTGTTCATGGAGCATGTTAGGGTAAATCAAAAACAGGAAACGAAGAATAACTAAAGCAGGAAACGAAGTTAAAACTCAGCAGATTACAAAAACAATATGAACATAAAGTAAATCAATTAACTGCAACAAGTTAAATAAAAATGCTAGTGTTAAAACACGAAAAAAAAAAGGTAAAGAAAGTTTCAAGCCTGATGTATCTTTCCAAAATAAGTGTAAAAAAAAAAAAAATTGATTTTGTGGTATTGACCAGCTACATTGCTTCTATGTAAACTTTAGTACAAAACATGATTCAAATTATTTGATTTTGGCAATATAACAAGCCATCCGATTGAACGTATCATGCAATTAATCGGTAATATATTATTACATTTTCATAATTAAAAAAATCAAAATAACAATGGATAAAAACCCATGCACACATGCATGCATACTCGAGATTACTCGTTAAAATATTTATATTGTGGGCATATATATTCGTTCAGGGGTCACCATGCTCAGGTTTTCTAACCCGAACGTTGGTGTTCCAAGTCTCAACCAAGTTAAATCTGGATATTGAGGCCACTCCCTCATTTTCCATCTACGAGTATTTTTAATTTTTCATTTATCAAAAAATGGAACTTTTGTGAAAGTAAGATCACCGTGGCATGTATCAATTTGATCATCATTTGCTCGGAGATGACTTTTTAGTAATAATATACTGAGTGTGATATGAGTGCTTTTATTTACCATTTTACCCCTTAAAATTTGAAATTTAATTCAAAATGTTAAATGATAAGTAATGAAAGCAATTTATAGGAGGATAAATTTTAAAAAAAAGTATCAAAATTTTGGAATAATATTTTGAGACAATATAATATGGAGAACGTGACTTAAATCAGATGGCATACACACACACACACATTTTGGAATGTGTGGTTGCTATCAATGGTACTATTTCCTTTTCTTGACTAGTATGAAGATTAAAAACGGATACTGTAAGTTAGTTATTTTGTTCTCAGTAATGTCTTCCCCAAGAATATATCTCCTATCTGGATTATTCCACATGAAATCTGAATGATTTAAAAATCAAAAGTCAAGAACATGAAATTTTATCTAGTCGCTTTAGAAATTATGCAGGAATGAACAAAGGGTCAAAATAGTTAAATCTCTACAACTCAACCCCAAAGTTCGGAAGTTCGAATCCATCAATAGTTTTCCGTATTCCCATTTTAATAGTTAGGTTTGCTAAAAAAAATTAATTATTCCATTATAGCAATTGCGAACTAATTTTGATTTTTAGATGAAATAATAGCCTTTTTTGGTTAATGGATTTTTTCAAAAAATATATTTTAGACTTGTTTGTTAACTACTTTTTAATCTGACAAATGCATTCATTAGAAAATGCCATAATAATATTTCTTAGAAACATGTTGCTGAAAAAATTAATTATGCCATTATAGCAATTGCGAACTAATTTTAATTTTTAGATGAAATAATAGCTTTTTTTGGTTAAATGTATTTTTTTAAAAAATATATTTTAGACATGTTTGTTAACTGCTTTTTAATCTGACAAATGCATTCATTAGAAAATGCCATAATAATATTTCTTAGAAACATGTCCAAAACATTTCATCCAAACACACTGAAGGATGTTGCAAATTGGTGTTATTCACCAACTTATTGCGTTTTTCATTTCAAACTTAGAAAAAATATTTGGTTTTTTGTAATATTTTATCTAAATTAGGATAGTTGATGTTTTGAATATTGATACATAAAAAAAAAAAAGTCAAGAAGAAGATGGATTGAGAAATATATTCCTTCTATCCTGGATTATTTTACATGGAATCTGAAAGACCTAAAAATAAAAAGTCAAGAACATGACATTTTATTTGGTCACTTTAGAAAAATTAAGGTCAAGAAGAAGTGGACTCTTAGCTCTGCACTGGTGTTCTTCTATCTTCCGAAGATTGTAGCAACCTAAGAGCAGCAAACAACAATTGAAGCAACAAACAATAAAAATAATAATAATTTGGAGAACAAAGTGCAGCAAATTTGAAAATTTTTATCTGAATAATTTCAATTTCATGCCTGTTGATAAGGGTTTTATTTATGGTGTTGATTTGAGTAATAGACATGAGAACAATATATTTATGGATTCGTATTATGTGTTTTTGGTAAAAGATTAGCAGAAAATGCTAAGATTGTAGAATTGAAAGATAATTTAAAAAATTAAGATTTTTGCATATTTAAGTTGTCTGCCAAGTAGAACATAAGAGAAGGTGAGGAGAAGATGGTGATGAGTCCAACAATTTTGGAGTTCGATAAAAAATATCAATAGTTTTTAATTTGGAAAAAAAAAAGTCTCTATATATGGGCAAATAACCTTTGCAAACTAGGGCGGCAAATAAAACTTTGCAAAGTGGGCTGCAAAGTTTGGCCTCAATTCAATTTCAAAGATAGCCGAGTCCAAATGGAGTTCATATAAGCTTAAACATAAAATATTGTAATCAGATTGAAATTGATAATAAAAATATTTCGCTTAAGAGGTTATAAAACTGACTCAAATTTTTTCTATCTAATTCAGTATGTAATAATTAGGAATTGGTCCCAACCCTCTTCGGACAACCAATCTCTAACTAGTAATATTCGATTTTTAGAAATTTTTTTATTAACACTTGAGAAAAATGACGAGATTTCTACTAAGAAAAATTTAATCCTTTTGTGACTTATGTATTGGTTAAAAGAATCATGTTCTGACAAAAAAAAAAAAAATTGGTTAAAAGAATCGTGGGCCGAGATCTGATTGACTCACAATTATGTGGAAGTTTTACGTGGCAAGTGGAAGGTACGAAATTCAAAGAAACATGAGCCTAGCCATTACTGTTGATTGAATTTATCGAATCCGCGCACGGCCATTTCAAATTTCTGATTCCCTGTCATTTCTTGTATTTTGCTGTAAATTGCTTTACAGATCCAACTTTAATTTCAAATGTATTTCACAGTTGAGGATTCTTGGCTTTCTTCCTTCACTTTTACTTGTGCCATTATCAACAACTAATCTTCAGAAGCTTTGAATTTTCTATTCTACTTCAGAGTAGGATTTCAGCCTGGACATTTTGGTCAGCTGGTAGTAGGCATTCTGTTGTCCTTGTCCTCAACATTGATAATTCCCACAAGGAAAGTTCAGAGTATCTTGGAAGGCTTAGTAAGTTAATGGCATGAAATATTAATTGGGTCAATTTGAAAATTATAAACTTGGATTAAATGAGGTGTAAGTAAAATCACTCAATTCAAGATAAATCAAGTTTGTTTTACTGGGGTCTTGGTTAGATAGTATTTAATTGAATTACTTATATTTGCAGAAATATCTTTCTTTATGGAGTTGTATCTATTATGTGCAAAGGGATAATAAGTAATTTGAAAAGTACGAATATTTTGGTCATTCATCTTTATTTTTTTGTTTGCATAATTTTTTTGGCACCCATTTTAACGTTTCCTTATTTCATCTCATCTATTTTGACAATTAGTTTTTAGAAAATTATTTCAAAATATTCTCCAAATATATTTTTGAACCACATATTTATATCTTTAATTATATAATTTTTAGCTCGCATACATCTTAGAAAAATGCTGTATGTTTACAATAATATTACCAAAAAAGGAAATACAAACTGAACAAGTCTCTTAAACGCTACATATTTAATAAGGTTAATTTCAGATGTTTCCAATAATTGCAGAGACTTCTCCACACATTTCAAAAATATCTTTTGTCCTTGTCTTCAACAAGGAGAATTACGTCCACCTGCGCACAGTCCCCTCTCGAAAAGTTCAGAGCAACGTCGAAGACTTAGAACTCACAAGTTAATGGCATGAAACATTAAATGGGCCAGTTTGAAAATTATAAACTTGAATTGAAAATTACTCAATTCAGGATAAACAAAGTTGGTTTTACTGAGATATTGCTTAGAGAGTATTTATTTAAATTATTTTATATTCGAATAAGTATCTTTCTTTTATGAAGTTGTATTTATTATGTGCAAAAGGATGGATAATAAGTACTTTGAAAAGCAAGAATATTTTGGTCATCCATCTTTATTTTTTCAATTTGCATAATTTTTTTTGTTTGCCATCCATTATCTTTTTTGCATTTCCTCATTTCACCTCATCTGTTTGGACAATTTGCTTCTATGCATCACCTTTTTTGTTCCTCTGGCCAATCTTTCTTTTTATCCAATTATAATTTCAAGCAATTACATCAAATGAAGATTAATACATTATTGAGTTGTCATGAACACCAACAATTAATAAAGTTCCACCAATAATCAATCAAATTACATGCAATAGGATCTCCACCAGTGCTTGTAACACAAAACTAACACCTTAATATAGCTCTCATAGCATTCTTAAAACGGCAAGTGTCAGTTATTAACTACAATATTGCTTCACCTATTCACTTGGGTGAGCAATACTTCTTCATTTAATATAAAATGGACTTAGTTCATGCATCACTTCTCCATTCGTAAGCAATGTTTACATCACCAACGAAGAGATAGATGTTTTAAACAATCGAAACAAGGCAACAAAGCATAGAAATTGCACCAACACGATTTCTAATAGCTTGTGCAAAACCACAATTAAAAGAAACTCCTCGCCTATCATACCACAACACTCTCAAATTGAACCAACACGATTTCTAATAGCTTGTTTTGCAAAGATAATTCAACCCCCAAAAGATTTTTAGGCCGGTCTAAAAATAAGGAACCCTAGCCTTAAAACCAATGACGGTTACTACCAAAATTAGGTTCTAATAATACCTCTATCACCACTCTCGTTCTTCACCATCCATCCAATTTTGACAAAATCGTATATTAGCATGTGAAAATAACATCCATTTTCCAACCCATTATGGATCAAATGAACAAAAAATGGAGTAAAATTCAACTTTCTTCATACCCAAAACCATGCCCAAATGTGCCAAACAAGGGGTTTACATTGATGACACTAAACTGAGAATCCAAGTCTCAACTTCAAATTTCACTTTCTCAAACTTTCCTACCTCTGCTCCATAATATTATTGTCACCAGCTTCAAGACATTGCTTCTCCCTCTCCAAGATTTTGCAAACTGCTTCAGTTGTGGTTAAATTTGATGTGTTCTCTTGGTTTTTTTTCCATTTTGTATTTTGGAGCCAATAGACGGCTTGCTTTCTTAAGCTGTTTCCTTCTTTTTATCTATTTTCCGTTTTCCTTTTCTTCACCTAGGACCGATGTTGTCTCAATATCAAGGCAATATGAGCCATCCGCCTCCTAACTTTTGATCTTGACCGTCAAATTGTTCCAAATGAAAAGGCCCCAAATTGTGAGACTGAATGCTTATCAACATGGGTACCAAAGGAACACGGAGCCAGTGGAGCAAATTCACACAATTGATAAAAAGTGCACTATCCAAAGAGCAACTATTAAAGTGAGACGAAAACAGAAGGAGTATTTCTTATTCAATTATCAATTAGGAGTGAATATATGAGTACAAACCCATATTCAACGTGACAAGCCATAGGCCAATTACCACAACTGATAAGTCATATTATCCAAGTCTTTGCTATTTCTAAATTCTAAAATAATCTTGTGCATAGTATAACATCTGCTTATTTTTTTTTACAAATCTTACAACACAAGCAAAAATTTCCCCCCTGACTCTTATGGGGACGACTTGTAAGAAACGTGCTTTACCTTTCTTGATAATAACCTCACCAATGTCTTGAGCATATACGTAACCTATCAATAGAAGAGCGCCAGCAAAAATCATAGTGCAACACATTACGACAAAATAGAGCACAACTTTAATGATTGGAGATGACACCACAACATAAACACCAAACACTGTTAAAGACAATTAAATAGAATAGGAAAGAGAATGTTTTGTATATAACAATCAAATAGAATAGGAAAGAAAAATTTTTTGTATATTAATTCAATTAGTGAGTTATCATCCCAGTAGAAGTCAAAGACTGATTTATAGGTATTGTATTGTGTATAAAGCTACACCTTTTTCCTATTGAATAGAAGAACGGAAAACTTTTCAGCAAATATCTTTTCATCATGGTATCAGAGCACTGAATCTGGGAATCTGAAATTTTCTATTAACCATAGGAGATCCAAACGAGCCAACTCAATCGAGCATGGCATCCAAGTTTGACAATCCCAATCATCCTGTGTATTTTCACCATTTAGATCAACCTGGATTGGTTCTTGTATCACAAGTTCTTACTGAAGAAAACTACAACACATGGAATCACTCCATGACTATGGCCTTGACGGTCTAAAACAAAAATGATTTTGTTAATGGGTCGATGGTACGACCAAACAAAGATGCTGAAGATGAATTGCAGCGATGGGTTCGTTGCGACAATCTTGTCAAGACCTGGATATTAAGTTCACTTTCCAAGGAAATTGCAGCCAGTGTTTTCTATTGTGATAGAGCAAAGGCAGTTTGGGATGAACTACGTGAATGTTTCTAGCAGGTAACAGTGTCCAACTCTTCCACATTGAAAACGAGATACACGATTGTATTCAAGGAACCATGTCTGTTAGTTCCTATTTTACCAAACTCAAAGGATTATGGGACGAAAGAGATGTTCTTTTTCCTATTGTAACTTGCCAATAAGGAACCATGAGGGAAGAATTATCCTATCGAGAAACATAGAAAACTATAAAGTTTCTCATGGGATTATCTGAATCCTTTGAAACGATACGGGGATAGATATTGACAATGGATCCTTTTCTAAAGGTCGGTAAGGCTTATTCCCTTGTACTTGGACATGAACGACAATGAGATGTGTCTTTAGCAAAGAATACAAGTTAGGTTGAGGCAGCAACATTTGTAGTCAAAAATCCAAACAAAAAGGGCAACAATTACAAGTGTGGAAAGTGTGGAAAAGATGGACACAACACAGAGAACTACTAAGCACATTTGAAGTGCTCTTATTGTGGATGGAAGGGTCACACAGTTGATCTTTGTTGAAAACTCAAGACGGCAGAATCTGATCAATCATTCCGAACACCCACAACAAAGCGAGGTAATCAATTGGGTGCTCGACAACAAGTTGAAGAAAATGGCATATTCAACTCATTGCCTTTTACTCAGGAGCAGTGCCAACAAATCCTACAAATGCTTAAGAATAACAAGTCTTCCATGGCAAATCATGTTGGTAATTCCTCAATTCATGATGAACTTTGAGGTAAAGTTCTTTGTTTTTCATTCCAAGGAAAGAAAACCACATGGATCCTTGATAGTGGAGCAACTGATCATATCGTTTGCAATCCTGAATTGCTCACCAATTCAAAAACTGTTAAAATTAAGATAGTAGAACTACCGGATGGATCTATTGCCAGTGTTACACATGTTGGTCAAGTTGTGTTCTCATCTAATTTGGTTCTCGGTAATGTTCTATGTGTCCCAAAATTTCAATTAAACCTCATCTCCATAACTAAACTAGCCCGCCACTCTTTTTGTGCCACTACATTTCTCACTCATTTTTGTGTGATACAGGACCTACGCTCGGGGAAGATGATTGGGACAGGAACTGAACACGAGGGACTCTACTATCTTGATGAAGCACATATATCCTCATGTAATTTAGTTATTTCCTCTTCCTCTACTCTTTGGCATCAACGCCTTGGACACCCTTTAAATAAAGTATGTATTTTATTTCCCAATTTGGATAATAATAAGTTTTGTCAACATGCACATAACTGTTTGGTTTGTCCCTTAGCAAAACAAACCAGATTGCCTTTTTCCTTAAGTAAAATTTCTAGTCAAACACCTTTTGAGAAATTGCATGTTGATATTTGGGGTGGCTACCACGTTGTACCTATTTCTGGAGCTCGATATTTTCTCACCATAGTTGATGATTTTACTAGGTGCACTTGGGTTTACTTGAGGCGTCATAAATCTGAAACTCAAACCCACTTAATTAATTTCATTAATATGATTGAGACTCAATTTGCTTGCAAAGTTAAGGTTAATGGCCATGAGTTCACACTTAAAGACTATTATATGTCCAAAGGGATTGTTCATCACACTAGTTGCATTGACACTCCGCAACAAAATGGAGTGGTTTTAGTCCCATTGCAGAAGAATGACACTTGGCTTTTAGTCCCATTGCCAGAAGGAAAGAAAATAGTGGGATGCAAATGGGTGTTCACAATCAAGTATAAAGTGATGGCTCAATTGATCGCTACAAGGCGCGACTTGTGGCAAACGGGTATACATAGACATACGGCATCGATTATCAGGAGACTTTCTCACCAGTGGCAAAGTTGGACACAGTTAGAGTTTTATTGTATCTTGCAGCCAATCTAGATTGGTCGTTACATTAGTTCGACGTAAAGAATGCCTTTTTACATGGCCATCTTGAAGAAGAGGTATACATGGACATTCCATCAAGGTATGCTACTTCAACTGAGAATATTGTATGTTAGTTGCAAAAGACTCTTTATAGATTGAAGCAATCACCGTGAGCTTGGTTTGATCGATTTACTTTGGCCATGAAGAAATATGGATATCGGCAGAGTAATGAAGACCATACTTTGTTCTTGAAGCATCGTCGTGGAAAGGTAATGGCTCTGATAATCTATGTTTATGATATGATTATCATAGGTGATGATGATGAAGAGATCTCTAGTCTACAAAATCGACTGACAGTTGAGTTCGAGATGCAAAACTTGGGAAATCTCAAGTATTTTTATGGAATTAAGGTAGCAAGATTGACCCAAGGTATTTTTCTATCTCAACGGAAGTATGTACTTGATTTCTTAGCTGAAGCCGGATTACTAAATTGTAAACCGGCTGATACACTAATTATTCAGAATCATAGACTTGGTAAATTTTTGAATCAGAAGTCGACTAATAAAGAAAGATATCAGAGGTTAGTCGGTAAGCTAATTTATTTGTTTTACACACGTCCAGATATTGCCTATATTATTTGTGTATTCAGTCGATTCATGCATTCTCCTAGTAATCGACATATGGAGGCTGTGATGTAGATTCTTCAATATTTAAAGGGTTCTCCTGAAAAAGGCCTTCTATTTTCTAAGAGTAACCTTCTATTTTCTAAGAGTAACCATCTCAATATTGATGGTTACACTGATGCTCATCGGGCTGGAGATGCTATTGATCGAAAATTGATATCAGGCTATTTCACCTTTGTCAGCGGCAATCTAGTTACTTAGAGGAGTAAGCGACGAAAGGTGGTGGCGCTATCTAGTGCAGAGGTTGAGTTCAGAGGAATAGCTAAGGGGGTGTGTGAACTTTTGTAGCTTAAAAGGTTGATGATCGATATCGGCTTCCCTCCTAATTCCGAAATAAATTTGTTGTGTGATAATAAAACAGCCATCGATATCAATTATAATCTAATCCAACATGATTGCACCAAACACATTGAAGTGGACCGACACTTCATAAAACAAAATCTTGAAGACAAGGTGATACGATTTTCATTCGTCAAGTCAAAAGATTAGTTGGCCGACATACTAACCAAAGCTGTATCAACCAAAGATTTCTACAACTCACTTGACAAGTTGGGCATGTGGGACTTGTACGCACCAACTTGGGGGGGAGTGTTATAAGTTGTACTATGTTTGAATTTAAATTGTAAATATAATTAGGATATGATTGGAGATATGATTAAATTAGGATAAAGATTAGATTTAAACTCATTTATTATTCTAGGTTCATTGTACCTATTACTTGTACATGCCTATAAATAGGTTGTTGTATCTTTGCATGAAATATAAAGAAAATATTTTTCCATTTTCTTTCTTCTTAACATTTATGCCCACACATCTAGAAATTTTATATTGACCACAAACTAAAACTTTTATCAAATTTAAGATAACTGACAAGTTTCAATAGTTATAGTGTAATTATAAGATTACACACAATAGAATATCTCCCAAGTAGCTAAAGCTAAAGATGTAGATAAACATCCTTCAACAAAAGACACACAACTCAGAGATACCTAAATACAGGAATCCAAATTTAGGTATAAAAGAAATATAGGCAAGGAAATATTTGACTCTCATAAGCTCAAAATATTTACCGTCTAAAGTGTTCACCTCTCCCATGAGATTAAACATAGATTATCTGAAAGCAAAAGACAATACGAAAACATCAAGGTGCTATAATGCAAATTATACATTAGGTATGTCTAACAATGCAGTTCTTGGTTTCAGCTCACCACCATGTCAATGAGAATGAATTCTTCCCAACTTGCAATAGACACGACTCTATTAGAACAGCAGCAGTTAAAACCACAGTAGGTGCATTATTGCCCAAGTTTGGCCTGTCCAGAACTTTCAGAAAGGCTTCCTTTAGGATCAAGGGTGACATCAACATCATGACTAAAAAAAACAATACACTCCGTTATTACTAGGAAGAAATAAAAGCAAATGCAGGATGGTCAAAACAAGGATCTAACTATATAGGCATTCCCTAAAAAAGAAAACAGGAATCAAGAAACATCCATTCATCACTCCCCATCCCACACACACCAAGAAAACAATATAGAAAGAGTTGCATTGGATAGATACAATAGCATTGGACTTTGAAATACTTCCTTGAAAACACTAAAAGTACGGTAAAAAGATCAGTTGAAATCCACTTCTTTTTCATTTTTACTTTTTGAATGTGGACCTATTAAAAATAAATTTTTTTTTAAGAAAAAAGAGTTCTTCCCCTTCCATTCCCAAAGAGTGAACCAACTAAATTTTGAGCATCAACTACGTCGTTGAATTTTAGATTTCTGGCCACAGAATAAAGTACTGTTCTTCAATTTTTTTTTCCAGTAAAATTATTGCTAGACAAATCGCTGAAACATGCAAGTGAGTACATTATTTCAATAACTAAATTGATAATCAATATGCCAATAATGTGATGCAAGTTTCTATCATAAGGCAATCTTTCTTTGTATGTAACATGATATTCTAGATTAACTTCCTTGACAATAGGATCCCCAAAAAGTATTCTTCATCATGATATGCGTAACAACTGAAAGTTTTTTATTTCTTTGAAACAAAATTACTGTCCACCTACCTACGATTTATAGCATAAAGAATGTTACTAAAATTTAGTCAATTAACTTTATGTCGGCCAACCTGGTATTAATAGTACAGAGTAGGTAACTAAAGTCTTGTCCACTGGTTTCCGGTCTTCTTTTGTGGTCAATCTTCGTTAACAAGCGCATATCAACTAACCACAACTTGTCTTCCACGTTATGAACACCAATATGAGAGTAAACAATTAATGTTCACTTCTCCTTCATCAGTCAAAGTTTTTGTGCATAAGCTGCGACGAATACATGGGGAATAATGTATACTATCATTCTTTGGAGATCATTATTCTAAAATGTGATTTCCCAAAAAATAAAACAATTTTATACATAAAAAGAAAAAGAAAAATTATACTCCAGTACCATTGAATTAATTACTTTTTTTAATTTTTGACTGTTTCAAAATGTTTGTGGCGTTTATAGAATCAAAACGTAAATTTGTTTCTCTTCCTTGCCTTTTTGCGATACTTTTTTCTGTTTCTGCCCCTTGGTTTATTAATCATCTCGTTGATTTTATTCAAGACTTGAATTTTGAAGAGTAAACGGAAAAATAATTGAATAACTATGACTATGACCACATTTCTTAAGGGTTGAAATCTCAGAAAAACGATAAACATTTTGGAACAGAGGGAGAAATATTCAATTAAAGGGAGAATTGTGGTTTTAGTTTCAAATTTTGGACATTACATCCAAGTATTCCCAGAATTTCAACGATAACAAATTCGATTGCTGCTGTTCTCAGTTTTATTTAAAAATGAAATATTAACAGAATTTTATCAATTGCTAAAGGTCAAAGTCAAGTGCGTGATCAATATATAATAAAACAAAACATAATTGCACTTTTAGTGTCCCAAGCTTGCTAATTGGATCGGTATGATGAGCGTTACCAAATTATTTTCCTGTTTGGTCCCGTTTTCCAGCAAGTTGCGTCCATCAGTTGATGAAATGAAGATGTACTACTACTTCTCCCAAAGCATTTAATTTTTTCTTTCGTCCACTTGGCTAAATTTTGAATCTTATGCGGAGATGGATGAAATTAATCCGACAGATATCTCTTGTGGAAAAAAGAAACAACTACTAGTACAAATTTTAATCTGAGTCTCATTTTATCTTTTTTTTTTTTATAAAGAAGAAATCATTTTGATTAAACAGCAATGAGATCATCACGTATTACAGGATCTAGAAAGCTTGGTGGATGCTCCAACCAATCATTCTCTCTATTGTGCTGCTTAGCAAAATATGCTAGAAGATGAGCAGCCTTATTTCCTTCCCTACTAATCCAATTAATACTACCTCAAAGAAAAGATTGCAACCCTACCCTAATCTCATCTACTAACGTACCAAAAGGAGATAAGTCAACTTCCCCACAATTTATTTTGTTGATGACTACTGTAGCATCACCTTCAAAGATGGGTGAAGTAACTTGTAACTCCCTGCAGAATTTGACAGCATCTCTTAGTGCCAAAAATTCAGCATGTTCTAGGCTCGATATGCCATTATGTAGGCGAGTGCAAGCAGCCATGAATGAGCCGCTAGAATTGCGAATTATGATACCAGAAGATACCGTTTAATGCTTGATTGAGATTGCTACATCAAAATTAACTTTAAACCTTTGTTCAGGTGGTGGAAACCAACCTCTCAACATCTGGGGACTAGACTAGTAGATTGTTTGGTTGAATACCGCTTGGAAATCAGACAAATCTGCCTTCCCAGAAATCACTAAGCTGAGTGGGTCAGGTTGATAATGCTCATGCACCATATAATTTCTCGCATTCAAAATTTTCCAACAAAGTATCGAAATTAGTTCCTGTTCCTCTTTAGAAACCTTCGAAAAAATTCTCCAAACCCAGTCTGTGATATTGCCGCATCTAAGTGGTAGAACTTTGCTACAGGAAAAACTTAGTGCCCACACTTGAATAGCCACCGGGCATTCAAAGAAGGTATGGATTGAGTCTTCCTGTGCATAGCCGCAAAGAGGACAGCGAAGGTCCACTGCAATTCTCCTCTTATGGAGGTTAACCATGGTTGGTAATTGGTCCTTTAACAGTCGCCACATGAAAATTTTTACCTTGCTGGGAATAGATATATGCCATAAGCCCTTCCAGTTAGTGCTCACTCCTTCCCCCGAAGATTGCCCTTCATTCCAGCCATGCTTGACTAAGTCTGAATTTAGAATCACGTGGTAAGCACTCTTCAGGGTATAGACTCCATGCTTGGTAAAATGTCAGATCCATTTGTCCTCGCAATTGTGGTCTCCACTACGAGGTATGCCAGTGATTAAATCAGCTTTTTCTGACCAAAAAATATCATATATTAACTGAAGATTCCAGCTTGGCTTATCTGGTGACATGAGATTCGACACTTTAGCCTCCTGATTAAGAATGTTCAGTGGAGAAACAACACGAAACGTGTTCGGTCGAGGTAACCAAGGGCTATGCCAGATGAAAATATTCTGACCAGACCCTACTCTCAGTCTACATCCAAGTTGAAGTACTTGAATGGCTTCATAAATACTTCTCCAGGTGAAGGAAGGTCGATGTCCCAACTAAGCCGAGAAGATATCACTATCAGGAAAATATTTGGCTTTCATTATGTTGGAGAAATTAGAATTCGAGTTAGTAAGCAACCTCCATGCTTGCTTGCCTAACAAAGCCAAGTTAAAAACCTTCATATTTTGAAAACCCAGGCTTCCTTTTAATTTTGCTATGCACAACTTGCCCCAACTATCCCAATGAATAGCATTCTCTTTGTTATTGCTGTTCCACTAATATCGCGCACAGGTTGATTCAATACGGTGCAGCGGTTGATTTGGGAACTTGAAACACGACATAGCGTAAGAAGGGATAGCTTGGATAACTGCCTTTAGAAGTATCTCTTTACCAGCACGGGATAGGAATTGTTCCTTCCATCCACTAATTCTTGTGTTGACACTATCTAAAATGGAATCAAACAATGATGCTTTTGTTTTTCCGACCACACATGGTAAACCCAGATACTTATCATGCGAAGTAGTGATTGAGATATTCAATTGTGCAGCTATGCTCTCCTTCATCTCTGGGGGAATGTCTTTATTGAACATAACAGCAGACTTCTCGAAATTGATTCTTTGACCTGATGCCATCTCATAAGTTCGAATTAGCTCCTGCAAAGTTATAGGTTCAATCATTGTGGCGTTCCCAAATAGGAGTGTATCATCTGCAAAGAAGAGGTGAGTATTGGAAGGTGCTTGCTTCCCCACTTTAATTCCTTGCAATTTTCCACAACATTGTGTTAGGGTGTTAAATTGGCATATGAACTATATCTAATTTCCCCTTATTTTGGTCAAGAATTGTGTTTAATATTTTCATTTATTCACTTTTTGTTATTTGGGCTTAATGTAGAAGATTGGGGAGAAAAGACTTTAAATTCGTC
Organism: Mitragyna speciosa; assembly: GCA_024721245.1. Taxonomy (NCBI): domain Eukaryota; kingdom Viridiplantae; phylum Streptophyta; class Magnoliopsida; order Gentianales; family Rubiaceae; genus Mitragyna; species Mitragyna speciosa. Next base: position 7,949,305 of record CM045570.1, read on the forward strand.
AAAATTTTAGAAGACTCTGTCTGATAGAGTGTGATCACGGTCTACTGGTATTGCTGTGCAGAATTCTGAACGCGAATTAAAAGAAATTTGCAATTGGAGGGTCCCACTTTCTCTTATGTGGTGAATCTGAATTGGGAAGAAGTTTTGGAGGAATTACAGTTGACTAGAAAAGAGGAATCTTCCCAAAAACCAAAGATTATACAAGGAAGTTGAGTTGGAGAAGGAAACAAAGAAAAAGGAAAGAAGGAAGGCAACAAAAGAAAGCTTTTGAGGGTTTGCAGGACACAACTCTTCGAGGAAAAAAAACGTACTAGCCTTGAGAGAATTTTTGAGAGCCTTAGTTTTAGAGTTTTTCATTAGTTCTTTAGTTTTTCTTGTTCTTTATCTACAAACAAAAATTTCTGTTAAATATTTTTGGAGATTTGAAGCCATGATTCGTGGCTAGACTCTTCTATCTAATTGAAGGATAATCAAAACTCTGGGTTCATTTATTACTGTGAGATCTAATTGTTTTTATTATTTTCTGCATTTTTGGATATTTATCTATTCTTTGTTTAATTCCAAGGTGATTGTGTTCATTCTTGTGTGATTATTCTTGTGCAGTTAAATAATTGGCCACTATATAATTGTCCAATAATCTAAAGCCATCTAAAACGTCAAATCTGTAATTGTTTGATAGATTTAGTATTTGTGGCAAGTGATTAATTCAATTGTAATAGAAACTTTTGGATTATATCATGGGAATAGATAATCTAATTTGAACAAAGCCTCTTAGGTATTTGCTAGTTAGAATTGGTAGCTTTTCTAGATTTAAAGCTGTTGAATAATTGAATCCTAAGGTCTTACCTAGGGTTATTATTTGATTAGGGAAGTAATTAACGGTCTTACCTTGATTACCGACGTAGTAAGGAAGAGCAGGTTGTTAGAGCTTCTCAACAACCATAACCAATTTATTCATGAACGTAAGAATTTATTTTTGCATCGATGATTAGTTAAATTAAACCAGAGTTGAGATTATTCCTTTGACTAAAGTTTAGTTACTATTTGATTTCGATTCAATTAATTTTGCCTTATTAGATTTCTTTATTTGAATCCCTTTTTATTTAGTTAATTATTAGATTTCTTAAATTGAATTTCCTTTAGATTAATTCTTGTCAAATCCCCCTCTTTTAATTTTTAGTTTTTAAAAAAAATAAATCTACTAGTTCATGTGGATACGACCCTACTCATTACTATACTTCATTCTATTTTTATTTGAGTAGATGAATTTATTTTGCTGATTTGACACCCAACACATTGAGCATCCTATAATAGAGTAGAAAACGCTTCTGCGCCAAGATTGAAAATGTAAGAAGATAGAGGGTCTCCTTCTCGAATGCCACGACTCAGGAGACAAGTTACCAAATTCCACCCCATTAAGCAAAAAGGTTGATGAAACCGTGGACATACAAGAGTAGATTAGATTTATGTAATTTTGATCGAATCCTAGTTTTTTGCATTAATGTAACTACAAAAATTCATTCTACTCTATCATAAGCCTTGCTCAAGTCTAACTTAATAGACATGAGACCTTTTTTGCCACTTGTTTTAGTTTTCAAATGATGATGAATCTCATAGCTGCTAGGACATTATCGGTGATGACCCTACCGAGTACAGCGGCAGATTGAAAGTCTAAGATAATTGATGAAAGGATTGGCTTCATCCTATTGGCCAAAACCTTATTTTATCTGAAAGCTTCAAAACGTGTGAAGAGAAGATGTGCCGCAACTGTTATGTTACATTCTCTTTCTTTAGTCACTTATATTCATATCTATATTTTTTCATTTTTTTTTACATCACATAATCCATGATCACTTCGAGATCTCATCTTGAATTATCTAATTAATGCACTAAATCCAATTAAACCCCAAAAGGGCATTTTGTCCCTCTCGATATGACAAAAAAAGAGTAGTGTTTTAAATTTACGTGATGCAAAACATTGTTTTGTCCTTATAAATATTTCAGTTTCAAACTATTGTCCCACATAAAATTTGCAGTTTTTTCAAATTGTCATAAAAGCAGTTTAAATAAGAAGATAGCTAAAGTCCTAGTCAACTTACTTTATGTCAAGTGGAAAACAATTTTAGTACGCACTAGCTTTTCCCTATTAATTTGCTGTCTTTCTGGGAAAATAAGCTCAAATAAACTTCTAAGTCAATTGCTCATTCTTGACTTTTGAGCTAGAGATCTGATAAGGACAGAGACCAAATATATAATCTAGACATGTTTGGTTTAATTTCCCGTATCGAACTTTAAACAGAATAGATTCCGAGAGAGGATTAGGACACTTCTATACATGTTCTTTTCCTTTATCTATTTATTTATTTGAAAACAAGTTATCAGAGCTAAACAAATTTAGCATTCTATTTTATCCAAGATAAACATATTTTTTCTATTCAATTTTGCTTGAATAAATGTTTCAGTTCCAAATTATCACCCTTCTGTGGCACTCAACTACAAGAAAAATAATAGTAGTTAATCAAATGACAAACTCTAACGTGGCAGGTTTTTAAATATTTTTCTCTATGCATGCAATAGCGAAGAAATAAGTTAAAACTTGCAATACGATACTCAAATCGAGCACGACAAGTGCTCATTCGAAGTTAATTTGCTAGCTAATTAGTCTAAACAAGAACTTAGTTTAACGTTCAATAAGTTTTCAAACTCGTTTCAAATTCAATTCGATAAGCACGAAGACAGCAATTTGTGCATAAATAATATTCTTGACTCGAATTTAACTCAATAAAAGCTCATTTGAGTTTAGCTCAAAAATAATCAAGCTAAATTTGAATGTAATTTTAAACTTCTTGAAATAAACTAACTTGAACACTACAGCCTTCGACATGATTAGTGTTGTTTATACCCTATAACTAATGTCAATTAGAAAGAATTTGAAGATTGAAAAGCCGCACTAAATGTATCAGTTCAAAAATTATAAATCCAATCTAGCCTGTCATTATAGACACTTTGCCTATTTAATAAAATGGATAATTTCAAAAATCTCCTTTGAGGTTTCTAACATTACACTTAGCTCCCCTGAACTTTCTGAAATTACAATAGCTCCCTTGGCCACTTAAATTTACCACAACAACCTTACTAAAATATCAAACTTAAAACTAAAAGAAAAGACCTCTCTTCTCCTTTGCCGTTCCCTCTTCTCTCTGACCAAACCACTACTGATTTTATCTTTTCTTTCCCTCCCTCTCCCTTCATTTCCTCAATCGAACGTTTTTTTCTATTGTACTCATTAATTTATACATCTTTCATTCTTCCAAGCACAATCAACACACCTCCTCTATTTCTTCTCTATCTACAAAATCCATTTCCTCCGATCCCCTTCCCATTGCTAACTCACCATCCTCCTTTCCTAGTACTCTCTCTCAACAGATTTCCTTTCCCGAAAATCGAACCCCACCTCCTTCACCCTTCCAAGCCCGTCGCCAATGCCCAATTCTTGCTAACAGTATACTCAGCTTTATGCTTATCCATTGATGTTAAGCTTGCATTTTGGGGATTTCTTGATGGGCTGTATTTTTTTTTTCCAATGTTGTTTTAACATTATTTTGGATATGAAGGACTCGTATAAGATGTTAATAAATTTGGATTTGGTAGGGCTAGATGGTTTTTTATAAAATTGATTTGATAGTGGTGTGTTTTCTAAATAACAATTCTTTTCTGGCATTCTGGTGTTTTGTGTGGACATTTGGCTTGGCTTTGATTCAGTGGCAACTAGGCTGGTCCTTGGAAAGTGGTGGTTGGGGAAAAATGACTGATTTTCTTTGGAAATGGATGGCCAGATGTGTTTGTCGTGGAGGATTTTGACATTATTTTTGGCTGTGTTTATTATTTTTGGTAATGGCATTTTTTTTTAAATTAAGTTTGTGAATTTGACAATTTTTTCCATTCTCTCTTGCTATTTTCCCATTGGGAATTAGTATGAGAGATTAGCCATTTTAAATTAAAAAATGGTGATGGTGGGGCTAGTATGGTAGTGGTGCGATGAATGGTTGTTTAGGTGGTAATGGTGGTTGGAGGATTTTAAAAGGGTATTTTTGCCTTACAACAACAAATTACATTTCTTTATTATCAAACATGTTAAAATAAGGGACATGTGTAATTTTAAAAGTTTAGGGGAGCTAGGTGTAATTGTTAGAAACTTCAGGGGTTTCTAAAATTATCCCTTAATAAAAACGTAAAGAGTAATGTGCATAACTCAATAATTTTAAAATTGACTGAATTCCCCATGTTTTAATATGGGCAATCTGATTAAACTTTTTGTGGGATATCAGATCATCATTTGATTAATACAAGTCACTGTACAAAAATATACATGAAAAAGCAAGACAATGAAGTGAAGTAGAAAAAAAAAAATAGACGGACATTACGCACTGCACCTATAAAATAAATTAATCAGAGGTTTCTCAGCAAAGTTACAAAAAAAAAAAAAAAAAGATCATACAGAAGGAAAATTTGAGAATAAGATATGAATTTATTCTTCGAAAAGTAATTTATTTTCCCAGTTTTAGTTTACACAGAATCACAAAAATTTTAGTACCAAACTAGAGGCTAAAGGCAAATTGTCTAGTTGACAGTTACATATTTATGTTAGGATAGTTTTATTACTTACCCACCCTGCTGCTTATTTTGAGATTGCGCAATCCAACAAATAATTTTGGGAAGGAGGATTATGTGATTAATCGGGATGCTTTTGTTTTTCGTCGTAAGTCAGTCCAAGCTTATCCATGAACCTGCGTAGATTCTGTCAATGTTTATGGTTAATTTTTTATTTGGGCAATCACATACTTCAACGGTTTTTAATTTTTATTTTTATTTTTTGCAACTCCATGCTTTATCATCATTTACAGCTAGTTATAGGAGGAGGAATTGGAAGGATATGACAACAATTTCATTGTTTGGGAGTAAAAGCAGGAGAGAAAAGAATGATTTGGGACGAAGAAATCTTCCCTTCCACGCTTTAAAAACTTTCAACCCAAAATTGTTCGGGAATGAAAGGAAAACTAAAAAATTTTTCAATATGGTAATATTGCCTTTCAAAGGGTGATGCAAAAAATTTTATTGACTGCTGATAAATCTCCTTACTTTCTTTTCTTCTCCTAAATTCCTAAACAACTTATAAAGAAACTTGTATCATTTCCCCATTTTTCCTTTCTTTACTAACGTATCTTTTCTATCCTAAATTCCCCAACTAGCCGGCAGTTTTACATAAGCCGGAGCCTTTTTTTTTCATTTTTTTAATTAAGTAACATGAACCGGAGCATTCACATGGCCACATGAAATCTTCCGGCAATGCATTATTATCCAATCTCAAGTCTCAACCAAATTAAAGATTTCAAATATATCTTGTGCTGCCTTTATTAAAACTCCGTTGGATTTTAAGAAACAATAACACAAGTTCCAGCTTGAACATGATGGGGGAGTAATTATACTGGAAAAGATAGGAAGGCGAACATGTTCTTGGAGCGATATTTAATGTCATGAAAATTTTTCACTGTGAAACTTGAAGAAAATATTATGAAGTGAGATATAAAAATGCAAAATATAAAATGATAAATCTTGATATTTCACATAATAAAAAAGCTAATTAGTCAGAAGAAGTAGAGCCAAAGTAGCATGACACAGCACAACCAGTGACAAGTAACTCTATGTTTCATCAGCTGCAAAATAATATCTTTTACCAAAGACCACAATAAAATCCACTTCTGTAATCCTAGTATTTTCAATGGCACAAAATCGAAGGAAATGACAAAAAAATATGTGCACCATAGAGCCTGCAATTGACAACATATATGTGCACCATAGAGCCCTGCAATATGTACAAATGCCAAAATGTTAAGGTCTAACATTAGAAAATAATGTCCCTTTTCACAGATATCTGGATAGTAAGTGAGCAAAAGAGTAATCCGAAAGATATGGAAAAGAAAATGAAGTGTATAATATCAAGTTTTCACAAAAGGTCAAATAAAGTAATTAATAACATTCCACTCACCTTAATATATATATATATATATATATATATATATATATACTAGGAATGGGGAACGTGCTCTGCACGTTTATAAGTTTTGTTAACAAATAATGTTGTTTATTTTTTGTGAAAAATCAAGATGCAGATACATAACTTTAAAGCAAAAGAGGTCAACAAATTGAATAATTTTATTAATGCAGGATATCTCATTCCCTTTATTTTATTTCCAGCTTCAAAATTCTATGTAAATTTTCTTGAATGAAAAAACTTTTTCTGGACAATGCTATTTTATATTTAGTTACATAATAGACAAAATAATACACATAGATCTAAGCTAAAAATTCTCATTAATTGAAACCTTTGATGTGCATGTCATAAGTAATATTTGATCAAGAACCCCAGGTTTTTCTTAGATTCACATAGTATTTTATTTTCTAAAAGAATTTAATAGAATAGATGAATGTCTCCAATAGCAAAATAAAGTTTTTGGCATAATGATGGTTTCTTTAAAATATCCTTGCAAAAGAAATTATGAAATCTTTTGAAATTTTTAAATGTTATCATATAAAAGGTAACTTGTTATTATATAAAAATATGTAATTGTACTTGAAATCCCTAAGCTTTTGATAAATTGACTAATAATTTTACATATTTATATTATATCTATAAAGTATCGAATGAGACTTTAATATAGTTGTATCAAAATTAACATATCCAAATGACTTATTTTAAATTTTTTTGATACTTTTACTCATTTTAAATTGGTTTATTATGATTTCTTTTTTTAATGAATCTAACATGTATATAAGAATAATGATAACTTTATCATATGAGCATATCAAATAAGGACAACTTACAAGTTAAATTGGTAATATAAATACTTTGTAAAGACACGCATAAGTATAATGATTCCAACTTTCGGATAATGAGTTATTTCAAAAGTAGCACTTGCTTGTTGCATACAAACATATTACTACTATTGTGTAAAATTAATAAGTTAACTAAGTTATATTATTTGTTTGGATTGATTATGCAATAAAAATGTACAATTATTTTTTTTACATATCATTTGCAATCTTGTGATGACTTATCTTATTTAGTTAGGTTTTTTTATTTTAATTCTATCTTTATCATAATTTTTATCTTATTTCTACATAATTGGTAATATTCTTCTCTTTCTTCTATGCTTTATGCATAAAAAAATTGTGCACCTAAACATTTTTAAATATATTGAATGTTTATTTTCTTCTTTCCGAAATAAAGATAATTATATAAAAGAAACTACATCTATGTGTATACCATGTTCTTAAAAATTAATATCATTTTGTGTTGTATTTTTTACACACACACACACACATATTAAAAAGCTAATAGTCCAATTCTTTCTTTCAAATATTTAAATGATATACTTTCAATATATTTATAACGACGTACTACTTAATGTATGATTTCCTTAAATTTGACTCATTTTAATGATCTTAAGCAATTGATAGGTACATTTTATAAAATCTTATTTTATCAATTAATATTATTGATTATTTGGTTTTTTCATAGACACTCATAATTGATCACTCGGTATAATCACTTAGTGTTATTTGTCAAACTCACAAATTTATGTAATAGGTATACACAAATTCTTAGTGTCAATTAAAATATCATATATATGAGAATGATGAGTTTTTGAAATTTGTTAATAACTATATCCTCATGAGACTTGCAAAATTTTATATTTTGTATTTATTGTAAAAATTAATGCATTTTGTGTTAATGCATTTCACCCCCACTTTCTGTTAGTTTGATTTTTCCTTTTTTCTCTCCGAGTCCAAGAAATAACATATGCCTCGATTTTGTGTTATATGAAAATTTAAAACTATAAAATTTTTTGTTTATAATACATAAACTCATATTTATGACACCCTTATATTTAGATACATTTTTATATTTAGATACTTTTTTTTAATTAACTTCATTTTTTGAGTAAGTAATGCTTAAGAGTTGACTTAACTATAACCCTAATGTATTCGTTAGCTAAACTACATATTTTTCTATGATCAACGTTCACAATCAGTTAGTTACTTTGTATATTATCAAAACATAAGCATTTTAATGCTAAATAGAGTTTGAAGACTAATAAACTTTCACATTAAAAAATGAAAAATATTCATCCACACTAATTAACTTTCATATTAAAAAATGACAAATATTTGTCCAACTATCTTGATTGAGTTGTTAAAAAAATTGATTCAAATTCAAAATGCCACATTCAAAATCTCATGATATATTAAATTAAAAAAATCATATATTTCTAACATAAAGAAGTTTTGTTGATTAAATACGTCATGAAATCTTGTTATACATGACGACCCTTTTGCAAGAATATGGTTTTACACTTTTAAAATTTCAATTTTTGATGACTCTTTATAGTGGGAATATATACTTAGAATTTAATTCTAAGTCTCTTGAAACATTGACTCATTCATTTTTCATCACATTTGTAGGTTTTAATGTAATTTCCTAGGACATTTTGTGTTTAGGTTTCTAATATTATTTTTTACATTAATGTAATAAAGTGATTACAAAATCGAAAATATGAAAAGTTCTCAAATAATAAATATCATAATCAAGTAATTCACCTAAATTCTAAATCCATCCATTCTGGACCGTCTTCTGTATTCAGATTAGATATTATCTAGATTTTTTCAATCAATATTAATTAAAAAAACTGTTTCGCCTCTCGATACATGGGATATATTACTTCGATGTTTTTGTAAGGTAGTGTAATAATAGTTAGTTTTCATATTCAATTTAATATGCTGAAGTTGTTATTTTCAATTTTTATAAATGAAATCATAGTAAATAAAGGCAACAAAGTAGCAGTGTTAAGTGAATTAAAGCTACAATAGCGTACAATTTTTTAAAATTATTTTTTAGCTCAAAATAGGATTTAAAAAATGGGATTGGATTTTTATATTTCTCTGAAAAGGCTTTTTTTTTTTTATATAAATTCATGTTGATCAATGCATGATAGAATGATTTTATTTTTATCTTTATGATTTTAAAATAATCTACACATTAACTGCTACATCTTTTAAATCTAAATTTTAATGAGATTCAAAAGTTTAGAATTTTGATTAACTAATTTTGCATTATGATTTTCAAGTTAGTGTGGGTGAATTAAATGTAATGTTTTTCATTTTTCTTGGCACTATGCTAAAACTTTTATGGCATTTTAAACTAAGGTAGCACAACGTCCATTCTTAATAATATGTGAGCAATTGTTTCTAGCTGATAATTTAATTGATTTATTATGTAATGACTGAGAATAATTTTTGAATAAAAATTTTAAAATTAAGATTTTATTTTTATTTTAATATGAAAGATAAATTGAAGAAATGGTCCCACCTAATCAAGAAAGTATCCATTAAATCGAAAATAAAAAATTAGGTAGGAAAAATTTAAATATTCCCTCGTATTTTCTATTAATTTCAATTTAACAAGGGTGTGGTTACCTCTATCTAACTTTATACTCCAAGCATGAAATTTGCTTTCTTTTTTATTTGTGCACAAAAAGTAGGCTTTTTTTGTGAATTTAAAGTGAAAAATGTGTCAAGTTTAATCAACTATATGTAAATAATGCTTGAGATAAACATAAAAATAATGTCACAAAAGAACAAAACAAAGTTTTCATGTTTTAACCCACTACATATTAGGCTAGATCCTACTCCTATAACTTTTAAAAATTCTGGATCAGCCATGGTATAATTATTACTATGTATGACAATGTAAAATTTTATTATTATAATAATGATATTTAAATTGATGCAAAGTAGGTAGTTTTTCAGTTTTGCATTAGATTCCTTCTAATTTTATTCGTGAGAAGGACTTTTATTCCTTTTACTGTATATTTTGTGCATTTTTTTTATTTTTATTAATTTAAATTTAACTTGAATTTATTGTCAAAGACTTAAAAACAGGTTGAGTGAATATTGAGTTTCATTATAACCTTATTAATCTAACTCTTCATGTTTTCATAAATATCCATTCTTAATGTGATTAGACTTAAAAAATAAGGATATTTAAATAAATACATTGAAGTGATAAAATATCAAACATAAAGTTAAATTTAAAAAATATAAAATTAATTTTATTTCAAAATATTTAAAAAATGATTTCTCTTTCAGTGTTTTGCCTATTATTTTTTTACTAAAATACTCTTTTTTTTTAATTTTTTTAGATTATGAAATTTAAATTTATATTAGATTAATTAAAAATATTTTATAAAAGAGGAAAATATAAATTTTTGTACTAAACAATAAATATATATGTTTTTGAAAAATCTAATTTAAATTTGTACTTGTAAAAGGTTTATTAGATTTTCAAGAAAGGTTGAGTTTGATTAGGATGTAGTTAATCTACTTTTTGTAGTTCCATTAGTATCTTTTTTTAATGTGATTATAACTTGAAATATAAGGGTATTTTAGGAAGCGCAGAATATTTCTTTAGACAATGTATAGTTTCAAACTAAAATAACTGTGGTCGGAATTTTAAACTTTCTAACTTCAAGTAGCACACTGCATTCTTTTAATACTATAGTAGAGTAGCAGTCCAAAAGATGCATAATTGCACCTCAACTGTTTGTATTATTCATTAAAATGACCACATTAGGTGGTAATTTTTCTTAAGGCTATTGAAAACGGAATGGTCCCAAACAAGCTAATTTTTAATATGGAATTCAATTAAGCAGAAGTTGGATTTGTTGTTATGGTTACAGAACATAAATAGTTTGCATCCCAGAAGAAAAAGAACTTGAATAGTCAGAAACAGTCAAACTACTGCAACTGGATGGGAGGAAAAGATAAATTTTTATACTAAACAATAAATATGTATACTAATTAATAAATATATATTTTTGAAAAATCTAATTTAAATTTGTACTTGTAAAAGGTTTGTAAGACTTTTAATAGAAGATTGAGTTTGATTAGGATTTAATCAATCTACTTTTTGTAGTTCCATTAGTATTTTTTTTAATGTGACTACAAATTAAAAAATAAGGGTGTTTTAGGAAATACATTAATTGTTAAATCACTTAAGGCCCTACATGCTTTTATATATATATATATATATATATATATATATATATCATCACACTCACACACACATTCTTAAAAACCTGATTGATTACACAAACACACACACACACACACACACACACTCTCTCTCTCTCTCTCTCTCTCTCTCTCTCTCTCTCTCATAAAAGGCCTATTTTGCCATATCTCATCCTTATAAAAAGGCAAATTTTAAAGAGCATTTATGAGTTTCTTAAAAAAAAAAAAAAAGAACTTGTCAATTTCTTATATGTAAATGCACATGTATTCTATACCTTCTTCAATGTACCAACTCTTCTTATTTGTTTGCAAAAAACTGGCTTTTGAGCTTGTTGAGAGCTACAAGGACATCTTTTATGTTGATCCTCTCATCTGGGGCATCTGTTGTGCAAGCTAAAGCAAGTTGCAAAATTGACAATACATAGGTTACCATTTTCGTGGGTGTTTCATCCTCATACTGAAGTAGATTCACATCGATAACCTGATTTATGGAATTCGGTAATGACTCTTGAATCCAACGCCGAATGGTTAGCTCTTCAGTGAACATCTCATCCTTAGGTCTTCTTCTAGTAAATGTTTCCATCAGAGTAATGCCAAAGCTATAAATGTCACACCTAGTTGACACAAGTCCTTCTAGGCCATACTCTGAAATTAAGATCAAAATTTGTCACGCATTGTACTAGACTAAAATTTCTTGGACGATTGAAAAGGACTATGCCATCTTTCAATCTTCAATATTTTACGTGGTGAAAATTTGTGTGTAAAATTTAAGTCATAAGAGTTCAGGTTAGGAAGTTCGATAATCCAAGTACATTAACAGTACAAATGTTATAAATTCATTTAAATACTTATTTTATCTGCAAATAAATATTTGATTAGAGGCAAAAGAGTTACCTGGGGCAATATATCCAAATGTAGCCAGTGTCTTTGTTTGTACTATGCTTTCTTCATCTTCTAGAAACTTTGCAATCCCAAAATCACTAACATGGCCCACCATATCTTGATCTAGTAAAATATTACTAGGTTTCAAGTCACAGTGAACTATAGGAACACAATAACCATAATGAAGGTATTCCAAACCACATGCCACATCTCTCATAATGTCCAGTCTTTGTATGAAAGACAAGCAGTTGTCATCCAAATAAAGCCATTTCGCAAGACTTCCATTAGGCATGTATTCAAGTACTAAAGCTTTAAAGTCCAAGTTAGAGCACGCACTAATTACTTTAGTCAAATTTCGGTGACGAAGGCCACCTAAGACTTCACATTCTTTGTCAAAGCTTCTAAATGCATCTACGAGCTGCAAATCAAAGACCTTTATTGCCCAAATTTTCCCATTTTCAAGCACTCCTTTATAAACTGAACCAAATGTCCCCGAACCAAGTAACATATTCTCGCTGAATCCATCTGTTATTTGTCGAAGTTCATAGAAAGACGCCCTTTCATATGTTGATGTTGGAAATGAGTTATGAGATGGCACAACAATTTTCCTTCTCAACTTTCTCATAATAAGAAATGAAATGACCAAGGCTAGCATTACAGATCCTACTGGCAACAACACGAATAAAATTAATTTTGTTCTCATTGATCTGTGTTTGAAGATTTGACAAGGTTGGAGCCAAGGGGCACCACACAATCCTTCATTTGAGAGAAAGGATTGATTGGTGAAGTTCTTAAAAGGACCTTCACGAGGAACTGGTCCTCTTAGTCTGTTATAGGATACGTTGAAGTAGTGAAGATGCGAGAGTTCCTCTATTGATTTGGGAATTACACCAGATAAATTGTTGAATGACAGTTCCAAGTACTCCAAACTTAATATATCCTTCACTGTATTTGGAATTAGTCCTTGTAATTTGTTATGCTCCAAGGATAGTGTCCGTAAATTCTGTAATGCTCCAATAGTTTGAGGTATCACACCAGAGAATTCATTCATTGATAGGTTCAGTGTGACTAATGCCTTAAGGTTTCCGATTTGACCAGACAAAGAACCAGTCAATGAATTCATTGACATGTCAACCTCCAAAATATCTCTAAGACTCCACAAGCTTGTTGGTATGCTAGAAGTCAAATTGTTGGAATCAAGGTAAAGATATCTAAGTGAAGTAATATTCCCTATGCATGAAGGAACCATACCATAAAGCATATTCCCTCTCAAATTCAACAGACCTAAGTTCAACAAATAACAAAATTCATTTGGCATAGGTCCTTGTATCTCATTATCTGAAAGCCTAATCCTCTGAAGCTTCAACAACCTTTTAATGCTACTTGGAATTATTCCTTTCAAAACATTGGTACTTAAACTAAAGGTAGCCAAGTTGCTTAAGTTACCTATTGAACTCGGAATTTCACCTTTAATTCCACAATAACTTGCCTCAATTAAAGTGAGCGAGCTTGACAGATTTCCAAAAGAAAGGGGAAGGAAGCCATTCAATGGATTCATAGCTAGCGACAAGGTTATTAAATTTCTACATTCCATTAAGGAATTGAAAAAGCTCAATTCTTCAGTTATTGGGTCCCGAGAAAAATTGTTGCCCTGTAGGGACAAGTGTTCAAGAAATCTCAAGTTACCAAGAGAATGAGGGATTGTACCAGTAAATTGGTTACCTGTAAGGTCTAACGATCTCAGCCTAGAAGCATTTGAAATAGATGTCAATACAACACCAATAAATTTGTTTCCTCCAAGATAGAGCTCCTCAAGACTAGGTAATAAAACACCCAAAGTCGATGGTAGGTCTCCTAAGAAATCATTGTTCATGAGGGAAATAATTCGCAACGTTGAACTGTTGAAAAGTTTCAATGGTATGGGACCTCTTAACTGATTTGAGTCAAGGTGTATTAACTCCAACTTGCTAAGATTACACACCTCTTGAGGTAATGTACCTATCAAATCATGAAGGTAAGCGGGAAAAGAGTTAAAACATTATTTTGTGATAAAAGAGAAAATTGATGAAAAAATGAAAATATACAAAATAGAATTAGAAGTATAGTTATTTTCATACAAGCTATGAAGTTTTCTTATATTTCCAAAAAAAAAAAATCGTAAGGATTAAATCATTTTACTGTACAAACGCAAGGGTAAAAACCTGCCCATAAATCATGTTATTAAGGAACTTACCATCAACTTAAGTAGTAGAATATGAGTTATCCTTTATTTTGAGGGATAACATTTTAATTGCCTAATGTGGAGAGCAAATGAGGCGTCCAATCCAATGAAAAAGTGATATATTGCCTTGGATCAACGTAATTTTACTATTTTAGTTCAACTAAAAAACTAGAGCACTTTGTACTACTATACATATCTATGACTAGGAATGTACAATCAAGTTACACACACACACACACACACAAAAAACACAAATGTGTGACATTTTCATTATTTTAATACTAAATAATAAAAAATTTGCAAACATAAAAATTCAAACATATTTTGATTAAAATAAATCCAATACAAGGATAAAGGAGCTACAAGAGTTGCAAGAAATTAATATTTTATAACCCAACTTACATTCATTCCTAATAAAACTGCATACATAAATATATGTTGATTTTGTGTGAATTGAACCTACCAAACTAAAGCACATTCTAGAAACTTAGTTAAAAAGTCAAAAGTAATTTAGTTAAGATATATTTTATATAAAAAAGTACAACTTACCCTAATGTTTTTGACATTTTTATTCATAAAGTACTCTTATTTCAATACTTGACAATAATGAAAAGGCCATTGGAAACATATAAAGTTAAAAGTAATTTGATTAAAATAAATCCAATAAAAAGATGAAGGAGCTACAAGATTTACAAACAATAAAATTTCATAGCCCCAATTTCCATTCAATCCTAATAAATTATATACGTATCAATTATCCTAATAAATTAAAATAAAATTAAAATTTAAAATAAATTTCTGTAGGTAGGTATGTATGTATGTATGTATGTATATAGATTTTGTATGAATCCAATATATTAAACAAAGGGCATTGAGAAACTTAAAAATGAAAGGTAAAGGACCTACAAAAGTTATAATGAGTTAAAATTCCATAACTCCATTTTTATTCACTCCTAATAAAAATGATATACATGCACATCTATCTATACCTATCCATCTATTCACTCCTAATAAAAATGATATACATGCACATCTATCTATATCTATCCATCCAATATAGTGTGTTTTTGACATTTTTATTCCTAAACTCCCCTTAATTTGATACTTGACAATCACACAACAAAAAGGACATTTTGGAAACCTAAAAAGTTGAATGTAAATTATTAAGACAAATACCAATAAAAACATAAAGGTACAACAAGAGTTACAAAGAATAAATTACTATACCCCCATTTTCATTCAACCCTAATAAAATTGATATACACACATATAGATTTTGTGTAACTCTAATATATTAAAATAAAGGACATTCTAGAACCTTAAAAAGTTAAAATAATCTAGTTAAAATAACTCTAATATACATATTTTGTTGGGATGCACCTAACGTTACATTATTTTCATGGCTAGGTTTTTTGGGAAATGTGATTATCAAAAGTTAATAACAATCGAAATTATTTTGACTTGTAAGGATGCACTCGAGACCAAGATAATTAGATAAGATCCGCACCCACTAAAAATCTCCAACGGATTCCTAAATCAATGTTGAGACTTATTAATTTGAAGTAAAATACTGAGAGCAAACAAAATAAAATAAGTTCCATGCTTTTTGTTTGTTTATAGCATGAAAAATAGAAAGTCATATTGTCATTACATCTATCCCATGTTTTTTGTTTGTTTATAGCATGAAAAATAGAAAGTCATATTGTCACTACATCTATTGAAGATTGCATAATCAAGTGAATGTGCTTTGCATCCTAAATGATTCCAAATTTGAATAATTTGAATTTCTTGAACTAGCATTGCAGCTTGAGAATAATTCTCAAACATATAAAATTGGCTATGTCATTAATACTGTAATCCCACCTGTCCAAGTGACAATGCTAGCTAGGAAATCAAAGATGCATGTGAGATGCAAAAAGGGAATAGTGATTCTATTGCTTGTATTGTGATAGCCTTAATGATTCCTAAGTTACAAAAGTAGCACAAAATAATGGATGCTCTATTCATGATTGTGCATCTCAAGGAGTCGTTTGAAGTACAAGTTAAGAATGAAAGATATGAGATGTTTAAAGGCCATCAATCACGGAGGCAATAGGCACTATTTCGCTTGTTGAGAGAAAACCCAAGGCTCATCTTGTGAATGCCAAGATAGTCATGACAAAGCTTAAATGTGTGAAAAAATGGACAAGCCTAGAAGTACATGCTTCCAATATGGCCAAAATAGGCTTTGGAATTGCAAGGCTTATATTGATACTAGGTAGCCAAAGAGGCTTCATGACGTCTCTACTTCTGGTATGTTTATAATTGAGATAAATCTATCTACTAATCAAGACTCTTAGACATTAGATATTAGATATGGATCCCATATTTGTACAAATATATAAGTCTTAAGAATAGTAGATTACTACTAAAAGAGAAGTCGAACTATGTGTAGAGAATAAAGCAAGAGTTGTTGCATTAGGCATAATGACTTATAAGCTTTCTTTGACAACCGAGTTCATTCAAGAATTAAAGAATCACTATTTTGTTCCAATACTTACAAAGAATACAATATATATTTCTATATTGGATATAGATAGATTAACCATTATACAAAAGAATAAATGTTACTCTTTTTTATGTCACAGTATCTTTTATGGTACTGATACACTAATTATTCTCAACATTGATATGAAGAAACAAAAACTAGATATTTTTAAATAATCTTACCTCTAGCATTATAGACCTGATCATGTGAATGAGAAACACATTTCTAAATTACATAAAATCTTTTCCTACTTTATTGGTTTTGTAATGAAAAGTATAGGGTTTTGTCACCTCTCCAACTATCTCTCTATCAGTCAGGATTTTAGTGGCCCACGCACTTATTTGTTGAAGAGAAACTAATCCAACTTGAAGCTGTTGATGCTCATACTTATCAATCATAGGTTATTTGAACTCGTTTGATCATGAATTATTTGAGACATAAGAATCTTGTTTACTTGGAATGATAAACAAGGCTACTATAACTGAAAAAGTGAATGTGCTAATGATTTTTTTAGGCTCATACATACTAATATTTGTGGCCCAATATTGATTCATGCTAGAGGAGGTTTCTCTACGTCAGTACTTTTATTGATGACCACTCTAGATATAGTTATGTATATCTTATGATGTACAGATCTGAACCCTTTGAAAAGTTCACAATCCTTAAGAATGAAATAAATATGCAACTTGGAAAGAGTATTGAAACACTAAAATCTGATCAAGATAGTGAATACTTAAGTCAAGAGTTTCAAAAATATCTTGAGGAGAATGGGATTCTTTTTCAATGGATTCCAATCTACATGCATTAAATGATGTATTTGAGAGGAGAAACCACAACCTATTAGGTATGGCGTGTTCCATGATGAGCCATGTAATACTTGCCTTAGATGTTGCCTCCTATACTCTCAACCGTATTCCTACTAAGGCTATTGATACCACTCTATAATATATAGTACATTAAAAAACCAAGTTTGTCTCACATGAAAATTTGGAGAACCCTACTCATATGAAGTGAATCAAGTCGTACAAGCTTGGAGCCAAGTTTGACAAGTGCCTATTTGTGGATTATCCTAATGGATCCTACTTCTATAATGCCTTTGAGTAAAAGAATTTACTCTTGAAAGAGGTAATGGGAGCAAAATAAAATTTGAAGAGTTTCAATTACTATAAATTGACACGGATCAATAGTTAAAATTTGAGCTTAGACCACATGATGTGCAATTAGAAGCTCTGGACACATAAAATCTTCATAGATCTAGTAACGTATGTCATGATTTTGAGAGATATGATTTCTTATAAGTTAGAGTAATGATGCACTAGTCATAGATGATGACGAAGCTACTCGCTACAAAGAGTCTATGTCTAATGTAGACTTCCTGAAGCAACACAAAGTCAAGAAATCTAAATAGATTCCACGTAAACAACAAGATATGAACCCTAGTCAATCCACCTGAAGGGATAAAACCCACAAGGTGCAAGTAGGACTTTAAAGAAAGGCCAACGTAAAAGGTACCTATAAAGTAAGGTTTGTTGCAAAAGTTTACAAACAACAGGCAAGGCATCAACTTTGAGAAAACTTTTTCACAGTAGCCATGCTCAAATCCATTAGAATTTTACTTTCTGTAGCTGCATATCATGATTATATGATTAGGCAAAAAGATATAAATACCACATTCCTTAATAGAAACTTTCTAGCAAATGTGTGCATGACACAAGTTGGGGGCTTTACTTCCAAGGATTTGAACAAGGTACATAACTTTCAAAAGTCTATTTATGGATTCAAGCAACATTTTAAGAGTTGGAACATCTATTTTGATGAGACAATAAAAAAGTTTGTTTTTTTTTTTAATGAAGACAAACCTTGTGTATACAAGAATATGAGTTTTTTTTTCTTGATAGTTTATTGTAATGACATATTGTTGATGGATAATGAAATATCTATTCTCCAAACTATGAAGGTATGGTCGTTCAAGTATTCTTGTGTGAAGAATTTAGTAGAGGTGACATATATTTTGAGAATTAGGATCTATAGAGATAGATCCAATTGGTTGCTTGGTTTCATACACTCAACATCTGAACAAGATGCTAAAGAGGATTAGTATGAAGCAATCAAAGAAAGGGTTCTTATTAATGTTTCATTGATTACTCTTTCAAGAGACATATATTCTTAGACACCTGTCAAGATTGGTAACATGCAAAATATTCCATATGCTTTTATAATAGGATCCATTTTATATGCTCTATTATGTATGAGACCCGATGCCTCCTATGCTTCTAAGTGTTACGAACAGGTTTCAAACCAATCCTGTGAGCGTCACTAGATAACGGTCAAGAACATATTTGAGTACTTAAGGAGTAAAAAATTATTCTTGGTCTATAGAGGTCATTCTTTGGAGGTATGTAGGGTCACTGATGTGAGCTTTTAGTCGGAGAAGGATGATCGTAAGTCATGCTTGCAAGTCACAATTTGGTTAGTGTTCATACTCAATGATAATGCTGTGAGCCGAAAAAATTCTAAGCAAAAACACAATTGCAGATTCTACAATGAAGGTTGAGCACATTGCAACTTCAGAGGTGGCAAAGAAGGCTTTGGTTTGAACATTCATCACTAGACTAGGAGTGGTTCCTCCATTGTTAATTCCATACTCTTATATTGTGACAACAGAAAATCTATAATGCAAGCTAAGGAACAAGGTCTCATTATTGATCTAACTATGTATAGAAGGGCAACAATTAATGAAATACTTAATAAGAATGATGTAAAGATACAAAAAGTCTCCATCGATTACAATATCGCTAATCTTCCCATCAAGGCTTTGTCTCAAACCATGCATGATAGTTATGTAAATGCTTATGGTCTTGAACATATGGGTAATTGGTTTTAGCGTAGGTGGGAACTTGACAGTGTATGCTTTAGAACCAAATCAATTTAGGGTTATATATCACTTTTATTCATGATATGTTTTGTGGAACTTTTTTATCATGTATATACTGATAAAGTCCATAAAATATCAACCGTGCAAAAGAAATTATAAGAGTTATGATGATGAGATTGTTATTGCTCATAAGTTGTATTCTTAAATATCTCTAATCATAGCATTAACAAGACTAGACATTTTTAATACAGATAGAGCACATACTTTGCTTTTACTTATTATAAGTAGTAGTTGATCTCATCAACTATGTTGTGTGACACATAAGTTAACATGTGAATGCTTGTTGAAGAATAAGTTCATTGGATTGATCAACCAAAAGTCACCATACAAATTGCTATTTAGTGCTGATTGTTTGAACTCTTAATAACGTTACGTAAGTGATCCTAGGACTCAAAAGTACCATGGCATCTTGAGCATGAATTACTATACTTTGACTCTACTATTTGTTGCCTCTAACGATTCACTCATAGGGTAGAAATTGGATACAATATAAATAATGAAAAAATAGTATGCTTTCAATTTAGAATTCACTGCTCTTAATAGTATAAGAGTATATCTCAGACTGGTCACTTGTCAAAATTAATAACTCAATAATTTTTTGCATAAAAGTAAAAGTACAATTTAATAGCATATCAAGGTCATGCTTTATCAGAGATATTTTGAGAACAAGAAAATAATAATTAGTCAAATTAGTGGTGGCACTAATTTTATATAGTATGGTGAAAGGATACTAATTACATGGTAATAATGTCATTGACAAGTGAAGTCTTACTGTATGATTTTTTCACGTGGGTGGTCATGATTTATTTATTGACACTACTCATGATTTATAAATACGAATTAATTAACCGATTGAGTTAATGATAATTAAAGTGTTTAATTTTCTAAGTCTTAATTAATTAATGAGTGAATTATAATTTATACTTACTGTCAACGTGGGTAGAAACAAATGGGTCACACACATTAAGAATAAGATCTCTGGGTTAAATAGTTTATTAATAAGTATGAGATAATTATTGGGTTAATTTATGAGATTGATTAACTGTAGGGACATATGTCCAATTAATCTAAGTTTGGGAGACTAGGGGTTTGGTTTAGAATTAGATTTGTTTATTCTTATCTTGCAGGATAAACTTTCACTTACCTATTGGATTTGGACTTACTAATTTCTACGATATTAAGATTAGTTAACTATAAGCACCTTAACCTTGACTCTTGAACATATAAAGCACATAATATAATTAGAAGACAAGATTTGCATGTGAGAGAATAATCGGACGACAAGCAAAAATCATAAAAGTGTGAGCGAAAACATAGACGGAAGACATCTTTCTATTAAAGTTTCTCTCCCTACAATTTTTCCTCTAAAATTTAAGGTTTGTTGAGGGTAATAAAATTTTAAATTTTTTATACTTTACCATCCTTATTACCTTACATTCCAACTTCGACATTTGTGCAACTTCACCATTTACGAATGAACAATAGTAGCGTCAAAGACGCTGTGATATTCAGTCTGACATACACCTAACGTAATATGTTACTTTTGGATTAATACTAATCTAACCTAATTTCAAAAGAGTCCTATATTATTACAACTTACTAAAAAAGTATTTCTCCAAATTACTACTAATTTAGTTTAATTTTAAAAAATATCATATTATTCTGACTTAATAAAAAAAATCTAAAATTATTTTTAATAAATAAAAAATTAACCATAATTTTCCTTAACAAAAAGAAAGCCATAATTAATTAAAACCCTAAATTCTAAAAGCATAAACCCTACACTCTAAATCTTGAATGCTAAATCCTAATTTAAAAGTAAATATAAAACTAGTAATGAAAATGTAAGCAAAAGATTTTTTTTCCTAGAGTCTATGTTGCAATAATAAAAAAAAGTGATATTTACGTAAGAAACCAGTATTTTAGGTTACAGGTAGAATAACGATTAGAGTTTGTAATTGATGATGACTCTTGAATGGTCAAGATTTGTATGTAACTAAAAATCTAGTTAGAGTCTTTGACAGTATAATTTTCCTTTACGAATTGACCTGCTTGTATTTCTTTATAGCATTATTCATTAACTATCACACAGGATGTTGCCAACTCTTTTCCATGATTTGTACACCTATTGTTTCTTCTCCATGATTTGGACACCAATTGTCCTCTATCTCTTTTGCAACCATAAATGCTTTAATATCCCATTCTTCTTTTGGAATTATATTTGACTCTTCCTCTACTTCTCTAATTATATAGGATGTTTCAAATTCCTTCTCATAATCACTTTGATTATAATCCCAATTGGATGTCTCAATACTTGAATTTTTTGGACTTCTGCTATGGCAAAACGGGGTTGAATATCCGATTCTTTGTTTCTGAAGCTCCAAAAATGAGAAAGATGTATGAACAATCCATTCATCTTCATGGGATCATCTAAGTAGTAAAAGTTTACCACTTTTTCTTCAACTAAACTTTTTTTAGTCTGCAATCTCAGGCTCTCCTTTTACAATTCTATATTTGGAAGAAATGATCGTCTCCTCCTTGTTGGCTTTCTTGAGATCCCCCTGATTGGTAATGTTTTGAAATCATGGATTACTCGATCTTTTATATTGTCTTTTGGCATGACCATGACACAACGCCTCATCCTCATTCTCTATCATTGCGTCTATCATTTGCTAGGCCAAAAACTCTGGGCACAGATCTCACAATTTGACATTTTGTCATTTTTCACAAGTTGAGGGAGGTGTAACTCCTAAGTATTTTGATGTAACTCCTTAGCATTTTGGTGTAACTCCTCAACATTCTGGTATAACCAATTTTTCCTTTAAAACTATCTCGTTTTTTGTTTTTTTTTTTTTTCAATTCAAATTTTGTCTACATGGCAACATCTCAACCATGCATTTGGCCTCATTAAATCATGGCCATCAACTTGTGGCAAATGGAACTTGTGAGGTTCCAAATCCAAAAACTCTTGATCTTTCAAAAAATTCTCAAACTTCTCTATTGTAGGTTGTGTAACCCAACCTCTTGTATAGCTGCTGTAAAATTTCGGTACTTGGGTTTTCTTGAATGAGTATTTTTCTAATCCGAGACTCTACAATTTTAGAGTCTGAATCTGGCTCAGAAATTTCTTGATGAAGAGATTTCTTTTTGTAAAATAATCTCTAATTATTAAATTTCTTTGATTTAAAAACATTAACTGATTTTCAAGAAGTTCAAGGTGTAAAATATTTTTCTTAGGGAAACCACTTAGTTAAAGTGTCCCATGCTTCCTTAGACATGGTGGCTTTCCTAACGCACTGGACTATCTCATCTTCAATAGATGTTTTTATGGCAAACATGGCCTTAGCAGCTTTCACCCTCCATTCATGCCGCGCCATGGCGTTTGCCCTGCGAAGTGGTATTGCGTCACTACCTATCACGTATTGTACTCCAACAAGTCCTGACTCTTCAAGTAGGACTTAATACACGACTGCCACACACTAAAAACATAGTTATTTAACATTTTGATATTTCTTATTGAAATATCATTATATTTGTTTTAAATACTAAACAAACCGAATCCCAAACCAAGCAGCTTCACGATCTCAAATAGTGTGTAAACAAGGATATTTACGAACTCTGAACAAATCAAGATTATCGAATGCCGTCACTTGCCAGCATAACCACCACAAATACAACGATCTCGGATCGACCCCTCTAATATCACGTGTTCAGAACTTTTACAAGGAGTGTGTAAAATTTACGAAACAAAGATTACTTCAAAAGCATATAACTTGAACACTTAATTTTTATGAATAAGAACTTGTAAATTTTGGACACTATACAAATACACTTAAGAAGCAAAGTTACAACTACAACTTAAGAGAGTAAGAAAGTGAGGGACTTACCTTGCTTCTTGCAAATGTTCGTAAGTCCTATTATAGGCATATTAGAAAGATTCTCAAAATCTAGAAAAGTGAGATGAGATTAGATTCCGAAGACAATCTAGAATATATATATTTTTTTAAATGTATAGAAGAGTAAAAATAAATTCTAGAAATAACCTTCTAGAAATAGTTAAGTTTCATTGAGAAGTTTCAAAAGGTCTATTGAGTAGTTGGTGTAATTCTAACAGTAACTACCACAACCCTTTTTCCAAAGTATTATTGGTACTCCTTTTCATTATAGTAGTTGCCGCTAGGTCCATTGCCAGGCTTTAGGATTAATGTAGCTTGAAATACTACTGAATCCATTTTCAAAGAAATTTCCTTCTCTGAAGATGTAGAGAACTTAATCATTTTATCAGTTGGACATCAATTGTCTGATCATTATTCTCTGCTGCAAGGATTTAAAACCATTTGAGATTTGTATACTAACTTCTTGTATAATTGAACTTTTTTTTCTTTTGCCCACATAGCATCTTTAGGCCACCTCTTCCACATTCACTTATTCAAGTGTACCAGAATTTTCTGATTTGTCACTAGTGCTCTTGACATTCTCCTCAAAAACTTTAAGCACTCATCTAGTTTGAGCTCTGGTTTTGATGTAGTCTTAAGTTTTGAATTGAACCATAATAGATAGGTAAGATTTTCCCACATTGATTTGAGAAAAAAAGAAAAAGCACTTAATATATAATTATAAGCTTAAGATCTACTAGTTTAAGCTTTTGGGTCAACAATAGATTCTAACTAATATATTGAGCCTCTTGATGGTCTTTCTCAGATTTTGCTCCCTAACAGTTTTAATCTCGGCGTTTATGTAGCCCGGGTTCTATCTGAGACTGTACAATTTGAATCTCTCTATTTTTACTATTTAATTCCAATTTGACATTATAAAAACATTAAGTTAAGACCAAAATTTACATTGCAAGATCATCGGCATCTTACGGTGAATTTCGAACTCCTAACTTTCCATCGGTGCACTCCGATGAATTGCATGTAAAGTTTTCAGTCAAATTTGTTAAACTTGATTTGTACAGCGTCAAACTGACGACTAATATAATTCCATATGGTAAATTGTCATAAATGATAACTCGGGGCTACAACACAATAGTCACATGGTTATAACAAGATCAGTCTTTATGTCAAAATGTAACATTTAGTATACCTGTCAGCTGTGCATTTTCTAGGCCTAGCGCCTCCAAGTTATGGAAATTGCCAATGGTTTCTGGAATTTCACCTGTCAAGTGAATTATGATATTAAACATTCAACTGAAGGCTCATTAGGATTACAATTGTATGGTTTTTGAAATTATACTAATCTCTTTTTAGATGTTAAAAGGTGTTATGGTATTTAAATAATAAAGATGTTATACATAAATTTCAAATTACCTTTAATCACTAAAACATATGGCAAAATATCAACATTTCCAAAGGCTCACAGAAATTTTCGAAAAACAAAATCGATGTTATATCTATCCCAAACTTACTCAACGGAAACTAATCCATATGGATCATTCATATCTAACGCCAAAAAAGCTTTTTCGTAATCCATGTGCACCTTGCTGATTGTTTTAGAATACTAGGATTATGTTCTCATCCCTACTAGCACGATTCATTGTGTACAATGATATTTTGATTAAATGGGAAACTAGGAACGTCTTTCCATATAATTATATTGCTCGGAACCAGTCCCAACGGTTGACGCTTCAGTTATTTTACATCATTGTGGGTTAACAATCTATTAGCTGGTGTTTCCACAATATCCTCATTCAACCCAAATACATTTTGATTTGCTAAATGTACATTTCTAATACCTAGGTGTATAGTGTACAATAAATTTAAATTATTTTAATCTTAAATAAAAAGTAATTCAGATAAAAGCAGTAAACATATGAAGAACAATAATTAGACTTATTCCTCTTTTAACAGATTACAAAGACTGCCTTGATTCACAAACCAAACTCACCCAAGCTGATTAATTAAATTATGCAAGATAAAGATAGATCATGTTAACACCGTTATCTAATTTAAGCACAAGGGACATCCCATATACTTTCCCACAAGTCTTTTCTTATATCACAGTTCCTGGTGTTCAAGGAGAGATTCTATCATGGACCCGATCTATGTGGATCCAACGGTCCAGATGTGAGCCATCAAAGCTCAGTGGACCTCACTGAACTTGGGTGGCTGAGATGTGGATCGTTGGATCCACATGGATCAGGTCCATTTAAGAAAAATCCGTGTTCAAGTCGTATGATTTTATCTGCTCGGCCACACACCTCATACAGGAAATTTCTCTTTGTTAACCTGAGCAGATTAATAAATCTTTCTTTATCATGGAGGAACTCTAGTAACCCAAAATTAATGAAAATTCAGGCACGCACCGTGTCTATGTAGAAACGTAACTTCATGTGTTTAGAGTGTATCCATCAAAAACTTATATGTTTTAGAATTTAAATTTATGTTCTACAAATCAACCGGATCTACACAGAAATGCAAAACCTGTTGTGTAGTGTAAAATTATATATTTTAGAATTTAAATTTACGTTCTACATAGTTTAGCATACCTGTCATATTGTAATTCCCTCCCAAATACAGTCCCCTAAGCGTGGTTAGATTCCAGATTCCTTTTGGTATGTCTCCGATGAATTGGTTGTATGACAAGGATAAAACTTCAAGCCTTGAACATTCTCCGATTCCTGATGGAATTTCGCCTTCAAAGTTATTCACTGACAAATAAAGTCCTTGGAGCTGGGGGAGATGATTGCAAATGCGTGCTGGAAGGTAACCCGATAAGCTATTATTTGTAAAACTAAATACTTGCAATGAGGAGAGGTTAAACAAAGCCCTTGGCAGATGGCCACTTAGTTGGTTAAAACCGATGTCCAACCATTGCAAATTAGGTAGAGCACTGAATTCTTGGGGAAGATTTCCTGTCAATAAGTTGTAAGCCAACTTGATGGTCTCTAGCTTTGTCGAATTGAAGATCCCGCCCGATAAATAACCTGAAAATTTGTTATGACGGAAACTTAAGTACCGGAGTCCAGTTAAAGCTGCCAACCAGGATGGAAATTCTCCGTCAAAGCTGTTGCCTCCTAGGTCGAAGTACTTCAATCGGCGCAACTGAGCCAACTCCTTTGGAAGCTGCCCATGGAAACTATTATTGATAATATTGAAATGGACTAGGAAAGAGAGATTTCCCAGGGTAGGAGGCATAGTTCCGATTAGGTCCATGTTGGGAAGGTCTATGGCGGCAACTCTTTGATGGCGAGTATTACAAGTGATTCCAATCCAATTACAAACAGAGGTAGAGGTCGACCAGTTGATTGGGAGGATGTTATGGGGGTCGTGTATTGCAGCCTTGAAAGCAAGAAGGGCATTCAGATCATTAGTGTTGTTATTGTCTATACTAAGAGCTAAGGAAGTTGTGACAAAGTGCAGCACCACAAGGAAAAGGAAATAAGCTCTATCCATAGTTTAGATTATGGGATAGGACTACTGCAAATGGTTAGTATTATATAGATAATTTATGCGAAGAATATTGTATCATTGTATATTTATAACATATAAATAATTGAAATGATTTAAATGCTCCACTTTTTATTCTTTAAAACAAAAGGACCTTACCATTTTAGTTTGTCATTTCTTATGAAAATTTAGACCATTAAAACTCATTAGTCCAAGTGGAACGCGTAAATTAAAAAGTTGAGTGTGTGTGTATTATTGCCTCCACGTAGATGCTTAAAATATGCTTGAGAACAATGTAAATTTATTTTGCTAAAAGAAACCTTCAAAATATCATTAAAGCAATAATATGGTGTCATATGTGCAATCTGTGGATGGAGTTTTCACAGTTAGTCATTGTCATCAACTTGTAGTAACGAGTCAACCTAAAATGATTTAATGTGGATAGATTCATGTCAATTTCAATGGCCTTTAAATTACACATACCATCTCAATTTTATTGTTTCCCGATATTTTAATAATACAGATTTTGTTATCGTACTACATTCCAAAAATTTGAATTTTAAACAAATAAAACAGCATTAAACACATGATGTGCAATAAAACAAGGAACGGTACCTGGTTACATTCCAAAATTCGAATTTAAACAGCATTAAACAGATGATGTGTAATAAAAAAAAGGAATAGCATTGGAAGACATTAACAATTATTTTTTCGACTGGTTGACAATATCAAAAATTTTGGAACATCCAAAAAATTACAAGCATGGCACTTTTAATGAGACTGAAGAAGTATATGTGTAAATTGCGGGGCTATATAAAATTTTATGATACAAGTTGTAAAAAATAAAATTTCAACGTGCAAAGCGATTCGTTCGGTAGTTAACAATACAAAATGATACGTTCATTTTCGAAATAGGCTTTTTCATTTTAGACATAATTTTTTTTCTCAAGAAGGAAATTAAATAAAATAAATTATTTTGAGAGTGAATTTATTGTTTCATTAACAAATTGTCTTCTGAAATTTCAAAATTAATGTCGACCCACCTTGGATTCATAGCATATAGAAGATAGCCAAAGTCAAGCACTGTCCAATGGCTTCCCGTCTTTTATTGATGTTGTAAGCAAGCACAAATCAATAAACCACAACTCGGTCCACGGGTCAACGGGTGCTGGACAATAAATGTTGAAATTACTTAGGTGGACCGGGTCCACGGGTCCACCTAAGTAATTTCCAATGTTTTGCATTGGTCTATGCAAGCCTAGCCCAATGCATAACTTGCGGCAGACATTTCTGGTGATCTTCCCTCCTTTCATCAGTCAATGTTTTTGTGCATAACTTGCGGCAGACATATGGGGAATAATTTTAGCTTAGCATTTATATTATCATTCTTCGGATATCATTGAACTAACATAATTTTTTTTTATTTTTGACTGTTTCAAAATGTTTGTGGTTTTTTTTTTCTGCTATAAAATCAAAACATAAATTTTTTTCTACCCCTTGCCTTTTTTTGTGGTTTTTTTTTTCTGTTTCTACCCCTTGATTTCATTAATCATGTGGTTGTTTTTATTCAAGATTTGAATTTTGAAGAGTAAAAGGAAAAATGATTGAATAACTATCACCATGACAGCACTTCTTAAATGTTGAAATATAAAAAATGATAACATTTTGGAACAGAGGTGGAATTGCAGTTTTGGTTTCAAAATTTCAAAATTTGGACATTAAATCGAAGTATTCCCAGAGTTTCAACGATAACAAATGCGATTGCTGCTGTTTTCAATTTTGATCAAAAATAAAATATTGACAGAATTTTACCAATTGCTGAAGGTCAAAGTCATGTGAACGGTAATCAATAATAAAATAAAAATGCAATAGCATTTTTAGTTTCCCATGCTTGCAAATTCGATTCAGTCTGATCAGCGTTAGCAAATTATTTTGCTGTTAGGTCCCTTTTTCCAAAAAATCACATTCATCAGTTACTGAAATGAAGATGCACTACTTCTTATCCCAAGGCATCAAGAAGTGTTTTAAGTTAGGTGATGCAAAAAAAAAATTATTCTTTTGTCCTTACAAAGAATTCAATTGCATATGATGTAATTTTCGATTGTATATTACTCAATATTGCATCAAGTTTTTCCTCCTTTTGAACTTCCGATTGGATGCATTGTTAGTGTTTCCTTATTCTCAGAAGAAGTTTAGTAAGAAGACAAATCTGATTCGAACCATGCAATTTGATAGCTCAAAATGAAAGATACGAGTACATGTACAGGTAGAAAGAGTGCAAATGCAGTAGTTTTGGGTCCATTATGTTTAAACTATTTAAACCTTTTGAATTTAGTATTTTAATGATTATATCTTTCATAAAAAATATATATTTACAAAATTTTATAATGACCATATTAGAGTTTTTGTTAATCAACCTTTGATAATACTGATTTTTTACCTAATGCTATTATTTTTTCCCTTCTTCTTTTTTTCCACCCAAATAGTTTGATTCTATTAAAGTTTATCACATGATATGTGTTGGTTTATTATAATATGACTATCGCCTTTTCCTTTTTCTATTTGTAAGCTTAAGGCTCAAAGTAACTTTTACAGTTTTAGTGTAAGATTCGCACGACTAGGAGGATAGTAGATTTATTTTGCAGCTAATTAAATGTTAATTGTCACCAATTTTAATTGCCCAAATTCTTAATTTATATCCTCTAACAAACTCCCCCTTTTCAAAGTTTCTGTACTGTATACTCATTTAGTTTTTTTTTTCCCCAGCAAAATACAACTTCTTATTTATGATCAGAATCAAAAGCTTACACCAGAAGGAACAGCCTCAGTTGCATGTTGCTTCTCAATAAGTTACTATGTTAGATTGCAGAAATTATCTTTAGGTCAATATTAATTTACATTTTTCAAGTCCTCTATCAAAACATGCTTCATGTTTACTTCACGAAATATATTGAGACAGATGAAACGTTTTTATGCACTAATATGGTAATTAAAAGAAAGTCCTTGTATTGGGATGAGGCCCATCAAATTTTTTCCCACATCAAATTTGCAGTTTTTTCAAATTGTCATAAAATCAGTTTAAATCAGAAGACTGCTCAGTCATCGTCAACTTCCTTTTTTGTCAAGTGGAAACCAATTTTTGTACCCACATGCTTTCCATTTTATTTTGCTGTTCTCCGTGGAAAATAAGCTCAAATCAACTTCTAAGACAAGTCAATTGCCGACTCTTGACTTTGAGTTAGTGATCTGACAAGGGATGAGAGAGACTAAATTTATAATCTGGAGAACTTTCCTTTAATTCCCCGTATTGAACACTTAAACAGAATTGATTGGGACTTTTTTTTTTTTTTTTTGGCTCACTTTTATTGACTACGGGATTTTGTTTTATACACGTCTTCTCTTTCTTTATCATATATTTATTTCTGAAATAAATATTAGAAGTAAACAAATTGATCTTAGCATGTATTCTCTTAAACGAGACAAATAATTCAGTTCTGAATTCTATCGTCATGGTGGGGCAAAAGCTTGTAGAAAATTGGAAACTGAGGTTGCGATCAATGGAGCTATTTTCTTTCCTTAAGTAGCAAGCAGATTAAAGATGGATGTCTACAAGTCAATTATTTTGTCCTTAGTGAAGTCTTCCACAAGAATTTTCCTTCTATTTCGACTATTCCACACGGAATCTGAAAGACTTAAAAATCAAAAGCCAAGAACGCTTTAGAAATTATGCCAATTCAACAATTACGAACTAATTTTGATTGTTAAGCCTAAATAATTTCAGAGCATTTGGAATAATTGGGTAATTCACACCAAAAGTCGTAATTGCTCAATAAAACAAGTAGCTTGTAGCAGACAAGTCAAAAACCATTCAAAGTGATATAGCCCTTATATATGCCAATAATTGAGTTTGAGCCAGTCTTCCCAGAAAGATCATGACATTTTCCAACTGAATAATAACCAGTCTATTTTGTGCATTGCCTTGAGTACTTGTTCTTTCCCAATCTTTTATATCATGCGGCTTGTATGTTTCAAGGATATAAAATTTAAAATGCGTGGTCTTCGCGGGAAAGGGGTCTCCAATAGACTTTTCTGGGAAAAAAAATGTTAGCATTATTATGTAGTCCTATTAGATTCTTGTTTCCAACAATTCATTTCATCCTATCTAGCGTAATACTTTTTATCATCTCGCTTAAATACACTTTTTTTTTTCATCATCAATTCTTTTTACAACGTATTGTGCCTCATACAATTGGGGTGACGCTTTCAAATTTGTGTTGAGGTATGATTGTCACGCCCCGTGCTAGCTTTCAAATTTGTGTTGAGGTATGATTGTCACGCCCCGTGCTAGAGACGTGGCACTCACCATACCCTAAGCTAAGTTAGGACATAAGACTAAACCAAAACAATCATCATCTAATCACAATAGAAAGCTCAAAACTACTAAAGATGCCCAAAGAAATTCATTTAATTCATAACCAAAATATATACATTATCCATTAAATTTCTTTTTTCCCAATAACAAAAATAGTAGGGAAAGACGTGTATAACATAATCTATACCAAAAGTATGGCTATACATCAATCATGCCTACACTAACTATGTCTATGAGGCCCAAAAGTCTCCTCAATCACCTTCTACGAAGTCATCACCTACGAGGTTAAATAAATGGAGTGAGTGATATAATCACCTAATAAGTAACAAAAGTTCTCTTTGGGGCTTTAGTTTGTTATTCATACATAGGTAATTTCCAAATCAAAATCAAAGTCATCATCATTCATAACATGTGGTCAATTTATATATGATACAAATTCAAAGCATTACATAATTCGATTCAAAGAAAGAGACAGCTCAAGTAGTTCGTGGACACATGACTCTGGAATTCCAGTTGTTAACTATAATCCGGTTAACGCGGTCCAAAACCAACTATCACCTGGTTGGTCCGATTCAAAACTAACTATCACCCGATTAGTACGGTCCAAATTTTACTACAAACACCAAATTGAAGAACTAGTCCCGTCACAAATTCATTTCACATACAAGAGCTCAAACATATACTCATTCAAATGATTATTTAGACCATATATACTCATTTCATAGCAAAACCAACATAACCAAACGTAATCCCATTTATATAGAAAATATCATTCAAAGTATTTATCATTATCAAAGTGCATTTCCAAAAACAAAGAGAATCAACTACTACTTACCTCGATCCAAAACTAATTTAGGTAGTCTGAGTAGGGATAATTTCCTTCGTCACCTATAATACACGAATAATACTCGGTCATGACTTTACTCTGTCAATAATTCTTGTATAAAGCCTAATCCTAAACTTAAACGCACAAAACAAAGTAAAACTCAACCAAAGTGTGATCTGCGGGTGGACCAGGGAGATCCGCACTCGCAGATCACAAAGATCACCCGCGGCTCCCTACAGTGGGATGAGTTGCGGGTGAACAAGGACCAGCAGCTGGCCGCGGCTCGCACCCACAGCCTAATCCGCGGCGTGGATCACGCCAGCAAATCAGGGTAGAAACTTAGCCCGATCCGGGCCGCGAATGGCACAAAAAATAACCCAACAACGACCTGCAAAACCCAAACTCACACCCAATACTATTCATCTTCTTCTAGCTCTATCCAAATAACAAGACAACTTCAAAATGGCATAATATGGCAAGAAAATACTATCTTAACACAACATACAACACATATCATGGATTATTCTCAAAGATCACACAAAATTTCCGAAGATCTTATATCCATATCTCATCAAATGTCAAAAGACTCCAATGCTCACATACTCACACACTCTATAGCACAAGCATAACTCTTAAAAGTATAAGACTCAAGGATTTCACCAAGTACAACTACTAGTCCCGCCAAAATCAAAGAATTAAAACTAAAGAAATGAATTACACTTTGAAAGAGGGATGATTACCTTGAGTGGAAGATTCAAAAGGACTTCTACTTGATCTCCTTGGTGAGTGGAAGTTGGGTTCTTTAATTCCTTCTTGAGCCAATGTAGAGAAAAGGAAAAAGATTTAGGGGAGGAAGAATTGTAAAAGAAATAAGGAAGGTAAGAAATAACCCTAAGTATTATGGGGAAAAATCAAATTTACTCAAATTGAACTTAAGTCCTCTAAAGAAATACATACTACTCTCTTACCCAAAAGCCTAAAAGACCACAAAGCCCGTGAAAGTCCCTAGTATTGCAATGATTCCCAAACTTTTTGTTACATACAATTTGAAATATAGCTATCAGTATACCTATCTAATTCTCCTTTCCTTCCTAAAAAAAAAAATTCTCCTTTCCTTTTTTCCTCCTATATTTTCCTAATTGCCAAGGATGGTCGTTCCTGAAACCAGTGGTTCCTTCAATATACTGGGACTTTGTATTTTCAAACAAGATCGATCTCAAATTCTTTCAATAATCTCGTAGAATGTTTCACAAACAACTGCAGGCATGTCATAAAAAGTCTGATTACCAAATCTCAAATTTGAAAAGTAAGAAAACATTTGATGGTTAAACGAAATATATACAACATTAATCTTACATTCAAGGAAAAAGTTCAACAATTCAACAGGAATGTTGCACAAATTTCAAAGCAGATGCTTTGGGTCAAGTCTCAACTACAAGATATTTAGTTTACATCCACCCTTACATTAATCTGTTAATATGTCTTTCTACTTTTATTTTAAGAATTATATTCTATACTAACGGTGGATGATAAATAATTTATGTTTTAGTAAATTTCAAGGTTTTTTAGATCTATAATCTTTTAGTGTAAAGTTATTTTTTTTATGTGTTATCTCATCAAATTTTTTACAATATATGTTTTTCCTAAATTACACATTATTAAAAATTCTCTAGCATTCAATATGCTTGGCTATCACGATTAAGGATATTTGTCCCATTTTTTGTGTTCCCACAAGTAACAATTTTTTTTCGGGAGAAATGCTAGCATTATTATATTCCTATTGCATCCTTATTTCCAACTAGTCATGTCCATCCTAAATAATGTTATATTTTTCATTTTGCACCATCACTGACTGTGTAATTTTAAACAGGACTAATCTCAATTTCTTTTAATGATTTCTTGGAACACCCCAAAAACAACTGCATTCATGTCACAAAATGGCTGGCTGTCAAATTCCAAGATTGCAAAGGAGAAAAAATTTGATAGTGAAATGGAATATGAATGATATTAGCACCATGGAAAAACTTCAACAAATCTAACAGGAATATTACACAAGTTTCAAAACTGATGTTATAGGTCAAGTCTTAACATTCGTGGTGTTAAAGTATATTTTTACATGATTTTGTGGTTCGAAGTACTCAAAAAAAAGTAGGACTTGTCCCGTGTCGGTGGCTCCCTCCTGTCGGAGATCGCTGCTGCTAATTCTTGGTGGTGCAGTGGCTGGCGGTGGCAGAGTGGCTGCCGGGTGGGCCGAACAGTGGTGAAGAGAATCTGATTTTTGGGTCAAAATTGATTTTTGATTTTTGGGGCTAGTAAAGTTTAGGGGCAATACAAAAAAGAATTGTGTCAAAAATTAAAAAATTAAATAGTGGCAATACAAAAATTGTCTAAAAAATTAATTGAAATTGAATTATGACTAGCCCTATTTGTATTTTTTTAATTAATCTTATCTATTTTTTTATTTTTGTCATCTTTTGTCGTCATATTTTGTT
This sequence comes from Mitragyna speciosa, assembly GCA_024721245.1. Lineage (NCBI taxonomy): Eukaryota > Viridiplantae > Streptophyta > Magnoliopsida > Gentianales > Rubiaceae > Mitragyna > Mitragyna speciosa. Next base: position 7,984,078 of record CM045570.1, read on the forward strand.
TTTATTTCTTAAGTTACCTTTAACCTCAAACATATCAATTTATTACTATAATTATACCGTAAATCCTAAACCCTAAATTACATAATTTTGTTTGAAATGGATTAAACCTGAAATCCTAAACTTATATCTCCAAAACACCTAATCCAAAAAATCTTAAAATCTGAAAACCTTAACCCTAAACCCCAAAAGTTTAACCCTAGACCCTAAACCCTAAATTGTAAATTGTAACCCAAACCCTAAATTACATAATTTTGTTTCAAATGAATTAAAAATTTATTTACTTCATAAATCCTAAACCCTTATATCCCCAAAACACCTAAAATTTGAAACCCTAATCTCAAACACCTTATCCCAAAAAAGCCTAAAAACCTTTAAAACCTTAAATTTAAAAAATTGTCGATGCCAACCTAGTTGGTGGTGACACTATTCAAAAATTAAAAAACTATTTTTGAATTTTGGCCTATCGTTTTTAAAATTGTAATGTAAAAAAATTAAACAATTTTGTTTGGAAATATTTTGTCCATTATGTTTTAATTTTATATTTTGACCAAAACGAAAAAAACAAATTTGTGTTGAACTAACACTATTTTACTGAAAATTATTTTAACCCTAAACACTATTTTACCGAAAATTATTTTTAAAAATTAAATTCTTTTTAATTCAATTTTTTTATTTGCAAACTATGTTTTGCTGCCAACTTGATTGGCGGCAAAACTGTTCATTCTTTTTTTTTTTTTTTATAAATTTTGCTTTCTTTTGGTAAATTGCAATCCAGTCCTTAGGACTAGATTGCAAATAACCGAAATAGTGTTGGCGGCAACACTATTTCACTTTTTTTTTTTAACGTTTTGTTATTTTTTAACTTTATGAAAAATTGCACTCCAGTCCTCCAAGGACTGGAGTGCAAATAAAATCAAATTTTTTTGTGTTGCCGCCAACACTGTTGGCGGCAACACTGTAAAATTAAAAAAAAAAAGGAAAAATGACCAAGTCGCCGCCAACAACATTGGCGGCAACCCTTAACCTAGAAACCTATTCTCAATCCCACCCATTTTGGGGATAAATTTTATTTTTGGCTATATTTCTAGAAATTAGCCATATTATTGATACCCATCTTACCCAAATAAAATATGGGTATGGGATCTCAATAAGTTTTGGGACTCATTACCAATGCTATTGATATGATAACCTCTATTGTTGTGAAAGGACTTTCCGAATAGGAAACTTTGCAAATCAAGAAATCTGCCCAAATAGGAAACTTTCTAGATGGGAAAACTTTTAGAAATGGAAATTCTCAATTTTGGATTAACTTTTACAAACTGTTACAAAAAGGTCCAGAAATGCTCTCTAGGATTTATAACTTAAAATTAAATCTAGTTATGAACTTACATGAACAAGAATTAAAATATTTTGTTGTATTTTTAGGTTCCGATAAGCATATCGAGCACATGATTAGCTAACATTATGAATGGTTCTTGCCCATCTGTATTTTTCTAATATTTCAATAAAAAATCTAATGTTGTTTAACTTATTTTACATACAAAAGTGGATAATATATGATTTGTGTTGTGTGTTTTTGCAAAGCCACAAGTTATATGAGTGGCATGTTTTATGATTATGACATTATGAATAAATGTACGTGTATGAGTAATAATAACGAATATAGGAGGCTTTAAACAGATTTGAAATAGTCAGTAGAGTCTATGGTCCACATTTACAATCCGGATCGTAAACATATTGTGTGTTTTTAAATTCCGACCGTAAACATATTCTGTCATTTCACTTCCCGCAATCAAATCTGGGGTCCCACATTTGTTTTCTGAAATTGCATACACGTATACATTTCATCCAGAAAGTGGCTGGTGGGTCCCAATCCAAGTCAAAGAAATTGAGAGACTTGGAAAGGAAAGAATTATCCCATCGTTTTCATTTCATTCAAACCATTTAATCATTTCCTTTTGCGCCTTTGGCCGTGCCTTTGCCTTTGTTTAGCACCTGACAAAAATTATATCTAGAAAATTCAAAAAAAAATGATCTTTTTAATTTGTAAGCTCCCAAACAAAGAGCTAGGGTCTATATGCTTAAAAATTATTACTAAACCAATATTTTGTGAAAAATTTGTCACTTTGATAGTAAAAAATTATGTAGGCTATTCATCTTATTTCTTTGCCCAATGAAAATAGAGTAAAACCTTATTTTTCTAATTTTTTGGTTGGTTATTTTATTTTTTTTGTAATCATTAAAATTGGGAAAAAATTAATAGGTGTGTGCATATATATATATATATATATATATTTTGACGTATTTATGACGTCATCCGGTTTGATTCTGAGTTTACCTTCGGTCGAACCCATTGACCGGCCAGGTATCCGATCCGAGCTTTCATTAAAAAATTAGATTTTAAAAAATCGGTCAAACCCAAGTCAAAAGCCGGATTTGACCTAGTTTAAACCGGGTTTGACCAGTTAATGGAAGACCGGACAAAACCTGTGCAAGAAAAGGCATATGGCGTGTTGAGGGGGAGATGACACGTGAGCCCCATGTCTATTTAAAAGTCTTGTAGCATAAAATAGCAGGTAGGGCCAGGCAACAAAACTGTCCTTGGTTTTGTGAAACAACACTCCTTTCTTTCTTTCTTTTTTTTTTAATTCAAAACACTCCCTTTCAAATACTGATTTTCTATGTTAAGTAAAACATAAATGTTCTAATTTGATTGGACTATAATTGCTTAGAGAGTCTTGTAAAATAAAAATAATATTTGCAATAATTATATTGCAAACAAAATATAAAGAAATAATAAATGTAGTAGAGAGGATTTTAAGACAAAAATGATATTTGTAATTACTAATGGTGCAAACAAAAATATATGAAATAATAAATGTGGTAGTAATAGGCACGCGTACACACATATGTGTATATATGTGTGTGTTTCTGTGTGCGTGTATATATATATATATATATATATATGACGTATTTATGACGTCATCCGATTTGACCCCAAATCGACCCCTAATCGAACCCATTAGGCCCCTGACCCCTGCTGCTCGGCTGAGTCGATACCCGATTCGAGTTTGAAAACATAGGTCCAAGTCACTGATCTCTCTCTCTCTCTCTCTCTCTAACCAAATTGAAGAATAATAAAAATAGAGAAAAATAAAATCACTCTCATCTTATCAGCTTGCTTTATTTGCATGAGCACTTAAGATTAAAAAAAAAAAAAAGAAAGAAAATCTCAATTCAAAGTGATACAAATTGGACTTAAAACTGCTTTAAAAAAATTACTTAAACGAACAAAAGCATGCAATGATAGTTCATGTGTTGCATCCTAGAAAACAAAACTTGGGCTTCCCTTTCAACAAATACTGCTACTTGATGAGCAAAACCAATAGACATATCGTATATCTATTTCTTTGTGGATATGCCAAAATAATTCCACTTTTTATGACAAGATCTTTTCTGCCAAGGGAATGTTGGTGGAATTTTCTTGGACGCATATTTTAAATTTATATTTGAATGTAAGACTAAGAGTTTAATTATAAAAATTCAACTCAGAAATTTCATATGTCAATTCATATGGGAAAAGCAGGAAAGTAGTAAAAATTATGAAACAAAAATTGGAGTTTATTAACTACAATTTTCTGATATTGTGCTGCACTATTTTTTTTTTTATACATCCGAGTAATTTTTATTAATAACCAAATTGAGCATGCTTTTTACACTTTCAGTCTCCGATAGACTATCACAATTCTTACAAGAAATCTCCTATACTAAAATCATAGGAATATTTCTTGATCAAATCCCCATGCAATACTTAGCTTCCAATTCTCTTTACAATTCCTCACATGCTTCCTTTTACCTGCTGCAGCCTTCTACACTAATTTAGTTTCTAGTATAACCAAAAACTATAATAATTTAAGAGTTTATCACATTACTGATTTTCTATACAAAAAATGAAGATGGTGATAAAAAACCATTATTGTTAAGATCCATTATATATTTTAAAGTTTTTATTACAAAGTACTATTTGTGAAACATAATATCGAAAAAGCTTACTACAAGCTTATTGAAACAAAGCTTATGCATTTGAACTGGACCTCTAAAGTCAAGGTTGGATAAAGTACAAACAATTTTGTCAAAGATTTTAAATGCAATTTTCCAAAGCCAAATAGTTTCTATTAGTGAATCCGTTGGCTATTTGTTGAGGTTCAGGAAATTGAGTCATGAGTGTGACCAATCTTTTTTCTTCTTAATTTTCTTATTAGTAGGAATGAAATGTTCTTCGTAACTTAACATCCTCTCTGTTAATTTGGTCTGTGCCAAAAAGACAACATATAAATTTTGTTACCATCTGATGGTGCCAGGTATTTCTCAATGAAACTGATTTGCAGACATCTTTATCAAGGTGGGTGCCTCCCAAGAAAAATGGCAAAGTACAAGTTAAAAAGTTTCTTGATAAGCCAAGCTCCAAGATATCCCACAACGCCCAAAGAGGCATCTGCTGTACCTTTTGAACCAAAATTCTGAAGGATTGATTCTTCATATTTTACGTCGGAAATTCTTTTTGGCATTTTTGGTCGAATAAGTTATTGAGTCTAAATTCTGTCCATATTAGATAAAGAAAACAGCGAATTGTTCATTAAATTTGGCACTTTTGGTATAGTACAAGTTATATTGGTTTGTTCTCATGTGAACGAAGCCAGTGGTTACGGGCTTCGTATGAATTGCGTTCAAATCTAGTACCATACGCACCAACTCCAACGAGGCTTTCGTCTGGCGATAAAATAATCAAAAGTCCCCGAAATTCGCTTGCAAGTATAAACTTATAAAAAAAAATGTTTATGTTTTGTCACAACCTTTAAACTTCGAGGATATGCAATGCCATATCGAAACACTCTACTAACAATAATTTCGATTGGAGTAAAAAATTAAGAAGAGTCGCCAGGGCCAATGTATCCAAATGTTGCCAAGGTCTCTATCTGTACCACACTTTCTCCATCTCCAAGCAATTTTGCGATCCCAAAATCACTAACATGGCCTACCATATTATCATCAAGTAAAATGTTGCTAGGCTTCAAATCACGATAAACTATAGGAACTGAGTAACCCCTGGGCAGATATTCCAAACCACAAGCCACATCTATCATTATATCTAGCCGTTGGGCTATACTCAAGAAATGGTTTTTTAAGTAAAGCCATTTCTCAAGACTTCCATTAGGCATGTATTCAAGAGCCAAAGCTTTAAAGTTAGGATTGGAGAAAGCACTGACTACTTTAGTCAAACTTTGATGACGAAGACAACGCGATGCTTCACATTCCTTGTCAAAGCTTTTAAATGCATCTTCGACCTGCAAATCAAAAACTTTTACTGCCTAAATCATTCCATTTTCACGTATTCCTTTGTAAACAAAGGCAAACATTCCCGTACCAAGCAACGAACTCTCGCTAAACCCATTTGTTATTTGTCTGAGTTTATTGATGGACACCCTTTCACATGTTGTTATTGGAAGCAAGTCATGAACTGGAGCAATTACTTTCCTTCTCAACTTTCTCATCAACACCAGTGAAATGATCAAGGCTACAATTGCAAATCCCATTCCAAACAAAATTATAAATACTAGTATTTTTGCCTTCGATCTATTTTTTGAAGTTCAACAAGGTTGGAACCAATGAGCACCATACTGGGCTTCATTTGAGAGAAAAGTTAGGTTTGTGAAGTTCATAAAAGGTCCTCCTTCAGGAATCTGCCTGCTCAATTTGTTGTAGGACACATTAAAATACTTAAGTTCTGAAAGTACCTCAAGGGAATTCGGAATTACACCAGCTAGACTATTGAACGATATATCTAGATACTGTAAACCCAGCATGTTTTTTATGGATTCAGGAATTGATCCTTGTAATTTGTTATGTGCCAAGGGGAGTTCGTGTAAATTTTGAAGTTCTCCAATAGCATTAGGTATTTCACCAAAGAATTGATTACTTCACAGATTCATATTGATTAATACCTTCAAATTTCCAATTTCAAGGGGTAAAAAACCAGTCAAACAATTCATGGATAAATCCCATATCAACATATCTTGGAGGCTCCACAAGCTAGGTGGTATACTAGATGTTAAATTGTTGGCGTCTATAAATATGTGACTTGGGGATGTAATATTCCTAAACAACTAGGCACCATACCAGAAAACCTATTGCTTCTCAATCTCAATTCACCCAAGTTCAACAAATAGCACAAGTCCCTCGGTATGGGTCCTTCTATATTGTTACCTCCAAGCCTAATTATTTGAAGCTTCGATAACTCTCCAATGGTTGGCGGAATAATGCCTTTCAATCCATTTTCAGCCAAAGATAAAGTTACCAAGTTGCTTAAGTTACCTATTGAACTAGGAATTTCATCCTCAAATCCAGAGTTACTTAAGTCAAATATTTCAAGACAGCTGGAAAGATTTCCTATAGATTTTGGAAGGAAGCCATTCAAAGGAATCTTTGTATATTAACAACTTTTCTAAATATCTACAATTTGTGAAGGATGAAAAGAAGCTCAATTCTCCATTTGGAGACTCATAAGAAAAGTTGTTTTCTCCAGAACATAAGAATTCTAGAAATCTTAAGTTACTAATATCATGAGTAATTGCACCAGAAAATCTATTTTCACTAATGTCTAGATAATTGAGTCTAGAGGCATTTGAGATAAAAGTCAAAATAGCTCCACTAAGATTGTTTACTCCAAGAAAAAGAGCTTCGAGATTGGGTAGTGTAATACCCAAAGTAGATGGAACATTTCCTAAAAGATAGTTATTCTCAAGGTCTATTACTCGTAAAGTTGAAATGTTAAATATCTGTGATGGTATGACACCTGTTAACTTATTTGAGCCCAAAACTATTTCCTCCAACTTGTGAAGTTTACAAATCTCCAAAGGTAGTACACTTGACAGATCAATTTCACAATCAGTGAGAGAAAGAAAAGTGGTGAAGAGAATCTAATTTTTGGTGGCTGCTGGTGGCAGAGGCAAGTGAAAAGTGGTGAAGAGCGTCTGATTTTTGGGTCAAAATTGATTTTGATTTTTGGGGCTAAATAAGTTTAGGGGCAATTCATGGTTTGGTTTTCTTCTTAGTGTCTGTGTGTGGATGGGGTTCTTTGTTTTCAATGATTTTAAATCTGAAAAAAATATGATTTTAAACCTAGTTTGGCCCAAATGACGAATAAAAGCTTTGTTTTCTTGAAGGCTTGAAAGTATTGCATTGTTATAAGCCCATTTGTTATTTATTCAAACTTGGGCTAACTCATGGATTTTATAGCTTAAATGGTTTTATTTTTGTAATATGTCAAATCGGGTTTTATGTGTTGAATATATTTCAGGGCCCGAATTCTTTATTTGAAAAGACTAAGATTCTATAAAGGCACAACCTCATTTAAAAGACTATTGTTGTAAATGTAAATTCACTTTTTAAGCAAGCCCAAATGCAGATCGGGCCGAGCCCAATAGGTCGGACAATATTATACTGATATGGAATTGGAAACTTCTATTTTTGTGAAAGGACTTTTCAAATAGGAAACTTTGCAAATTGAGAAATCTGGCCAAATAGGAAACTTTCTAGATGGGAAAACTTTCGGAAATGGAAATTCTCAATTTTGGGTTAACTTTTACAAACTGTAACAAAAAGGTCAAGAAATGCTCTATAGGATTTATAGCTTAAAATTAAAGATAGTTATGAACTTACATGAACAAGAATTAAGATTTTCTGTTGTAATTTTAGGGTTCTGATAAGCATATCAAGCACATGGTTAGCTAATATTACGGATGGTTCTTGCCCATTTGTATTTTTGTAATATTTCAATAAAAACTCTAATGTGGCTTAACTTTATTTTACATACAAAAGTGGATCATATATGATTTGAGTTGTTTCTTTTCTTTTTTGTTTTTTTGGGCAAAGTCACAATTTATATGAGTGGCATATTTTATGATTATGACATTATCAATAAATGTCGTGTATGGGTAATAATAACGAATATGGGAGGCTTTAAACATATTTGAAATAGTTGGTGATTTTTTTTTCTATTACCTTGTAAAAACTAATCCTTGTTGTCCATACTCTAGCACTCAGGTTCATAGTCTATATTTAGAGTTGCGTTAAAAAAAAAATTCACTAAGAGGTCCTATTCAATTATAACGTAGGAGAGGTAAAACATAGAGGTGTAAGTGTAAAATTATCAAAAGAACTGTTTATGTTTTGTCATATCTTGTATGCTTGAGGTCATGCAATGTCTTGTCAAAACATTCTATTAGCAATAATTTTTTTTTTTGCGCAAATAATTAAGAAAAGTCACCTTGGCGATATATCCAAATGTTGCCAAGGTCTTAGACTATACCACACTTTCTCCATCTCCAAGCAACTTTGCAATCCCAAAATCGTTAACGTGGCCTACAATATCATTATCTATATATATATAAAAGCATGTAGGATCCTTAAGTGATTTAACAATTAATGTATTTCCTAAAATACCCTTATTTTTTAAGTTGTATTAATATTACAAAAGAGGATATTAATGGAACTACAAAAAGTGGATTAATTAAATCCTAATCAAACTCAACCTCTTTAAAAGTCTTTCAAACCTTTTATAAGTACAAATTTAAATTAGATCCTACAAAAATATATGCTTATCTGTTAGTATAAAAGTTTATATTTTCTTCTTTAATACTTTTAATTAATTTGTATATAAGTTTAAATTTCAAAATCTACAACAAAATTAAAACCAAAAAAGTAATTTAGCAAAAAGGATTAATTAAATCCTAATAAAACTAAACCTCTTTAAAAGTCTTTCAAACCTTTTATAAGTACAAATTTAAATTAAATCCTAACAAAATTTATATTTATCTGTTAGTATAAAAATTTATATTTTCTTCTTTAATACTTTTAATTAATTTGTATATAAATTTAAATTTCAAAATCTACAACAAAATTAAAACCAAAAAAGTAATTTAGCAAAAAGGATTAATTAAATCCTAATCAACCTCAACCTCTTGAAAAGTCTTTCAAACCTTTTATAAGTACAAATTTAAATTAGATCCTACAAAAATATATAATTATCTGTTAGTATTAAAATTTATATTTTCTTCTTTAATACTTTTAATGAATTTGTATATAAATTTAAATTTCAAAATCTACAACAAAATTAAAGCAAAAAAAGTCATGTAGCAAAAATAAATAAATAACCAAAACATAGAAAGAGAAATCAATATTTAAATATTTATAATTTTATATTTTTAAATAAGTTTATATTCTTAAATTTAATTTTAATTGCAAATATTTATTTAATTATAATTGTTATTGGTTTTTTAGTATTTAATGTATTTTTCAAAAAGGCTTTATTTTTTAGTCTAATCATATTAAGAATGGACATTTATGGAAATAGAAACACTTAGATTAATAAGGTTCTAATGAAACTCAACATTCCTTCAATAATTTTTTGAGTCTTTCACAGTAAGTTTAATTTCGTTTTAAATTAATAAAAAAATGCACAAAATATGTAGAAAAGAAATAAAAGTCCTCCTCACAAATAAAATTAGAAAGGAATTTAATGCAAAATTGGAAAACTACCTATTTTGCATCAATTTAAAAATCATTATTGTAATAAAAAACTTTGCATTGCCTAAAAGAATATTATATTTAGTAATAATATACTATGGCTGATTCAGAATTTTTAAAAGTTAGAAGAGTAGGAGCCAACCAGGTATGCAATGGGTAAGAGCGTGGAAACTTTTCTTCTTTTTGTTTTTTTTTTTTGTGAAATTATATTTATGTTTATCGTAGTTATTATTTACATATAAATGACTAAACTGGACACATCTTTGGCTTTAAATTCACACAAAAAATCCAATTTTTTGTTCATAAATTAAAAAGAATACGAATTACACATTGCGATTACAAAATTAGATAGAGAAAACCACACCTTATTAAATCAAAACTAATAAAAAATTACAAGAAAGGAACATTTAAATATTTCCTATCTAACCTTTTCTTTTTAATTTAATGGATAATTTCTTGATTAGGCAAGACCATTTCTTTAATTTATTTTTCATATTAAAATAAAAATAATATCTTAATTTTAATTTTTATTCAAAAATTATTCTTAGACATTATATAGTAAATTCAATTCAATTATCAGCTTGAACTAATTAGCTGCATATTATTAAAAATGAATATTGTGTTACCTTACTTTAAAATGCCACGAAAGTATATAGCATAGTAGGAGGGAAAATGAAAAACATTATGTTTAATTCACTACACCAACTTGAAAATCATAATACAAAATTAGTTAATCAAAATTCTAAACTTTTGAATATCATTAAAATTTAAATTTAAAAGATGTAGTAGTTAGTAAATTAAATTTAAAATCATAAAATTAAAAATAAAATCACTCTATCATGCATTAAGCAACATGAGTTTATAAAAAAAAAAGATTTATTTTCAAAGAAATATAAAATGCCAATCTCATTTTTCTAGATCCTAACTTAAATTGAAAATATAAAAAATTACACTATTGTACCTTGAATTCATTTAACACTATTATTTTGTTGCCCTTTTTACTATGATTTCATTTATAGAATTAAAAAATAACAACTTTAACATATTAAATTCAAAACGAAAACTAACTACTATTACACTATCTTACAAAAATAGTAAAATACCATATACCATGGATTGAGAGACAAGAAAGTTTTTTTAAAATTAATTTTGATTAAAGAAACTTGGACAATACCTAAGTTGAATACAGAAGACGTGCCCAAAATGGTTAGATTTAGAATTTAGGTGAATTATTTGAATACAATATTTACTATTTGAGAAATTTCCTTATTTTTCTATTTTGTAATCACATTGTTGCATTAAAACAAAAAATAATCTTAGAAACCTAAACACAAAGTGCCCTAAAAATTACTTTAAAACCTAAAAGTATTGTGAAAAATTAACTAAGCCAAGGTTTCAAAGACTTAGGACTAAATTCTAAGAATCTACTTCCACTATAAAGAGTCAACGTGAATTGAAATTTAAAAAATGTAAACCTCATTCTTGTGAAAATGTCACAATGCATAATAAGGTTGCATGACATCTTTAATCATTAAAACTTGTTTATATAAAATATATGATTATTTTCTTTAATATAACATGAGATTTTGAATGTGCTATTTTGAATCAAATCAACATTCTTAACAACTCAATCATGATAGTTGAACAAATATTTATCACTTTTTAATGTGAAATTTAATTAGTGTTCAAACTCTTATTAATATTAAAATACTTATATTTTGATAATATACAAAGTAATTAATTCATCACAAAATGATTTGACCAATATATATATATATATATAAGTTTAGCTAATGAATGCGTTAGGGTGCTGGTTAAATAAGCTCTCGAGCGTTACTTATTCAAAAAGTAAAGTTAATTTAAAAAAAGTTTCTAAATATAAGAGTGCCATAAATATGAGTTTATGCATTACAAAATTTTTGCAGTTTTAAAATTTCATATAACACAAAATCAAGCCATATCTTATTTTTTGAACTCTTATAGTAGGGAGAGGAAAAAGGAAAAACCAAACTGATAGAAAATGGAGGTGAGAAGTTCAATGCCTTCAAATGCATAATTTTTACACTAGATATAAAATATAAGATTTTGCAAGTCCTTTGAGGCTATAGTCATTAACAAATTTCAAAATTCATTATTCTCATAATATATGATATTTTAATTGAATACTGAAAATTTATATATATATATATATATTACATAATTTTTTGAGTTTGATGAGTAATATTAATTGATTTTATTGAGTGATTAGTTAGGTCAATGTCCATGAAAAGGCCAAATATTCAATAATATTAATTCATAAAATTAGAATTCCATAAAATCTATATATCAATTGCTTAAGATCATTACAGTGAGACAAATTTAAGGAACATATACTTAAGAGGACTTTATTATAAATATGTTGGAAGTGTATCATTCAGAGATATCATACCACATAAATTTTATTATTTATGACATACATATCTAAGCTCTATCATTAAAAATATATATATGAAAGAAAGAATTGGACTATTATCTTTTTAATATATATGTAAAATGTACAAAACAAAATCATATTAATTTTCAAGTGTATGGTATACATTAGAGAGTTTTAGTATATAATTATGTTTATTTTGGGTAAAGAAAATAAAACATAATATATATATATATATTTTAGAATGTTTAGGTTTACAATTTTTTTATGGATAAAGTATAGAGGAAGAAGAAGAATATTACCAATTATGCGTAAACAAGATAAAAATTATGATAAAAATAGAAATAAAATAGTAAAAAAAATGCCTAACTAAATAAGATAAGTCATCACAAGATTGCAAATGATATGCTCAACAAATAATTGTACAATTTTATTGCATAATCAATCAAAATAGATGATATAACTTAATTTTGCACAATAGTAGCATTATCTTTGTATGCAAGAAGTGCTACCTTTGAAATAATTCATTATTTGAAAGTTAGAATCACTAGACTTACATGTGTCTTTGTAAATTGTACTTATTTGATATGCTCAAAGGACAAAATTATCATAATTCTTATACACGTCTTAGATTTGTTAAAAATATAAATCATAATAGAAAATTTTAAAATTAGTAAAAGTATAAAAAAATTTTAAAATAAGTCATTTGGAAATATTAATTGTGGTACAATTATATTAAAGTCTCATTTGATATTTTATAGATATAATAGAGACATGCAAATTTATTAGTCAACTTATCAAAAGTTTAGGGATTTCAAGCATAATTACATCTTTTTATAAAATAATATGTTACCTTTTATATGATAGCAATTTAAAATTTTTTAAAAATTTTCATAATTTCTTTCACAAGGATATTTTAAAGAAACTAACATTATGCCAAATGCTATTAGAGATATTCATATGTTCTATTCAAATTCTTTTAGAAAAGAAAATAATATGTGAAGTTAAGAAAAGATAAATGTGAAACTTTTAAAGTAAAGTTAGTAGTATTGTAATACTTCAAATGTAGGTTTTTAATAATAGTGGTTATCCTTTAATTGGTTTTTAATGACGTAATTAACTTGAATCTCACATAGTTTTTAGACATGGCTTTGAAAAATACAAAAACCAAAATTACTATTTTTTTGGCCTTTTATAATATCATTTGTTAAACAATTATTAAACGTGCGAAGCACGTGCCCTATTTCTAGTCTAGTAAAATGTTGCTTAGCTTCAAATCAAAATGAACTACAGGAATTAAGTAACCATTGTGTAGATATTCCAAACCACAAGCCACATCTATCATTATGTCTAGCCTTTGGGCGATATTCAAGAAATGGTTTTCTTCCATTAGGCATATATTTAAGTATTAAAGCTTTAAAGTCAGAATTTGAGTAAGTCCTGATTACTTTAGTCAAATTTTGATGACAAAGACAACATAATGCTTCACGTTCGCTGTCAAAGCTTTTAAATGCATCTTTGAGCTGCAAATCAAAAACTTTTACTGCCCAAGTCATCCCATTTTCACGTATTCCTTTGTAAATTGAGCCAAACATTCCCGTACCAAGCAATGCACTCTCATTGAACCCATTTGTTATTTCACATGCTGTTATTGGAAGCAAGTCATGAACTGGAGCCATTACTTTCCTTCTCAACTTTCTCATCAATACAAGCGAAATAATCAAGACTACAATTGCTGATCCCATTCCAAACAAAATTACAAATACTAGCCTTTTTGCCCTTGATCTATATTTTGAAGTTCGACAAAGTTGAAATGAAGGAGCACCACACAAGGCTTCATTCGAGAGAAAAGATAGCGTTGTGACATTCTTAAAGGGTTCTCCTTTGGGAATTTGCCCTCTCAATTTGTTGTTGGACATATTGAAATACTTAAGGTCTGAGAGTACCTCAAGGGAATTAGGAATTACACCAACTAGAATATTGAATGATATATCTAGATACTGTGAACCCAACATGTTTTTCATGGAATAGGAATCAATCCATGTAGTTTGTTATGTGCCAAGGAGAGTTCCCGTAAACCCTGAAGTTCTCCAATAGCACTAAGTATTTAAGGGGAAAAAAATCCAATTTCAAACCTTTTGTATTTAAGGGAATTTAAGTATTTAAACTCTGACAGATTCATACTCATTAATACCTTTAAATTTCCAATTTCAAGGGGAAAAAATCCAATCAAAGCATTCATGAACAAATCCAATATCAACATATCTGGGAGGCTCCACAAGCTAGCTGGTATGTTTGATGTTAAATTGTTGGCATCTGAATATATACCTTAGGGATGTAATATTCCCTAAGCAACTAGGCACTATTTCAGAAAGCCTATTGCTTCTCAATCTCAATTCACCTAAGTTGGATAGATAGCACAAATCTCTTGGAAGGAGTCCTTCTATTTTGTTACGTTCAAGGCTGATTCTTCGAATCTTCGATTACTCTCCAATAGTTGGCGTAATAATTCCTTTCAATCCATTTTCAGCTAAAGATAAAGTTACCAAGTTGCTTAAGTTACCTATTGAACTAGGAATTTCATCTTTAATTCCAGAGTTACTTAAGTCAAACGTTTCAAGTGAGTTGGAAAGATTTCCTATAGATTATGGAAGGAAGCCATTCAAAGGATTCTTGTCTATTGACAACTTTTATAAATATTTGCAATTTGTTGAGGATGAAAAGAAGCTCAATTCTCCGTTTGGACACTCACAAGAAAATTTTTTTTCTTCAAAACATAAGAATTCTAAAATTCTTTAGTTGCCAACATCATAAGGAATAGCACCAAAAATTCTATTTCTAGAGAGGTCTAGACGATTGAGTCTAGATGTATTTGAGATAGAAGTCATAATAGCTCCACTAAGTTTGTTTCCCCAAGATTAAGCACTTCGAGATTGCGTAGTGTAACACCCAAAGTGGATAGAACATTTCCTGAAAGATTGTTATCCGTAAGGTCTATCTTTCGTAAAGTTGAAATGTTTGAGATAGAAGTCAAAATAGCTCCACTGAGTTTGTTTCCCCCAAGATTAAGCACTTCGAGATTGGGTAGTGTAATACCCAAAGTGGATGGAACATTTCCTAAAAGATTGTTATCCGTAAGGTGTATCTCTCGTAAAGTTGAAATGTTTGAGATAGAAGTCAAAATAGCTCCACTGAGTTTCTTTCCCCCCAGATAAAGCACTTCGAGATTGGGTGTAGTACCCAAATTGGATGGAATATTTCCTGAAAGATTGTTATACCCCAGGTCTATCATTTGTAAAGTTGAAATGTTAAATATTTGTGGTGTTATGACACCTATTAACTTATTTTCAGCTAAAAGTATTCCCACCAACTTCTGAAGTTTACTAATCTCTAGAGGTAGTACACCTGACAAATCAAGTTGATGATTAATGAGAGAGAGAAAAAGAAAATCTACAAGAAATGAAAATATATAGAAGGTAACTGGTGTTGACTATCAAGCTTGGGAGTTGGTTTTCTTCTATGCTAAAGAAATCTCAAAATGTACTTGATGGCTGGTGGAAGAAACGCAAGTTGTTATTGTAATTCATGGTAAGTTTTATCTAAGTTAGAGGTAAATTTTGTTATGAAAATAATAAGATTATTATATAACTAACCTTACCACTCGCAAAACTTTTCTATTATGCTATGACAACTTGCAAGTCACCTTCTCTGATGACAATAAACTTGGTATTTTTGTGTTTTTCAAAGAACTTAACATTAACTTGTTAATTATTAATTGAATTTTTAAAAGGACGTGCGTTTGAAAGTCAAACAGATAGTTTGATTGAGTATTTATCAAAAAACACTATTCTAAATATTTTAAATAAGTTTTTCAATCATAGAAAAATTTTAAAAAGTGCTATAGTAATATTTTCAAAAATCACCGATTAAACATCCATCCAATTGGATTAGAGTTTAGGTTTTAGCTGTCCAAACTAGGTTTGAAAATTTATGGTTCATGTTATTTCACAAGACAAATTGTTAGAAAGTGAAATTTGGAGCAAACCATGGCAGACATACTATATTCTAAATACATAAAATAAAATAAATCTCCTGTAGGACTCTTACCGGTCAAATTAGTCGTCTCACTGCATAGAATCTTCAAATTTTGAAGATTGCTAATATTTTGAGGAATTTCACCTGCATAGAGAATATCTGTAACGTTAAATATGTTCTTTTGTGTTATTCCCGAAGTAAACATTCTCTTTCAAATTATATGTCATGCTTCTTCTAGTAAGGCAAATTGATATGTTCCAAAATCAATTCTATATATTGTCTGCTTTAGTTCTTAAACCAACTGGATGGTGGTTCTGTCAGCTAAACATTTCAAACCAGTCAAATTCAAGAAAACCCAAACAAGCATATGGGATCCAATTGGCTTAAAATTTTTTATTTGGTAATTTGGCTATGTTTTTTAAGTTTTTTTTCTCAATTTTAGACATCTAAGACGCAGAAAATATTATGTAATGGACTCATTATCCTCACAGTTCGAATTGGGAAATAATGGGTTTATGAAAAGAATTTTAGACTATGGGTGGTTATAAGACTGATTTTTGGAGTTTAGATTGTAATGTGTCACAAATCAAAATTTGGGATGCAAAGTGAAAATCGTTGCATAATTTGGGTCCAAAACAGGATTTGTTAAGAAATTTCTATATTTATCTATTTTACAGTTTGAGGAAAGCGTTTTAACGTTCGAGGGCTCTATTTCAAAATGCCAAATATCATGCCATATTCATGCATAACATCTAATATATGCTAAAACTAAACTAAAATTATATGAACCTTAAGTTTGTCCCATCTTGTGTAAAAAGTAATTGGAATTTTATAGTCCTGTTACGATTTGGTATTGTAATAGGATAGTTTTTATTATGTTGTATATTTGGCCCTTATTTTTTAGTTAATCAAGTGATATTAGAAAAATACATCACTAAACCCTTGAACCCAATTAATATTATTGTAATTGTACCCGTATGGAACACATTAAAATTCATGTTTTAACACAACTTAAAAGTAGTGTAATTTTCATAATGCACATGGTCCGCTTCAAGAGTATTGCAAGTTGCTACTTCTGAAGCACTGTTTAAGAACCTTTCCTAATCTATATTTTTCTCTCCCTGCACCTGTTACTAGAAGGGCATAGACAAGTTTAAAAATGCTGAAAATTTTTTCTTCAGACTAATTATATTATTTTAACAATTTTAAAATGTGTTTAATTTTTGGAGCTAAAATTAAATGAATATTTATTAAGTCGAGCTCAAACTTTTAAATTTCTTTACATACAAATTTTATGCTTAATACTTATCAAATTAAGATTGATTTAACTAAAAATTACCAACAAATATTAAATCTTGTTCAAACTTGATAGTTGATAAATCATGCTCGAATGAACTCATATCTAACTGAACTCTATTCAAGTATCAAAAAATTTTGACTCGCTCGTTTTAGTCCTACTTATGACAATGAAATAACAAAGCATATTGAAACTATAGTCTTGTGTAACTATTGATATTTCTATCAATTCTATTTGTTAATCCCATCCTTTCTAATTGCTGGATCAGTGTAGCCCTTCTTAAGGAATTAAGTTCAAGATTCTTTCCTTATCCTCTTATGTTTTCAAGGTGTGATCATGCTCAGAAAAGTAATTTGCATTTGCGGATATTCATGTCACAGTCGTATCTGCTTGGCTACTGTCATACTTCAATCAAGGAAATTTCGTGGGAGTCATTGCAAAAAACAAATAAAAAGAAAGCAAGTAGAAGTTTATTTAATACATATAAAATAAGTGAGAGAAGATGAGTATCAAAATAAAGTATTTTCTAATACTCATATTGAGAGTGGTATAAACCCATGGCATAAATACCTTAATCTCGCGTAAAAAGTTTTCAGATTCTCAATTCTTCTAATATTTTCTCACAACAATAAAGTTCAGTATATATAAACTCACAAAACTCGAATAATAATAAGAAACCAAATTAGAATTAGAGAATATAATTCTAACAGGATATTAAGAAATAATATTTAATATCTTAAATAAACAAATTACTAAAAACTCAACTCAAACATAATCTTTAAACCTGAATAAGAGACTTGTAACTATTTAAGAGTTGGTTTAATTATATGCCAACAATTCCTCCCATAAACCAAATCTCTCTCCACCACAGACAATTTTGATGTACTCCACCATAGACAACACCGTCAATTTATCTCCATTGACTTTTTCAATTGCAATCTTCAATCTGTCTTTCCAAACTATTAATTTATGGTTTATCTTCATCTTCCAAATCTCTATTCAAGCAATCATTACTCATGTTGAACAATTTTGGCAAGATCCCTTTTTTTCAATCTCAATCCAATTAAGACTAATTTTGGCCTAATTTTCTAAGAGTAACCCAAGACTAGTCTAGTGGTCCAATTTATCCGATGTTTGAGTATTTCAACAAACATAAATCTTAACTTCCAACTTTAACAACTGATACCCTAGGATCAAAATCTAGAGCATCAATTCCAACTGTTAACACAGAAAACACATAGCGAAACTTTATTTAACACATAAAAATATATAGGAGAAAATGAGTTAAAAAATAAAGTATCTATGACTCTCATATTAAGACCCGCATAAACCTACGGCACAATTGTCTTAACTTAACCTAGAATTTTTTAGGCTATTAACTTCTCACAACTCAGTACAATAATAAAGCTCCCATATATAAACTCACAAAACTTAAATATTAAAAAACCTAATTGAAATTAGGGAATGTAATGCTAATAGAAAACTAACAAATAATACTTAGCACCTTAAGGAAATAAATTACTAAAACTCGATTAAAACATAATTTCTAAAACTAAATAAGAAACTTATAACCCTTTACCAACAATGGAAAAAATGCACAAACCATTATTTTTATCATTGCCATTTAGTTAATAGCTTATGGACCCATAGACGAAGTGCTTCATAATTGCTAGCTTTATCCTGCATTGCGGAAGAACTTATCTCACTTTATTCCCACCTTACCGGCCTAATGCAAGTAACCAACAATTAAGAAAAATTCTTACACGCATGTATAGCTTTAAGTGTTTATATTATATGCATCAAAACTCATTTTAGAAAAATACAAGTATTTATATTTGTATTCTACAGAAGAACAGCTCTACACAAAAATTTTAACAAAATTATTTAGCGTACTTATCATGGGTTTTCCGCCATTTAGCTTATCTATCATGGGTTTTCCACCAAATATATGCGTTCAAACGTGGTTAGATTCCAAATTAGCTTCACTTGTTCATATGATATGCGATAAAACTTGTATATTTTGAAGGGTACAAACATTCAAAACTATGTTTTACATGCAAACGGGATCTACAGAGAATATTTGTAATATAAAATCAAGTAGTTGGCATACCTGTCACAGGGTTATTACTGAAATATATATGCGTAAGCGTGGTCAGATTCCAAATTCCTTTTGTATGTCTCCGGTGAATTTGTTGTATGACAAAGATAAAATTTGAAGCCTTGAACATTCTCCGATTCCTGATGGAATTTCACATTCAAAGTAATTCTGTGACAAAGAAATTTTTTGGAGCTATGGAGATGATCGCAAATACGTGTTGGGAGGTAACCAGATAAGCTGTTAAATGCTAAACTAACTATTTGCAATGAGGAGAGGTTAAACAAAGCCCGTGGCAAAGGGCCACTTAGTTGGTTAAAAGAAATGTTCAACCATTGCAATTTAGGCAGAGCACTGAATTCCCGGGGAAGATTTCCTGTCAATGAGTTGTAACCCAAGTTGATGATCTCAAGATTTGTGGAATTAAAGACCTGACCTGACCTGACAATGATCCTGAAAATCTGTTGTCACGGAAATTTACGTACTGGAGTCTAGTTAAAGAAGCCAACCATGATGGAAATTCCCCGGCAAAGCCATTGCCTTCATGGTCGATGTACTTCAATCGATGCAACAAAGCCAACTACTTTGGAAGCTCCCCTTGGAAACTATTATAGGTGATATCGAAATAGACAAGGAAAGAGAGATTTCCCAATTTAGGAGGTATAGTTCCGACTAGGTCCATGTTGGGAAGGTCTATGGCTGCAACTCTGAGTGATTCCAATCCAATAACAAACTGAGGTAGAGGTCGACCAGTTGATTGGGAGGATGTGATGGGGGTCGTGTATTGCAGCCTTGAAAGCAAGAAGGGCACTCAGATCATTAGTGTTGTTATTGGCTACACTAAGAGCCAAGCTAGCTGTGAGAAAGTGCAGCACCAAGGGAAAGGAAATAAGTTTTATCCATTATTTGACTACTGCAAATGCACTCAAAAGAAGATGCTTATCGTATCATTACATATGGAGTATTAATAAGTGTGTTTTGCTCTTCATTGATCACTAGGCTTTGGAAGGTATGATTATGTGTCGTTGCGGTTGTGTGTGGTTAATTTGATTGCTATTCATTTAATTTCTTTACTTAAACTTATCCTAGGAAATTTCTTTAAAACTTAAAAATGTTACAAAAAGAATTAACTAGTGAAAGTATCTTGTGCAAGAGTGCTGCAACAACACTAAGAACAGCTTCAGCCATCTCCTTAATTTGAAGGTCTATACCGGTTGAAGAAATGCTTTGGTGAATATTTGTATCTTGAAAAACAGTATCATGGCTGTGTCAATGGGTTAGCACTTGCAGCTAGATATGATTTAGTAGCTAATGCTGTTATAAAATAATAAAAAAGAGAACGAATAGAGGTAGACTTCAAATTCCACCAATACTATTTTCTTATAGTATAGATTTGATAAAAAGAATAATGAAGAAAGATCAATACATGAGTAAAGTCGTTGGGGTCTATTAATAATTACCTAACCACATGGGTTTGGGGCCTTCCGGCCTTGACGTGTACCATACAAAATTGACTTGTTTCGGCTTCTTTTGAAATGGGAGTCCTGCCTGCTGTGGAAGCGACGAAAATATTATTGACAATTGTGCCTCAAATTTCAAGAAGGTGTATTTTGAAGATACACTAATAAATTCTCAAATTCATTGACTTTTAAAATTTCTAAATACATTGACTCTTCAAAATATTAATTGATATATTCATATTCCTTTAAAATACCTATGAACATTCATTATTTTTAATTTCATGTTCATCTTGAAATTTATGAGTTCATTCATTAGGCTTTCAAATTCATGTACTTGTATTTATAACAGTACATGAATCTATTTCCTAGTATTCCCTATAAATAGGTATTTTTGGAATATCTTTGAGAGATGAATAACATTTTCTCTCTTCTTCTGTCTGTGGTACTGAGTAATTCATTATAAGCTCAAAGCCTTAATTTACGAGTGCACATGACCAAAGGCTAGCCATTGTACTCAGGAGAGTGACCGTCTAAAGAACCATATTGTACTAGGACACATTCCTGTGGAGGCGAGATCACTTTTAAGGGCAGTAGAGTATCTTGTGCCTCGACTTTTTTTTCTAATTGTCAATTATTTTTATTTCTTAAACCCTTTTGTCAAAATCAGAATATCGTTTTCTAACAAATATAACAACCATCACGCGTCCGGTTCTCCGGTGCTTTTTGAGACAATTATCCACGTTATGCACACTAATATGAGAAAATGTGATACACAAAAAGTACAAGAAAAATTATATTCCAGTACCATTGAACTAATTTTTTTTTTTTAGTTTTGACTGTTCCAAAGTGTTTTTGGAATTTATAAAATTAAAACATAAATTTGTTTCTGTCCCTTGCCTTTTTTTGTGGTATTTTTTTTCTATTTCTACCCCTTGATTTTATTAATCATGTGGTTGTTTTTATTCAAGATTTCAATTTTGAAGAATAAAAAGAAAAATGATTGAATAACTATTATCATGACCACACTTCTTAAATGTTGAAATTTAAAAAGTGATAAACATTTCGGGATTTTTAATCAAAGGGAGAATTGCAGTTTTTGTTTCAAAATTTGAAATTTTGGACATTACATCGAAGTATTCCCAGAGTTTCAGCGATAACAAATTCGATTGCTGCTGTTTTCAATTTTGATCAAATAAAATATTTAACAGTAATCGATAAGATAATAAAATAAAATAAAATAAAATATAATATAATTGCATTTTTAGTCTCCCATGCTTGCAAATTCGATTCAGTTTGATCAGCGTCAGCAAATTATTTTCCTGTTAGGTCCCTTTTTCTAGCAAGTGACATTCATCGGTTAATGAAATAAAGATGCACTGCATCTTATCCCAAGGCATTTAATTTCTTCTTTCGTCCCTTCGGCTGAACTTCAACTCTTATCGATAAATGAAATTAATTCGATAGACATCTCTTGTGGAAAAAAGAAAGCACTTCTAGTTCAAATTTTTATCTGACTCTCTTGTTATCTGAAAGCTTCAAAATGTGTTAATCGAAGAAGTGTTTTAAGGTGATGCAAAACAATTATTCTTTTGTTCTTACAAAGTTTTCAGTTTCATGTGTAGTTTTCGTTCACATAATACTTAAAATTGGGTCAAGTTTTTCCTTCTTTCGAAATTTGAACTTCTCAAGATACATTGTTAGTGTTTCCTCATTCTCAGAAGAAGTTGAATAACAAGACAAATCTGATTCGAGCCATGGAATTTGATAGCTCAAAATGAAAAATATTTGCGTACATGTACAGGTAGAAAGAGTGCAGATGCAGTAGTTTTGAGTCCATGAAATTTAAACTATTTAAACCTTTGGAATTTAGTATTTTAACGATTATATCTTTCTTTAAAAGTTTATATTTACAGAATTTTATGATGACCCTATTAGAGTTTTTGTTGATCAACCTTTTATAAGACTATTTTTTTACCTCATGCTATTAGCTTTTCCCTTCTTTTTCCCCCCTAATAGTTTGATTTTATTGAAGTTTACCAAAACTTTTACAATGATATATGTTGGTTTATTATTATGACTATCGCCTTTTCCATTTTCTATTTGCAAGCTAATGGCTAACTCAAAGTAGCTTTTATAGTCTTAGTGCAAGATTAGTATGACTAGGAGGATATTAAATTATTTTGCACCTAAATTTTAATTGTCACCAATTCCCATTCCCTTCCTAGTATACATTAATTTTGTATCCACTAACAAAATCCACCTTTTTCCAAGTTTCCGTATTGTATCCTCATTAAGTTGTTTTTTTCAGCAAAATATAACTTTTTTTTCTTCATGATCAGAATCCAAAGCTTGCGCCAGGAGAAAAAGCCTCCGCTACATTAGTTATAAATAAGTTATTATGTTAGATTGGAGAACTATCTTTAGGTAGAATTTTGTTGTTACTTTTTGCAAGTTCTCTATCAAAACATGCTTCTTGTACTTCACGAAATACATCGAGACAGATCAAAACGTTTTTTGTGCGCTAATATGGTAACTAAAAGAGAGCCCTTGCATTCGCATAAGACCCATCAAACTTTTGTCCCACGTTAAATTTGCAGTTTTTTCAGATATTCATAAAAACAGATTAAATAAGAAGACAGCTAAAGTCCTAGTCGACTTCCTTTCTGTCTAGTGGAAAACAATTTTAGTGTCCGGCTGGCTTTCCCTCTCAATTTGCTGTCTTTCTTGGAAAATAAGCTCCAATCAACTTCTAATTCAATTTCTCACACTTGACTTCGAATTAGAGATCTGAGAAGGACCGAGGCGAAATCCATAATCTTTTCTTAAATTCCCCGTATTGAACAAACAGAATAGAGGCTTATGACACTTTTATTAGGAGTGTGCACGGGTCCGATATCTGACCTGCATGGGGCATTTTCTGACCTGACCTGCTATATGCAGGTTAAGCAAAGTTATGACCTGTATCCGTATCCACATATAGAGATATTCGGTAGGTCGGATATCCATATTTTTTCAGGTCGGATATCCGTATTTTTTCGAGTCGTACTCGCATATTGGTTAAATTTGCTTCAAATCCTAGATAATCTAATAATAATTTAGAGCATCATTTATAACAAATATAAACTTAAATAACATATATTAAATCAAGTATTACAAACTATGAATTTATTGCAAGCACTAAAGAAAATTTTAATTTTTTGAAACAGAGAAACACCATACACACAAATCTCGTAACATAAACATCAACCATATTTTTTAGGCAAAGAATGAAAAAAACACACAAGACAACTATCATAACTACAGTTTATAGTATCACATCTTCAATTCTTCGCATTTCAATGTTGATAATGCGGTACTCTTTACTGCCTAGGATTACAAAATAAGAATAAAAGATATTGATATTAACATTAATAAAAAATAACCAATACTACACAGTAATTTCACATAATAATATCTAATAGCATATTACATAATAATAATAATAGTCACGTAGTAATATTACATAATAATATCACATATTAATATTAGTAAACCTTATAAGAATAAAAGATATTGATATTAATATTAATAAAAAACAACAAATACTACATAGTAATTTCACATAATAATATCTAATAGCATATTACATAATAATAATAATATCACATAGTAATATTACATAATAATATCACATATTAATATTAAGAAACCTTATAAAATTACATCATTACCCCCATATGCGGGTGGGGTCGGATACCCGTCGGGTTTTAAAAATCATGATCCATATCTGACCCGCTTAATAGAGTAACTCGCATATGACCCGTATTCGCTAAAATCCGGCAGGTCGGATACCTACATTTTTCGAATCGGGTCCGAATTGGATCAACCGATTTTTCGGGTCACTGGGTCAACTTGTACACCTCTAACTTCTATAAGTACTTTAATGACTGTTTAACTTTTGGTAGAAAAATAGTCAGTTTTAGCAAAAATTTATCACTTTTTTTTTTTATCAAAATTTGCTATCTTTTTTTAACCTTCGTCAGCAGCAGCAGATGATTTTCCCATCTATGCATCTTCTCTCCTTAATCATTTATTTATTTCATAAACAGTATAAGAACTAAACAAATTTACCTTAGCATGTAATTATCGAAGATAAACATATTTTCAATTCCATTTTGCTAAAGGAAATGATTTAGTTCTGAATTTTATTGATAGTTTTACCCCACTGTAGCACTCAACTACAAGAAAATTCATAGTACTTAATCAAATGACAAGAGATAAATTTTTCTAAATGCACGCTATAACAAATACATAAGTTACACTTGGCAGGGTACTTTTGTCTCATTTCAGGTTCCGTGAATTTTTCTCATTCACATATTAATGTTACCAACTAAGAGCAATTGACGTGTTCTAAATATTAATAAAGCAACATTGAGAAAGGAAAAGGACCAAAATTTCTCTCAAAAGGACAGACATTTTCTGAAAAGATGCTGTGGATTTTAAAAATTTTTGTATTGTACATTCCATCAGCCCTACTATTTCTCCACTTCTCCGCTTAACTAATTGCGCATGTCACGGAATTTGATATGAATTTGTAACATTACTTGCGAAGAAGTTTCATGACATCTGACTAGAAATGAGGGCAAAAACAGAAGAAGATAGACTTTCACCTTTACACTGGTGTTCTTCTGTCTTTGGAAGATTGAAGCAACCGAAGAGCCCCAAACAATAATGGGAACAGTAAACAACAATTGAAGCAACAACCAGTAAAATAATAATAATTTGGAGAACAAAGTGCAGCAAATTTGAAAAGTTTTTCTCATAATAATTCCAATTTTATGCATGTTAATAAGGTTGTTTTCATGGTGTTAATTTGAGTATTGGATATGAAAATAATCGATTTAAGGATTAAATTATGAGTTTTTTAGTTAAAGGATTTGAAGAAAATACTAAGATTGTAGAATTGAAAGATAAGTAGGGACTTTCGTAACTTATAGAGTTGTCTACCATGTAGAATATCAAAAAGGCTGAGGAGAGATGGAGATGGAGACGGCGATACTAGAAATATCAATAATATTTTTGGACTTCGATAAAATATTAAAAAAAAAAAAACCTCAACATTTGGGTAGAATTGCAAATTGGATCAGCAAACAAATCAGTCTTTATTTAACCTTTTGGGCTCAGTTCGACTTCTAAAATAGGCAAGTCCAAACGGAATTCATTTAAGCTCCGAATAAGAATATTATAATCGGATCAAAACTGTCGATAAAGACATTTCGCTTAAAAGCTCATAAAAAAGTCTTTAAGTTTTTTCTATCCAATTCGCTTAGAAGCACAACACAGACAAACTTAGGCAAAGCCTTTCCTTTTAATCTTGAAATTACAGGACTCCTTGACGAAATACGAGTTCGTCTTCTAAATCCCAGAAATAAATTGAGATATGCTTAAACATTCAATGGATACTTGATTATTCAAGTGTCATAGAGCTTTTGAGCTCGTAGAAAAAAGGACTCACTCTAGACAAACTAAAGACATTAAAAAGGTATAAAGACAAACCGAGGGTGATATTTCAATACAAAAGTTCACTCTGCCCGTATGCGCAACAAAATGAAATAAAAATAAGGCAGGAAATCACACGTCTTCCTGTGGTACAGTCAGTCTTAAGCAACATAGAACCAATGGATTGACATTTTGCAAAACTAACAAGGAAGATTGTGCAAGGGAAAATGATAAATCTATGAGCATTTAATCAGCCACTTTCTCATTCTAAAAGCATTACAGAATCATTAATTGATTGAAAAAAGACCAACCTCATGACATTACACTCAAAAAACAAGAACACTGTTATGAATAACCAGGTCAAACAAAGTATATAAACTCATCTGAAGGAACTCGTACGATCAAGTGAAGATGCTAAATTTGTATTCCAGAATGAAGTAAAACTTAACTGATCCTATCCACTGTGGACGATTTGAACCTTACCTAGATTCGTCTGTAGGAATCCAGTTCCAGTATCTCCGATCTTCAATCCATTTATCGTCATCGCTTTTGCAGAGATTGACATGCAAACCCTTCCGGTGGAATTGGATCCTTACACAATTGGGACAACAGTCTCTAAGTAGTAATATTCAATTTTTGAAAATGCTTCTTTTATTTATTTTTGGAAAATGTGATGAGATTTGTGCGAACAAAAATAAACAAAAAATTACTCGTGAGCCTCGATTTTCGAAAATATTGTTCCAAGTATTATGTTCTCTTGGAATTTTATCATTTTTCCATCACCAAGGTTATCATCTGTTCGAATTGTAGAGATTTCACGCACGACATTAGAAATTTATGGGACGTGAAATTGTTTGAGAAAATTTGATTTGATCTTTAAATGAGCAGGTTTAGATTCTTGTTATATGTGCAATAAGAACTCAATAAAATTTAAAATTTTAACATAAGGTGATATGAAAATGGTTGATTATCTAGGCAGACTCGTGTAAAATTTTTTCCTTCTAAGGGTTGATATAAAATTTTTAGCGAAACGTCAATAGTCCTTCGGCGGGACGATAAAGTGATTGGCTCATATTGATCCCGCTTATTTGCATGATTTTAATATCACTACTACTTGCGAGTTAGGATACCACGTGCTAAGATACGATGATCTCCTATGCTGCCTTAGTCGAATAACAAAATCCAAATTTAAATTTAAATTCACTTGGTTTAATGTCAATAATACGTTGAACACAACTTCAGATCCTCAGTATCAAGTTTTTTCAGTACCATCCCAGTACCATTCATGAGGGACTGCCACCTTGCATTCACACTAAGATAGTTATCTAATTTATCTCAAGTGTGATAACTATCCTAATGTGATAAGTGTAAGGTGACAGTCTTTGGTAAATCGCACTGGAGTGGCACTGAAACAACTGATATCGAGGATCTGAACTGCTTGAATACAACATTGTTCTTATATTACGTTTTACGCTCATCTATCCTCAACCACTTGTTTGGACTTACTTTTGAATTTTAAAAAGTCTATTTTATAACGTCTGATGCGGACATTTCTGAGGCTAAAATCAGAAATAGTTGTTAACAAGAGCTGTAATCAAAACTAGAATGATTCATTTGAAAATTGGGCCTTGTTCTTAAACGGGATAAAGAACTATCACTGAATAGATGTAAAGTAAGGTCATGCGGATAGATATTTTTTAATGCTCCAAAAATTTTTGGAAATATAAAAAAAACGAAATAATTGTTGTATTGGTATCATAGAGCTTTAATTGAGTTACTTAAAAGCAAATAGAAAACACTTGGCCATTTTTCTTAACACATCTAAACATTTCTGCATGTTGTCAGGGTAGAAAAGGTAAACCAGAGATGATTAGCTAGTTGCATGCTCACAGCTTGGAAATAAGGTCTATGATTAGAAGTTGATGCTCACTTGGGTGAGGTGAGAGAAAAGTTGTGAACCTAGACCACCAAAAGGATTAATATTGATTTAACCCTCCGCGATTTATGCATTGGGAAGATGCTTAATTGGCTGAATATAATTGACTCCTAATTATAAGATTTTTCTAGGGTTGACAGGGTTTAAAGGTCTCACTCATGAATCTAATGGTAAAGATATAGGCTACCAAGACTTAACAGACGACTTTACCTACCACACTGTTGTCTAATAGCATAATAGATTTTTCAGTATGTTCTCAAAAAATTTTCAAAATAGTCTTACATTGCGCATTACAGAGGTTCTTTCAATTAATTGAAACTTATCGTATACTTTTTTTTTTTTTTTTTGAAACGTTAAGGTAAAACCCAACCGTTTCTCAAAAACCATTATTGTTACTCTATACATAGCATATAAGGTCCATTGTATATTCAAAATTTTTATACCAAAGTACTATTTGTGGCATTTCAAAAAAAAAAAAAGTACTATTTGTGAAACAAAATATCTAAAAAGCTGATTACAAGCTTATTGAAACAAAGCTTATGCGTTTGATCTGGACCTCTAAAGTCTGGGTTGAAGCAAGTACAAATAATTTTGTCAAAGATTTTATATGCAATTTTGCAAAGCCAAATAGTTTCTATTAGTGAATCCGTTGGCTACTTGTTAAGGTTCAGGAAATTGAGTCACGAGTGTGTCCAATCTTTTTTCTTCTCAATTTTCTTACTAGTAGGAATGAAATGTTCTTTGTAACTTAACATTCTCTCTATTAATTTGGTCTGTGCCAAAGAGACAACATATAAATTTTGTTACCATCTGATGGTGCCAGGGATTTCTCAATGAAACTGATTTACAGACATCTTTATCCAGGTGGATGCCTTCCAAGAGAACAAGTTAAAAAGTTTCTTGATAAGTCGAGTTCCAAGATATCCCAAAAAGCCCAAAAAGGCATCTCCTTTACCTTTTGAACCAAAATTCTGAAGGCTTGGTTCTTCATATTTTATATCGGAAATTGTTTTTGGTATTTTTGGTCGAATAAGTTATTGAGTCTCAATTGTTTCCATAGTAGATAAAGAAAACAGCGAATTGTTCGTTAAATTTGGCACTCTTGGAACAGCATAAAGTTATATTGGTTTGTTTTCATGTGAACGAATCCAATGGTTACGGGCATCATGAAAATTGCCTTCAAATCTAATACTATATGCACCAAGTATAGATCCTCCAACAAGGCTTTGCTGTGCCGATAAAATAATCAAAGTCCCAGAAATTAGAGATCCTGAACAGTGGTCAGAATGTTTCCCCCCCTTTTGGTTTTTGTTTTTTGTAATGGTCAAAATGTGATTTCGCTTGTATGATATATTAATATTTATCGCATCGTTTGTGAATTAATCATCGAACTGTAAGTTAAATATGGTGCATCCATGACAATATTGTGAATAAATGCAGGTAATTATCAGTTCCAAATTAAATGCCTTGCTTGTATTTTATTCAATCCCAAATTTGGGTCCACTTTCCTTAAATAGAAAATTTAAACGCTGAAATATTTTATCTCTTAAAATATTTTCCACACTGTAAATATAAGTAGATTCAATTGTTCTCCCGCATGACTTTACATTTTGGCTAACCAATATGGTGGACACTGCATTTTATCATTTTATCCTACTCCTAACATGCTCTAAAGGGAGAAGCCCAACTATTGACTATTGGCAAAAAAAAAATATGGTGGACACTGCATGTTTCATATTGACTGAACTATTAAAATCAACTTTCCCCTGTTAATACTCAAATTAAGACATTCAAATTGAAACGGGGAATTTTGCCAACAAAAAAAAAAAAGAAACGGGGAATATAAAGCACCACTTAAATCCTAGTCTTCCTCTTTGTGTGATAATAAGTATTTTAGGCCAAAAAGATGTAGGTATTGTAGAAGTTTCATAAAAAATATTGTACAGTTATTGTAGACATTATATGTAATTAAACAACAATTAAATTTTTTTGTAATTTTTGTTAGGTGTCAAACCAGCAAAAATAAAATTTCTATTCTAGTAAAAATAAAATGAAATGCAATAATGAGTAAGGTCGTATCACAGGAACTGATCTATTTATTTCAAATCACAAGAATGGGGGGTTTGGATAATAATTAAACTAAAGAAATTTAGACTTAAGGAACTCAAGAACAAAAAATTAAGTTAGATGAAATCAAATAAAATCTAGGCTCTGGTCAAAGGAATAATTTCCACTCTAGTTCAATTTAACAGATTATTGGCTCAAAGATAATTTCGTACGCTTATGAATAAATTAGTTATGGTTGTAAACAAGCTCTAACAACCTGTCTTTCTTTATTGTGTTATTTATTGTGTTATTAACCTAGGCATGACTATTATTACTTCCCTAATCAAAAGATAACCCTAGGTAAGACCTTAGGATTCAATCATTCGACAACTTTAAAAACTAGAAAAGCTATCAATTTTAACCAACAAATACCTAAGAAGCTTTGTTCGTATTAGATTATATATACCTGTGATTTAATCCAAAAATTTCTATTACAATTGAATTAACCATTCACCACTAATACTAAAACTATCAAATAATTACAGATTTGACGTTTTATATGGCTATAGATTATCTGACAATTTAATATCGATTAGTTATTTAATTGTGCAAAACAATCACACAATAATGAATACAATCACCTTGGAATTTAAACAAAGAATACAAAAATACTCATAAATGCAAAAAATAAATAAAACTAATTAGATCTCACAATATAGATGAACCAGAGTTTCAATTATCATTCAACTTGAATTAAACGTCTAGCCAAGAATTATGGCATCCAATCTCTAAAACAAATTAACAAGAATTTTTCTAGAGAGAAAAGAGAGAGAGACTAGAAACCTAAAACTAAGAGTTCAAGGCTGTAGAGAAAAATTGCAGATGTCTCCCCCTTTTTGTTTTGTCGTTCCTTCTTCACGCCAATTTTCCTTCTTTCCAGCTTTCCAAATTTTATCTTTTCTTTTGCCTTAATCCATACGGCTCTTTTTGTCTTTGGTAAGGAAAATTCCTTTTTCCTTTTTAATTCTAACTTCCTCAAATAAAACTTTTCTTTCCAACGAAGTTCATTACAATTAGGAAAGTGGAGAATCTTCTAATCATCAACTCTTTCGGATGACGTTTCTCACACCTCAACCTAGTTAAAGCCTGACTGTGTTGAATCAACTCAAGTCTTCTGGAAAATTGACCAATTAAAATGTCTTTCTCCACACAACTCCTACAAACAAGGCCAATTACCAAAGCTGAATAAAAGAAAGAATTAAGTACCATCTTTAACTTGAATAGAGAGCTATAAAATACAATTTATATGCAATTTCACTCTCTAACAATGTTTCTTCCCAGGTTTTTGCAGGAAAATGATATGTCATATCATAGTTAATCACATCATTATCATAGTTAAACGCATAAATTTTACGTCAATACACATGTCTGAAACCACAAATGAAATCCCTTTTTACAAGAAAATGACATATTACCCGCCTGTCTTGAACTTCAAGCACTTGGTAAGTGCACCAAGTCAGAAGGAAGAAAATAAAAGGATTCACCACCATTATTTACTTCTTAGAGCCTGGAACATATGCAAAACAAAAAAATGTTTATATGGTAAGTTAATGAATAATATACCTTGAATAAGAACTTAATTTCAGGATTGATAGTGCAATTAAATTATTTGTATGCAACGAGGTTGTATACCTGCATAATGGTTAGATCTCTTCCAAAAACTGACTTTTGATCTTTTGTAGTGCTACCAGAGCACCTTTGATGCTTATTCTCTCCCCAGGAATATCATTTGTACAACTTAAAGCAAGTTGCAAAATAGATGATATGCAAGCTATCTTTTTGTGGACTAGTTCTTCTTCAAGATAAAGCAAGTTCCCATCTAGAACTTGAATCACAGAATCTGGTAATGATTCTAGTATCCACTGTTTGAGGCTTAACTCATGGTTAAACATCTCATCGTTAGGTCGTCTTCTTGTAAATGTCTCCATCAATGTAATGCCAAAACTATAAACATCACACCTTTTTGAAACTAATCCATGTTGTCCATACTCTAGCATCAAATTCAAAATTCATTGTTACATTCTGGTTAGATTTTTTTCTATTATATAGGAATATATGCCACTCAAGTCATAATCTACATTTAACATTGTGTAAAACAAATTAACTAAGAGATAATATTCAATTTTAACATAGGAGTGGTAAAAAATAGAGGTGCAAGTGTAAAATTATAAAAAAAACTGTTTATATTTTTTGTCACATCCTTTATGCTTCGAGGTTATGCAATGTCCTGTCTGAACATTCTTTTTGCAATAATTATGTTTGGAGTAAAAAGTTAAGAACAGTCACCTGGGGCAATGTATCCAAATGTTGCCAAGGTCTTAGTTTGTACCACACTTTCTCTATCTCCAAGCAATTTTGCAATCCCAAAATCACTAACATGGCCTACCATATCATCATCTAGCAAAATGTTACTTGGCTTCAAATCACAATGAACAACAGGAACTGAGTAACCATTGTGCAGATATTCCAAACCACAAGCCACATCTATCATTATATCTAGCCGTTGGGCGATATTCAAGAAATGGTTTTCCAAATAAAGCCATTTCTCAAGGTTTCCATTAGGCATGTATTCAAGTACCAAAGCTTTAAAGTTAGGATTTGAGTAAGCAGTGATTACTTTAGCCAAATTTCGATGACGAAGACAACGCAATGTTTCACATTCCCTATCAAAGCTTTTAAATGCATCTTCAAGCTGCAAATCGAAAACTTTTACCGCCCAAGACATCCCATTTTCATGCATTCCTTTGTAAACTGAGCCAAACATTCCCCTGCCAAGCAATGAACTCTTATTGAATCCATTTGTTATTTGACTGAGTTCATGGAAGGACACCCTTTCACATGTTATTATTGTAAGCAAGTCATGAGCTGGAGCCGTTACATTCCTTCTCAACTTTCTCATCAATAAAAGTGAAATTATCAAGGCTACAAATCCCATTCCAAACAAAATTATAAAGACTAGCCTTTTTGCCCTTGATTTATTTTCTGAGGTTTGACAAGGCTGGAACCAAGGAGCGCCGCACAAGGCTTCATTCGAGAGAAAAGATAGCTTTGTGAAGTTCTTGAAAGGTCCTCCTTTAGGAATTTGTCCTCTCAATTTGTTGTTGGATACATTGAAATACTTAAGGTCTGTAAGTGCCTCAAGGGAATTAGGAATTACACCAACTAGACTATTGAATGATATATCTAGACATTGTAAACCCAATATGTTTTTCATGGATTCAGGAATCGCTCCTTGTAGTTTGTTATGTGCCAAGGAGAGTTCTTGTAAACTCTGAAGTTCTCCAACAGCACTAGGTATTTCACCGAAGAATTGATTCCTTGACAGATTCATAATGATTAATACCTTTAAATTTCCAATTTCAGGAGGCAAAAATCCAGTCAAAGCATTCATGGACAAATCCAACATCAACATATAATGGAGGTTCCACAAGCCAGTTGGTATGTTAGATGTTAAATTGTTGGTGTCTAAATATATGTACCTTAGGGATGTAATATTCTCGAAGCAATTAGGCACCATTCCAGAAAGCTTATTGCTTCCCAATCTCAATTCACCTAAGTTCAATAAATAGCACAAGTCCCTTGGAATGGGTCCTTCTATCTTGTTACCTTCAAGGTTGATTCTTTGAAGCTTCGATAACTCTCCAATAGTTGACGGAATAATTCCTTTCAATCCATTTTCAGCTAAAGATAGAGTTACCAAGTTGCTTAAGTTACCTATTGAACTAGGAATTTCATCTTTGATTCCAGAGCTACTCAAGTCAAATGTTTCAAGAAAGCTGGAAAGGTTTCCTATGGATTTTGGAAGGAAGCCATTCAAAGGATTATTGTCTATTAACAACCCTTTTAAATATTTGCAATTTGTTAAGGATGAAAAGAAGCTCAATTCTCCGTTTGGAGACTCATATGAAAAATTGTTTTCTTCCAAAGATAAGTATTCTAAAAGTCTTAAGTTACCAATGCCATGAGGAATTGCACCAGAAAATCGGTTACCAGGAAGGCTTAGTTGATTGAGTCTAGAGGCATTTGAGATAGAAGTCAAAATAGCTCCACTAAGTTTGTTTCCCCCAAGATAAAGCACTTCAAGATTGGGTAGCGTAATACCCAAAGTGGATGGAACATTTCCTGAAAGATTGTTATCCACAAGGTCTATTAATCGTAAAGTTGAAATGTTAAATATCTGTGACGGCATGACCCCTGTTAACTTATTCAAGCCCAAAACTATTCCCACCAACTTGTGAAGTTTACAGATCTCCTGAGGTAGTACACCTGACAAATTAAGTTGACAATTAGTGTGAGTGAGAGAGAGAGAGAAAAAGAAAATCTACAAGAAATGAAAATATATAGAAGGCAATTGTTGTTGACTATCATGCTTGAGAGTTGGTTTTCTTCTATGCTAAATAAATCTCAAAATTTACTTAATGGTTTGGTGGAAGAAAAGCAAGTTGTTGTTGTAACTTAATGGTAAGTTTTGTCAAGTGAGGAGGTAAGTTTTGTTATGAAAATAATAAGATTATTATAAAATCTAATCTTACCACAATTATATAAAAAACTTACTATGTTAATGATTTTATATAACAAACCTTATTACTCACTTGGCAAAACTTTCTATTTAGCTTTGACAACTGGGAAGTCACCTTCTCTGATGATGATAAACTATGTATTTTGGTGTTTTTCAAAGAACTTAACATTAACTTGTTTATTATGATTTGATTTTTAATCGGACGTGTGTCTGAAATGTCAGACAGGTAGTTTGGTTGAGTATTTATCAAAAAACACTATTTCTAAATATTTTAAGTACGTTTTTCTATCATAGAAAAATTTAAAAATGTTATGGTAATATTTTCAAAAATCACCCCTAAAACATCCATCCAATTGCATTGGGGTTTAGGGTTTTAGCTATCCAAACTAAGTTTGAAATTTATGGCCCATGTTATTTCACAAGGCAAATTGTTAGAAAATGAAATTTGGAACAAAACGTAGCGGACGTACTATAATCTAAAGGGATAAATCCACTTTGAACAGTCTAACTTATATCGGATTTTCACTTTACACCATAAACTTTAATTTTGAATAAATTGTATCCTCAATTGTTCAAAATATTCCATTTAGGTCCAATCGTTGACAGCTTCATCAAACTAATAGAACTCGAACGTGTGCATAAATCCAATTATTGACAGTGTCAATTTTGAACAAATTGAGTCCTAAATTATCCAAAACATCTCACGTAAATCCAATTGTTGCATGCAAGCACCTAAGTTTCATTAGTTTGGTTGACGTCATCAATGATTGGACTTAAATAGAATGTTTAGGACAATCAAGAGTGCAATCTATCCAAAATTGAAATTTAGACTGCAAAGTGAGAACTAGGTATAAGTTGGTGGTGCAAAGTGGATTTTGGCCTAATCTAAATATCTAAAATAAAACAAACCTCATGTAGGATTCTTACCGGTCAGATCAGCCCTCTCAATGGATAGAATCTCCAAATTTTGAAGATTGCTAATATTTGGTGGAATTTCACCTGCCAAGAGAATATCCATAACGTTAAATATGTTCTTTTGTGTTATTCCCGAACTGAAGCATCCTCTCTCAAATTAAATGTCATGCTTCTTCCAATAAGACAAGTTGAGATGTTCCAAAATCAATTCCATATATTGTATGCTTTAGTTCTTAAAAATTACTGGACAATGAATCTGTCACCTAAAAATTTTAAATCAGTCAAATTTGAGAAAACCCAAGCAAACTTGGGGTCCAATTGGCTTAACATTTCTTTATTTGGTAATTTGGCTACATGTATTTTTTTTTCTTTTGATTTTTTTTTTCAATTTGTTCGAGGGCTCTATTTCAAAATGCTAAATGTCATGCCAGGTTCAAACATAGCATCTAATATATGCTAAAACTAAACTAAATTAAATGAACCCTAAGTTCATCCTATCTTGTGTCAATTTTTTATACCTATGCCCTCTCAACATCCTAGAAAAGCTGCAAAAAGTACTTGGAATTCTATAGTCCTATTACCATTTGGTATTGCAATGAGAAATTTTTTATTTATGTTATATATATATTTGGTAATTATTTTTAATTGATCAAGTGATATTAGAAAAATACATTACTAAACCCTTGAACACAGTTAATAGTATTGTAATTGTACCTGCCTGGAACACAATAAAATGCCTGTTTAACTCAACCAAAAAGCGGTGTAATTATCATCATGTGCATAGTCCACTTCAAGAGTATTGCAAGTAACTACTTCTAGAGCACTGTTTACAAACCTTTCTCAATCTAGATTTTTCTCTCTCTGCAACTATTACTGGAAGGGCATGAACAAGTTAAAAAAAAAAAAGCAAAAACTTTTGCATTCAGACTCATTTAATTATTTTAATAATTTTAAAACATGTTTAATTTTTTAAGCTAAAATTAAATGAATACTTATTAAGCGAGCTCAAGAACTTTAATTTTTTTACATATAAATTTTATGCTTATGCTTATCAAACCGAGATTGATTCACATATAAAATATCAGCAAATATTAAATCTTATACAAATTTGGTTTAATTAGTTGACAAATTATACTCAAACAAACTCGTATCGAGTTAAACTCCATTCAAGTATCAAAAAGTTTGACTTACTTGTTTTAGTCCTACTAAATAACAAAATATATTGAAGCTATAATCTTGCGTAACTATTGATATTTATATCAATTCTATTTGTTAATCCCATCCTTTCTGATTCTGGACTTTAGGCCTTCTTAGGGAATTGAGTTCTAGATTTTTTCCTTATCTTCTTATGTTTCCAAGCGTGACCATGCTTAGAAATGTAATTTTCATGTGCCGGTATTCACGTCACAGTTACATGACACATCTGCTTGGCTACTGTCACACTTCATCAAGGAAGTTTCGTGGGAGTTAGCACAAAAAAAAAAAAAAGAAGTAGAAGTTTATTTAATAAATAAAAAATATGTGATAGAAGAGGTGTATCAAAATAACGTATAAACATAAAAAAATATGTGAGAGGAGAGGTGTATCAAAATAAAGTATCTTTGATACTCATATTGAGAGTGGTATAAACCCA
The DNA here is from genome assembly GCA_024721245.1 of Mitragyna speciosa. Lineage (NCBI taxonomy): Eukaryota > Viridiplantae > Streptophyta > Magnoliopsida > Gentianales > Rubiaceae > Mitragyna > Mitragyna speciosa. Next base: position 8,021,547 of record CM045570.1, read on the forward strand.
GGACATGATTACTATAATCTCACATAGAATTTTTTAGATTCTCGACTCTTCTAATCTTTTCTCAACTCAATATGATAATAAAATTCCTTATATATAAACTCACAAAACATGAATAATAAGAAACCCAATTGGAATTAGAGAATATAATTCTAGTAGGATACTAAAAAATAATACCTAATACCTTAAATAAACAAATTACTAAAAATTCAACTCAAACATAAATTTTATAACTAAATAAGAGACTTGTAATTCTTTAAGAGTTGGTTTAATAATATGCCATCAATGCCTCTCATAAACCAAACCTCTCTCCATGACAAACAATTTTGATTTACTCCATCACGAACTCCATCATAAACAACACAATTAATTTATCTCTGTTGACTTTTTCAATTGCAATCTTCCATCTGTCTTATCAAACTAACAATTTATGATTGATCTTCAACTGCCAAATCTCTATTCAAGCAACCTATGTACTTAGACAAATATTATTTCATTATCATTTTGAACAATTTTGGCAGGATCATTTTATTTCAATCTCTATTTAATTAGGACCAATTTTTGGCCTAATTTTTTACGAGTACCCCAAGACTAGTCCAGTGGTCCAATTTATCTGATGTTTGACTACTCCAACAAATATTCTAGTATCAAAATCTAGAGCATCGATACAAATTGTTAACACAGAAAACACATAGCAAAATTTTATTTAACACATATAAAAATATGAAGAAGAAGATGAGTTAAAAAATAATTTATCTTGACTCTTATATTAAGACGAGCATAAACCTACGGCACAATTGTCTTAACTTCACCTCTAATTTTTTAGACTCTCAACTCTTCTTAACTTTTCTCTACACAATATAATAATAAAGCTTTCTAAATATAAACTTACAAAACTTGAATAACAAAAACCTGATTGAAATTAGAAAGTATAACTTTAATAGGAAACTAACAAATAATACTTAATACTTAAATAAATAAATTACTAAAACTTGAATAAAATACAATTTCTAAAACAAAATAGGAAACTTAAAACCCTTAATGAGATTGGTTTAATTATATATGCCAATAATGGATAAAAATGCACAAATCATTATTTATAACATTGCTTTGTCGTTAACAGCTTATGGATGAATGGAAGCAACCAAAAATTCAAAAAATTCTTCTATGCACGCACAGCCTTACGTGTTTATATTATATACATCAAAACTCATCTATTTTAGAAAAATACAAGTATATAAATTATGTTCTACAGAAAAACATGTCTGCAAAAGAACTTTAACAAAATAAAAGCCACTATTTAGTTTATCTATAATGTGTTTCCCGCCAAAATATATGCGCTAAATCATGGTTAGATTTCAAATATATTTACTTGTTCATAATATGCATTAGAACTTATATATTTTAAAAGGTACAAACATTCGAAACTATGTTTTACATATAAATGGGATCTACAAGAGAATATTTGTAATATAAAATCTAGTAGTTAGAATACCTGTCACGCGGTTATGAGTGAAATATATCCGTGTAAGCGTGGTCAGATTCCAAATTCCTTTAGGTATGTCTCCGGTGAAATTGTTGTCTGACAAGTCTAAAATTTGAAGACTTGAACATTCTCCGATTCCTGATGGAATTTCACCTTCAAAGTAATTGTCTGACAAATAAATTTTTTGTAGCTGTGGGAGGTGATCGCAAATAGATGCTGGGAGGTAACCAGATAGGCTGTTATCCATGAAGCCAAAATGTTGCAATGAGGAGAGGTTAAACAAAGCCCGTGGCAAAGGGCCACTTAGTTGGTTATAAGAAATGCTCAACCATTGCAATTTAGGTAGAGCACTGAATTCTTGGGGAAGATTTCCTGTCAATGAGTTGTAAGCCAACTTGATGGTCTCTAACTTTGTGGAATTAAAGATTCCGCCTGATAGTGAACCTGAAAAATTATTATGACGGAAACTTAAGTACTGGAGTCCAGTTAATGCAGCCAACCAGGATGGCAATTCCCCGGCAAAGCCATTGCCTTCGAGGTCGATGTGCTTCAATCGGCGCAACTGAGCCAACTCTTTTGGAAGCTCCCCATGAAAACTATTATTGATGATATTGAACTGGACTAGGAAAGAGAGATTTCCCAGTTTAGGAGGTATAGTTCCGACCAGGTCCATGTTGGGAAGGTCTATGGCTGCAACTCTTTGATGGCGAGTATTACAAGTGATCCCAATCCAATTACAAACTGAGGTAGAGGTCGACCAGTTGATTGGGAGGATGTTATGGGGGTCGTGTATTGCAGCCCTGAAAGCAAGAAGGGCATTCAGATCACTAGTGTTGTTATTGGCAACACTAAGGGCTAAGCCAGTTGTGACAAAGTGCAGTACCACAAGGAAAAGGAAATAAGCCGTATCCATTATTTAGATTATGGGCTAGGAAGAAGTATTGCAAGTGCAATCAAAAGGAGATGCTTAGCGTTCCAATACATGTGGAGTATTAATAAGCCTGGCCTGCTCTTCACTGATCGCGACACTTGCTGAGGTGGAAATCTTTGGGCTGGGGAAGATATGGACGGTTGCTATTAATTTAAATATTTTTTGAAAATGAAAAATTGACAGAATTTTACCAGTTGATAAAGGTCGAAGTCAAGGGCATGTCAATCAATAATAAAATAAAATGATGATTACATTTTTGGTCTCCAATGCCTGAAAATTAGCTCAGCACTACCATATTGTTTTCCCGTTGCATCCGTTTGTCCAACAAGCAATGTCCTTATACTGGACATGTTCTAGTAACACTGAACTTCAAGTCTTACGAAGACATGGGTGATCCATCAGAAAGAAGAAGACAAAAATAAATCGAAAAGATGAAGACAAAAATAAAAGAGGTGGAGAAAATTAATTCAACAAATATCTCTCGCTGAAAAAAGAAACTATAAAAACACAGTGAAGATGAACCAATGACCATATATGCTATAAAGAAACTTTCTTTTTTTCTTTTTTGCAACTTCATTAAGTGTTAGATTGTAAAAATTCTCCATAGGCTGGTATTATTATTTCCTTTTTTTTTCAAATTTTTTTATCAAAACATGCTTCTTGCATGATTCATGGAATATGTCCGGACAACTGAAAATGTTTTTTATGTACTAATATCGTAATTAAAAGTGAGTCCTTGGATTGGATAAGATCATACGATTCATCAAATTTATGCCACATAATGGATTTATAATTTTTTTAAAATGATGATAAAAACAATATGATAAGGAGACAGCTAAAGTCATTGTAAATTTCCTTCACGTTAAGTGGAAAACAAATTTTTGCTGTCCTCCTTGGAAAATAAGCTCAAATCAACTTCTATGACAAGTCATTTGCTGACTCTTCACTTGGAATTAGAGACCTGACAAGGACCAACATTAAATTTACGATATGGACAATTTTCGTTTATTTCCCCGCATTGAACATTTAAACAGTGATGATTAGCACAATTTTTTTTTTTTTTTGGTCACATTTCAACACTATGGGATTTTCTCTTGTATGCATCTTCTCTTCCTTATCAGATATGCATTTCAAAACAAATACTTTTTTCACCATTTCTCTCAAATTCACTATTATCATCTTGGTTAAGCTAATTGAAATGATTTAAATGCTCCGCCTTTTATTCTTTAAAACAAAAGACCTTATTATTTTAGCTTATAATTTCTTATGAAAATTTAGAACATTAAAACCCATTAGTCTAAGTGGAATGCGATAAATTGAAAAGTTGAGTATACGTATCATTGCCTTAATATAAATGCTAACAATATGCTCAAGAACAATCAAAATTTATTTTGCTTAAAAAAAACCTTCAAAATATCATTAAAGCAACAATACAGAGTCGGTTTATTCTACGTTGTACCCCAAAAATTTTTGTCATTTTCACTTGCAAAGGATGTTATATTTTAGACGATCCAATAAATAGAAAGATATCTTCATATTTTAAATTATGAGCATATTCCAGTAAATGATTTGTTACAGAATATAGGTTTCTATATCAACATCAATTAATAGTAAGTGAAGTGATCCATGAACTTTATTAAATAGTTTAGAATGCTTCGGGATTCCCATGTAGACTTTTTGTTTTTTAACACTCCCCTCACACGTAACTCAACTTAAAGAGAGCCCTTGACTTAAAACAGACAAATGACAAGAGCCCACGGATTGATGAGAGCCCATAAACTAAACGGACAAATGACAAGACCCTAAAAATTGAAACGAGCAAATTATAGAGAGCCATGAAATGACATGGGCTAAAAAGGAACTAAGTTGACTTGGGTTGAAGAGAATCCATGAACTGAAATAGGTGGATGACAAGAGCCTAAGAATTAAAATGGGTATATTATAGAGAGCCCATGAATTTAAACGGGTTAAGAAGGAACCGAATTGCATTGGCTCATGTACCTTACTAACTTGTTTAGATTCTCAAAATCAATTGACAATGCGCTCTCATTATATATTCCAAAGATTTCCAAACTAATTCATAAAGGTTCATGAACTACTCTACTCATTGCCAATTAGTTTTCAAATGAAAGCCCAAGTTCTTTAACATAGTATTAGAGTTAGGCATTGAGTTTTATTCACACTTTCACATGCAACTCGATTCTTTCTTAGCACGTTCCAATTGACTCTTGTCAATCACCTATTTCAGTTCTTGGACTTTCTTCATTTCAATTCATCAGCACTCTTCAACCCTAGTCACGTGTGAGCGGAGTATATCTCAAAGATTTCCAAACTAATTAATAAAGGTTTATGAACTACTCCACTCATTATTAATTAGTTTTGAGATAGAAGTACATAAATTTTACCATTCTTGTTCGTAACAGAGATTTTTACTCTCAAGATAACAGTCTTCGTCCCTCATGTGTAGAGTAGTTTCATAAAGAGTTAAACTTGGAGGATTCTGGCCCAATAACTAGACATGTTTATGAGATTGACAGATAGATAACAATGTTTTTTTTTTTTTTTTGTCATAACTTCTCGAAAAAATAAAAAAAGTAAACAGTGATAGGTTAACCACAACATTTTTGTTACTTTTAACAACCTTTTATCATCACAATATTTTTTTAATAGATATTTACACACCTGACTGTCACGTTGTGTAATATATGGATGGAGTTTTGTCACGTAGTCAGTGTCATCAACTTGTAGTAACGAGTCCACCTAAAATGATTTAATGCGCGTAGATTTATGTCAATTTCCATGGCCTTTAAACTACACCTACCATCTCAATTTTATTACTTCCGATATTTTAATAATATTGATTTGATTATCATGCTACATTCCAAATTTTGAATTTTCAAGAAATTTAAACAGCACTAGACACATGATGTGTAATAAAACAAGGAATAACTCGTTGTTTACATTCCAAAATTCAAATTTAAACAGCATTAAACGCATGATGTGTAATTAAACAAGGAATAGAAGTGGAAGATATTGACAATTTTTTTTACTAGTTGACAATAACATATATTTTGAAATATCCTAAAAATTAAAAGCATGGCACTTTTAGTGAGAACTGGGGGCTATATCAAGAAGAATATGTTTAAATTGGGGGTTATAAATTTTATGATACAAGGTGCCCAAAATAAAATTTCAAAGTGGAAAGCAACTTGTTCAGTAATTAACAATGAAAAATGATACATTCATTTTCGCAATTTGCTCTTTTATTTTAAACATAATTTTTTTTTCAAGAAAGAAATTAAATAAAATAAATTATTTTGAAAGTGAATTTATTGTTTCCTTAACAAAGTGTCTTCTGAATTTCCGGATGAGACCCATCAAAATTAATGTCGACCTACCTTAGATTTATGACATATTGAAGAAGATAACTGAAGTTAAGTCAACTGTCCAATGGCTTCCCGTCTTTCTGTTGATGTTGTAAACAAGCACAAATCAATCAACCACAACTCGGCCTTTCACGTTATGGACACATATCAGAGCGAACAATAAATGTTTCGCCTTGTGGACTATGCGAATCTAGCCCCATGCATAAAGACATTTCTGGTGATCTTCCCTCTATCATTCAATGTCTTTGTTCACAAGTTCCGACAAATAAATGGAGAATAATTTTAGCTTCGCATGTATACTATCATTCTTCGATGATCATTATTCTGAAAAGGGATAATTTCACATACCTCCCTTAAAGCTTGTCATAATTTCACCTACCTCTACTTAGGTTTTGAAAATTTTACATACACCCTAAGTTTTATAGTTTTCATAACCAAAAATTCCATTTTAATGATGTAACCTGTAAACAACAACCAAATATCCTAAAGTGTTTTCACATACCTCCCATAATTGTTTTTAAAAACAATAAACAAGTATAAAAAAAAAAAGTAAAGAGACCCTAAAGTTAAAGTTTTTTTACCCTCTAATAGGGCCTCCCTAATTATTTATGCATGTTTTTAATTATTAAATTTGTCATCTCTTTATTACTAATATACATGTTTACAAGATTTTGATAGATAAAGTGATTTATTTAGATTGGTTAGATAACTTAATTTTGAAGAATAAAATATGGTGGAGATTGAAAATTTGGTGTAATAGTAGGCGTACTGTGACATTTTTATAGACCAAATAATTTATTTTTCTAACGTTTATTCTTTCTTTTTCAAAAGCAATTTATGGTATGTTAGGGTGTTTAGTTGGTGTTTTTGGATTACTTATCAAAATGAATATTTTTGTTACAAAATATATAAGCACATTGGATGTAACTGTAATTTTTAAAATCTGAGAGGAGATAGATGCAATTATGGCAAACCTCAGGGGAGATATATGAAATTATCCCTTCTATAAAATGAATATTTTTTGTTACAAAAAATATAAGCACAGGGGATGTAACTGTAATTTTGAAAACTTCAGAGGAGGTAGATGCAATTATGGCAAACCTGAGGGGAGATATATGAAATTATCCCTTCTATAATTTCTGAGAAAACAGAAAATGTCACACACAAAAAGTACAAGAAAAATTATACTCCATTACCATTGAACTAATTATTTTTTTATTTTTTGACTGTTTCAAAATATTTTTTGGTATTTATTAAATCAAAACATAAATGCTTTTAATGAGACTGAAGAAATATATGTTTAAATTACGGGATCATATAAATTTTATGATACAAGACGTCCAAAATAAAATTTCAAAGTGGAAAGCGATTTGTTCGGAAATTAACAATACAAAATGATATATTGATTTTCGAAATAGGCTCTTTTATTTTTTGTCCCTTTGGGGACATCCAATAAAATTGGAACGATACAGAGGCTCTTTTATTTTAAACATAAATTTTTCCCGAGAAAGAAATTAAATCAAATAAACTGTTTTGAGAGTAAATTTATGGTTTCCTTAACAAAGTGTCTTCTGAATTTTCAGATGAGACCCATTAAAATTAATGTCTACCTACCTTGGATTTATAGCGTGTAGAAGACAACTAAATCAAGTCAACTGTCCAATGGCTTCCCGTCTTCTTTTGTGGTCAATCTTAGTTAACAAGCACAAATCAATCAACCACAACTCGTCGTCCACATTATGAACAGTAATATGAGAGTAAACAAGAAATGTCCTCCTTGATATGTGCTAGTCTAGCCCCATGCATAAGGACATTTCCAGTGATCTTCCCTCCTTTTATCGTTTAATGTTTTTGCGAATAATCATGTGGTTGTCTTTATTCAAGATTTGAGTTTTGAAGAGTAAAAGGAAAAATGATTGAATAACTATCACCATGACCACACTTCCTAAATGTTGAAATACAAAAAACGATAAACATTTTGGAACAAAGGAGGAATTGTAGTTTTGATTTCAAAATTTTCAAAATCTGGACATTAGAATGAAGTATTCCCGGAGTTTGAACGATAACAAATTCGATTGCTGTTGTTTTCCATTTTGATCAAAAATAAAATATTGACAGAATTCACCAATTGCTAAAAGTCAAAGTCACATTAATCGATGATAAAATAAAATATAATTGCATTTTTAGTTTCCCACGCTTGCATATTCGATTCAGTCTGATCAGTGTTGGCAAATTATTTTCCTCTTAGGTCCCTTTTTCCAGCAAGTCACATCCATCAGTTAATGAAATAAAGATGCACTACTTCTTATCCCAAAGCATTTAATTTCTTCTTTCGTCCCTTTTGCTGAACTTCAAGCCTTATGAAGAGATGAATGAAATTAATTCGACAGATATCTCTTGTAAAAAAAAGAAACCACTTCTAGTTCAAATTTTAATCTGGCTCTCTTTTTATCTTCAAAATGTGTGAATCGAAGAAGTGTTTTAAGGTGATGCAAAATAATTATTCTTTTGTCCTTACAAGGATTTCATTTTCATATGTAGTTTTCGTTTATATAATACTCAATATTGCATCAAAATTTTCCTTCTTCTGAACTTCTGATTGGATGCGTTGTTAGCGTTCCCTCATTCTCGAAAGAAGTTTAACACGAAGACAAATCTGATTCGGGCCATGCAATTTGATAGCTCAAAATGAAAAATATGTGTACATGTTCAGGTAGAAAGGGTGCAAATGCAGTATTTTTGAATCCATGAAGTTCAAACTATTTAGTATTTTAATGATTATATCTTTCATTAAAAATAAATATTTTGACAAAATTTTATGACGACTCTATTAGAGTTTTTGGTAATAAACCTTTTATAATACTATTTTTTACCTCATGCTATTTGCTTTCCCCCGGGGGGGGGGGGGGGGGGGGCCCAAAAAAAAAAACAGTCTGATTCTATTGAAGTTTACCATAAGCTTTACAATGATGTATGTTGGTTTATTAGAATATAACTATTGCCTTTTCCTTTTTCTTTTGCAAGCTAAAGATTTTCAGCAAAATATAACTTTTTTTTTTTCATGATCAGAATCAAAAGCTTACACCAGGAGAAAAAGCCTCCGCAACATTGGTTATCAATTAGTTATTATGTTAGATTGGAGAAATTATCTTTAGGTAGATATTTTGTTATTACTTTTCTCAAGTTCTCTATCAAAGCATGCTTCTTGTTTACTTCACGAAATATATTGAGACAGATGAAAACCTTTTTGGTGCACTGATATGGTAATTGAAAGAGAGTCCTTGCCTTGGGATAAGACCGATCAAACTTTTGCTCCACGTTAAATTTGCAGTTTTTTTCAGATTACCATAAAAACAGATTAAATAAGAAGACAGCTAAAAGTTTAGTCAACTTCCTTTATGTCAAGTGGAAAACAATTTTTTTTTTTTAATCAAACTTATATTATTACAATTGGAGGAAGAGGAATGGTGCTTGATAGGATTCTAACCCTGACCTCTTGGTCGAGTCGTAAAACTCTAATCGCTCGAACTTTTATTCGTTTCTTTAAAAACAATTTTAGTGTCTCGCAAGCTGTCCCTCTCATTTTGCCCTTTCTTGGAAAATAAGATCCAATCAACTTCAAAGTCAATTGCTCACACTTGACTTAGTATTAGAGATCTCAGGAGGAACGCTATAATCTTTTCCTAAATTCGCCGTATTGAACACTTAGACAGAATAGAGAATTATGACACTTCCATACGAACTATAATGACCCTTTAGGTTTTGGTAGAAAAATAGTAAGTTTTAGCAAAAAATTATCATGTTTTATCAAAATTTGCTATTTTTTTAACCTTCAGCAGCAGCAGCAGATGATTTTCCCTTCTATGCATCTTCTCTTCCTTGATCATTTATTTATTTATTTCAAAACAAGTATGAGAACTAATCAAGTTCGTCTTGGCATGTATTCTGTTATTATCGAAGATAAACATATTTTCAATTCCATTTTGCTAGAGCAAATGATTTATTCCAAATTTTATTGATAGTTCAACCCACCGTAGCACTCAACTACAAGAAAATTCATAATAGTTAATCAAATGACAAACACAAATACGACAATTTTTTTTCTAAATTCTTGCAATGGCAAAGAAATAAGTTACACTTGCCAAGATATTTTTGTCATTATTCAAATTCCATGAATTTTTCTTATTCACATACTAATTTGGTTACCAGCTAAGAGCAAATGACGTGTTCCAAGGACTAATAGAGCAATAATGAGAAAGGAAAATGACTGAAATTCCTCTCAGCGGGACAACCCTTTTTTTTTTTTTTATTTGAGGAAGACACTGTGAATCAAAAAAATTTTTGTATTATACATCCATCAACCCTACTATTTCTCCACTTCTTCACTTAACTAATTGTGCATCGATGTCATAGAATTTGCTACGAATCCGTAACATGACTCGTGAAGAGGTTTCATGGCATTTGACCCTAAGAAGGAGAAAAAAAAATACACAAAGTGTATCTCACATTTCGCATTTTTTATTTTTTTATCACTAACTTTTAAGCAATGCATTTATATCCCTTATAAAACCAAAATCCACCAATGTAGTCCCAAACCACGATTCTAACACTTTTTAACCGAAAACGCATCGCCACAGTTCGAAATTTAATGTGTCTGAAAATGTACTGCATTAATATTATTACAACAATTTTTTGAAAAACAAACCGTCCAAAATAGTACAAATTATCTTTACAAGAGTGGATTTGAGTTCTCGTGATATATGCAATGAGAACTCCCTAAAATTTAAAATTTTAATATAAGATGAAATGTTAACGTTGATTATCTAAGCATACTTGCATAGAAAAAAAAAATTCTTCAGTTCTAAAAGTTGATATAAAAATTTTAGGAAAACTTCAATACCATTTCTGTGGGCCGAGCAAGTGATTGGCTCACATTGATCCCGCCTTTTTGCATGATTTTAATATCACTACTATTGCGACTTAGAACACGACATGCTAAGATGCGAAGATCTCCAATGCTGCCTTAGTGGAATAGCAAAATCAAATTTAAAATTTAGAGTCGCTTAGTTTAATTTCAGGAATACCTTGAATACAACATTGTTCTTATATTATGTTTTAGACTGCTTTCTTCTCAACTACTTTTTTTTTTTAAACTTACTTTTGATTTCTGATTTTGAAAAATCCATTTTGTTATATCTTTAAGTATAGGCTGATTTTTCTAAAGCTAAAATCAGAAATAGTTGTTAAGAATAGCTGTACTCAAAACTAGAATGATTCATTTGAAATTTTGGCCGCGTTCTTAAAACTGAATAAAGCTCTATTACTAAATAGAAGTAAACTAAGTCCTTGAGTTCCAAATAAATATTTGGTGATGCTCATAAAATTTTTGGAAATACAATTGAAAAAGAAAGAAATAATTGCTGTACTGGCATCATCGAGCTTTAATTGATGCATTTAAAAGCAAATAGAAAACATTGGTTATTGTCCTTTACGTATCTTCTAAAAAACTGTATAAACATATCTGCATGTTGTGAGTGCGGGAAAAAGTAAAATAGAAATGATTATAACTTGTTGCATAATCACAGGTTAGTGATAGTTAATTGTTAGAAAGTTAATTTTTTCAAAATATTCCTTACAAAGGTATTCCAATCATATTTTTTATGTCTTCATTATTTTTTTATCTCATAACATTACATCTCAAAAAGTGTTGCAATAATATCTCACAAAAATGCTTTGAGTGTGATTGGAAGTCTAACTGTTCACTTGGGTGAGGTGAGTGAAAAGTTGTGATTCTAGTGTAATGACCTGGAGCTATGATACAGAGAATTAACTAAGTAGAGAAAAGAAGATAGAGCAACCATAGGGAGCTGCGGGAGCAAATCCCTATTAGCTGGCCTAGCAAAGTTGTTAGAGTTAGTGAGAAGGGTAGTTAGTAGTTAGTAGTGGAGAAATGATAACTGTTTCATTCATCTTCTCTACATAAGGAAGTGTAGTTGTAGAAAACAGTTATGATGTTGATGTATCCAGATATTCTGAATTCTTCTTCTTCTCAATAATAATCTTTCCTCTTCTATTCAACTCTCTGTTTCTCCTCCTTACCCCATTCGTTCTCTCATCTTCCTTCTCACTTATCTCTTACAAGTGGTATCAGAGCTTCAGATCCTTGGAACTAGCAATATTTGAGGTGAGATTAATGGCTGGAGGGACTCGTTTGAAGGTTCTAGAGGAACATATTAGGAAACAAGATATCAAAATTCAGGGTATCTTGGATTCTCAATTAGCTGATTGCAATCTGTTCAAAGAAAGGTTGAATTCCCATCAGGCTAAAATGAAGGCTTCCATGGAATCCATGAATGCTGATCTAAAGTCATTTATCGCAGCCATGACCAATCAATTCAATAATTTTGTATTAGGAGTTAATGGTGAAGGAAGCCTACTGGGAAATCCAAGCAGGTCTAATGAAAGAAACACAAGCAATTGAGGTGGCCAGAATCAAGTTCTAAAAAATGTAGAAGGAGTGACAGATCCAGAATGAAACAATTTCCCCATTGGGTTACCCAAATTAGACTCCCTTTATTTCAGAGGAAAGAATCCTAGGGAATGGGTACGAAAATGTGAGAAATTCTTTCAGTTGTATCAGATTTGTGAGGATCAGCAGGTTGATTTGGCAGAACTGCAGTTGTGATGATTAAAGTGCCAGCATTGTCCGAGCCTTATTTCATAAGCAGTTTCTTGAGCAGATTACAAGAAGAAATTAAGGCTACGGTGAAAATGCATAAACCAGTAACTTTACAGGAGGCATTTGAGATAGCAAGATGGAATGAATATCAATTGGAGGTGATCAGTAAAAGAAACAAAGGAATTTTCAAAAAATTTCCCTCTTATACTGTTGGGGTTTCAAAATTCCCTAACACTATAAAAGGAAGTGGAAGAGAAGGCAAGAGTATGAAGAAAACCAAAGAAGGAGGGAGTAATAAAGTAGAGAACCCAATATTCAAGAAAATATCCCCTAATGAAATTCATTTTAGGAGGCAGCACAATTTATGTTTCAAATGTGGGAAAAAATTTGGTCCTGGCCACATTTGTAAGAATAAAATGGTACACATACTATTGGTAGATGATCTTGAATGGAGCAAAGCAGAAGCTAGCATGACAGAGGATGAAGAAATAATTGAGTATGAAGGAATAAGAAAGGAGAATGATACAGTCATTTTGCTTGCATACAATGACTGGAGAACTAACCTCTAGTACCATAAAGATGAAAGGAAATTACAGTGATCAGGAGATTTCTATATTAATGGATGGGGGCAGTACTCATTGTTTCATCAGACCAGCAGTAGCTCAATTCTTACCTGAAAAGGTTAAGAACCATCATCCATTCAGGGTAAAGATTGCAGATAGGAAGGAGTTATACTGTAGCAAGTGGATCCCAAGAATGTATTGGAGTATGCAAGGCCACAGCTTTGAACATGATGTTTTTGTGATTGAGCTGGAACTATATGACATGATTTTAGGGGTATATTGGATGAGGCATTATAGCCCCATGACTTTCAATTTCAAGAAGCCAAAGTTAACATTCAAGAAGGAGGGCCAACAAATTACACTGCAAGGAGATTCTGAAAAGATATGGCTACAGGTGAAACAAAAGCAACTGATTCCAGAAGTGGAGAAGGGAGTCACTCAACCACTGCAACAATCGTTCATGGTAAACTCACAAATGGTTCAGGTATCTACTATTCCAAATTCTTTATCCCATTTGTTAGATCAATATAAGGAACTTTTCTGTGAACCAAAAAACTTACCACCCCAGAGAAAATTAGACTATCATATTGAGCTGAAACCTGATGCAAGACCTTTTAAGATCACTCCATATAGGCATCCCCATAAACAGAAAACAGAAATAGAAAATCAAATCAAAGACATGTTAAATAATGGAGTGATTAGACCTAGCCATAGCCCTTATGCTTCCCTTGCTCTTTTTTTGAAGAAAAAGGGTGGAAATTGGAGGCTTTGTATTGACTACAGACAACCAAATAGTCTTATAGTTAAAGACAAATTTCCTATTCCCTTGATTGATGATTTGTTGAACGAGTTACATGGGGCCAAGATATTTTCTAAACTAGACATAAGAGCTGGATATCATCAAATTCCTATAACCTAGAAGATATTTCAAAAACTGCCTTTAGAACTCACCTAGAATTGTACGAATTTTTAGTGATGCCCTTTGGGCTCACTAATGCACCAGCCACATTTCAAACTATTATGAACTCAATCTTTGAATCATATCTTAGAAAGTTCGTCCTTGTTTTTTTCGATAATATCCTAATTTATAGCAATAATATGTCAGAACACCTATCTCATCTATCCTTGGTTTTTGAAAAACTCAAAACCCATTCCTTATTTGTCAAATTATCCAAATGTTTCTTTGGTCAAGATAAGGTAGAGTATTTGGGTTATGTAGTAACTGGAGCAGGTGTGATGGCTGATCCTACAAAGATTGAAGTTATGGTGAATTAGCCCAACCCTAACAATGTGAAATCATTAAGGGATTTTTTGGGATTAACTGATTATTATAGAAGGTTTGTAAAAGGGTATGAAAGACTAGTTTAACCTTTGAATGACCTTCTCAAGAAGAACACATTTGAATAGAGTGAAGTGGCTCAAGAGGCTTTCCAACAGTTGAAGGATGCTATGAGTAATATACCTGTATTAGCTCTACCTGATTTTTCCAAACATTTATCTTGAAAACTGATGTTAGTTATCACACCATTGGGGCTGTTCTTATGCAGCAAGGCCACCCCATTACCTACATGAGTCAAACATTAGGATAGAAAAATCAGGCCTTGTCAACTTATGAGAAAGAATTGTTCACTTATCACAACTATCACCAAGTGGAGACATTATCTAATGGGTTCTCATTTCATCATAAAGACAGATCAAGAAAGCTTAAAGTATTTGATAGAGCAGAAGATAACCACGACACTCCAATAGAAATGGTTGTTCAGATTGGTAGGATTGAATTACGAAATACAATACAAAAGGGGAAAAGATAATGTGGTTCTAGATGCTCTATCTAGGAAAAGGGACCAAGAACAGGAAGAGATGGGGGAAGTGCATGCTATGTCGATAATCAAACTTGTTTCAAAAGTTAAGGTGATAGATAGTTACAAGAAAGATGAAAAAGTAAAGAAATTACTGAGTGCTCTAGTAGTGGGGAATGTCACCTTAACTGATTATTCGTACAACAATGGTATCATTAAATATAAAGGGAGAATTCTAATTGGCTCCCAAACTGATCTCAGGCAACAACTGATAGCTTGTATGCATGAGTTAGTGATTGGGGGTCATTTAGGGATTATGGGAACTTATCAGAGACTAAAAAACTATTTTGCTTGGCCTGGGATGAAGAGTGAAGAGGAAGAATTTGTGCAAAATCGTGACACATGCAAGAGGTGCAAGGGTGAGCTATCCTGGTCTATTACAACCCCTCATTGTACTAGAACAAGTGTGGCAACATATATCTATAGATTTCATTGAGGGACTTCCCAAATCCTTGGGGTCAGATGTCATATATGCAGTCGTAGATAGGTTCACCAAGTATGCACATTTCATTCCTCTAAGCTCGCACTACATAGCAAAAGGAGTTGCCCAAGTTTTCTTCGACAACATTTTCAAATTACATGGACTGCCCAAGTCTATAGTTTTAGACAGAGACAAGGTTTTCACAAGTATATTTTGGCAAGAGTTGTTCAACCAAATGGGAACTAATCTGAACATGTCTGGCTCTTATCACCCTCAATCAGATGGCCAGACTGAGAGGGTGAACAGGTGTGTGGAAACTTACTTAAGAGCCATGTGCATGCAACAACTAAGAAGATAGAAGAAGTACCTAGCTACTGCGAAGTGGTGGTATAACACCAACTTCGATTCTGCTTTACAAATGACACCCTTCCAAGCTCTGTATGGGTACAAACCATCACAGTTAGGCTTGGACCCTAATTGCAGTAGAGTTGCAGCAATAGAAGATTGGTTGAGGGAGAGAGTAAATTGGAATGTTATGCTCAAAGATAACTTGATACAAGCCTAGAATAGAATGAAGCAAAATGTAGATAAGAAGAGAACTGACAGAAGCTTTCAAGAAGGAGATTGGGTGTATCTCAAGATCCAGCCCTACAGACAATCTTCCTTAGCTTTAAGAAAGAATTTAAAGCTAACAACTAAATATTATGGGCCTTTCCAAGTTGAACAGAAGATTGGATCAGTTGCCTATAAGCTCAAGTTGCCTATGGGAACTACAATACACCCCATTTTTCATGTGTCCTTGCTAAAAAAGTCACCTAAGGGTGCACTTACAAGTAAGGAGTTACCTCAGATAGATGAAGATGGAGTGTTTTCTGTAGCACCTAAAGCTATTGTTGACAGAAGAACCATAGTCAGAAGTGGTAAAGTTGATCAGGTTTTAATTAGTTGGAAGAATCTGGGTAGAGAAGATGCTACTTAGGAGGATTGGTTTGTCATTAAAACTCAATTTCCCTCCTTCAATCCTATAGACTAGGATTATTTTAAGAGGGGAGCATTGTAACGACCTGGAGCTATGATACAGAGAATTAACTAAATAGAGAAAAGAAGATTGAGCAACCATGGGGAGCTACGAGAACAAATCCCTAGTAGCTGACCTAGCAAAGTTGTTAGAGTTAGTTAGAAGGGTAGTTAGTAGTTAATACTGGAGAAATGATAACTGTTTCATTCATCTTCTCTATATAAGGAAGTGTAGTTGTAAAAAACAGTTATGATGTTGATGTATCCAGATATTCTGAATTCTTCTTCTTCTCAATAATAATCTTTCCTCTTCTATTCAACTCTCTATTTCTCTTCCTTACCCCATTCGTTCTCTTATCTTCCTTTTCACTTATCTCTTACACCTAGATTGTCAGTAAAATTCATATTGATATAACCCTTCAACGACTTATGTATTGGGAATATGAGTAATGGGTCAAATATGATGGACTCCTAATTGTGTGGATGTTGTACGTGGTAGGCGAAATGTATGAAATTCAGAGAAATGCTAGTTAATGAGTGAAGATTCAAATTCCCTATAACTACAGTTCGCATTTTGTTCTTTCCATGGCCAAATTTAATTTTAGATGCATTGCACTCGGAACCATTTTAATGGGGTCCTTAATTGTGATAGCTAACAGTGAAAAGATTCTTGGTTTTCCTCTTTTATGGATTAATAATCTTCAGAAGCCTTTAATTTTTCTATTTAATTCAGAGTAGAATTTCAGCCTAAACATTAACCCTAACAAATTATTATGAGGTTTGGCCATTTGCAAGTACGCATTCGTTGACAATGATAATTACGACCACATGCGTACAATGAACCTCAGGAAAGTTCAGAGCAAGGTGGAAAACTTAGGACTTACAAGTCAATGGCATGAAACATGAATTGGGTCAGTCTAAAAATGATAAACTTGGATTAAATCCGATGTCAAGTAGATTTACTTAATTCAGAATAGACAAAGTTGGTTTTAACTGAGATCTTGGAAAGTATTTAGTTTAATTATTTTATGTTCAAATATCTATAATTCTTTTTATGAAGTTGTATTTATTATGCAAAGTGATAATAAGTACTTTGAAAAGCAAGAACATTTTGGTCATTCATCTTTATTTTTTTTTATTTGCATAACTTTTTTGGTTTGGTATACACATCCAGTTGAACAATTGATTTTTATAAAATTATTTTAGAATTTTCTCTAAATATATTTTTCTATTGCTTTTTTTATATTCCTAACTACATTTTTTTTTATGTAATATACATCATATTCCAAAAAGTGCTATATTATTATGCTTTCAAAAAAATATTACCAAAAAAGTGAATCCAAACTGAGCAAGTCTCCTAACTGTTTCATATTTAATAAGGTTAACTTTAGAAACCTCCCACATGTTTCTAATAGTTGCAGAGACCCCTCCTCATATTTTAAAAATATCATTTACCTCTTCTGCGATTTCTTTTTAAATAATGAAACAAATCCATGAGTAAAAGTATTTCAAAACCACCCTTTTTGATTAATTGAAACACCTCTTGCTAATTGATTCTTTTTATTTTGGTGTTGAAACTAGAAATATATTTTATAGCAAAAGTGCACTTATCTTATTTCCATTTCAATAATATTTTGGGTAAAATAATCTTAGACTCGATTTTATGGTGTTATATTACTTTAGAACTAGTTTTGAGAATAAGAAAATTTGACGGTTTTGACTTGGCTACTATACTTAGTTTTTGTAGGCATTAGCTAGAGTTCATTTTATTAGAACAAATAAATTTTATATGAAGAATTTATTTATAAAAAAGGAATTAAGATTGGAAAGTGAAAATTGAAAAAAAAATTCTATAAGTAGTTTGTATTATTTGGAAAGAATTTCTTTAAATTTGTGTTTTTGGTTTGTTCTATACTAAAAATTTTGGTTTAGAATTTTGTGAAGGTTGTTGTTGTGACTTCACCATGCCCACTGAATAAAGTGATAGTTTCAAAATGTGAGGTGAGGTGAGGTGAGGTCTCTTCATATTATACGTATTTACTATTACACAAAACTTTTTCATGTCCTTTTTTTTTTTTAAAACAAAACTAGGTAATATTATTAAAAACGTAGATTACATCATTTCCTATGTTTTGAATTATGTAATTATGAACATCTTACTACATGACAGTAATACTTAGCCAAGTTAATTAATTGTAGCTTTGAATTAGAACAACACTCCTGTCAAAAGCCTTAGAAGCCTTAGGCTAGACCTAGTTGTAGAAAGAGCAATGTATTCGGCTTGGGTGGCCTCTATTTAACTTTGGGCCGAATCTTGATATCCATTTTACATTTACCAAATTTCTTGACGCTATTGAAGATCCTTTTAGACATGATACCTTATTTCTTTGTGATTGTCACCGTCCAACTTGGCATCTCACTGGTAATTTTTCCCCGTATATGCAGGCATCCCAAAAAATTATGTATAGATTGGAATTGTTTTTTAACTCTTAAAAATTACGAGAAGGTAATAATTGAACGCTTAATAGAAGACTTTACCTACCATACTGTTGTCAAAAGTATAATACATTTTTAATTAGTAAGTTCTCGAAAATTTTTCAAAATTAGTCTTACATTGCGGAATACACGGTTCTTTCAAATAATTATCATTTAGTAGTGGAGAATTGTAAACATCTTATCTTGTCATTTGTGTGTAAATTCTCCCAATCTGGGGCGACGGTCACCTATAGTAACTAATCACTGCGAGTTATTTGGATCCGTCTTTTGTGAAGTTAGGTTCGGAAGTCATTGAAATTTCTTAATGAAGTTAGTTGATTTATTTTATTATTGGAGTTTGAATATATAATTTTATTACGTATTTTGATTGTATATTGTAATTTTATCATTTTTTTTATAGTTCTGGCACATTCATGTAATCTAATTTATGTCAGCAAGGGTACTAAAGGAACCTAGCAAAGTGAAAAACGAGTACAAAACCAAATTCAATCCGACAAGTCCCAAGCCTACTACCAAGACAGTAACTCGGTACTGAAATAACATTATCTAAGTCTTTTCCACTTCTAACTCCTAAGATAATTTTATGAACGGTATAACATTTACTTTTTTTTTTTAAATAAAAGAATCAATAGTGGGACTCTACCTACCCTTTGATGATTCAAATCCGAGACCCATAGATCTCAGGTGAAGTCTCTTAACAAATAAGTTTCGCTTTGTTGTCATGGTATAACATTTACTTATTTGGTCTAAAAAATAAAAAGAAAAAACAAATGAAATCTTCCCCAAGCTCTTAGGGGAACGACACGTGAATTTGTTGCTAGTTGCTTCTTAAAATTCTCCCTTTCTGAATCTGGAACTCTTCCAGTGTAGAAAAGATAAAAACACCAAAATATTGCCACAGAATAAAGAGCGACGTTAATGACTGGAGATGATACCACAGCATAAACACCAGACACAAAAGCTATCAGCATTGCCGTCAAGGAAACTATAATACAGTTCTTGGTATCAGCATTTAGCATTGCCTGCGTAAGATAGCCTTTCGCGGCTTGCAACTTAAATTGCAGCAAGACTGCTGCTGCAGAGACTGCAAAGGCTAACGAATCTGACACCGTAAAAATGATAAAAGAGGCCTTGTGGTCTAGTACTGCCATGCCTTCTTTATGACCCTCGCTGCTCTCATAGCCACCTGGAATGGCCAAACCAGCTGCAAATGTGACTGTTACTATGAGTGTAGCAATAATCAAATAATTGCCGTTTTCTATCTATCTTCAAGTTCTTTTCTTGATCGCTTTTGAATACTTCTATCCGTTCGGTAGTAACAATTCGAAATCCAGTGGTATCTTCCAACTCAGCCTTGATCATATTCTAGAATGATATAAGAATGGAAAAATGGGTCACAATTGAAATTTGATGAACCACAGGACAGAATTTACTGAACATGCTAAATTGAATTCAAGAATTCACGCCATAAATTTTCATTGCTCAAATCCCTTAAATCAGGTAATGAGCATCAACTCCCTCAGTTTTTGTTACTCAAACAATTTTCCACTTCTGCACTTTCAAATCAAAGTGAAGGGCCAAAATGTTCAAGTGAAGGAAATGTTGGTCTTCTCAAGTGGTAGACTAAGATATAACACACAACACGCAATTATTTAATGGCTATTTATTAGCAAAACTATGCAATGCAAAGTGGGATATTAAAGCACCATAAACAACTATAGTATTTAAACACGAACTTAGACAACAATTAAATTCTCAAAATGATTTATAACTTACCTTACTTCTTACAAATGCTCTTGAGGCCTATACAGTCGCATTAGGAAGACTCTAGAGAACTACGAAAGGGAGATGGTACGTTAAAAATTCCTAAAGCTATCTACAGAGTAACTATCTTTATGTGTTTAGCGGAGTTGAGAAAAATTTAGAAAGAATTTTTATTACTTTTTAAATCTAGAGTGTTGTTGGTATCATTCTAACAAAAAAAACAGAGCAGTACTTTGCAATAATATATGTTACACGTTTTCAAATCTAGCCATTCTAATATCTTTTAATTAATTTAAATAAGCAAATGATTACAAATTTTAGCAAAACAGAAGATGCCTAAAAAATGATTATCCATATCTTAATTTAATCTATTAAGTGATGTTTTGACGAAATGCTTTTTCAATTCGAGAATGATATTTCAAAGTTGCCTATTAAATGGAACAAAACTGTCACCTGTAAACATTATGAGACAATTCTTAGAATAAAGCAGCCAAATTTAGCATAAGAGAAGATAAAAATTTGAAAAGTTCATTGGAAAATTGACGCGGTTGTTATATTTTAGTAGCCAACTATGGACATTAATGCCGATTGTTGGTATGGCAATGATGGATGTAAAACTGGAACTCCAATTTAATCTAATTTCAGAAAAATCAAAAAAAGAAAATTTGAAAATATCCCTGTGCTACAGAAAATCTTCCTGCGAATTTGGCTCTAAATTTGTCGGTAAGTAATTGTTTAAATCCCCTGAACGTCAACTTAAAGTTTTTTTCTTAAAAAATTTTAATAAATCGCCTCAACAATGAAACTGAAATAATGGATCTCATGCATTTCTCTCATGCTTTTTTCACCATCTCTATCTTGGATGAATTTAAGTTGGAATGATATAAGAAATTAGCTTTATAAATTTAAATGGATTTGTATTTATGTGTGAATTTGTGTGATAAAATTGATTCGTCTTGTAGAGAACAGTAAAATATCCTTACCTTTCTCTCTTGGTCCTCAGGCACAGCATCTAATATTTGGTCTAGGGGAGACAAGTCATACCGGTTGAAGACCTTCTTATCCAAATCCGGTTGGCAATAGACTTGTCTGCTGACAGAAGTAAACTTACACTTTCTTGATGGCCAAAACTTGCGGCAAAGTGTAGTGCAGTGTGTCCGTGCACATCCACCGCTTTGGTAAGTTTTGGCAACTTCGCCAATATTAGTTTCATGCATTCTGTGGGATTATCAAAACTGCTTGTGAAAATGCCAACTTTAATATCTAAGCAATGGCAATTGTTCTTGAGTAATATTTAAAATCATTCTCTAAACTCATTTTCCAACCATCTTTTTATATTCATAATATCTCACATACATCACATTGCAAAAAGAATTTTAGTATTATTCGTCAATTATGTTCCTTTAAAGAATATAATTTATTGGCAAAATCATGCAAAATTATAATTCTCCATAAACTCAATTGTGGAGTTAATTACAGAGGAGATTATACATATCTAACCTTGGAGTAAGAATTGGTGATATTTATACCGTGAATTTTACGTTAGTGGAATTTCATTAAACATATTGTGAATTGTTGAATATAACAGAATCTA
This sequence comes from Mitragyna speciosa, assembly GCA_024721245.1. Lineage (NCBI taxonomy): Eukaryota > Viridiplantae > Streptophyta > Magnoliopsida > Gentianales > Rubiaceae > Mitragyna > Mitragyna speciosa. The sequence goes on from CM045570.1 coordinate 8,043,740, forward strand.
CAGCATCAAGCTTATCAAAAACTAATTGATAAAACAAGCGTTGAAAATTAATTAATAATACCTACACCAAACAAGAAGTGCTATTGAAGCTTATCACACTCAATAAATTGTTTCAACCAATTCAAAACTCGGATGACTCGTGAAAAAGATGATCATAAAACAAATCTCTTGAGGCAGAAAATCGATCCTAAAATCAAGTAAAAATAGACAGCATATAATAATTGTTAAAGGTTAATAAAAATGAAGGAAATTCGATGTAATTTATCTAAACACACCTTCAAAATTATAAATTGCAGCAGGATGCAAGGCTGTTCTAACTCTAGGGCCCCGATAAGAAGATGACCTACAATTCTCCAAAACAAGTTTTGTGGTGCCATAGTATCCCCTCTCAACTGCAAGGTAAAGTGGGCTTTCTCTAGGCCAATTCTGGGGGTATGAAAACTCAGGATCATTTTTCACCAACAATTCAACAATTTCATAACTATTGCTTACTACAGCCAATTGCAAGGCTGTATCACCATTTTTATTAACCATCCTTGCGATCTTCTTGGAGCACAGCATCTTCTTGAATGCTCCAACACCATATCTCTCATTCTTTTTACCATGTTTTTCGCAATAAATGAGTCCTCGTACAATGCCAGAATGTCGTTTTTTGGCAGCTATGTGAAGTGCAGTCTCACCTTTTGCATTCACTCTATTTAGTAAAGAATGGTTTAGATCTAGGATTTGTTCAACTGCAAATGAAGAGTCGTAGAATTGGGCTAATACATGAAGGACGGTATATTTGTTTGGCATCATTTGGGAATCGAGTATGTCTGCGTATTGCTGGATGATTTCCATATTGCCCGACTTGGCAGCTTTGTATAACAGAGGATCCATTGGCCTTAATTTTTCCAGCTGATAAAAGTATAATCTTCCTTGGACAATTTTATAGCAAGTAATCTCCTCTTCAGTGTCAGGGACGTATTGGCTTTTGCAACTTGCAAGGAAGGAACAAAGCAAGCCATGAGATTTTACTGTCGACCGCCCAGTCTTGTGTCTCCATTCTCCGTTCTTATCTGTCGGCCATATAGTACAAACAAGAATTTGAGTAAATTAACGTATGTGATGTAAGAAAATAATGTAATATAATTTATGTAGTTTTCATTTAACTAATAAACAATAAAGTGCATGATTGAATTTTTTAGACATTTTGGTATAGGAAAGGAATTCTTATTTGCCTCATTATCGATCTAACACCGAGATGCAGAGTATTCCAAAATAATTACAGACTCTAATACCACTTGTTGGAGAAAAAAATTCGAGAAAGTTTGCTAGGCACAATATATAAGTTAGAAAGTTTAAGTTAGTTAGACTTGGTTCCTTGTCTATATATTAAGCTCGCTTTCTTTCATTGTAAAAAGCAATGTAGGAAAACATTAACCTGTCCATGAACCACATTTTTTTATAGTTCTTCAGTTGGAAAGCTACAGAAAATTTCATTTCAACTTATTCTTTGGTCTTTTGTTGGGAGGTGGGGACCTTGACAATATATTTTCCAACTTGGACTTGATAGTCGTATTTCTGCGAAAATGTCTCATTTGCGGTAGACTGTTTTACATCTCTTTCATAACAAGCTCACTGAAACATTGTTGATAAACATAAGAAATCTGACAGCATTTCAATTTTTGATTTCTATCAAAAAACATCTTGACAGGCTTTTACTATTCTCCTTACGTCTTCACCAAGCATTCATATCTTTTTTTTTAAGTGATTTAAAGTTTGAAATATAAATTCCTCCACATATATATTAAGTTAATTGAGTAGTTTATACGTTATACTTTTTTTCTTTTTTGGGTGTTGAATTAATTGGAAATATCCCTGATTTTTTCTGCAAAAGTTCATATAGTCCATAAACAAAGAGAAACTTTATTAAGTTGTCCAAATAAATTAATTTAGCCCGTTTGCTGTAAAATTTAATTTACTGTTGAATGATCTATATATCCAAGCATTGAGCAACTTGATTTATGTTTGGGTACTAAAAGATCAGAAAGCTGTTGTCAAACAGCAAAAAGAAAAATATATAAGTTTCTAGTGTCATGACTATTTCATTTCTTCCAATTTGGAGATTCTTGCATTAGGTGTGAACTCCTTTCATGGCCTATTCCATATGAATTGGACCCCCTTCAGAGAATAAAATTGTTAAACCTTGGAGCAAACAAGCTTACGGGGTGAAGTGAACTATCAGGTTCTGAAAGTTTGATATGTTATGTTCTAATTATTGGACTAGAATTTGGATTGAAGAATTCTATTTTTAAGCATAAATGATTGCATACATTGGATCAGCATTACCATATTATGTTCCTGTTGGGTCCATTGGTTAATTAAACTACGATGCACTAATACAAGTACCAAAGCTTCTAATTATTGGACTAGAATTTGGATTGAAGAATTCTATTTTTAAGCATAGATGATTGCATACATTGGATCAGCATTACCATATTATTTTCCTGTTGGGTCCATTGGTTAATTAAACTAAGATGCACTAATACAAGTACCAAAGCATCTAGTTTCTTCTTGCACCTCATTGGCTGAACTTCAAGTCTTACGAAGAGAAGGATAATCTATCAAAAAAGAAAAGATAAAACAAAAGACATGGATGAAATTAATTGGACAAATATTTTATCCGACTTTCTTTCCACCTGAAGGTTTTAAATGCGTGAATAGAAGAAGTGTCTTAAATTGAGGTGATACAAAATAATTATTGTTTTGTCCCTACGAAGATTTCAATTTCATATGTATTTTTCGCTTGTATATATAATACTCAATATTGCATCAAGTTTTTTCCTTCTTTTGAACAGCTGATTGGATGCAATTTTAGTGTTTCGACGTTCTCACAAGAAGTTTAATCTGATTCCGACCAGGCAATTTGATAGCTCAAAATGAAAAATATTTGTTTACATGTGCAATAATTTTGAATCCTTGAAGGTTAAACTATTATAAACTTTTTGGGATTTTGCATTTTAGTGACAAATTTTTTACACAATATATATTTAAAATGTTATGATGACCAATTAGAGTTTTTGTTAATCATGTTTCTATGCGACTGAATTTTTATCTGATGCAAACAGCTTCTATTCCTTTTTTGTTGCACCTAATATTTTCGTTCCATTGAAGTTGACTGGAAGATTTACAATGGTATATGTGGGTCTCTGGTAATACGACCTTCACTTTTTTCCTTTTTCTATTTGCAAGCTAACTTATTGTTCTCTGACTGGGAGAATAGTAGGATTATTTTTCGCCTAAATTAAAGTCGTCACCAGTTTCCATACTTTTCGTATATATTTCAAATTTATATCCTCTTTATCAAAAATCCCTTCTTAGTACACCCTTTTCTCAACGATTTTCCAAACACTAATAACATGAAGACTATAAATGAAGATGGACCAGTGACCATATATGCTATCTGACTTTTTTGAGTGTCTCTATTGTAACTTCATTAAGTTCTTAGATTTTAAAAATTCTCTTTTAAGTCGATCTGATTATTCCGTTTTTTTTTTTCAAATTTTCCAACAAAGCATGCTTCTGGTTTGATTCATGAAAATGCTTTTTATGCATTAATATGGTAATTAAAAGTGAGTCCTTGGATTGGGATAAGATCCAATAAATTTATGTCACACAATAGATTTATGGTTTTTTCAAATTGTTATAAAAATAGTATAATAAGCAGACAGCTAAAGTCGTCGTCAACTTCCTTCATGTCAAGTGGAAAACAATCACTAGCTTTCCCATTTATTTTGCTGTCCTTCTTGGAAAATAAGCTCAAATCAACTTCTAAGTCAAGTCAATTGTTCACTCTTGACTTAGACATGTAACAACTTTCCTTTAATTCCCCGTATTGAACACTTAAACAGAGATGATTAGGACGTTCTTTTCTTGGTTACTTTTCATCATTACGGGATTTTCTCCTATATGCATCTTCTCTTCCTTTATAATTTATTTATTTCAAAGCAAATATCAAAATAAACAAATTGATCTTAGCATGCAATCTCTATTACAAGGGATAAATAATTTAGTTATGAATTTTATTGATATTTTGACCCTACTGTCTTGTATTACCTATATCCACTGATGGTAATTTAAGATTCCGTAAAATGGTGGGGCAAAAGCTTGCAAAAAATTGGGATGTGCGTTTGCAATCAATGGTGCTATTTTCTTTTCTTGAGCAGTGCACGCAGATTAAAGACGGATACTATAAGTCAGTTATTTTGTTCTTAGTAAAAAAGTCTTCCACGAGAATAATATTCCTTCTATTTGTATTATTCCATGCGGAATCTGAAAGAATTAAAAATCTAAAGTCAAGGACATGAAATTCTATTTGGCCACTTTAGAAACTATGCCATTGCAACAATTGCTAACTAATTTTGATTTTTAGAAGAATTAATTGCTTTTTTCGGTTAAGGTTTTTTTTTTTTTTTTTAAATATGGTTTAGACAGGTACTTAACCAAGTTAACTGATTCTAGCTTTGAGTTAGAACAACACCCCCTTAACCAAGTTAACCAATTCTAGCTTTGAATTAGAGCAACACTCGCGTTAAATACTTAGGCTAAATCTACTAGTGGAAAGAACGTTCTATTTAGCTTGTGTGTGTTTTATCAAATTAAGGCGGCACTTAACTTGTAATGTTAACATTTACAAAATTTCTTTGCACTATTGAAGATCCTTTTAAACATGATACCTTATATTTTTGTTATTATCAAACTGTCTAAGATAGCATCTTACTAGTAATTTCCCCGTGCGCATTCTAAAAAATTATAAACAAATTGGAATTATTTTTAAAACTCTTAAATACTTACTAGAAGGTAATACTTGAGTGCTTAATAGAAGACTTTATCTTCCACACTATTGTCAAATGATATAATACAATTTTTCAGAGAGTAGGTTCTCAAAAAATTTTAAAAACTATTCTTACATTACGTATTACGCGGGTTCCTTCAAATTATTGAAACTTCCGTTTACTTGTGGAAAATTCTATGCATATCGTCTTCTCATTTGAGTGTCTATGCTCCTATTTTTCTTGACCAAGACTCTGGATACTGATGTGAATGGTGTAAATAGATAGATTATCCGATGCCATATGATGTGACTGGTAAACTTCAATTCATCAAAGTTCTTAAGATAGATTATTCCAAGTGGTCCAATATTTCTCTACTAGCTCGGTGCCATATTCTAAGTACCACAGAAATGGTCAAAAGCGGCACCTCCTCTAGTCAACAATTGCCTGAATGGTGTGAGTGTGTGGATTCTCCTTAGGTTTCTCCTTTCCCCTTTCCCCTTTTCCCTTTCTCGTAACTGTTTCAAAAAAAAAGAAAGAAATGGTCAAAAACAATTTTTTGGATATTTCTTTTGCTTAAAACTACTATAGCAAAATTGCACTACTAATATCGGAGATTCTTAAGTAAACTGGATTTACGGCCCCATTCGTGAATCTTATAATCTAAAAGAGTGCCATATAAAAATAATGATGCATGCTGATATAAGAAAATAATGTAAGAATATTTATATAGTTTTATTTTAAATTACAAGATCTACAGATGAAGCCATGGATCTGATCCATTTAAGAATTTTTCAATCATGTATGAGACCACATCTATTACTAGAAGCATCTGGTCCATTTAAGAATTTTTCAATCTAATTATGTATGAGACAACATCTATTACCAGAAGAATGTGTCTACAAGATCTTTTTTTTTTGGTTTACCAAAACAACGTATAAAAGAAAGACTGATAAGAAAGTGCTGAATTGTTAGTGCAGCAAAGAATTTTTTTTCAATAATATATTGCTCGAAATCAATTACTAAGAACAATTCTTTGAAAATTTTCTCACACTAAAAATCTACATGATTATTTACCTCTAACCTCACGCATTGTAGAGAAAATCACTATGATGGTCTTTTGCACATCATAAGCGTGGAATGATACATAAAAGTTTTGTGTCACATACACAAAAAGTTATCTGACATATTAGAAGTCCTTTTCGATGTTATACGAGAGAAAATCAAACATCGAACAGAGCTCCATCGGATGTAATGACCCTTTAAAAGATGTTTATTAATCTCATCAAAAAAAAAAAAGATGTTTATTAAGGATCAGATTGAGAACCGTATTTTGCTTCACCACGCACTACAGACCCACATTGCTCGGACGCATACTTCTTGTTACGGTTTCCGAATTCGAGATCCAAGTTCCCAGACTGACAAAATAAAATTATGAAAAGCTAGCAATCTGGCAGGCCATCACAATAGGCCCAAGCCCATCTCAAGGGTTCACTGCTGCGCGATCTTTTTGTTGGATTTTCGTGCTAAAGGAATAAAAAAAAATGGTTTTAAAAGCATTTCAAATGCCACCTTTTAGTACTATGAGCAAGTCACTAAAATATTAAAATATTTAAAAATAATAGTTGTACAAAAACAAGGAATAATCCAAAATTATCTGCTAAACTATAGAAAATCCCTTCTAAAATCAAATAATTTTGTCATGAGCTGTCAGAATCACATTATAATAACGATTGTAATCGCCAATTAAAAGATTATTTAATGAATATACATGTGGATGCTAATTGTTTAACGTAATCGCTGGTGGTCGAATCAAAAGTCATAGGCTTGTCGGTGTAATTCATGAATCATGACGTGATTTTCTTTCTTTCCGACTTTTAAATCTGTTCATGGAGCATGTTAATTAAAGAATCTATGCAACTGTTGAAGAATAACTAAAGCAGGAAAGGAAGTTAAAACTAAGCAGATTACAAAAAAAAAAATATGAACATAAAGTAAATCAATTAACTGCAACGAGATAAATAAAAATGCTAGTGTTAAAACACGAAAAAAAAAAGTAAAGAAAGTTTCAAGCTTGATGTATCGTTCCAAAATAAGTGTAAAAAAAAATAATTTGATTTTGCGGTATTGGCCATCTACATTGCTTCAACATAAACTTTAGTACAAAACATAATTCAAATTATTTTATTTTGGCAATATAACAAGCTAGTGTGAATGTTTTTGACGCATAGTAAACAACATGGCAACACTTCCCATTTTTTTGTCCAAGAACTTGCCCCACGTCATATTGACTCGCGTCACACATGAGTTCGAATGGTAAGCTCCAATTGGGTGGCTATATAATTGGTGCTACAGTCAGCAAAGCCTTTAATGCATTAAAAGCCAATTTACAATCATCTCCAAAATGAAACAGTACTTCCTTCTTTAGTACACATAATAAAGGCTGTGCAATTTTGAAAAAATCTTTAATGAATCGCCTGTAACAATCTGCATTGCCAAGAAAATTTTGAATCTCCTTTACATTAGTAGGATAAGACAAACCGGCAATTAAATCAACATTGGCCTTATCAACCTCAATACCCCTACAAGAAACAACATAGCCCAAAACTATCCCTTCTTTTACCATAAAATGACATTTTTCATCGTTAAGCACCAAATTAGTTTCAGTGCACCTCTTCAAGACTTTAATTAAATGATTCAAACATTGATCGAAAGAATCGTCATAACTAGTAAAATCATCCACAAAGATTTCAATGTAATTCTCAATCAAGTTAGAAAAAATACTCATCATACATCTTTGACAAGTGTCTGGGGCATTACACAAACCAAAAGGCATGTGACGGTAAGCAATTGTTCTAAAGGGACAAGTAAAAGTGGTTTTTTCTTGGTCTTTTTGGGCTACAACAATTTGATAATAATCCGAATACCCATCAAGAAAGCAACAATAACATTTACCTGCCAACCTTTCAAGCATCTCATCAACGAATAGTAGAGGGAAGTGGTCCTTCCTTATTGCTGCATTCAGCTTCCTGAAATCAATACACATTCTCCATCTATTTTGAAGTCTCATAGGTACTAACTCATTTTTTTCATTATGAACAAGTGTAATTCCTATCTTATTAGGAACTACATGCACTGGACTTACCCACTTGCTATTGGAAATAGGATAAATAATTCCTAATTCTAATAGTTTAAGGATTTCCTTCATGACAACTTCTTTCACTGTTGGATTAAGTTTTCTTTGTGGTTCTCTCACCGGTTTGGCATCTATTTCAAGCAAAATGTGATGCATACAAATTGAAGAATTGACACCTTTGATATCTGCCAATGTTCATCCAATAGCAGGCTTGAATTCTCGCAAAACCCATAAGTGTTTTTCCTCTTGGACATTTGTCAAATCACTTGCAATGATGACCGGTAATGTTTCACCATATCCAAGATAGGCGTACTTCAAATGTTTAGGTAAATCCTTCAACTCCAACTTGTGTGCCTATTCAACAGAAGGCAAAATTTTTTCGTAAGTGGTTGGTAACGACAAAAATGCATGTACTAACCTGTAAGGTAATTCAGCAAGTGATTGCAACGAAAGTATTGCTTCCTGAATGGCTTCTTTTTCCTCAAGTTCAACATCCACCTCTGTCTTGCTATTCTACAACACAAACTTCAACTCATCTTCTACAAAATTCTGCTCAAAGTTAGCCTGCACAATAGAGGTAGAAACACCCACAAAATTAACAAACTCAATATCCTCTGGATATTGCATAGAATCAAAAATATTGAAAATAACAATCTCTTCATCAAATTCTACAGATAAGGTACCTTCATGCACATCAATTTTTGCTCTTACAGTTCTCATGAATGGTCTTCCCAATAAAATAATAGCTAAATTCGTAGAATAGTCATCATCCATATCAACAATATAGAAATCAGCAAGAAAAATAAGCTCATTTACTTTCACAAGAACATCTTCAACTACTCTCTTATGATAAATATTGGACCTATCAGCTAACTAAATGATTATCTTTGTGTTTTTAAGATATCCTAAATTTAAGGATTTAAATATTGACAAAGGCATAACATTAATAGATGCTTCCAAATCAAGCATACCTTTTTCAATTCTTTTGTTGCATGGTATTGTGACCATACCTGGATCCTTGCATTTTTTAGGTAACTTTCTTTGGAGGACTGCTAATACATTCTAACCAACTTTTATTTTGTCATCAGTGCTAAGCTTGTTCCGGTTGGTGCACAACCCCTTCAGAAATTTGGCTTACTTTGGTAATTGCTTGATGGCATCAAGTAAAGGGCTGTTGATTTCAACTTTTCTAAATGTGTCCAGAAGCTTTTTCTCAGTCTCCACCTTCTTTGTTTTAACTAACCTGTCAGAAAAAGGAGGTGCAATTTCAATTTTCTCAAAAGCATCAAATTTACCACTTACTGATGTGCGCAAGGGTAGCGAGATTGCCAAGACCGCTTGATGAATCCAAGTTGTATGCTTCGAACCCTTCTCCAACGAAGAACTAAGTTCTAAAACTCTAATTTAGGACCAATGTGAGCGAGTTCAATATGCCTAAACTAAAGTTCTAAAGACTTGATCAAACGCGAAAGAATGAACTCTAAGCTAGGGTTTGTTGTCGCCACAATCTAAGGATTGATAAGACAAGAGTAGTTCTAATCTAAGAACCAAGAAAACACTCTTAAAAAGAGCACACACTATTCATGCGAATTTTTGAGGAATAATTTGATATTTTTATTGAATTATGAAGACCTATAAATAGGCTTACAAGAGAATTCTAGAACTTGAAGTTTAAGACAACTACTAAAAACTAAATACTCAACTATTTGGAAAATTAACTAAAACAATTTGTAAACAATTTGGAAAACTAACAAAACAAAAAATAAGCTCTAGAAAATATTAAAAATTCGTCCATAAAAGTCTCCTTGGGCTGGACGTCTCCATTGTGCACTATTGGGCCTCCATCTTGCAAGTTTAAGAGCCCTCCAAGTGAGCCCAAGTAACCAACCCCTTGTATGCTTGTTATGGACAACTTAGAACCTTCAATTGGGCTATCTTTATAATTAGATTTGATCCAAAGCCAATACATTAAACCTTGGCCCAATCTACTAGCTTGATCATCACGTAACTCAAGCCCAACATTCATGCTCAACTCGTATGCAACACTTGGATAGGATTCAGGCACGCCTATATCATTGATGAATGACTCTCCTTTTAGCTTGAAACGTGCTAGGCAATGCTTCACATATGTAGGTACTTCCTTGGATCCTATCATTCCCTCCTTCCTCGAAAGGATTCGTCCTCGAATCCGTACATGGTATACAACAACATAAGTGACACTAGGAGTGATAAACAAATAAACATATTCAGCTAGAACACTTAGTACACAAAATTGCTCAGAAAACCCGTTTATCCCCATGCATGCATCAACGAAAACAAGACAACATTCAACATTCCCTAAGGATGCAACAATGTAAAATTTACACACATGCAAGAATGTTGCAAGGACAAATTCATGTTTAAGAATAATAAACTCATTTTGATGAGTGACATCTTTAAAAACATGAACACGACTTAGCAAACATGGACTCAAAAGTAAACTCCAATGTCTAGCAACAAGATGAAATGATTCAAGAGGAATATCTTGAATAAGCGCATGATGAAGATTATAAATAATACTAGTATGCTCGCAATGCAAATAAAACTCAAAAACAAAATCTTTATGACTATCTAAAACACTTAACACATGAATTCTTACATAAAATTCAGATGGACTCATGCTTGTTTCAACACTAGTAGACAAAAACTCAATGTTCTTCAAAGATGAAACTAGATAAAATTCAAAAATACCACTTAAAGATGCAAAGGCAAATTCTAACCTAAAAACAATAAACATGTGTAGATGATTAACATCCCTAAAATAGAATGCACCATGCAAAGCTAAATATGCTGAATGCAAAACATGATTACTAACTAAAACAATTGAATCAATTGGATAAAAGCATACATAGGCATGTAATGCTTACCAGAGCATAAAAAATTATAAAAGAAATACCAAAAATCATTTAAAATATCATGAAGAAACACAAGAACTTTCTCAAGATAGAATGAACTATGAGAAGTTAAACATGCTAAATGCAATACGTAATTATCTAACCTAACAAGATAAACATGCAAAATAGAACTAAAGTGTAAACTAAAAACACTAAAACATATGTATAAAGAACCTAAAGAATTAACACAAAGGAAAGATTCAAAAATAGAATAAACATGTTTACTATATGTAAATGTATCATGCAACAAACAACCTAAAGCACTACTAACAATGAAATTACTAGAACAAACTAAACCTAAACCATTAAAATTAGAATGTAATTCATGCAACTTATAATGAAACTTTATATGCAACACATACTTATCTCTACTACAAAAAACAAGATGAACATCATGACTTAGAACACTATGATTACTAAAACTCAAAATGAATTTCCTAGGAGAAATACTATGCACAAAATGCAAATTGTCACATGGATTACCACGAGACACTATATGCAATGTAAAATTATTCATATTAATGCTATAGACAAAATGTAGAGAATCATGTATAACTAAGTTAAAACACAAAACACGTATAAACTCAAAGTCAGAAAATCAATTGACACCATGCCACCAATCAAACATGTATTTGATCAACTAATTTGTGTTGATGGCATATGACCATCTTTTTATGTCAAAGCATTCCTTCTTCACCAAATCATGCTTTTGAATCACTTTCATCTTCTTACTTGATAATGATAATGCTCCATCAATTTGTAACTTTACACCATTGAATGAGCAATTTGCTAGTGGCACTTCTCTTGGAAATTGATTTCCATGTTGCTGTAAAAGAGAAACAAAAGCACTAGGAAAACAAGTGTTAAGAGTATTAACAAAATAATCTACTTCCTTGTACAAAGGTACAAGAAGTTTAGACTTCACAACTAAAGCATTCTTATTTTTACTCTTACTATTTTCCACTCTCTTTTTCTTTTCACTCTTATTCTTTTCTAGCACGCACTCTCCTTTTTCTTCACTCTTTTCTTTTGATGGGGTACTCATTGATTTTTTTCAATCTTTGCAATCCTTTGCAATTTTCTCTCTATCCTTATTTGCTTCAAGTGGTGACAAAGGATTTAGCTTGATATCCTTCCCATTCCACATGAAAGAATATTTCAGTCCATCATACTTGGCTTCTTTTCAAGTTGCCATGGATGCCCCAAGAGTATGTGACAAGTCTTCATTGGTACCACATCACAAAAAACCTTATCACGATACTTGCTAATTGAGAACTCTATCTCCACTTGATTGGTCACCTCGAATTCTCCATTGTCAGTCAACCATTTATATGGATTTGGATGCTCCAATATGGGTAATCCAAGTTTTCCAACACACATAGTACTAGCCAAGTTAGTGCAACTATTATGATTGATATGCATACTACATACCTTGTTATTCACAGTGCATCTAGTATAGAATCGACTTTCATGTTGCACTTGTTTATCATCACTACCATCTTTCAATGATTGCATCTTCTCATCATCATTGGCTTTTATGATCTTCTTAGACTTTGGAATTGATTGCTCATCCCTCCAATCAAAGGCACTCTTATTTCTCCAATTGATGTGACTCGATGAATCTTGGATCTCCCTTGACGGTTTAGCTTTGTCAATCCTTCCATAAGAATGAGTTTCATAGCTCCTCTCCTCATAAGTTGGATTGTTGGATACTTTTGCTTTTTCCTTCACGGCTAATTCCACATCATTCATGCGAGTATGCATCCTCCTAAAGTTCTTTTGCATGGTTTTCAATAAGATCTCAATGTCCTTAAGCTTTTGGTCAACTTGCTCGGCCATGACTACAAAGAAATTCCTGCAAAAAAACAAGTTAGTAACAATAAACAAATAAAAAGGAAATTGCCTTACTTCTCTCCCTTAGTTGATACACTCGTTCCCTCGTGTATCACTCAAGTTTGTTGACTTTTTCCCTCTAGTGAGCTCGCCTTTAAACCTTTTTCCACTTTTCAGATGTTTTCTTGTAGGCTCTTAGATGAAAACCTGCTCAATCAATCTTACCAAGAGGAAATAGCAACCCAAACACAAGAATAAAGATGATAGTAGTCAATTGTAGAAGCTTAGAGTAGGGTTTGATCAAGAGATTTTCAAAGAAAGCAAGAACGATCAAGATTGACTCAAGATATACACAATTTGGAAACCCTAATGTATGGTATTCTTGTGTGTAAAATCTTGATTTTTAATGATCTCTTGAAAGAAAATAATATTCTTGTGCAAAAAATAAAAATTCCAGATTTCCTAATAAAGATAGGATTTATGGAAACCCTAACTCAATTAGGTTTTGGCAACTTGGACAATTAACCACAAAAGAAAACAAACCAGCTCCAATTAGGAAACTCAAAAAGCATGGTCAAAAGGAAACAAATTGCAGGTGGAAACCCTTACCAACTTAGCTTGAACAATTAGGAAACCAATCACCCTTAGGTTTTGACTAAGTCTCCTTGTTTCCTTTTCTTTTTGGTAACTACTTTCCTTATTTCCCTTTTCCTTGTCAACACCTTTCCTAATCCTTTAGGACTAGGATTCCTTTTCTATTTAAACACCAAATCAGCTTCTTTTCTTCCTTTTTTTGAGATCAAAACAAGCTGAAAAATTCAGAAAAATTCGTAGCTAACAAGCAGCCAAAATTCCAGCATTACAATTTCAATCAAGATCCAAGAATCAAATTCAAGAACTTGATCCAATCAATTCACTTATAAAACCTGAAGCAAAGTACCACCAAAACAGCTCAATAACTTCCAGAATACCCTCTTAAACAATCAGAAACACGCTGAAAATTTCAGAAATTCGTAGCTGCCAAAAACACAACAATTTCAGCAAGCACCTTCAATCAAGTTTCAAGAATTAAGTTCAAGTAAGTGTTCCTACCAATTTACTCTTGAAATCAGGTTCTTTTCTACTCCAATTTCTATCCAAAACCCTCCAGAAATTTGTACAAATTCAGCTAAACACAAGAACCAGCAGACACCACAAACTTCTTCCAAGAAAACTCGGACTACAAACAAGAACTTCAAGAATCCAAAAATTCCAGCAAAATGGGATTCAAGAACTTCAATTTTTTGATTCAAGAACTTCAAGAATGCAACCAAGACCTTCAAGAAACGTGCAAAGACCCTCAAGAAAGTCCAAGAATTTATTCAAGAACTTTAAGAAAGTCACAAACAAATCTGGACAGCTTTCAAGATTGCAAGTTAACACCAAGTAAGTCCAAAATTGTTCAAGAAAACCCCTTGTAACACCAAGAAATAATCCAAAAATAGTTGAATAAAATTAATTTGCACGGCTCTTTCACTTGTGCAGCCTCTTTTATTCCCTTTTTTTTTATTTTTCTGGTGCTTTGGCTTTTTCTTTTACGCCTTTTTTTGGCACGCCTCTTTCTGGAATTTTTTTTTCACACGCAAATCACAACAAAACACAACACAAACACCTTCAACCCCCAAGAAACTTCAATCTAAGGTTTGTTTGTCCAAGAATTAATTTTCTTGAAAAGTTTTTTTTTTAACACAAGAAATTCAAGAAAACATTAAAAACAGTCAAGATTTCAAAAACACCACACACAACCTAAAATTCTTGATTGGGGACAACCAAGAACAACTCTAAAACCCTAGGACTCTTCAAGAAACACGATTAAACAACAAAAAGACACACAAATAGATAAGAAACAAAGCTGGACAGAAACAAAATTAGGAAGAACAAGACACGATCACAAGGAACAAGAAACAAAAACACAAGTTGTTTGACGAGGCACAAAGTACTTGACAAAACAACAAATTAAAAGCAATAAAAGAGGGATATATCCAATTTTTCTAAGGAAAAATTTGGATTGAATAAACTTGGAAAATCAAGAATCAAGGCTCTGATACCAATTGATGTGCGCAAGGGTAGCGAGATTGCCAAGACCGCTTGATGAATCCAAGTTGTATGCTTCGAACCCTTCTCCAACGAAGAACTAAGTTCTAAAACTCTAATTTAGGACCAATGTGAGCGAGTTCAATATGCCTAAACTAAAGTTCTAAAAACTTGATCAAACGCGAAAGAATGAACTCTAAGCTAGGGTTTGTTGTCGCCACAATCTAAGGATTGATAAGACAAGAGTAGTTCTAATCTAAGAACCAAGAAAACACTCTTAAAAAGAGCACACACTATTCATGCGAATTTTTGAGAAATAATTTGATATTTTTATTGAATTATGAAGACCTATAAATAGGCTTACAAGAGAATTCTAGAACTTGAAGTTTAAGACAACTACTAAAAACTAAATACTCAACTATTTGGAAAATTAACTAAAACAATTTGGAAAACTAACAAAACAAAAAATAAGCTCTAGAAAATATTAAAAATTCGTCCATAAAAGTCTCCTTGGGCTGGACGTCTCCATTGTGCACTATTGGGCCTCCATCTTGCAAGTTTAAGAGCCCTCCAAGTGAGCCCAAGTAACCAGCCCCTTGTATGCTTGTTATGGACAACTTAGAACCTTCAATTGGGCTATCTTTATAATTAGATTTGATCCAAAGCCAATACATTAAACTTTGGCCCAATCTACTAGCTTGATCATCACGTAACTCAAGCCCAACATTCATACTCAACTCGTATGCAACACTTGGATAGGAATCAGGCACGCCTATATCATTGATGAATGACTCTCCTTTTAGTTTGAAACGTGCTAGGCAATGCTTCACATATGTAGGTGCTCCTTGGATCCTATCACTTACCTTTTCAACTATTGGCTTCGGCTTATCAAGGCTTTTATCTTCATTGATTTCTTTCATTCGAGGTGCTGGACCTTGCACTTCCTTGCCACTTCGAAGTGTCATTGCACTTGCATTTTCCTTTGGATTTGGAATAGTTTGAGCTGGTAATTTCCCTTTATTAGTTTCTAAATTGCTCATTGAAGATGCAAGTTGCGACATCTGTATCTCCAAATTTCAAATACTGGCACTTGTCTTTCGTTGAAATCTTTGTGAATTCTGTTGCGTTTGACAAGTACTATTAGAAAGAGATTTAACAATATCCTCAAGAGACATACCTTGACTAGATGTCGATGGTTGTTGTATTGGTGGTCTTGGTTGGACTGGTTGTTGGAATCCTAGGGGATTGGAACATAGCTGAAATTGGGGTGTTGTCGTCATCCTGGATTGTATGTAGGGGTGTATAGATCATTCTTCTTTTGTGGTGGGAATGGGCAACTTCCCATTGCATTTGCTTGCTCGTGAGAATCTTCTTGAAGAGTCGAGCACATATCAGTTGGATGCCCAGTAGCAGCATAAATCCCACATGCTTTAACTGCATGTAGTTGCCCTACAGCCATATGACGAACCAACGAAGTCAATTCAGAAATTTGACCTTCAAGTTTAGAAGTGTTTACCTTATTAACTTTGTTGATCATCCATTGGTTCTAGCTCTAAATTGCTGAGAGTTTTCAGCCATAATAGAAATTAGGCTTGTGGTTTCATCTAGTGTTTTATTAACAAGAGCCCCACCACTGGCTGCATCCACGATACTCCGCTCCATCGGTGGTAGTCCTTCATAAAAATATTGAATCAAAAGTTGGTCAGGTATATAGTGATGTGGGCAACGGGTACATAATTGTTTGAATATCTCCCAATATTCATAGAGAGATTCTCCACTCGCTTGCCTTATACCACATATATTCTTCTTGATATTAGCAGCCCTAGAAGCTGGGAAAAACTTTTCCAAAAATTATTTTTTCAATCCTTCCGATGTGGTAATAGACCCCGATAGTAGATAATATAACCAATCTTTAGCCTTGTCAGCTAAAGAAAAAGGGAAAACGTGAAGCATGATTTGCTCTTCTGTAACACCCTGAGGCTTCATGGTTGAACATACTACATGAAACTCCATCAGGTGTTTGTGCGAGTCTTCGTCTGCAAAACTACGAAAAGTAGGCAATAAGTGAATTAAACCAGACTTCAACACAAAAGCTTCCTGTACATTGGGGAACGTCATGCATAATGGTTGCTGGTTCATATTCGGAGTTGCAAATTCCCTCAAAGTCCTTTGATCTACCATTTCTTCCTCTTGTAAATTCACGTCTTCTTTCGAATCATTGGATGGTCTAGCTAAGTCGACAACCAAGCTGAGCCCGAGAGAAGATGAAGTGGCATGTTGCATTCGCAATTTAGTTTCCTTTCTTAATCTCCTAGCTGTTTTGTCGATCTTTGGATCAAATTCAAGCTTTTCTGTACGAGAAGTTCAAGACATAAACCAAAGAGAAAAGAAATAAATAAAAGCAATAAATCACTTGAGGCACCAGTTATTCCTCGGCAACGGCGCCAAAATTTTGGTGCGTGTCAAACAAAAATTATTTTATCAATTACCTACTCTCCAAAATTAATGTGTATAGCAACGAGTAGGGTAGTCTCCTCAAGAAAACCTGGTGGAATTATTGCTTTCAAGAAAAATGCAATAAAAATTGGGGAGGGGGAGGAGAGTTTTTATCAATTCGTAATTAAATATAAAGACAAATATGTAATAATTAAAATAAATTAAAGTATTAAAACAAATGAATAACAAGCTCTGGTTACGGAAACAATCTCAGCAATGGTTCACCTAATTGATCATTGACACAAAGGATAAATCGTGTATAAATAAATGAGTTATAGTAGTCCAGCAACCACTGTACTATCAATCTTGCCTTAATTACCTGGTAGTCAAGAGACACTCCTAGACTACTTCACTTGCTAAATAGATAACCCTAGAGATGCTCATAAGATTTAATCTAATTGCAGCCTTAAAAACTAGAAAGACCCAATTCTAGTTAACAAACACACATGCGAGTTCTTTTAAACTAGATTAGTTATTTTCATGACACATATTAGACTAATTGTGAGGTAATGAGATTGTGTCATTCGCCACTAATATCAAAACATCAAAGTATATACAGACCAGATATCTCAATTAGCAATAAACCACTCAGACAATTGAATAATTGGCCAAATTTATTCGATTAAATCAAAACAATCATAATCAATTGATAAATAGAAAATAACTAAATACCCATCAACACATGAATTGCAATTCAAACAAATATCAAAAGATCTCACAATTGATATAAAACAGTGCTTTGATTATTCCGCAACTAAACAGAAGTTTAGCTACAATCAATGAAGAAATCACAACCAAAAATATCCATGAAAATTCTTCTTACAAGCCTTGAAAGAAAAGAAAAGAATAACTAAAAACTCTCAAAACTAAAACTTATGACTATCTAATGACTCCCAAACTAAACTAAAGATAAAATATTAAATAATGGTTTTTTTTCAATTATTCCCCTGCAGTCCAAGGAAGTCACAACCCTTTCTTTTCAGTCTTTCCAATCCTCACCTCACTTTTGATAGACAGGAAAGATTCCTTTCCTTATTTTATTCCAATTCCAATTGATTCCAAATAGGCATAGAAAGAGATTTCCTACTGAAGGAGTTTTCTAAAATTAGGAAAGTAATTTAGTTTCCCATTACAATCAAACTCTAATCAACGATACTCCAAATCTCACAAAATCTACACTTCCAACCTGGATAAGGTGTAGGCGCGCTTTATAGCAGTAAATCTTTTGGAAATTTCCCTTACAAGATCACTTTCCTCATTTGAATCCTATAAGCAACATAAAAACCAAATAATAATAAAATCCAGCATTTAGCATAATATTTGGCTATAACTAAGATAAAATACCAGCAAATAATATGCATAGTTAGTGCACTATCAGATGGCTTTATAGTAATAATATATTGGGTGTGATATGAGTGCTTTTATTTACCATTGTAACCCTCAAAATTTGAAATTCAATTCAAAATGTTAAGTGATAAGTGCTAAAAGCAATTTATAGGAGGAAAATATTTGGAAAGAAGTATCAAAATTTTGGAATAGTAGTTTTGGACAACAAAATATGGAGAACACGACTTAAATGGGATAGGATACGCACACACATATATTTTGGAATGTGAGGTTGCGATCAATGGTGCTATTTCCTTTTCTTGAGTACTATGAAGATTAAATGTGGATACTGTAAGTCAGTTATTTTGTCCTTAGTAAAGTTTTCCCCAAGAATATATCTCCTGTTTGGATTATTCCACACGGAATCTGAATGACTTAAAAATTAAAAGTCAAGAACATGAAATTTTATCTGGTCACTTTAGAAATTATGCGAGAATGAATAATGAGTCAAACAATTAAAACTCTACGACTCCACCCAAAAGTTGAAAGTTCGAATCCCATCAACACCACTTCCTTTCCCCATTGTAATAGTTAGGTTAGCTAAAAATAATAATTATGCCATTACAGCGATTGTGAACAAATTTTGATTTTTAGATGAAATAATAGCTTTTTTTTGGTTAATGAAGTTTTTCAAAAAAATATATTTTAGACACGTTTCTTAACTACTTTTTAATCTGACAAATGCATTCATTAGAAAATACCATAATAATATTTCTTAGAAACATGTCCAAAACACTTCATCCAAACACACTGAAGGATGTTGCAAATTGGTGTTATTCACCAAATTATTGCGTTTTTCATTTCAAACTTAGAAAAAATATTTGGTTTTTTGTAATATTTTATCTAAATTAGGATAGTTGATGTTTTGAATATTGATACTTAGAAAAAAAAAAAGTCAATAAGGAGAAGGACTTAGAAAAATATTCCTTCTATCTGGATTATTCCACGCGGAACTTGAAAGACTAAAAAATCAAAAGTCAAGAACATGAAATTTTATTTGGTCGCTTTAGAAAAATAAAGATCAAGAAGAAGATGGATTCTCACCTCTACACTGGTGTTCTTCTGTCTTCCGAAGATTGCGGCAACCGGAGAGCAGCAAACAACAATTGAAGCAACAAACAATAAAAATTATAACAATTCGGAGAACAAAGTGCATCAAATTTGAAAATTTTTATCTGAATAATTTCAATTTCATGCTTGCTGATAAGGGTGTTATTTATGGTGTTGATTTGAATAATAGACATGAGAAAAATGGATTTATAGATTCGTATTATGCGTTTCTGTTAAAAGATTAGCAGAAAATGTTAAGATTGTAGAATTGAAAGACAATTAAAAAATTAAGGTTTTTGTATCTTTAAGTTATTTGCTAAGTAGAAGATAAGAGAAGGTGAGGAGAAGACGGGGATGACTCCAACAATTTTGGAAGTTCAATAAAAAATATCAATTGTTTTTAATTTTGATAAAAAAATCTCAATATTTGGGGAAATAAGTTTTGCAAACCGGAGCAGCAAACAAATCGTTTGGGCTCAATTCAATTTCAAAGATAGCTGAGTCCAAATGGAATTCATTTGAACTCAAAAACAAAATATTGTAATAAGATCGAAATTGACAATACAGGTATTTCACTTAAGAGCTCACAAAATAGACTCAAATTTTTTCTATCTAATTTAGTATATAATAATTAGGAATTGGTTCCCTACCCTATTCCGACGACCAATTTCTAACTAGTAATGTTCGATTTTCGGAAATTTTGTTAATATTTGAGAAAAATGACGATATTTTTACTAAGAAAAAATTAACCCTTTTAGTGATTTTTGCATGGGTTAAAAGAATCGTGGGCTGAAATCTAATTGACTCCCAATTATGTGGAAGTTTTACGTTACAAGTGAAAGGCAAGAAATTCAAAGAAACATGAGCCTCGCCATTACTGTTGATTAAATTTATCCAATCCATGCACGGCCATTTCAGATTTCGGATTCCCTATCATTACTTGTGTTTTGCTGTAAATTGCTTTACAGATCCAACTTTAATTTCAGATGTATTTAACAGTATTTTGCTATAAATTGCTTTACAGATCCAACTTTAATTTCAGATGTATTTAACAGTTGAGGATTCTTGGTTTTCTTCTTTCACTTTTACTTGTGCCATTATCGATAACTAATCTTCAGAAGCTTTTAATTTTTCTGTTCAACTCACAGTGGGATTTCAGCCTGGACACTATCCCTAACAAATTATTATGCAATTTGATCATCTGGGAGTGGGCATTCTTTTGTCCTTGTCCTCAGCAATGATAATAACGTACATGTGTACAGTTCCAACAGGGAAAGTTCATAGAAACGTGGAAAAACTTAGAACTTATACAAGTTAATGGCATGAAACACTGATTGGGTCAATTTGAAAATTATAAACTTGAATTAAATCAGATGTAGGTAAAATTACTCAATTCAAGATAAATAAAGTTGGTTTTACTGGGTCTTGCTTAGAGAGTAATTAGTTGCAGAAATATCCTTCTTTATGAGTTGTATTTATTTTGTGTAGAGGGATAATAAGTAATATGGAAAGCAAGAATATTTTGGTCATTCATCTTAATTTTTTTTATTTGCATAATTTTTTTTGGCATCCATTTTAACGTTCTCTCATTTTGCCTCATCTATTTGGACTTAGAAAATTATTTAGTAATGTTCTCCCAGTATGTTTTTCAACTTCATTTTTATATCTTTAACTATATTTTTTTTTATCTCGCATGCATCTTATCCCGAAAAGTGCTATATGTTTTCAATAGTATTACCAAAAACGGGAATCCAAACTGAGCAAGTCTCCTAATCGCTGCATATTTAACAAGGTGAATTTCAGATGTTTTTTATAATTGCAGAGACTTCTGCACACATTTCAAAAATATCTTTTGTCCTTGTCTTCAACGAGGATAATTACGTCGACCTACGTACAATTCCCTTGCGGAAAGTTCAGAGCAACGTGGAAGACTCAGAACTCATAAGTTAATGGCATGAAACATTAAATGGGCTAGTTTAAAAATTATAAACTTGAATTGAAAATTACTCAATCCAGGATAAACAAAGTTGGTTTTACTGAGATCTTGCTTAGAGAGTACTTAATTGAATTATTTTACATTCAAATAAATATCTTTCTTTTATAAAGTTGTATTTATTATGTGCAAAGGGATGATAAGCACTTTGAAAAGCAAGAATATTTTGGTCATCTATATTTATTTTTTTAATTTGCATAATTTTTTTGTTTGCCGTACATCATCTTTTTGACATTTCCTCATTTCACCTCATCTATTTGGACAATTTGCTTCTCCACATCACCTTTTTTGTTCCTCTAGCCAATCTTTCTTTTTATCCAATTACAAATTCAAGCAATTACATCAAATGAAGATTAGTACATTATTAGGTTGTCATGAACACCTACAACTAATAAAGTTACATCAATAATCAATAAAATTACATGGAATAGGATCTCTATCAGTGTTGCAGCACAAAACTAACACCCTAATATAGCTCTTATAGCATTCTTAAAACGACAAGTACTAGGTATTAACTACAATATTGCTTCACCTATTCACTTGGGTGCGCAATACTTCTCCATTTAATATAAAATGAGTTCATGCATAACTTCTCCATTTGTAAGCAATTTTTACTATACAAACGAAGAGACAGATGCTGTAAACAATCGAAACAAGGCAACAAAAAACAGAAAGTACCGGTCAATTCTAACGTCAAAGATCTACCAACAAAGAAGAAAAAAATAAACACCTTTTCTTTTTCTATTCCTAGCCAATTCGAGGTTTATGTGAGTTTCCTTCCTTTTGGTCTCCTTTGTCCTTGTACTTAAGTCAATAACATGTAATCTCAAACAGAGTCGCAAAAACAGTGCAAAAATATATGCTACTATCAAAAATGGGCAAACGCAAAATAATCCAAACTACAAAGGATGAGTAGATGGTCCAAATTAATTTATTCAGCAAAAGATATTGGCAGTATCCATGGGCTAACTGAATATAAAGAAAAAAATAATTCAACAACGTATATACCCTATTATAAATAATTACAACTCAAATTCTACCAATTTCGTTAACACTCGAGTAAAAAATAATAATAATTACAACAACAAAATTTTCCTAATTTGTGCAAACCATGATTAAATGAAACTCCTCAGACATCATATCACAACACTCACAAATTGCACCAACACGGTTTCTAATAACTTGTTTTGCAATGATAATTCAACCCCCAAAAGATTTTTTAGGCAAATTTAAAAATAAGGAACCCTAGCCTTACAATCGATGTTGGTTATATCAAAATTAGGGTGTAAGTATATCTCTATCACCACTATTGTCCTTCACCATCCATCCAATTTTGATAAAATCGTATACAAGCATGTGAAAATAACATCCATTTTCCAACCCATTATGCATCAAATGAACAAAAAATGGAATAAAATTCAATTTTCTTCATACCCAAAACCATGCCTAAATGTGCATAACAAGGGGTTAGCACTGATTACACTAAACTGGGAATCCAAGCCTCAACTTCAAATTTCACTTCCTCAACCTTTCCTGCCTCTGCTCCTTAATGTTATTGTTGCCAGCTTCAAGACCTTGCTTCTCTCTCTCTCTCTCTCTCTCTCTCTCTCTCCAAGATTTTGCAAACTGCTTCAATTTGCTATGGTTGCATTTGATGTATTCTTTTGGGTTTTTTTTTTTTTTTTTTTGATTTTGTATTTTGGAACCAATACACAGCTTGCTTTCTCACGCCATTTTCTTCTTTTTATCTATTTTCCATTTTCCTTTTCTTCACCTAGGAGTGACGGCGTCTCAATAAAAAGGCCTCCAAATTTCAATCTAAGCCGTCCACTTGCTAACTTTCAACCTCGACCGTCAAACTGTTTCTAATTGGAAAGGCCCCAAATTGCGAGGCCCAAATGCATGTCAACATGGGTACCAAAGGAATGCTGGCAAAGCCAGTGGAGCAAATCCACACAATTGATAAAAAGTGCACTATCCAAACTGCAACTATTAAAACGAAACAGAGAGAGAGTATTTCTTATTCAATTATCAATTAGGAGTGAATATACAAGTACAAACCCATATTCAATAGGACAAGTCATAGGCAAATTACCACAATTACTAAGTCATATTATCTAAGTCTTTGCCATTTCTAACTTCTAAAATAATCTTGTGCATGGTATAGCATCTGCTTATTTATTTCCAAATCCTACAACACAAGCAATAATTTTTCCCCAGACTCTTACGGGGATGACTCGTAAAAAACGTGCTTGACCTTTCTTGATAATAACCTCAGCAAGTGTCTTGAGCATGTGCGTAACCTATGAGCACAAGAGCGCGAGCAAAAATCATAGGGCAACACAGTACAACAAAATACAGCACAACTTTAATGATTGGAGATGATACCACAGCATAAACACCAGACACAAAAAGCTACCAACATTGCCACCATTGAAATTAAATATATGTCCCCTTGGTAACCGAATTTATCCATTTCTGTATAAAATAGTCTTCCTCGGTTTGCAACTGAAATTGCATGAGGACTGCAAATATAGAGTATGTTAAGGCTAACGAATCTGCCACCATAAAAATGATAAAAGAGAACTTGTGGTCTAGCACTGCCATGCCTTTGTTACCCTCGTTATTCTCATAGCCACCTGGAACGGTAAAACCAGCTGCAAATGTGACTGTTACTATGAGTGCAGCTATAATCAAATAATTGTCGTTTTTTATCTTCGAGCTCTTCTCTTTTCTTGACGGCTTTCGGAAACTTCTGCATGTATCCCTTCGGTGGTAACAATTCGAAATCCAGGTGTAGCACCGTTATTTTCCAACTCAGCCTTGATGATATTCTAGAATGAAATAAGAAAGAAAAAATGGTGTCACAGAAATTGCTGAAGAGAGGCAGAGGGTACTTAATGAAATTCACAAATCTACGCCATAAGTTTTCATTGCACAAATCCCTTAAATCATGTAATGAACTTCTTTATTTGTCACTCAAACTATTTTCCACTTCCGTACGTTCAAATCAAAGTAAAGGGCCAAGATAAAATACACAAATAAAATACAAGAACTAATTATTCAAAGGCTATTTATTAGTAAAAGTATACAATACAAAGTGGGACACTAAAATACTACAAACAAGTACATAATTTATACACGAACTCATACACCAACTAAAGTCTCAAAAAGATTGATATGTTCAGAGGAACTGGGAAAAATTGACTAAGAACCTTCTAGAAACATAAGTGGTTAATATTCTTTGAGATTTTAAAAAATCCAGAGAGCAATTATTGTAATTCTAACTAGAAAATCAGAGTAGAACTTTGCAATACGCCGCGTTTTCAACGCTAGCCATTCTGATATTTTTTCTTTGAATAAGCAAATAATTGCAAATTTTAGCAAATCACAAGATCCCAATAATTTACTCCATTAAGTGATGTTTGAAGAAAATGCCAATTCAATTCCAGAATGATAGTTCAAATAGCCCCATTAAATGGAGCAAAACTGTCATATGTAAATATCATTGGCAAATTGACAAATTTTGAAAATTTCATTGGCAAATTGACACAGTGCTAAACTTTAGTAGCCAACTACGGATGTTGCCGATTGTAGGTACGGGAATGATAGATGAACAAACTGGGGCTCATTTATTCTAATTTCAGAAAAATCAAAAACAGAAAAATTTTAGGATAATTCCTGTGATACATAAAACTTTTCTGCGAGTTTGACTCTAAATTTGTCGGGGAGTAATTGTTTAAACACTCCAAACGTCAATTTAAAGTTTTCGTCTAAAAAAAAAATTTCATGAATCGCCAAAATGATAAAAAAAAAAAAAAATCTAGCTTTCCAAATTTTGCAAATGGATATGTATTTATGCGCGAATTTGATTGATAAAATTGATTTGTCTTGTAGAGAACACTAAAGTACCCTTACCCTTCTCTCTTGGTTTTCAGGGGCAGCATCTAATATTTTGTCTAGGGGAGTCATCTCATCCCAGTTGAAGACCTTCTTATCCAACTCCAGGTGATTTACAAGATTTTGCCCAAGCAAGCTTTTTGTAGCTGTATAAAGGTGTAGAGGAGTGTCCCCGAAAATGTCTTTCTGATTGATGAGTTCAGAAGCCCATGTACTATCCAAGATAAAATCCATCATCTCTTGTTGTTCATTCTTCACTGCAAGATGCAAAATATTTTGGCCATGACCGGTGATCGTCTCCCAACAATCTGGGCAGTGTGATAAAATCTCTTTAGTTACATTTAAATGCCCATAAATTACAGCTACATGTACGGCTGTCTTCTTATCATCCCAACGTGATCTAACATAAGCCGTAGACTTGTCTGCTGATAGAAGCAATCTTGCAATTTCTTGATGGCCAAATCTTGCAGCAAAATGTAGGGCAGTGCGTCCCCATATATATCCACCTCTTTGGTAACTTTTTGTAACTCCTTCAATATTAGTTTCATGCATTCTGTGTGATTACCAAAAATGCTTGTGAAAATGCCAACTTTAATCTCTAAGCAATGAAAATTATTCTTGAATAATATTTAGAAACATTCTCTAAACTCATTTTCCAATCATCTTTTTTATCCATAATATTTCAAATACATTACATTGCAAAAAGAGTTATAGTATTATTGTTCAATTATGTACCTCTAAAGCATATAATTAATTAGTAATATATTGGGAAAATAATAATTCTCCCTGAACTCAATGCTGTAGTTAATCACAGAGGAGATTATACGTATCTAAACTTGGATTAAGAAATGGTGACATTTATACCATCAACTTTATGTTAGTGGAATTTTACGAAACATACTGTGTGTATTGTTCAATATAAACAAAAGGCCTAAATCCACTTTGTACCCTTTAACTTATACCATATTTTCACTTTACATCTTAAACTTTAATTTTGGACAGACTGCACCCTAAACTATCCAAAACATTCCATTTAAGTTAGATTGTTGACTGCATCAACTAAACTAACAGAACTTAGATGCATGCGTGCAATGACTAGACTTAAGTGCAATGTTTTGAAAAGTTTAGAATGTAATATGTTCAAAATTGACGCTGTCAAAAATTGGATTTAAATAAACATTATACGCACGCGTCTAAGTTCTATTAATTTAATTGGCGTCGTCAACTATTAGATTTAAATAAAATGTTTTGGACAGTTGAGAGTAAAATATGTCTAAAATTGAAATTTGGAGTATAAAGTGAGAATCTTGTATAAATTAAAGAGTACAAAGTGGATTTTTGCTAAACAAAAAATAACAAGAATCAAGCTTCTCAAATATTGATAGATAAAACAGATGCCGAAAATTACTTAATAAAATCCACGCCAAAAAAGAATTGCTATTGAAGCTTATCACACAAAATAAATTGTTTCAACCAATTCAAAATTTGGATGACACGTGAAAAGATGATCATAATAAAAAATCGCTTGAAGCAGAAAATCAATCCTAAAATGAAGTAAAGATAGACACATCTAATATTTGTTAAAGGTTGATAAAAGTCAAGGAAATTCAACGTAATTATCTAAACATACCTTCGGAATTACAAATTGCAGCAGCGTGCAAGGCTGTTCTAAGTTTTGGGCCACGATAAGAAGGTGACCTGCAAATCTCCAAAATAAGATTTGTAATGCCATAGTATCCCCTCTCAACAGCAAGATAAAGAGGGCTCTCTCCAGCCTTATTCAGGGGGTGTGAAAACTCAGGATCTTCTTTCACCAACAATTCAACAATTTTGTCACCATTGCTTACTACAGCCAAATGCAAAGCTGTATTACCCTCCTTGTTAATCATCCTTAGCATCTTCTTACATGCTCCGACACCTTTTCTCTCATTCTTTTTACCACCTTTTGTGCAATCAATTAGTCCACGTACAACGCCAGACTGTCGTTTTCTGGCAGCTATATGAAGTGCAGTCTCACCTTCTGCATTCACTCTGTTTAGCAAAGAATGGTTTAGTGCTAGGATTTGTTCAACTGCAAATGAAGAGTCGCAGAATTGGGCTAATACATGAAGAACAGAATTTTTATTTGGTGTGATTTGAGAATCGAGTCTGTCTGCATATTGCTGGATGATTTGGCAATTGCCCGACTGGGCAGCTCTGTATAAGTGAGGATCCATTGGCCTTAGTTTTCCACCTGATAAAAGTATAATCTTCCTTGGACAGTTTTATAGCAAGTAATCTCCTCTTGAGTGTCTGGGACATACTGGCTTTTGCAACTCGTAAGGAAGGAACAAAGCAAGCCACGAGATTCTACCGTTGACTTACCCCATCTGCAGTCTCCGGTCTTATTTGTGGGCCATATGGTACAAATAAGAATTTGAGTTAATGATGCATATTGATATAAGAAAATAATTTAATAAAATTTATGCAGTTCTCATTTAATCAATAAAGTGCACAATTGGATTTTTGAGACATTTTGGTGCAGGAAAGGAATTATTATTACCCCCTCACTAGTTTTCCTTCTGTTGAACTTCTAATTGGATGCATTTTTAGTGTTTCTGCGTTTCTTACAAGAAGTTAATAAGAAGACAACTCAGATTCGGCCCATGCAATTTGATAGCTCAAAATTGAAAATATTTGTGTACATGTACAAAAGCATTCGCGAAGTTTAAACTATTTTAAACATTTTGGAATTTTGTAGTTTAATGATGTATTCTTTTTAACAACATATATTTACAAACTTTATGATGTCCCTATTAGAGTTTTTGTTAATCAACCTTTTATATTAATGAATTTTTATCTGATGGAAACAGCTTCTTCTTCTTCTTTTTTTACCTAATATTTTCATTCTATTGAATTGACTGGAACGTTTACAATGGTATATGGTGGTCTATGGTAATACAACCATCACCTTTTCCTTTTTTCTATTTGCAAGCTAAAGGTTTAATTTAAAAGTAACTTATCGGTCTTAGTGCAAGATCAATATCATTGGGAAAATAGTAGGGTTATTTTGCACCCAAGTTGAAGTCGTCAGCAATTCCATACTTTTCGTTTATACTTCAAATTTATATCCACTTTATCAGAAACCCCTTTCTAGTGCCCCCTTTTCTCAACGATTTTTGAAACAATAAAAACATAAAGACTATAAATCAAGATGGACCAATGACCATATATGCTATCTGAATTTTTTGAGTGTCTCTATTGTAACTTCATTAAGTTCTTAGATTGTAAAAATTCTCTTTAACTCGATCTGATTCTTACTTTAAAAAAAAAATCAAACAAAACTGCTTCTTGTTTTTGATTCATGAAAATGCTTTTTATGCACTAATATGGTAATTAAAAGTGAGTCCTTGGATTGAGATAAGATCCAATAAATTTATGTTACACAATCGATTCATTGTTTTTTCAAATTGTTATAAAAGTAGTGTAATAAGAAGACAGCTGAAGTCATCGTAAACTTCCTTCATGTCAAGTGGAAAACGATCACTAGCTTTCCCTTTTATTTTGCTGTCCTTCTTGGAAAAAAAGCTCAAATCGACTTCTCAGTCAAGTCAATTGCTCACTCTTGACTTAGAGATGTGACAACTTTAATTCCCCGTATTGAACACTTAAAACAGAGATGATTAGGACGTTCGTTTCTTGGTTACTTTTCATCGTTATGGGATTTTCTCCTATATGCATCTTCTCTTCCTTTATAATTTGTTTATTTCGAAGCAAATATCAGGACTAAACAAATTGATCTTAGCATGTAATCTCTTATTACAAGGGATAAATAATTCAGTATCTGCTAATGATAATTTAAGATTTCGTAAAATGGTGGGGCAAAAGCTTGCAGAAAATTGGAATGTGAGGTTGCGATCAATGGTGCTATTTCCTTTTCTTGAGTGGTATACGCAGATTAAAAACGAATATTATAAATCAGTTATTTTGTCCTTAGTAAAAAAGTCTTCCCCAAGAATAATATTCTTTTTATTTCTATTATTCTACACGGATTCTGAAAAACTTAAAAATCAAAAGTCAAGGACATGAAATTTTATTTGGTCACTTTAGAAATTATGCCATTGTAGCAATTGCTAACTAAGTTTGATTTTTAGAAAAATTAATAGCTTTTTTTGGTTAAGGATTTTTTTTTTCAAAAAATTTAGTTTAGACAAGTTACTAATTCTAGCTTTGAGTTAGAACAACACTCCCCGTCAAAATACTTGGGCTAAATCTACTGGTAGAAAGAACATTCTATTTAGCTCGTGTGTCTTTTATCAAATTAAGGTGGCGCTTATATAACGTACTACACGGCTTCCTTCAAATTATTGAAACTCATCTTTTACTTGTGGAAATTTCTAAATATATTGGGCTGTCATTTGGGCGTCTTTTCTCCTAATGCGGGCTGATAGTCACCGAAGTAACTAGCTTGACCAAGACTTTGGATATTGATGTGAATGATGCGAAAAGACAGATTATCCGGTGCCATGTGAATGATGTGATTGGTAAACTTCATTTCATTAAAGGTCTTAAGATAGATAATTCCAAGCAGTACAATAATTCTTTGAATGGCCATGTGCCAACTTAAGCTGTAAATGCATCGAGTCTTAATAAATAGTTTTGGTTTGATGAGATTTGAATTTTTATAAATATAAATAAAAATGAGATTCAATTATATTACCTCATCAAATTCGAACCTATATATATTTGGCTCGAGTTTGGCTAATAAGGCTTAAAAAGTTTTTATTAATTTTTATTTAATATAATAATTATTTTATATAAAATAGTATACACTTATATAAAAATATATATTTTATAAATTATTACAAAAAATTAAACTAACAAAAAATTCGAGCTTTTGAATCGAATACGAACCTATCGAGTACAAAATCGAATCGAAATTGAGCCTAGATTTTAAGCTAGTATCGAACTTGAATTCGAACTCAAATTCAAATCTGAGTTCAGATTTTGAATCCAGCTTGACAATTTTAAAGGTCAACTCGATTCGGCTTATTTATACCTATGTACATGCCATATTCTTACGTACCAAAGAAATGGTCAAAAGCAAAATTTTGGACATTTCTTTGCTTAAAACTACAAGAAAAATTAAAATACTATAGTAAAACTAACCACTAATCATGTCTGATACAACATCTATTACAGAAGAATGTGTATATAAAATCTTTTTTTTTATTTTGGTTTACCAGAAAAACATATTAAATAAAGGCTGACAAGAAAGTGCTTTCCAGTTGTAATTAATTAATGTGATTTTTTGATAATCCATGTCATAAGCTGTATGAATTACATTATAATAAAGATTGTAACTGCCATTAAAAGATTATTTGATGAATATACGTGTTGATGCTAATAGCTGAGGGAGGAATGAAAAATCATTGGCTTGTCGGTATAATTCATGAATCATGACATTTGATTTTATTTGTTTCCGACTTTTAAATCTGTTCCTGAAGCATGTTAATAAAGAATCTAAGCAACAATTGAAACTGATGACCCCTATTCAAGTCCATTGTAATTTATTACTACTAATATTTGAAAAAGAAATTCTAACTCTTAATCAAGATTTTAAAAATCGATATCCTTCAATAGGTCGTGTTGACAGACTGACATCCAGTCATGGTAGGATGATAGGATCCTAAGCTTTACCAAAAATGCTAAGTAAGCTTTTTATATGCTTCTAAACCAATAGTTAATTATATCATATACAAAATGGATCAGTCTTTTATACGTGTACAAAATTTTTTTATTCGAGCAAGCTTGATTGACGACACATCATCTCTAGTGATATTTAAAATTCTTTGTTTGTATATGTGGCATATATTTATTTCTGCTTTTATAAAAGGATTTTACACTATCAATGCATGGGATATTAATCTATGCAAAATATGTAAAAATTTTATTAATTTAAGCATTATGTAATAATATGGTAAAAGTTCAAGTCCATGTGAATTTAATTTTATTTTCTGATTGAAAATTGAAAATTGAAAAAATAACATTAATTGTCTACAAGCTATAAAATGCAAGAGTTGGAACTTGAATCATCAAAACATTATCTTAGTTTATAAAATATAGACAGAAACCAACCACTCTTGTGGTTCTAAATAATATTTCATAAATAATAGTAATCCTAATAAAATTGAATTGAATTCTTAAATTTGGATAGTAAATATGGGATCGATATCCTAACAATTATGCTCACCCTACTCTTGTGAGAAAGATTTATCAATATAAAAATGATATTTATTTTTAGCTATAGAAAAAGCATGAGCATAAGAAACAATTAAACTTCTTTATGTAATTACAGAAATATTATCTAATAAATGAAGCATTTAAACTTTCTTGAGTAACAATAAAATTCTCCTCATGGGGGACTTGATTTCTTCAAAAGAGCTTTCTTAGTTTGGTTAGAGACAAAAATAAACACATATTCTGCATAAACACTGTTGAAGAATAACTAACCAGGAAAGGAAGTCAAACTAAGCAGATTACAAAAAATAATATGAACATAAATTAAATCAATTAACTGCCAAAAAAAAAAAGGGTAGAGAAAGTTTCAAATAAGTGTAAAAAAAATATTTTAATTTTGTGGTATTGACCATATACATTGCTTCAACATAAACTTAAGTCCAAAACATAATTCAAATATTTGATTTTGACAATATAAGAAACCCTCCGATTGAATGTATTATGCAGTTAATCCGTAACGTATTGTTACATTTTTATAATTAAAAGAAATCAAAATAAAATGGACAAAAACGCATGCATGCACATACGTGAATACTCCAGAATACTCATTAATATATTTAGATTGTGAGTATATATTCTTTTAGGGGTCACCATGCTCAGGATTTTCTAACCCTAACATTGGTGTTCCAAGTCTCCACCAAGTTAAATCTGGATATTGAGGTCACTCCCTCTTTTTCCATCCACGAGTTATTTTAATTTTTCATCTATCAAAAAATGGAACTTTTGTGAAAATAAGATCACTGGTGGCATCTATCAATTTGATCGTCATTTGCTTGGAGATGACTTTTGAGTAATAAGATATTGGATGTGATACGAGTGCTTTTATTTACCATTTTACCCCTCAAAATTTAAATCAATTCAAAATGTTAAATGATAAGTAATGAAAGCAATTTATAGGAGGAGAAATTTTGGAATAGTATATTGGGACAACAAAATATGGATAGCATGACTTCAATGGGATGGGATACACACAAACACATACATAACCTCCTAATTTTATTAAAAATGGGTCAATCTCAATTAAAAGAAGGAGAGTAGATCACAAAGTTTTACCTAGGTACTGTAAATTCTTGGACCTTAAAAAAGAGGAATTTGTAAGTTTTAGTATCAATATTTATATTGATTGTAAATAATTCGAATGGAGATTGCTTGCTCAAAGATGTTCACCTGTATGCATAGCATATATAACAGGACTAATGATAAGGAAGAATCATTTCTGCCTAGACTGATTTGTGAGAGATCACGATGTGTGCTTTTGTGTGTGTGTGTGTGTAACTATGAAATATGTATAGTATCCTTTAGTCATATTTTTCAAAATTGAGTAGGCTCAATTGAGTTCAAACTCTAGAATTTTAAGACTCAAAATTATTTTGTCAAGCTTATTTGAGCCAATGTCTCTACAAGGGCTAATGTCCAGTTGGAGTCCACTCATTACACTCACAGTAGAAACCTTGCCACATAAACGTGTGAAATTCCTAATTAATTTCCCCAGCCTTTCCCCTGTCTGGCTTATTGTCTCCATTGAACTCTAAACAAAATAGAAAAATAAAAAATCTAATGGGAGTGTTCTATTTTTGGTGTACATCTGAGTCTTGGTCAAGATTTGATGTACATACACGGTTGTATCAAAAAGGGTCCAATTATATGCCTATTTCTTCCTCTTCGCGTGATAATATAGGTATTGTAAGCTAAAAATTATAGGTATTGTATAGAAAAAAATCCATAAAAGATGTGGTACAGTCATTGTAGATATTATATGTGTATAAACAATCGTTAACTTGTAGTAATTTTTCTTCTCAAGTTTTTGTAGGAAAATGAAATGCTTCCTCTATCTCGTAGAGATGGGCTCATTTTCCTTTGTGTCCGTCTCAAATTATATGCCTATTTTTTTTTAAAGAATAGTTAACTTGTTATTTTAGTAAAATACCCATATATAATGTACATAGTTATTAGCCAATGCATTGCTCTATTACTAATAACTAGATTTACCATTTTTCTAAGATGTCAAGTCAAATACTCCATAACTACTCCTAGAGTATTAAAAAGCTTTATCATCATCTAATATCATCATTCTTTAAAACCATGAATAACAACACAAAAGACCATCCACATCCCCTTGCCAATGGTGAAGAAACTCTTTGAACAATTATCAAAACTTTAAAAAAATTGGTAAAAGCATTGCTCAAATTAAATGCTCCATCAGAAAAAGACAGTTATGTTTCTACAGCTCAAGAGCGTCAACTTGTTATTTCTCAAATGTTGAGAATTTTTCCGCCCAGGTTCTACTAAATTGCAGATTTGGAATCGTTCTACACAACTCAAAAATATCAACTTATTTGCTAGAGAATTGGGTTGTAAGCTTGTAGTAATATTTTCACATTGATATTTATTGTCGACGTATATTTTCTTTTTACTAGAACTATATTTTATTTTTACTTTTTTTTTTCAATTTTCGTCTCCCAATTGATCACTTTTTCTTAGTTTGACTATGATAGTCATTTTAATGAGATTTTGGCTGTATGTTGCAATGGAATATTGATGAAAACTAGTAGCTAACATTTCTTTTGTTTAATTTATTGGTCTCTTAGATCTTTTTTGAACTCAGGATTTAGTTTAAACAATTGTCAAATCCATACAACTAGTAGTACTCCATTTGCTTACATCCTAACAATGGTGCCACAAAATTCATAAACCATATGAAAGGTTCTTAATCTTAATAACCAGCACAACTCCACAATTATATACTATCTATAATTACATTTTGAGAATCTTGTTGTCTTTGAAGAAGAGCTAACATTGCCTCTTTCAAACATGAGATTCGCACTCAATACAAGTAATTGTCCATCCTTAATCAACTTTTTGTTTATTTATCTGTGAAATTTTATAATTATTCCCACCAAAAATTTTCATGACCTCAACCATGCAAGATTGCAATATTAAGAACACATTTTTCAAATCTTCAAATGGTAATATGCCATAAGCATGCTCCACCACTGGAACAAATTCGTCAACTGTAGTTGGAGCATCTTGATATTGAAGTGCAACACTACTTCTAAAGTGTCCAAGAACCAAAACAGTCATATCGGGGCTATTAGAAGGTTTACAACATAAACAAATATTGAATCCATCTTTTCCTGCAACTTCAAGAAACTCGGCATTATTAACATCTAAATATGGCCTTGCATTATCTTGCTGAATGAAGATTGTCCTATCCCTAAAACAAGGCTTTTTTTTTTTTATGGAAAGCAATAACTTTTCGGTCAAACATGAATGAACAACACCTTAGTGATTAACAAAACTGGCTTCGTTTTCAAAGTCCCTATCATGATTTTTACCATGCTGCTTGGCTGCTTCCTTAATTGCAAATGGACATATTCCAAGTTTTCCTTAAAATTTTGTATTGGAAGTAATATTAAATCGAGGACAAGCAACGGTAGCCAAAAACGTAATTTTTAGGATGAATGTTTCACTTTTGTATGTGCGAAGGGGCTCATTTTCATTCCGACGGAGATAACACCCTTGTGAAGCCTTAGACACTTAAAACCATCTTTCATCAATATGAATTCAATCATACATGTTAACAAACAATGGCATTGACAACTCAACTTAACATGAAAGAAATTTTTGAATATATTTAGCTGCCTTCTAATGGCTCCAAATTGAAAAGTTTGATTGTTTGGCAATGTTATTTTTGTTGTTCATTTTAGTCAAATATGTAACATTAACTAGATTGACTCTTGTATTGAGAAACTAAAGTACTCTAGGTTTCAAGAACAATATAGCAATATGTGCCTTCTACTTTGAATGGATGATCTAATATTAATAAGGAATATTTGACAAAAGTATAAACAAAAAATAATTGTTATAACTATATTAAGTAAATTTCCTAATCTATGTGGCAAAAGAAATAAGCCTATTTTTATGTGACGGAAGAAGTATAATATTTGTTTTTCTGTTTATTGATCTGACCTGTATTTCTATTTGTTTTTTCATTTTTTTAGCATTTAGTTATTAGTTTTCGATGCTTCTTTTCCCTTATGTTATTTTTTTTAATGGCACAAATTGATGTTTGCCCTCAAGTTTTATACTAAAATGAAGTAGAAAAAATCTATTGAAAACATGCTCTCAGTCAGATTGTTTTACTTTTTAAGTTTATCATTTTTTCCTTTTTAATTAATACTGCTTCTCTCTCCTTGTTTTTAGGCCTAAAAGATGTTGGTATCCTCTTCAGATAAATGAGAAAAATATTGGATTTTTTCTATTCAAATGCCATCTTTGTTGATTTTTAAGAAAAAGATTAGTTTTTTTTTCTTGTTATGAATTGAATTTTGTAACTTGTCTTGTGGGTTCATTGTTTTGTTCATGAATGGTTGATTTCTCTGACGAGTTTTGTTCTGTGTTTTGAAACTCGGATCCCATCGGCTGGTTGAATTGAGAATCGGCCAGGCGTTCAGTCCAAGTCTGACTAAAAATTCGAACCTTGAAAAATTAGTCAAATCCAGTCAAAACTAGGTTTGACTGGGATTTGTTTGAATCGGATAAAACCTGATTTTTTTTATTATTTTGGGATTGTTGACTTTTTTAATTGTTTTTCCCTCTTGACTCTTAGTTGACTACCAGCTAAATGTCTAAAGTAACAAAATTGGACAAAAAAGGGAAAATGTAATCACCTTCTAGGTTTGTTCCCGAGCTACCGAACCATCCCAACCCAAGACAGCAGCGGCGCCACTTCTCACTGCCCAAATGAACCACCAAGCCACGTAACCGCAATCGAGCCACCGCCGCCACCAGGACAATCCTCCTCTCTCAGCCAGAGGTGAATTGTTCGAACTTGCCTTTTTGAATGGATTCTTTGGATTCTTCTTAAGCTCTTTTGAACAGATTCTTTATCCGTCACAGGATTTTTTATTCCATGGATCTGTGTAGTATGTCGTTTATGCTTCTTGCCCCCCACCATTAGTCAATTCTATTGAATCTTCAAACTAACTGACGATGGTTTTCCTTCTTGTGAAAATACTCTCCTTTTGTTACCCAAGAAATCACTTGCGAATCTAATAATTGTGGGCACTTAAGAAATATATTTGGGTAGAATTTTTCCTTTTTCTTTGTCTTTGTGTTAATGCTAATCTCAATAAGGATAGATTTTCAGGCACTTAATAGCATTATAAAATATGCTTCGGCTGCATTTTTTTCCCTTCTTTGAAGATAGAAGCATAATTAAGTACATAGGAAAGCAAAACACACAGAACAATTGCCAACTAAAGCTTTTATAGCTACGTTATATTTACTGCTATATTAATGAAGTTGCTGTTTTATTATCACCATTTGTAACTTGCAACAACATACTATTTGGGTTATAGATTGCTTGATACCTAGCTAAATATATGTGTGTGTGTTATAACAAATTTATGATGTCATCTGGTTTGACTCTGAGTTGACCCCCGGTTGAACCCATTAACTCTTGACCTCTGAGCTTAGTCAAGTTGATACCCGGTCCGAGTATGAAAACATAGGTTTTGTCTGAATCTCTTTTTTTTTTTAAGGTGACTATGCTTTTATTTTATTTTATTTTATTTTTTTGGGGCTGGATGGGGAGGGTTGGGTTTGGTTGATTGTTAGAAGGAAGGTGAGTTGAAGGGGAAAAGATTTTGGGTTAATAACAGAGCTGCCTAGCTTTGTGAAGTCAACTGAACTGAAGTTAGACTTGTGGTTGTTGGAATTCATTTAGGAAGCCGATGATGTCTTTTTTTGTGTTCATGAGGTTTTAGTAAGTTTTGGTGATACTATTTTATGTTTATTTAATCCTTTGAGATGATTTGAGAAAAGATTTGGTCAAAGTCTTATCAGATTGGTTTTCGTGAACAAGCTAAGTGGTTGAAGTATACATTTGACAGATGGAGTTGCTACCTAGATCCCGCGGAACAGAGGAAGACTATTCTTTGTAGCTGACCTTAGATTGTAGGGCATATTGACGCTTTTTGTTATTCAAAAATATTTTTACTGCAAAATTTTTTATAAGCAAAACACTTTTTTTGGTTCAATAGTACTTTTAATAAAGCTTAAATTTGGTGCTTCTTGTTTGAATTACTTCATCAAATACTACCTCATTCCCCAGTGGGCATAATGAGTTGCAGTAGAATAAGAAGGACCTGTCTTTTATTTCTCTTTTATGGTATCCTTTCCATTTTACCTTTCTGATGGATACAATGGTGTGATACAGATTTTAGGCTGATAGTAAAGGTTGTAATTTGGATTTATGTGCAATGCATTTTACACCATTTGGAGGTTTGGCCGAAGTTCAAGTATAAATGTTTTATATATCATTTGGCCCACCCCAAGTAAAACTATATAGACAAACAATATTGTCAAACAAAAACTATCCACCCTACCACCATTTAAAAGTGGTTTGGTGTTAATTAATTAAAATCCAACTTGC
This sequence comes from Mitragyna speciosa, assembly GCA_024721245.1. Taxonomy (NCBI): domain Eukaryota; kingdom Viridiplantae; phylum Streptophyta; class Magnoliopsida; order Gentianales; family Rubiaceae; genus Mitragyna; species Mitragyna speciosa. Next base: position 8,082,069 of record CM045570.1, read on the forward strand.
CAAGTTGGTAAAATTTGAATATGTACTAGTAAAAGGACTTCTAACAAAAAGTAAAATTGTTGATACAGAAAAATGAAAATGTAACTTGCAAAAGGGTTAGATAATATTAGATGAAATTGGAAAAGATTGAAAGACTTTTTGGTCGATGAATTACTTCCCACTTAAAGAAATCATGGGATCAATGATTAAAAAATGAACAAGCTAGAATTAGAATCTTTTGGGCATGTATTTATTCATCGTGGTGGTAGGGGATATGGAATGACAAAATTTACAGTATTAGGAAACAAGAATCCAAATATTTTAAGTTCTATTGTTCTTGCTGAGAAAATTTTGTATTAGAATTACGAAGAAAAGAACAGAAGCAAATGTTAGACATAATAGATAAAATCGTGAATTTTAGTATTACTTTTTCTCTAAAATTGCTTTCATGGTTAAACTAATCTTCAAAAATGGTATCAATAGAATTGTAAATTTTACCCTAATGTCTCGGCGAGAGAAAGTGAAAGAGGTAAAAGCACGATTAGCCGAAGTTGAATGTTTTGCTTTTTCCTTTTTGTTCTCGAGAGAGAACTTGAATCTGAACACAATTGTTATAGAGAAATTATTTATGCTTTCTATATCCACGCATTCTCTTCTTTATATTTTTTATGACGTGAAAATACTAAAAAAAAAATATGTTTTGTACATGTGAACTTAATTCTATAATTTAGGAGTATTTTTGATGAAATATAAATTAAATTTTTTATAATTTCTAGTATATTTTTGTCAGTCAAAGACTAAAAGAGATGTGCATAAAATAAAAAGTGTAGAGCATTAAATCAACTAACAAGTGAAAGAAAACATCTTAATAATTTTGTAATATCTCTCTCTCTCACACACACTCACATTTATATCTCCTTTAGAAAGCCATTATCATGCCATAAATAAGATTAATCTAAATATCATCCAACTAGACACGATTCAAATTAACAAAAACAAAAAATAAAAATAAAAAAGTCATGACATCTTACACGCATGAAAGCCGCACTTGGGGTTCTTGGTCCCCTTCCTTTCGCGCTTGAGCGGTTTCATCCCCTATGCCTATTTGGCATTATGGTTATTGTTCCGTCCTTTTTGGTCATTTTGCAACCACATTATTTCCCGCTTTTGTCCGCCTTACTTCACTCTTCCCTCTTTCCCCTCCCGCCACCGTCGTTGTTGCTGTTTCTCATCTCTGTCTTGCCGCCACCGTTGCTGTCTCTCATCTCTGTCTCGCATCATCATCCTCTTTATTGCCACCCACCCCAAGCTCCTCTCTCCTGATACCACCTCCTCTTCTTCCTCCATTGATATTGTTATTTCAATTTCACACCCGGAAAGGCTTGTCGAGATCAATTTTTTCTCACTTGAGGATTGGTATTCCAGTTATGCCATTGTGGTGCTAGCTATCACGTTCAGTTGTCTTCGTGATCTCATTGCAGTAAAATAAATTTGTTTAAATGAATTTGCACTCATTTTTTTAATTTTGTTTATTTTCTAATATGTAGGGCAAAATCTAGAGTATTTTTGCTATTGTTGTTGTCATATAGTTTAAGGTGTGCTCCATAAAAATTTTTGATTGGATGCTTTTGGGTTCATGTGGTGTTTCTAGGTCTGTTAGATTTTGTTGATAAATAATATACTGAAAAAGTAAGTGTTTGGTGTTGTCAGATATGGTTATGGTTGATTGGACAGTTAAAGGTTTTGAATCTTAATTGCACACGACTTAATGAAGATTTTTGTTATGTTGACTTGCATTTGTTGAATATATCGGTAATGATTTTTTCTGTCGAGTCTTATGTTCACAAGGAAAATGATAAAGATGGGTATTTGTGGATGCACATATATTGCTTAATGGCATTTGTTTAGTTTTAATTGCTTAGAATTACTAATTCTACTAACAAGCTTATCACTCTTAAAAGATCAGATCTAAGCTCATGTGTTTCTCTCATGTCAATGTGATTTTGTTTGTTCTGATTTTTTTCATAGAGATGCATTTTTGGCTTGATACATGGAGAAAGTAATAGTTAAAAATTGCTAAACTTGATTTATCTGTCCCCAGGTTATGCTTTACCATTCAATGTAGGTCGAGTCCATTTAATATACTCTGTAGGCACCCTTACATGGAGAAAGTAATGGTTAAAAATCACTAACTTGATTTATCTGCACCCAATTTATGTTTTACCATTCAAATGTAGGTCGAGTCCATTTAATATACTCCGTAGGCAACCCAATTGCATTGAAAAATCAGGACAAATATAATCTGGTAGCACATCATACACTATAAGTGCAGGAGGATGTATCTAAGCATTATTTTGAATATGGCACTGGCATTACAACAGGAGTCAATCAAACATAATGGAAATATTTGATTTGATAAGAAAAAATGAACCAATCTTTTTGGTTGATTTTGATTAGGGCCTGTGTAATTAAAATTTGTGGGCACCCCGATTTTCTGACCTTGTACGTGATCATACTGACCTTGGACAAAAGACAATTATATAAAATTTTGGTCTGTTATAGTCACCATTAGTAAATTTTGGTGGGTTTTCAATACACTGTTCATTGTGCTATGGGTATTTTCTTTCTTTCCATTTTTTGTTGGTTGGTTTTTTGTTTCCTTTTTTGGCTATTGATTCATGTTGAATTCGTACTTTACATCGAAATTTCCTGGTATACGGAAATAAAATATCAAAATTGGAGCTTTCCCTTTATTTTGGAAGCGTGGTTGTGGTTCCAAAAGTTTTGTTCCAAGAATTCAGCTTGATATTTCATTAGAAATAGAAGTGGGTTTTTTTTTTTTTTTTTTGGTTGGTTTGTGGGTGGGGGGTTGAGGGAAATATCTGCTTAATTTAGACTGCAGTTGCCTTTATTGTTGTTAAATAATGAAATTCAGATTCTTTTGTTATTGTTTATTTTTAATTTTGTAAGTTGAGAATTGATTGCCTACAACTGCCTTGCCTTCATTATCCATAAATTGTGGTCTTTGCATTTGAACTGGACATTTTACTTCATATTAAGGCAAGCTTCCAATTTAGGAAATTTGGATTTCAGCTAATTTTGTTGAAATTTTGTTTTCTCTTTAGCTATGGAATATGTAATTTATATTCAACTAGCATAGAAGTCGATTTCATGATTTGTTTATTTTTTCGGTTGAATACATTTATTTTTGGTAGAACACAAGCTATGCCTTTTCATTTCATATCTTTGGTCTTTGTTTCAAATAAAAAGGCATTTTGGGATTAATTGTATTGCATTATAATTGATGGAAAAATTGTCATTCATGCTTTACTATTGAGAAAAATGTTCCATTATGTTACATGCCCAATAGTTGAGGATCAACTTAATCCACATTCAACTTGGAAGAAATTGGTTTGTTTTAAGTTTTACATAACACCTGTAGTTAGAGTTGCTCTTTTTCTGGAGGGGGAGGTTGGGGGTCAAGCGCATGTTTAGACTTAATATAAATCTCCATATTCTGAGGTTTTGAGGCAAAGGTCTTGATTACTGTAATTGGTTTGTGTGTTAATCTTGTCACAATTAGGACTAAAGTTTTATTTTTTCTCTTTGTCAAGGAGCTTAAAAATCTCAATAGAATATCTTTTTATTTTTTTGATTAGTTTCTTAATCATTGATGTCATGAAAATTAACAAGGTGTAAATATAGACTTACTGTGTTAAAATTCTAAATTAGTCCTTTTTTACATTCTGTATCATCTTAAGATTTTGTATTATTACTTTTCTTGTTCTATGAAACTTAATTGTGTTATCTTTGTTAAGAAAAAAAGACAGCAATTCCTTTGATCACCACAAGTTTCTGTTGTATTTAAAATTTAAAGTTGTCAATTTCTGGCTATGTCATAACAAATACCTCATTTCATTCACATCCTATTACCAATATGACTTTCCTTTTTGAAACTTTAATGAATGAACTGTAAAGACTTCATTCGGTCTACTGTTGATCATCAGCTTGGCTTGAGTATGAGCTGTCTATTTTTGATGTGTTATCTATGTAGTTATTCCACTGAAATTAGCCACTTAATTTACTTTCTTTTACAAAACTTTGGCATGGAATTGAGTACATGCATAGCCATTCTCTTCATTGTGTAATATTAGTTGTTCTTTAATTATTCATCTTGATTGCATTTCTACTTTCATTGGTAATTCATATAACATTAATTTTTTTAAACTTCTATAAGAAATTTTGCAACAAGATTAAGTGTAAAAAATATGCCATTGCACTCTTTTGTCTTTATTGTTGCTCCTATTCTTAGTACGTTCAGTGTATCACCCGCTGCAATTTTATTTGAATCCATTTGTATTGCACTAAATCCTATTCTTTTTCTAAGTACTTTAAGAAATGCTATTTTTTTTCTAAATTTGTATGTTAAATGTTTAATGGTACAAGAGTGCTTCACTTTTCTGCATTATACACCATCATATACTCAAAACTGTTATATGATCTCTCTACACCAACAATCATCAGGCATTGAAAAGAAAATAGATGTTTAGTGCATATATCAAAACCTCTCACAAATCAGCTCATAAGATATATTAAGCACCTTCAAAATCAGTTTACGACACTTCCATGCGCAAACTAGTGTTAATAAAAATCACAATCTACCAAATACTAGTAGTCCTCAAGATGTATATATGTGTGTGTATTGCTAGTAGTTGAACAATGAAGCCCAACAACTGAGCTAAATATCCAAGCATTCAAGCCCCAAAAACAAAATAAAGAGTATTCCAGGTCACAAAACCCCAATTAGCAAAATAATAGAGCCCAACTAATGAACCCAATACCCAGCATTCAGCTCCAATGAATAAAATTTCACTTCACAAAACCCCAACTTTCAATAACTACCATTGGAGATGCTTGAATTAGGATTTCACTACTCGAATTCATTTAATAATCTTGATCAGTAAATAGCAGTTAAAGATGTCGTCTCTGAGGAATGCGCTTCTGCGAAGAGCTCACAAAGAACGCTCCCAGCCGTAAGTTTCTTTATCCAAGAATTTCAATGCTAAATTTTTGTTTTTTTTTTAATTTTTTTGTAGGATTATTTTTTTTAATGAATTAATTTTCCTGAAAATATTGCAGGCAAGCTAGAAGGAAGTTCGGGCTTCTTGAAAAGCACAAGGACTATGTTGTTCGTGCCAAGGCTTATCCTAAAAAAAGAGCAAACTTTACAGGTATTTCAGATCTAAGTACATTTGGATGAACAAATATTACTAATAGAATATAATTGGAAATTATGAAATTGTGGACCAATTTTTGTGTACATGAATCAGTTAATGATGTACAAAACAATGACCATTTTAAGCCATTTGAAGATTTGATGTACAGTCCAAATTGGTAGATATCAATGTATATTTACTACTGCTTACGGACACTCCAACTGTGTATCTAAAACCCAATTTGATCTTGTGTATTGCTGATTGAGTACTGAAAATCTGAGTGTATATGTGGGTTTGTAATGCATGATTTTGATTTGCTTGAGTTAACAGAAACTCAAAGAAAAAGCGGCATTTAGGAACCCCGATGAATTTTATTTTAAGATGGTCAAAACAAGAACCATTGATGGAGTTCATAGGCCCGAGTAAGTGATGAATTGATAGTACTTTGAGTTTTCTTAATTTTTGTGTTTTGGGTGGCCCAAATTTGACTTGTAAATGGTTTTTGAAGGAGCGAGGCGAATAAGTATACTCCTGAAGAGCTTATGTTGATGAAAACCCAAGATATGAGCTACATTTTGCAGAAAATTCAAAGTGAGAAAAAGGTTCTATATTTCAATGGCGATGGTGTGATTATTTGTGCTGCTTGTTTGATTGTGCATTGCATGTATTGCAAATTTTGAACTTTTGGTGCAGAAAATTGAAAGACTCACACTAACATTACATTCTCTGGATAATAAGCCATCGAATAGACATGTGTATTATGCTGAAGATAGGTTAGCCATTGGACTTCTATTTATGGTTCTTGCAGTTTACTCATTGTGAATGACATTTCTTCTTATTTGAATGTGGAAAAGTAGGTAATTCATGTGACATCGCTGTTTTTGTTTTCCTTAACTAGTCTTCAGTAGATTAAATGTTGCAACCAGTAGTCTACTTTATTTATGTTAATGCTGAATCTAGGTGCAAATGTTTAAGACATTATCACGCAAATTTTTGCAATGCAAAAGTGAATATGAATGCTCAAAAGGAATGCATATGCAACTTCCTTTCAAGGATGAAGTTTTCATATCTTTTGGCTTTGTATTTTTAACAGGGATGAGGCGAAAGAGTTGCAGTTGAAAAAGTCAGTACAGACACCGTTATCTATTGATGAGAACTTTCCCGAATGTCTGAAGCGGTAAAACTATTTTCTTTAACAGGTTTTTAGATTATCATTTTGGATTGCAACAGTCATCTTCTTTCTGCAAATATCATAATTTAAATTGTAGTTTATTTTGGGTCTGCTTCCTCCTGGAAAAACAAATTATGAGGTCTTTTGCATGAATATCAGCTTTTACATTTTCTAGGATAAACTTTTGATGTGTCTTTGGCATTGACAGTTGTTAATTAAGCCTTAAAACAAACCAAGGTAATTTGGCCCTTTGTTAGATTAAATTAGTTGCGAGGTGATTGCTTTTAGTGACATTAGTTACTGATGTTTTGATGGAGTCAAATAGTCAGCTAATTCCAAAAATGAGTCATTTTCTGTTTCCCTCTTCTATAACAAAGAAAATTGAAGGTGATTTGGACATCACAGATACTGCATTATTATGCTTGCCATTGGTTCGATCAAGCATTTCTTTCACCTTACAAATGGAGTATCATCATATCAATAGTAATGTTGCTGAGAGTATAATTGTGTGAATTTTCTGGGAGGGAGTGAAGAAACCAGAAAAAAGTTATCTGGGGTTGGGAAGAGGATTTCTAAAATAGAGAAAAGGCCAAAAGATAGCTTCTCCACTGTGGCTATCAGCTCTTTCGTTTACAATGGTCAGGTCCTAGAGTTTTTTAAGGTATACATGAGCTTCAAATCTCATTCTTGCTGACTGGCTGCTTTGTAAGCATGTGTTGGGCGGGGAGCAGGTCGAGAATTTGCTGCTTTGAATTGTAAATATTACACTTTTTGACCCTGAAGGGAGGAAGTACTGCAATTTCTCTTATGTCTAGAACTATTGTATTGGTTGGCTCTGTCTTTTAAATATTTCCATTTAGGGAGCTTGTTGCGCGTCTATGCTATGAATTTCTTTATATTTCAGCTCAATCTATGTTTTAAGTTGTTGAATAGTCATTTTATTTTCTCTTTTTCTTTCGGTTGACATTCTTGGCTTACAGGAAAATAGCTGCTTCCTATCCTTTGTAGAAATCGTTTGCAGCTTTAAAATTGGACATGAGCAGAGCTTGTGACTGCTGTTGCATTTGACAGCTACTATTAGCAAGAGATTAACGATATCCTTAAGAGATATACCTTGACTAGAATATGATGGTTGATGTATTGGTGGTCTCGCTTGAATTGGTTGTTGGAATCCTAGGGGCTTTGGAGCATATAGTTGAAATTGGGGTTTTGTTGCCACCTTGGATTGTATGTAGGGGCGCAAGAGTCATTCTGCCTTTGCGGTGGGGGTGGAAAACTTCCAATTGCATTTGCTTGCTCATGAGAATCTTCTTGAAGAGTTGTACACATGTCATTTGGATGCCGAGTAGCAGTACAAATCCTATACACTTTAGCTGCTTGCAATTACTCTACAGTCATCTGACGAACCAAAGCAGTCAATTAAAAAATTTGACTTTCAAGGTTAGAAGTGCTTACCTCATTTACTCTTTTGGTCATTCCATCCATTCTAACTTCAAATTGCTAAAATGTTTTTAGCCATATTAGAAATCAACCTCATGGCTTTATCGGATGTTTTATTGACAAGGGCCCACCACTAACTGCATCCAACATATTTCTATCAATCGGTGATAGTCTTTTGTAAAAGTATTGAAATAAAAGCTAGTAGGGTATCTGGTGATGTGGGCAACTAGCACATAATTGTTTGAATCTCTCCTAATATTTGTACAGAGATTCTTCACTAGCCTGTCGTATACCACATATATCCTTCCTAATGCTAGTAGCCCTGGAAGCTGGGAAAAACTTCTCCAAAAACTACTGTTTCAATCCTTCTCATGTAGTAATAGCCAATCTTTAGCCTGGTTAGCCAAAGAAAAAGGGAAAGCGCGAAGCTGGATTTGCTCTTCCGTAACACCTGAGGCTTCATGGTTGAGCATACTACATGAAGCTCCTTTAGGTGTTTATGCAAGTCTTCACTTGCAATACCATGAAAAGCAGGCAATAAATAAATTAAATCGGATTTTAACTCGAAAGCTTCCTGTACGTTAGGAAACGAGATGCATAATAGTTGTTGGTTCACATTTGGAGTTGCAACTTCCCTCAAAGTCCTTTGAGCTACCATTTCCTCTTGTAAACTCACGTCTTCTTCCAAATCACTAGATGGTCCAACTAATTTGACAACCAAGTCGAGTTCGGGAGAAGATGAAGGGGCCTATATGTTGCGCAATTTAGCTTCTTTTATTAATCTCTTGAATGTTTTCTCGATCTCCAAATCAAATTCAAGCTTTCTTGTACAGGAAGTTCGAGGCATAAACCAAAGAGAAAAGAAAGAGATGAAAGCGATGATTCACTTGAGAAACTAGTTATTCTCCAGCAACGGCACCAAATTTTTTGTGGCTGTCAACCAACAAAAATTATTTTGTTAATTACCTACTCTCCAAAATTAATGTGTAGAGCAACGAGTAGAGTCATCTCCTCAGGGAAAATTGGTAGAATTATTACTTTTAAGAAAATTGCAGTAAAGATTGGGGAGAGAATTTCTACCAAATCATAATTAAATGTAAATACAAATATGCAATAATTAAAATGGAATTACGATATTAAAACAAATGAATAACAGGCTCTGGTTATGGATATAATCTCAGTAACAGTTCACTCAATTGATCATTGACACAAAACAATCCATGTATTTACAAATAGATTGGTTATAGTAGTTTAACAATCGTTGTACCACCAATCTTTTCTTAACTACTCGATAGTTAAGAGACGCTCTTAGACTATTTCTCTTGCTAAATAGATAACCCTAGAGACGCACTTAGGAATTTAATCTAATTATAGCTTTAAGAACTAGAAAGACTCAATTCTAGTTAACAAACAGACATGCTAGTTCATTCAAGCTATATTAGTTATTTTCATGACATAGATAAGACTACTTGTGAAGTAATGAAATTGTGTCATTCGCTACTAATATCAAAACATCTAAGTACATAAGGTCCAAATGTCTCAATTGACAATAAACTATTCAAACAATCAAATAACTGACCTAATTTATTCAGTTAAATCAAAATGATCATAATCAATTAAGAAACAGGAAATAACTAAATATCCATAAACACACGAATTTCAAATTAAACAAATATTGATATATCTCACAATGGATATGAAATCGTGCTTTGATTACTCAGCAAAACAAATTTAGCAATGATCTATGAAGAAAATGCAGCCAAAAATATCTATAAGTTTTGAAAGAAAAGAAAATAGGAAGATAACTATCTCTGAAACTACAAAAAAACAGAGGATAACTGTCAGTCTTCGAAAGAAAGTCTAGGCCTTCCTTTTTTTCATGTCGTTTTTGTATCCCGGGTCTTTCTAATTCTCATGCCACTTTTGATCAAAAGGAAAGACCTTCCTTCTCTAATTCTAATTCCACCTAATACCCCAATAAGCATAGAAAACAAATTCCTAAAAGAGTTCAATAAAATTAGGAAACTAATTTAGTTTCCAAGAGCCAATTAAACTTCAATCAATGATCATTTCAAATCTCACAAAATTTGGACTTTCCACTGGATAAGGCATGGGCACGCTTTACAGTAGCAAGTCTTCTGAAAACTTCCTTTGAAAAATCACTTTTCTCATTTGAATCCATAAGCAAAATCAAAAACCAAACACTAATAAAATCTAACAATTAGCATAATATTTGTCTAAAATTAAGACAAAATATCAACAAATAATATGCACAATTGGCACCCTATCAATACATACATACATACATACATACATACACACACACACACACGTGTTTGTATGTGAAATGTAACCTCCTAATTTTATTAAAAATTGGTCGATGTCAATTAAAAGAAGGAGAGTAGATTACAAAGTTTTACCTAGGTACTGTAATTTCTTGGACCTTAAAAAAGAGGAATTTGTAAGTTTTAGTGTCAGTATTTATATCGACCGTAAATTATTCGAATGGAGATTTCTTGCTCAAAGATGTTCAAGCACTTGGCGGGTGCACCAAATCCAAAAATAGAATTCACCACAAGTATTACCACCGCATGACCCGAAATATATGCAAGCCAATAAAATCTTTAGGTAGTAAGTTAATGAATAAAAGTTCTTGAAATAATAACTCAATTTTTGATAAATTTCGTGATTGTTTGCAACTGAATTACCTTACATACAACAATGTTATATATCGACTTCAAGGTCTGGGCATATTGAAAAACTGAGATTGAATTTTCTGGAGTGCTACTAGAACATCATTAATGTTTACTCTCTCCTCAAGAGCATCTGTTGTACAACTCAAAGCAAGTTGCAAGATGGATGATATGCACTCCATTTTTTTCTAAACTAATTCATCTTTAAGATAAAGTAAGTTCCCATCACAACCTAAGCACTAGAATTTGGTACTGCATCTTGTATGCACACTATTTTTTTCTTGACTAATTCATCCTCAAGATAAAGTAAGTTCCCATCAATAATCTGAGCAATAGAATCTAGTACTGTTTATTGTATACAACGCCTGAGGAACTCTTCTGTAAACATCTCATCCTTAGGACTCCTCGTAAATGTTTCATCAATGTAATGCCAAAGTTATAAACATCACACCTGGTTGAAAAAAATCCTTCTATAGTCCATGCCCTAGCATAAAATTCAAAATTCTTTGTCATATTCTTGCAGATATGGAAAAAAAGCTTAGATACTTGGAAAGAACTAACCATTATGCACCCTTGAAGTATCACAATTGTGAAACTTTCCGCATAAGCTCCCACAACCAAAAGTTATAATGCTAGAATTTTGACTTATTATGCTTTACTGTTAACTAATTATTGTTTAGTTCTAATTCTTTTAGAGATATAGATCACTTAAACATTAGTGAAATTATTATCTATATCAACGCAACTTTCTTCTCTATCTAGGATTATATGGTATTCAAATGCATAATTTGCATTAAAAGTTAAGTTTGGAGTAAAATTGGCAAAAAGTAGCAAGTGTAAAAGTAAAAATAATGTCACAAAAAAGAAGTTTTTTGTTTACAAGTGTCGCACCCATTATATTGAGGGCACAAAATATTACTTGTTCATTGGAAATCTTATTATTAGGGATGGGTGTAAATCGGTTAACTGCTCCATACACTTAATATTCTAATCAGAATCGATTGAACCTATTTGCCTAATTTGCTAGCCGTATCTAATACTCATTAGTTAGTTAATCGCTTATCAATTACCCGATTAAAGAGGATCGTGTACTGCAGGTAACCGGAACTATATAGTAATAAGTTAATTTGACAAAGTAAATAAAAAGAATATTACAACATATATATTTGTTCAAATCAATGGTAAAAACTACATATACAATTTTAATTACTTTGCAAAACAAGTAATAAAATTACAAATTAAAACTCTTATATCAACATTTTTCAAAAGTACAAAAAGTTACAATTTAAGATTTTTCACAAAACGAGCAAGAAAATACTTTTGTTATCTTTCATATTCCACATCTAAGTTATATACAAGTAATTTGTTTAGTTAGTCTCAAGAAAAAATACAATAATCAAAGGATAAAAACAAAGGATAATATACAAATCAAAAAATTAAATGAAAGGAAAAATCAAATATGAGATTTAAGTTTTTGAGTTATATTAGACTTGAAAATAAAATGATTTAATATTCCTCAATTTTTCTATAATATTCATAAATATTAGCCTCTAACACATATATGTAGACTGGCTCAGTTAATTGTGGCTTTTAAAAATTGATATCTAGAACTAGAACTGTTTTTGCAAATGAGGTTTAGTTAACTTAATCACTTTCAAAATTCGGTTCGATTATCCTCGTTTTGTTGATTTGGAATAGACTGGTTTTTGTTTTCACTTATTTATATCCACATCTACTTTTTAGCAATAATTAAAGGAAAATGAAATGACACACTCTTCTTTTTAGTTTTAGATAAAATGTCTTTATTATTTGGACTTACTGCTTTTGCATAAAAAAGCAAAAGTATTATAACTCATGGGCATTATTAATAATAATTGAGGGAATAGATTATTACCGTGATTAAAATTGATGATTTGCTTTAGAATACACTTATGTTCTTTGTTTCTTTATACCATCGAAAGTAGTATGTTTTTTATTACTTGATTTTCTTGCTTGGATTACCTCATTTGTTTTTTTTAATTTTGAAACAACATAATATCTTGTGTCTTGCCCACATATGCATAAATTTGCACTTAAATAATTAATCGGGAAAATTTTGTGATAACGTATATTATCATATTATTTCTATTTTTATATTAAAATATAACATTTACTTGACACAATTTACCACTCATTCGAAAACCTAGTTAATTACTTGTATTCGTATCTTCGTCAATGACGTTTTCTATCAATCCGAATGTCCTCTTTCACTTTCTTTACTGTCTTTATGGATTATAGATCCATTGGACAAATGTTTTTTAGCATTCCCTATATTGGCCGAGGAAAAGAATAAAAATAAAGTTGCGATGATGCTTGTCAACCGGATAATTAGTTTGTAAGATAAAGAGGTCATTTGACATGCATGTAAAAGTTTAGGTATGTAAGATAAAGAGGTCATTTGACATCCACCATTGGATAGGTCCTCTGTTTATTAGGTATGTACTTTTTGCGGGTATAAAAAAAAAAAAGTTTAGGAGAAGAGTAAAGTTATCTTATTGCAAAATTAGGACAGGTTACAGCGTATTTTTAGCGGCTTACGATAATTTTTACATATGAGTAAAGATTGTTAGCAACGGAATTCAATTGCAAGCACTACTACCAGCGGGGACTCGAATTTGAGCTCCTCTTGGGTAAGGTAAACCAACCTTATTAGCTGAGTCAACTCCAATTCGCATGCATTTTTGCGTCTATTTAAAGTTGGAATACATTAAATAAATATATAATTAAGCAAGATATATACTTAATAAAAATTTGATCTTGTCAGCTAGTTAAACAAATTAAATATACTAGTACAAACATATTAGTTGGTCAGTTCTCACATAGTCTTATCTATTTTGTAAGAGGATGTTATGATCAGTGCAATTCTCAGGTTGGAACAATAGCAAACCTTGGAATTTTATTCATTGTTTTATTTTATTTGGATGAACTCCATCAAATGAAGAAGTGCTGTCATTAAAGGATATCAAGGAGAAGACAATCAGGAAAGTTTCAGCATTGTTAACCTTAGTGACTGCATTTTGCAAGAAATTCTTTTGATATAACTGGTTGTTAGTGCCTTTGCAAGACTTGTCCAAATTTAAAAATTACAACAAGTGATTACTTCAAAATTCTAGTGTCGAGTCATGCAATCCAATGGAATGAATGTTGATCAATTAGTGCCGGTTTGTGCAATGGTAGTAAATTAGAACACGAAACACAAACCTGGAAAGACGAGAAATTGAATCAACATTTACGATTCGTAGTAACATCACAAGAATATGACACTTCCACAATGCCAATCACATAAACAATGAACGATACTATTAATGTCATCCTAATTACACCAATAAATTACTTACCAAAGAAACAATAATACGATGCTTCATATGGCTTCAAATATAATTCGTTCGAGGAAGAAAGGTGCCGTAACTGAAACTTTAGAGATATTACAACAAAAATGCTCTCTTGCCTCTTCCAAATTCCCCACTCCAGCCAACCCTTTCTCCCCAATCAAAAAACACAAACTTTTTTCTTTCCCTTTTGTTATCTTCAGCTCATGGCAGAAGAAACGAATTAAAGACCAGAATGCATGCTATTATATTCCCTGTTTCCAGATTTCTTAAAAGCCTGTCTGCCAACATGAATTTGGCCTTGGAGGAAAGCGACGGGAAAGAGAAAGCATCCCGAAAAACTTTGCCGGGAGGTTTGCAGCCAGAATTTTCGCCAAAACATGTTGCTGTAATTATGGATGGAAATAGAAGGTGGGCCTTGAAGGGAGGATTACGAGTGGTATTTGGCCATAGGGCTGGAAGAATGGTTATGAAAGAAACTGCTTGTCTCTGTTCTGAATTGGGCGTAAAAGTGGTCACCTTCCATACTTTTTCAACCGATAATATGATTCGACCTCAAGTGAGTGGTATTATAACTTGTGGAAAATTATTTGGAACTCTGAATTCTGAATGTGACATAGCCTTACTATAATTCCCACGAAAAAGAAAGAAAAATTAAAAAATTGTGTAATGGTTTAGAAAATTTTTCGTTTTGAATTTTTGGAACTTAGAGTATCTATCACAGTCACGGCCGATTAATTCATAAGTCTAATTAATTGTTGTTTAATTAATTTTTATTCCTTTTCAAAGAAAACATTTGTTTTTTATATTTAAATGTCCCAGCACTCCCTTTAGTTATACGTCTCCAAAATTGATTTTTCTCCACACGACATAGGATGAGGTTGACTATTTTATGAATTGGTGTGGAGAGGTAATAGAATCAGATATTGAGGACTGCACACACACTAGGAGTGTGATTTGGTTGGTAATTCGATAATTTCGGTAGTTTTGCTTAGAAAAATACCGACCGATTTTGATTTCGAATTCAAAATTACCGAATTTGATTTCATAGTTCAAATTTGGTATTTATCAAATTACTGATTTAGATTGTTGGATTGAACAACAATGTGACCCAACAATTATCCAACATTGAAAAAAAATATTAGTCCCAATAAATATTATCTAATTAAATAATTCACCAATCAATTGTCACTAATTAACAAATTGTCTTAGATGAAAGATCAAAAAGTGAAATTTATGATTACAAATTTTAAGTTGTTAACATACTACATAATATAAAATTTTTAATATATATTAAATAGTTGCATTTGACAATTGATAATTTTTTCAATATTGTGTATTTATTCATAAATATAAATAATAAATAGCTATTTATTAATATATATATATTTATATACACTTGTAAGTGTATTTTGTAATTGCTGTAATTTATATTTCATAAATCTGTATAAACCCTTTATAATTAAAGTTTAAAATAATTTGAGCTTATGCTCATGTGTATTTGATTACATGAATTAGATCTCTTTAATTGTAATTGAAAGGTTCTAGTTGTATTAGATCTTTTAATTATGAAGTTTATATTTAGTCATATGTAACTATATATGTTGAATTTATAAATCTAATTATATATATTAAAAAATAAAATTTTATTAAATTGAATTCGAAATTGGTAATACCGAATTCAAAATTTCTTTATCCGAATATTGATTTGAATTTGACTTTTTGACTTCGGTATATACCGAATGCCGACCGATTTAATGATTTACCAATTTTGAATTTTCGAAATCAATTTGAAATTAGTCGGTAAATCGGTATTTTTCGATTGTGCTCACCCCTAACACACACACACAAAGATATATATATATATATTGCATGGGGGGGGGGGAGAGAGAGAGAGAGAGAGAGAATTAGAGTTTTGGTATCAAATATTTGGGGCATCAGCAGTTTCAGTCCCTAAAGTTTCGACGAAAACAAAACTAATATCCAATGTTTCAATTTTCAAAACATTTAGTCCTATTGATTGGTTTTGATGAAATCTTACTAAAATCTAATCACTTGATACTCATATTTTGGTGACCAGATTTTAAAAAATTTAGAAAAGAAAATTTAGTTGTCATAATTTGTAATTAAATGTACTAATTTGATTTCGTGCACGATAAATAAGCAGATAAAATTGAAAAATCTGCCTAGACACATTATTCGTGTGTGCTTTTAATTAGAAATTATAGCAATTAAAGATTTTTTAAATTTTTTTGAAAATTTAGTCACAGGCACGTGAGTATCACATGATTGGATTTTGACACTCACGTGACTGAATGTTGGTAATATTTTAGCAAAATCGGTCAATAAAATTAAATGTGGTCAATAAAATTAAATGTGCTGATGAGGAGGCTACAAAAGGGACAAGACTCCATGTCTTGATGGCATTGAACTGCAGTGGACGACAAGATATACTGCAGGCAACCAAAACAATTGCTCACAAATTAAATAATGGTGAGATAACGCTGGAAGATATTGATGAGAAATTGTTTGAAGATGAGCTACAAAGTGTGTTCAATTTCCTGATCCTTAATTAGTCATAAGAACCAGTGGTGAGCAAAGATTCAGCAAGTTCATGCTTTGGCAATTGGCTAACACACAACTTTTCTTTGTAGAAAACTGTTTCCAGACTTTGAAGGGGCAGATTTTATCAATGCCCTCAATATGTATCAGAGAAGGCAACTTTAGACTTCTTATCTACTATTTTTGCCAATTTCTATCTCACTAATTTTTTCGCCACGTGTAATTTTAGCTACAACACAATTGTGATAATTTTTTGAATATCACAAGGTTTTGAATTTCTCTGGGGAGAACTGAGTGTCAAAAAATAAAAAGAAAAGAATGAAAAATGGCGAGATTGCAACTAGTAATAAACTCTACTCCCTTATTGGTTGGTAAACCGACTTAATTGAGAAGATGTTATTAAGTCGGTTACTGAAAAAAAAAAAGATTATGTCGGGTACAGGGCCTCGCAATTTGGCCCCGTACCAGTTCAGACAAGTTAAAAACGATGTAACTCATCAGTAAAAAAATATAACTCGTCAGTAAAAAAAATGTAACTCATCAGTGAAAAAATATAACTGGTTTTATTCCAAAACAACATTGTCTTTGGTTGAAATTTTGGCTATGCTAGTTGCGTCTAATTTGTTGCACTTTTAATCCTGACCATCAGGTCCCAAATGAAATTGGTGAGGCACTCCTTCAAGTTATGTCACATGCACACCACGCCACGTCCCAATACCGTGCCAAGTGCACGTTATACATTTGAACCCACAAACACTTTCGCGCATAGTCTAAACTAGTCACTTGAGTTGCACTTCGCAAAATCACTTTCCATAAACAAGTTGAGCATATAATTTTACATTTTTATATGTGAGATATATGACTAAAATAATGGAGAAAAAGATGATGAGGGAAATGAATTTAGAATTACATAAGGATTTTAGGCATGTTCCATGTTTAACTAAACTAGAAGTTTCTATACTTTTGGTTTAAATTCACTCTCAAAAATTGAAAAAGAACAAGGAGTTAGTTATTAAAAAGTGGACTCAACCGTGCATAGAAATTGGATGCTACTGACCAACAGCACTACTTCGTCCTACCATTTAGTGTTTTTATAGTTCAGGCACATTCGTGTAATCAAATCTATGTCAGCAAAGGGTACTAAAGGAACCTAGCAAAGCCAATAGAGCAAATCCACACAATTGATTGAAAGTGCACCATCAAAGAGCAACTATTGAAAATGGGACGGAGAAAGTAATTTTTATTCAATCATCAATTAGAACTGAAAATACGAATACAGACCCATATTCAATATGACAATTCATAAGCCAACTACCAAGACCGCAACTCGGGTACTGAAACATTATCTAAAGCCTTTTCCACTTCTGACTCCTAACATAATTTTATGCATGCTATAACATTTACTTATTTATTCTCAAATAGTGAAGAGGACAAAGAAATCTTCCACAAGCTCTTATGGGAACGATACGGGAATTTCTTTCCCGTCGCTTCTTAAAATTCTCCCATTCTGAATCTGCATATTTTCTATGGTAATAATGATTCAGACACCAAAATATTGCGCCAGAATAAAGTGCGACTTTAATGACTTGAGATGACACCACAGCATAAACACCAGACACAAAAGCTATCAACATTATCCATAGGGAAATTATAATACATATCTTGCTACGTTCATTTAGGATTGCCTTTGAGTCATAGCCTTTCGCGGTTTGCAACTTAAATTGCAGCAAGACTGCTGTTGTAGAGAATGCCAAGGCTAACGAATCTGACACCATAAAAATGATAAAAGAGGCCTTGTGGTTTAGTACTGCCATGCCTTCTTTATGACCCTCGTTGCTCTCATAGCCACCTGGAATGGCCAAACCAGCTGCAAATGTGACTGTTACTATGAGTGTAGCAATAACCAAAAAATTGTCGTTTTCTATCTTCGAGTTCTTTTCTTGATCACTTTTGGATACTTCTATCCTTTCGGTGGTAACAATTCGAAATCCAGTGGTACCTTCCAACTCAGCCTTGATTATATTCTAGAATGATATAAGAATGGAAAAATGATGTCACAATTGAAATTTGATGAACCACAGGACAGAAATTATTGAAGAGAGGTGGAGGCTATTTATTAGCAAAACTATGCAATGCAAAGTGGGATATTAAAGCACCACAAACAACTATACACGAACTTAGACAACAATTAAATTCTCAAAATGATCAATAACTTACCTTACTTCTTACAAATGCTCTCGAGGCCTATATAGTCGCATTAGGAAGACTCTAGAGAACTACGAAAGGGAGATGTTATGTTAAAAATTCCTAAAGCTATCTACAGAGTAACTGTCTTTTTATGTTTAGCGGAGTTGAGAAAAATTTGGAAAGAATTTTTATTACTTTCTAAATCTAGAGTGTAGTTGGTATAATTCTAACACAAAACAGAGCAGTACTTTGCAATAATATATGTTACACGTTTTCAAATCTAGCCATTCTAATGTCTTTTGATTAATTTAAATAAGGAAATAATTACAAATTTTAGCAAAACAGAAGATGCCTAAAAATGATTATCCATATCTTAATTTAATCTATTAAGTGATGTTTTGACGAAATGCATTTTCAATTCGAGAATGATATTTCAAAGTTGCCCATTAAATGGAACAAAACTGTCACCTGTAAACATTATAAGACGATTCTTAGAATAAAACTGTCAAATTTAGCATAAGAGAAGATAAAAATTTGAAAAGTTCATTGGAAAATTGACACAGTTGTTAAATTTTACTAGCCAACTATGGACATTAATGCCGATTGTTGGTATGGCAATGACGGATGTAAAACTGGAGTTCCAATTTAATCTAATTTCAGAAAAATTAAAAACAGAAAATTTTGAAAATATACCTGTGCTACACAAAATCTTCCTGCAAATTTGGCTCTAAATTTGTCAATAAGTAGTTATTTTAATCCTCTAAACGTCAACTTAAAGTTTTTTTCATCATCTCTATCTTGGATGAATTTAAGTTGGAATGATATAAGAAATTAACTTTATAAACTTTGCAAATGGACGTCTATTTATGCGTGATAAAATTGATTTGTCTTGTAGGGAACAGTAAAATAGTCCTTACTTTTCTCTCTTGTTCCTCAAGCACAGCATCTAATATTTGGTCTAGGGGAGTCAAATCATACCGGTTGAAGACCTTCTTATCCAAATCCGGGTGATTTACAAGATTTCGCCCAACTAAACTTTTTGTAGCAGCATAAAGGTGTAGAGGGGTGTCCCCATCAATGTCTTTCTGATTGATGAGTTCGGAAGTCCAGATATTATCCAAGATAAAATCCATCATCTCTTGTTGTTCATTCTCCACTGCAAGATGGAGAATATTTCGGCCCTGACGGGTGACCGTCTCCCAACAATCTGGGCAGTGTGATAAAATCTCTTTTACCACATTTATATGCCCAAAAATTACGGCCACATGTAGGGCTGTCTTCTTACCATCAAGCCTATCTGATCTAACATAGGCAGTAGACATGTCTGCTGACAGAAGCAAACTTACACTGTCTTGATGACCAAATCTTGCGGCAAAGTGTAGTGCAGTGTGTCCACGCGTGTCCACCATTTTGGTAAGTTTTGGCAGCTTCTCCAATATTAGTTTCATGCATCCTGTGTGATTATCAAAACTGCTTGTGAAAATGCCTACTTTAATGTCTAAGCAATGACAATTGTTCTTGAATAATATTTAAAACCATCCTCTCAACTCGTTTTCCAACCATCTTTTTATATTCGTAATATTTCACATACCTCACATTGCAAAACGAGTTATAGTATTTGTTCAAGTATGTTCCTTTAAAGAATATAATTTATTGGTAAAATCTTGCAAAATTATAATTCTCCATAAACTCAGTTGTGTACTTAATTACAGGGGAGATTATCCTTCTCTAACCTTTGAGTAAGAATCGGTGATATTTATACTGTTAATTTTATGTTAGTGGCATTTATTAAACATACTGTGAATTGTTGAATATAAACAGAATCATAGGATCACGCTTATCAAAAACTAATTGATAAAACAGACATTGAAAATTGATTAATAATATCTACACCAAACAAGAAGTACTATTGAAGCTTATCATATTCAATAAATTGTTTCAACCAATTCAAAATTTGGATAACACTTGAAAAGATGATCATAAAAGATGATCATAAAACAAATTTCTTGAGGCAGAAAATCGATCCTAAAATGAAGTAATGATAGACAGCATATAATATTTGTTAAAGGTTGATAAAAATGAAGGAAATTCAATGTAATTTATCTAAACGCACCTTCAAAATTATAAATAGCAGCAGGGTGCAAGGCTGTTCTAACTCTAGGGCCCCGATAAGAAGGTGACCTACAATTTTCCAAAATAAGTTTTGTAATGCCATAGTATCCCCTCTCAACAGCAAGGTAAAGAGGGCTTTCTCCAGCCCTATTCTGGGGGTATGAAAACTCAGGATCTTCTTTCACCAACAATTCAACAATTTCGTAACTATTGCTTACTACAGCCAAATGCAAGGCTGTATCACCATTTTTTTTAACCATCCTTATTATCTTCTTAGAGCATAGCATCTTCTTCGATGCTCCGACACCATTTCTCTCATTCTTTTTACCATGTATTCCGCAATAAATTAGTCCTCGTACAATGCCAGAATGTCGTTTTCTTGCAGCTATGTGAAGTGCAGTCTCACCTTTTGCATTCACTCTGTTTAGCAAAGAATGGTTTAGAGCTAGGATTTGTTCAACTGCAAACAAAGAGTCGAAGAACTGGGCTAATACATGAAGGACGGTATTTTTGTCTGGCGTTATTTGAGAATCGAGTCTGTCTGCATATTGCTGGATGATTTCACAATTGCCCGACTGGGCAGCTTTGTTTAACTGAGGATCCATTGGCCTTAATTTTCCAGCTGATAAAAGTATAATCTTCGTTGGACAGTTTTATAGCAAGTAATCTCCTCTTCAGTGTCAGGAACACATTGGCTTTTGAAACTTGTAAGGAAGGAACAAAGCAAGCCATGAGATTCTACAGTTGACCGCCTCGTCTCCCGTCTCCATTCTCCAGTCTTATTTGTCGGCCATATGGTACGAATAAGAATTTGAGTTAAATAATGTATATTGATGTAAGAAAATATATAAACAATTAACAATAAAGTGCATGACTGAATTTTTGAGACATTTTAGTTCAGGAAAGGAGTTCTGATTTGCTTCATTACCAGTCTAACACCGAGATCAACTAATGAGTGGTCCAAAATATTCATAGGCTCTAATACTACTTGCTGGGGAGAAAAATCTAAGGGGCTGCTTGGTACATGGGAATCGGAATCAGGAATCGGAATGAATCCCTTATAGCCTGCCTGGTTGGAGGGAATGGGAATCGGGGAATCGGAATCATTTCTGAAAATTTGGGAATCCTCCATTCCCGACTAAATTGGGGGGAATCGGAATCATTTCTAAAAATTTTACAACTTTGACTTCTTTTTGATTTCTTATTTGTTTTGTTGTGATAAACTATTAATAAACATCATCATTTATTTGTTAATCAATAAAATTAGATGATTTAGGATCATAAAATCTTCAAAAGTGAATGATTCCGATTCCGATTCCGACATCCAACCAGGCAAGGATATTGGAATGAAAAACTTCATTCCAATTCCAAAGTGAATGATTCCAATTCCGATTCCGATTCCGATCTGCGAACCAAGCGCCCCCTAAGAGAGTTCACCAGTGAGGCACAATATACAAGTTGAAAAGTTTAAGCTAGTTGGACTTTGGTTCTTATCTATATATTATGCTCGCTTTCTTTAATTGTAAAAACCAATGTAGGAAAACATTAACCTCTCCATGAATCTCATTTTTTATGGCTCTTTAGTTGGAAAGCTCCAGAAAAGTTCATGCCAACTTATTCTTAAGAGGAGGGAGAGAAAGGAGAGCAGAGGAAGAGAGAGAGGAAAGAGGGAGAGGAGGGGGGGGGGGGGGGCCTTGATAATAAATTTTCCAACTGGGACGGTCGCATTTCTGTGAAAATGTCTGATTTGCGGTAGACTCAAAGTTTTACATCTCTTTCATAACAAGCTCACTGAAACATTGTTGAGAAATATAGGAAATTTGACAGCACTTCAATATTTGGTTTCTATCCAAAAATATCTTCACAGGTTTTACTTTTCTCCCTACGTCTTCACCAAGCATTCATATCATTTTTTTGAAGTGATTTAAAGTTTAAAATATAAAATTCCTTCACAATTCCATTGAGTTAATTGAGTAGATTATAGGATATACTTTTTTTTTTTTTCTTTCCCTTACGATCCAAGCATTGAGTAACGATTTATGATTCGGTAATAAAAGATCAGAAAGCTGTCGTAAAACAGCAAAAAGAAAAATATACCAGTTTCATTTATTTCATTTATTCCAATTTGGAGATTCTTGCATTAGGTATGAACTTCTTTCATGGCCTATTCCATATGAATTGGACCCCCATCGGAGAATAAAATTGTTAAACCTTGGAGCAAACAAGCTTACAGGGGTGAAGTGAACTATCAGTTTCAGAAAGTTTAGTATCTTATGTTCTAATTATTGGACTAGAGTTTGGATTGAAGAATTCTATTTTTAAGCATAAATGATTGCATGCATTGGATCAGCATTACCATATTATTTCCCTGTTGGGTCCTTCTTTCCAACATGTGACGTCCAAATGAAGATGGACCAATGACCATATATGCTATCTGACTTTTTTGGGTGCCTCTATTGTAACTTCATTAAGTTCTTAGATTTTAAAAATTCTCTTCTAAGTCGATCTGATTATTCCCTTTTTTTTTTTTCAAATTTTAGAACAAAACATGCTTCTTGTTTGATTCATGAAAATGCTTTTTATGCATTAATATGGTAATTAAAAGTGAGTCCTTGGATTGGGATAAGATCCAATAAATTTATGTCACACAATAGATTTATGGTTTTTTCAAATTGTTATAAAGATAGTATAATAAGTAGAAAACAATCACTAGCTTTCGCTTTTATTTTGCTGTCCTTCCGGGAAAATAAAGCTCAAATCAACTTCTAAGTCAAGTCAATCATTCACTCTTGACTTAGACATGTAACAACTTTCCTTTAAGTCGTCGTCAACTTCCTTCATGTCAAGTGGAAAACAATCACTAGTTTTCGCTTTTATTTTGCTGTCCTTCTTGGAAAATAAGCTCAAATCAACTTCTAAGTCAAGTCAATTGTTCAAAGTCAAGTCAATTGTTCACTCTTGACTTAGACATGTAACAACTTTCCTTTACTTCCCCGTATTGAACACTTAGACATGATTAGGATATTTTTTTTCTTGGTTTCTATTCATCCCTATGGGATCTTCTCTTTTATGCATCTTCGCTTCCCTTATAATTTATTTATTTCAAAGCAAGTATCAAAATAAAAAAAAAATTGATCTTAGCATGCAACCTCTATTACAAGGGATAAATGATTTAATTCTGAATTTTATTGATATTTTGACCCACTGTCTTGTATTACATGTATCTGCTGATGATAATTTAAGATTCCGTCAAATGGTGGGGCAAAAGCTTGCAAAAAATTAGAATGTGAGGTTAGCGATCAATGGTGCTATTTCCTTTCTTGAGTAGAGCACGCAGATTAAAGATGGATACTATAAGTCAATTATCTTGTCCTGAGTAAAAAAAAGTCTTCCACGAGAATAATATTCCTTCTATTTGTATTATTCCACAGGGGATCTGAAAGACATAAAAATCAAAAGTCAAGGACATGAAATTTTATTTGGCCGCTTTAGAAATTATGCCATTGCAGCGATTGCTAACTAATTTTGATTTTTAGTAGAATTAATTGCTTTTTTCTGTTAAGGATTTTTTTTTTTTCCAAAAAATATACTTTAGACAAGTACTAAAACCAGGTTAAGTAATTCTAGCTTTGAGTTAGAGCAACAATCCCTTAACCAAGTAAATTAATTATAGTTTTGAATTAGAACAACACTCCCGTTAAAATACTAAGGCTAATTCTACTAGTGGAAAGAACATTATATTTAGTTTGTGTGTGTTTTATCAAATTAAGGCGGCACTTAACTTATCATGTTTACATTTACGAAATTTCTTTGCACTATGGAAGATCCTTTTAAACTTGACACCTTATATTTTTGTAATTGTCAAACTGTCTAAGATAGCATCTTACTAGTAATATCCCCGTCTGTGCAGGCATTCTAAATTGGAATTATTTTTAAAACTCTTAAACATTACTAGAAGGTAATACTTGAGTGCTTAATGAAGACTTTTTCTTCCAAACTATTGTCAAATAATATAATACAAGAACAATAGTAGCGTCAAAGACGCTGTGATACTTAATACTACAAACGTTGTTATCTCTGGATTAATACTAACCTAACATAATTTTAAAAGAGTCCTATATTATTCTAACTTACTAAAAAAGTGCTCCTCTAAATTAATACTAATTTAACGAATTTTGAAAGAACTCTATATTATCCTAATTTACTAAAAAAATCTAAAATAGTTCTTGAAAAATAAAAAGTTAACTGTAATTTTTCTTAACAAACAAAAAGATAGAGTTGCCACTATTTTCTTAATCTAATTAAAATACTAAATCCTAAAAATATAAACCCTACACCCTGAACCCTAAATCCTTAATCTTAAACCTTAATTCAAAAGGTAGTATAAAATCTAGTAATAAAAATGTCAACAAAAGTTTTTTTTTCCTATGGTCTATGCTGCAATAAAAAAAACTAAATACAAACAGAGAGATGCTTACGTAAGAAACCAATAGTATAAGTTACAGGTTAGATAAGGTTAAGAGTTTATAGTTGATACTAATTCTTGTATGGTCAAGATCTGTCTGTAACTAGAAATCTAGTTACAGTATTTGACGATGTTATTTTCCTATAATACAATTTTTTAGAGTGTAGTTTCTCGAAAAATTTTAAAAACTATTCTTACATTGCGTATTAGACGGGTTTCTTCAAATTATTGAAACTTACCGTTTACTTGTGGAAAATTCTATACATATTGTCTTCTCATTATCCGATGCCAAGTGAATGATGTGACTGGTAAACTTCATTTCATCAAAGTTGTTAAGATAGATTATTCCAAGTGGTCCACTATTTCTCTACTGGCTAGGTGCCATATTTCTCTACTGGCTAGGTGCCATATTCTACGTACCAAAGAAATGGTCAAAAGCAATTTTTTTGATATTTATTTTGCTTCAAACTACTATAGCACAATTGCACTACTAATATGAGAGATTGTTAAGTGGAGGGGATTGACGGCCCATCTGTGAACTTTGTAATCTAAAAAAGTGCTATATAAAAATAATGATGCATGCTGATATAAGAAAAATAATGCGTAGCTTTATTTTCAATCACAAGATCTATAGATGAAGCCATGGATTTGATCCATTTAAGAATTTTTCAATCATGTATGAGACCACATCTATTATTACCAAAAGAATCTAGTCCAGATAAGAATTTTTCAATCTAATTATGTATGAGAAAACATCTATAACCAGAAGAATGTGTATATAAAATCTTTTACTAGAAGAATGTGTGTATAATTTTTTATTTTTTTGGTTTACCAGACCAACATATAAAATAAAGACTGATGAGAAAGTGTTGAATTTTTAGTGCAGCAAAGAATTTATTTTAAATAATATATTGCGCGAAATCAATTACTAAGAACAATTCTTCGAAAATTTTCTCACACTAAAAATCTACATGATTATTTACCTCTAACCTCACGCATTGTAGAGAAAATCACTATGATGCTCTTTTGCATCATAGAGAAAATCACGCATTGTAAAAGTTTTGCATCACATACACTAAAAGTTATCTAACATATTAGAAGTCTGTTTCGATGTTATGCGACAGAAAATCAAATATAGAATAGAGCTCTATGGATTTTTTTTTTTTTTATCAAACTTATACCATTACAATTGGGGAATGAGGCTTGGTGGGATTCAAACCCCCTGACTTCTGTTGTATAATCATAGAACTCTGACCGTTCGACCCTCTATTTTGTTACTCTATGGAATGTAATAACTATTTAAAAGATGTTTATTAAGGATCAGATAGCTGATGGATTACTTGAAAATAAACACGAACAAAGGGACAACTGAGTTAGATTGAGAACAGTATTTTGCCTTGGCTGTCTTGCTTCACCACGCACTACAAACCCACATTGCGCCGTTGCATGCTTCTCGATACAGGTTCAAAGGGATTCGAGGTCCAAGTTCCCACACGACAAAATAAAATTATGAAAAGCTAGCACTCCGGCAGGCCAGCACAATAGGCCCAAGCCCATCTCATGGGTTCACTCCTGCGCGATCTTTTTGTTGGATATTCGTACTAAAGCGATCAAAAAAAATGGTTTTAAAACATTTCAAATGCCACCTTTTCGTATTATGAGCAGGTCACTAAAATATTAAAATATTTAAAAATAATAGTTGTACAAAAACAAGAAATAATCCAAAATAATCTGCTAAACTATAGAAAATCCCTTCTAAAATCCAATAATTTTGTCATGAGCGGTCGGAATCACATTATAATAAAGATTGTAATCGCCATTAAAAGATTATTTAATGAATATACATGTGGATGCTAAATGTTTAACGTAATCGCTGGGGGAGAAATCAAAAGTCATAGGCTTGTCGGTGCAATTCATGAATCATGACATGTGATTTTCTTTGTTTCCGACTTCTAAATCTCTTCATGAAGCATGTTAATTAAATAATCTATGCAACTGTTGCAGAATAACTAAAGCAGGAAAGGAAGTTAAAACTAAGCAGATTACAAAAACAATATGAACAGAAAGTAAATCAATTAACTGCAACAAGTTAAATAAAAATGCTAGTGTTAAAACACGAAAAAAAAAGGTAAAGAAAGTTTCAAGCCTGATGTATCTTTCCAAAATAAGTGTAAAAAAAATAATAATAATTTGATTTTGTGGTATTGACCATCTACATTGCTTCAACGTAAACTTTAGTACAAAACATAATTCAAATTATTTGATTTTGGCAATATAACAAGCCATCCGGTTGAATGTATCATGCAACTAATTGGTAATATATTATTACATTTTCATAATTAAAAGAAATCAAAATAACAATGGATAAAAAAGCATGCACACATGCATGAATACTCGAGATTACTCATTAATATATTTATATTGTGAGCATATATATTCTTTTAGGGGTCACCGTGCTCAGGTTTTCTAACCCTAACATTGGCGTTCCAATTCTCTACCAAGTTAAATCTGGATATTGAGGCCACTCCCTCATTTTCCATCCACGAGTATTTTTAATTTTTCACAAAATGGAACTTTTGTGAAAGTAACATCACCGTGGCATGTATCAATTTGATCATCATTTGCTCGAGAGATGACTTTTTAGTAATAATATACTGGGTGTGATATGAGTGCTTTTATTTACCATTGTACCCCTTAAAATTTTAAATTTAATTCAAAATGTTAAATGATAAGTAATGAAATAGGAGGAAAATTTTCGGAAAGAAGTTTCAAAATTTTAGAATAATATTTTGAGACAACAAAATATGGAGAACATGACTTAAATGAGATGGGTTACATACACACATATATTTTGGAATGTGTGGTTGGGATCAATGGTGCTATTTCCTTTTCTGAGTAGTACGAAGATTAAAGGTGGACATTGTAAGTCAGTTATTTTGTCCTCAATAAAGTCTTCTCCAAGAATATATCTCCTATCTAGATTATTCCACACTGAATCTGAATGATTTAAAAATCAAGAGTCAAGAACATAAAATTTTATCTGGTCGCTTTAGAAATTATGCAGGAATGAATAAAGGGTCGAATAGTTAAAACTCTACGACTCCATCCAAAAGTCGGAGGTTCGAATTCCACCAATACTTTTCCATTTTCCCATTGTAATAGTTAGATTTGTTAAAAAAAATAATTATGCCATGAAATATTAATTGGGTACCTGCGTACAATTCCCACAGGAAAGTTCAGAGCATCTTGGAATGCTTAGTAACTTACAAGTTAATGGCATTAAATATTAATTGGGTCAATTTAAAAATTATAAACTTGGATTAAATGAGAAGTAGGTAAAATTACTCAATTCAGGATAAATCAAGTTTGTTTTACTGGGATCTTGCTTAGATAGTATTTAATTGAATTACTTTATATTTGCAGAAATATCTTTCTTTATGGAGTCGTATCTATTACGTGCAAAGCGATAGTAAGTAATTTGAAAAGCAAGAATATTTTGGTCATTCATCTTTATTTTTTTTATTTGCATAATTTTTTTGGCACCCATTTTAAATTTTCCTCATTTCACCTCATCTATTTTGAAAATTATTGTTTAGAAAATTATTTCAAAATATTCTCCAAATATGTTTTTCAACACATTTTTATGTCTTTAATTATTTTTTTATCTCACATACATCTTAGAAAAGTGCTGTGTGTTTACAATAATATTATCAAAAAAGGGAATCCAAACTGAACAAGTCTCCTAAACGCTACATATTTAATAAGGCTAATTTCAGGTGTTTCCAATAATTGCAGAGACTTCTCCACACATTTCAAAACTATCTTTTACCTGCGCACAATCCCCTCTCGAAAAGTTCAGAGCAACGTGGAGGACTTAGAACTCACAAGCTAATGGCATGAAACATTAAATGGGCCAGTTTGAAAATTATAAACTTGAATTGAAAATTACTCAATTCAGGATAAACAAAGCTGGTTTTACTGAGATCTTGCTTAGAGAGTATTTAATTAAATGATTTTATATTCGAATAAGTATTTTTCTTTTATGAAGTTGTATTTATTATGTGCAAAAGGATGGATACTAAGTACTTTGAAAAGCAAGAATATTTTGGTCATCCATCTTTATTTTTTTAATTTGCATAATTTTTTTGTTTGCCATCCATCATCTTTTTTATTTCCTCATTTCACCTCATCTGTTTCGACAATTTGCTTCTGTACATCACCTTTTTTGTTGCGAATCTTTCTTTATATCCAATTATAAATTCAAGCAATTACATCAAATGAAGATTAGTACATTATTAAGTTGTCATGAACATCAACAATTAATAAAGTTGCACCAATAATCAATCAAATTACGTGCAACAGGATCTCCACCAGTGCTTGTAGCACAAAACTAACACCTTAATATAGCTCTTATAGCATTCTTAAAACGGCAAGCAGTAGTTATTAACTACAATATTGCTTCACCCAGTCACTTGGGTCAGCAATACTTCTTCACTTAATATAAAATGGACCCAGTTCATGCATCACTTCTCTATTTGTAAGCAATGTTTACAAAACCAATGAAGAGACAGATGTTGTAAACAATCGAAACAAGGCAACAAAGCACAGAAATTGCACCAACACGACTTCTAATATTAGCATGTGAAAATAACATCCATTTTCCAACCCATTATACATCAAATGAACAAAAAAATGGAGTAAAATTCAACTTTCTTCATACCCAAAACCATGCCCAAATGTGCCAAGCAAGGGGCTTACATTGATCACACTAAACTGAGAATCCAAGCC
The DNA here is from genome assembly GCA_024721245.1 of Mitragyna speciosa. Taxonomy (NCBI): domain Eukaryota; kingdom Viridiplantae; phylum Streptophyta; class Magnoliopsida; order Gentianales; family Rubiaceae; genus Mitragyna; species Mitragyna speciosa. Next base: position 8,112,050 of record CM045570.1, read on the forward strand.
TCAACTTCAAATTTCACTTCCTCAACCTTTCCTACCTCTGCTCCCTAATATTATTGTCGCCGGCTCCAGGACCTTGCTTCTCCCTCTCCAAGATTTTGCAAACTGCTTCAATTTGTTGTGGTTGAATTTGATGTGTTCTCTTGGATTTTTTTCAATTTTGTATTTTGGAGCCAATCGATGACTTGCTTTCTTAAGCCGCTTCCTTCTTTTTATCTATTTTCCGTTTTCCTTTTCTTCACCTAGGACCAATGTCATCTCAATAACAAGACAATCTGAGCCGTCTGCCTGCTAACTTTTGATCTTGACTGTCAAATTGTTCTAAATGAAAAGGCCCCAAATTGCGAGAATGCTTGTCAACATGGGTACCAAAGGAACACGGGCAAAGCCAGTGGAGCAAATTCACACGATTGATAAAAATTGCACTATCCAAAGAGCAACTATTAAAGCGAGACGGAAACGGAAGGAGTATTTCTTATTCAATTATCAATTAGGAGTGACTATACAAGTACAAACCCAAATTCAACAGGACAAGCCATAGGCCAATTACCACAACTGATAAGTCACATTATCCAAGTCTTTGCTAGTTCTAAATTCTAAAATAATCTTGTGCATGGTATAACATCTGCTTATTTTTTTTACAAATCGTACAATAAAAGCAATAATTTTTCCCCTGACTCTTATGGGGATGACTTGTAAAAAACGTGCTTTACCTTTCTTGATAAAAACCTCACCAATGTCTTGAACATATACGTAACCTATCAAGAGAAGACAGCGAGCAAACATCATAGGGCAACACATTATAACAAAATAGAGCACAACTTTAATGATTGGAGATGACACCACAGCATAAACACCAGACACAAAAGCTACCAACATTGCCGCCATTGAAAATATAATACTCTCCTTGGTAACCGCATTTATCCATTTCTGTATAAAAAAGTCTTCCTCGGTTTGCAACTGAAATTGCATGAAGACTGCAATTATAGAGTATGTTAAGGCTAACGAGTCTGCCACCATAAAAATGATAAAAGAGAACTTGTGGTTTAGCACTGCCATGCCTTTATTACCCTCGTTGTTCTCATAGCCACCTGGAACGGTAAAACCTGCCGCAAATGTGACTGTTACTATGAGTGCAGCTATAATCAAATAATTGTCGTTTTTTATCTTCGAGCTTTTTTCTTGATGTCTTTCGGAAACTTCTGTATGTATCCCTTCGGTTGTAACAATTCGAAATCCAGGACTAGCACCGCTATTTTCTAACTCAGCCTTGATGATATTCTAGGACGAAATAAGAAAGAAAAAATAGTGTCACAAGTGAAATTTGGTGAACTACATGACAAAAGTTGCTGTAGAGAGGTAGAGGATACTTAATGGAATTCACGAATTTACGCTATAAGTTTTCATTGCGCAAATACCTCAAATCATGTAAGGAGTATCAACTCCTCCTTTATTTGTCACTCAAACTATTTTCTACTTCTGTACGTTCAAACCAAAGTAACAAGGGCCAAGATGTTCAAGTGAAGGAAATGTTGGTTTTCTCAAGTGGTGGGCCAAGATAAAATACACAAATAAAAATACAAGAAATAATTATTCAAAGGCTATTTATGAGCAAAATTATACAATACAAAGTGGGACACTAAAATACTACAAAAAAGTAGACAATTTATACATGAACTCATACACCACCTAAAGTCTCAAAAAGATTGATAACTTACCTTTTTATAAATGCTCCTAAAGCTATATATAGACACGTTAAAAAAGACTCTAGAGAACTGCGAAAAGGAGATGATGCGATGAAAATTCGTAAAACTATCCAGAGTGTAACTAACATTGATATGTTCAGATGAACTGGGAAAAATTGAGTGAGAACCTTCTAGAAACACAAGTAGTTTAGATTCTTTGAGATTTTAAAAAATCTAGAGAGTAATTAGTGTAATTCTAACTTGAAAATCAGAGTAGAACTTTGCAATACGCCATGTTTTCAAGGCTAGCCATTCTGATATTTTTGCTTTGAATAAGCAAATAATTGAAAATTTTAGCAAATCACAAGATCCCAAAAAACGATGATCTGTGTCTTAATTTACTCCATTAAGTGATATTTTGACGAAAATGCCAATTCAATTCCAGAATGATAGTTCAAATAGCCCCATCAAATGTGGCAAAACTGTCGTGTGTAAATGTCATGAGACAATTCTTAGAATAGAGTTGTCATTTTAGCATAAGGGAAGATTGAAAATTTGAAAAGTTCATTGATAAAGGGACACGGTGGTAAACTTTAGTAGCCAACTGCGGATATTGCCGATTGTAGGTACGGCAATGATAGATGTACAAACTGGAGCTCCAATTGAATCTAATTTCAGAAAATCAAAAACAGAAAAATTTAAAGATTATTCATGAAATACATAAAACTTTTCTGCGAGTTTGACTCTAGATTTGTGGGTGAGTCATTGTTTAAACACTCTAAACGTCAATTTAAAGTTTTTGTCCCAAAAAAAATTCATCAATCGCCACAACAATAAAACTGAAATAATGGATCTCATGCATTTCTCCAATCACCTTTTTTCATCATCCTTAGCTTGGGTGAATTTAAGCCAAAATGATAAAGAAACTAGCTTTCCAAATTTTTGCAAATAGATATGTATTTATGTGTCAATTTGTGCGAGAAAATTGATTTGTCTTGCTAAGAAAAGTAAAATACCGTTACCTTTCTCTCTTGGTTTTCAGGCGCAGCATCTAATATTTTGTCTAGGGGGGTCATCTCATCCCAGTTGAAGACCTTCTTATCCAATTCCAGGTGATTTACAAGATTTTGCCCAAGTAAACTTTTTGTAGCGGTATAAAGGTGTAGAGGAGTGTCCCCGAAAATGTCTTTCTGATTGATGAGTTCAGAAGCCCATGAACAATCCAATATAAAATCCATCATCTCTTGTCGTTCATTCTTCACTGCAAGGTGCAAAATATTTTGGCCATGACCGGTGATCGTCTCCCAACAATCTGGGCAGTGTGATAAAATCTCTTTAGTTACATTTAAATGCCCATAAATTACTGCTACATGTAAGGCTGTCTTCTTATCATCCCAACGGGATCTAACATAAGCCGTAGACTTGTCTGCTGATAGAAGCAATCTAACAATTTCTTGATGGCCAAATCTTGCAGCAAAATGTAGGGCAGTGCGTCCCCATATATCCACCTCTTTGGTAATTTTTTGTAACTCCTTCAATATTAGTTTCCTGCATTCTGTGTGATTATCAAAAATGCTTGTGAAAATGCCAACTTTAATCTCTAACCAATGACAATTGTTCTTGAATAATATTTAGAAATATTCTCTAAACTCATTTTCCAATCATCTTGTTTTATTCATAATATCTCACATACGTTTCATTACAAAAAGATTTACAATATTATTGTTTAATTATGTACCTCTAAAGCATATAATTAATTAATAAAATCTTGGGAAATTAATAATTCTTCCCAAACTCAATGCTGTAGTTAATCACAGAGGAGATTATACGTATCTAAACTTGGCGTAAGGATTGGTGACATTATACCGTCAACTTTATGCTAGTGGAATATTATGAAACATACCGTGTGTATTTTTTATTCTAAAAAAAAGGCCTAAATCCACTTTAACCCCTTAACTTATACCATATTCCTACTTTGCACTTTAAACTTTAATTTTAGACAAATTGCACCCTCAACTGTGCAAAACATTACATTTAAGTTTAATTGTTGACGGCATTAACCGAACTAATGGAACTTGGTCTCTTGTGTGCAAAGACTAAATTTAAGTGGAATGTTTTAAAAAGTTTAAGGTGCAATTTTTTCAAAATTAATGCTATCAACATTGAACTTAAATGAACATTACACGTAAGCATCTAAGTTCTGTTAGTTTAGTTGATGTCGTTAATGATTGGATTTAAATGAAAAGTTTTGGACAATAGAGGGTACAGTATGTTCAAAATTAAAGTTTATAGTGTAAAGCGAGAATGGTATAAGTTATGGGTGCAAAGTGGATTTTTGCCTGAACAAAAATCACAAGAATCAAGCTTATCAAATACTCATAGATAAAACAGATGCCGAAAACTATCTAAACGTAATTATCCAAACGTACCTTCGGAATTACAAATTGCAGCTGCGTGCAAGGCTGTTCTACGTTTAGGGCCACGATAAGAAGGTGACCTGCAAATCTCCAAAATAAGATTTGTAATGCCGTAATATCCCCTCTCAACAGCAAGATAAAGGGGGCTCTCTCCAGCCTTATTCAGGAGGTGTGAAAACTCAGGATCTTCTTTCACCAAGAATTCAACAATTTCGTAACTATTGCTTACTACAGCCAAATGCAAGGCTGTATCACCATTTTTATTAACTATTCTCATTATCTTCTTGAAGCATAGCATCTTCTTGCATGCTCCAACACCATTTCTCTCATTCTTTTTACCATCTTTTTCGCAGTCAATGACTCCTCGTACAATGCTAGAATGTCTTTTTCTGACAGCTATATGAAGTGCAGTCTCACCTTCTGCATTCACTTTGTTTAGCAAAGAATGGTTGAGTGCTAGGACTTGTTCAACTGCAAATGAAGAGTCGCAGAATTGGGCTAATACATGAAGAACAGTATTTTTATTTGGCGTCATTTGAGAATCGAGTCTGTCAGCATACTGCTGGATGATTTGGCAATCGCCCGACTGGGCAGCTCTGTATAACTGAGGATCCATTGGCCTTAATTTTCCAGCTGATAAAAGTATAATCTTCCTTGGACAGTTTTATAGCAAGTAGTCTCCTCTTCAGTGTCAGGGACATACTGACTTTTGCAACTAGTAAGGAAGCAACAAAGCAAGCCACGAGATTCTACTGATGACTTACCCAATCACCAGTCTCCAGTCTCCAGTCTCCAGTCTCCAGTCTTATTTGTGGGCCATATGGTACAAGTAAGAATTTGAATCAAATGATGGTAAGAAAATAATTTGATATAATTTATGTAGTCCTCATTTGAACAATACAGTGCACAACTGAATTTTTGAGACATTTTGGTGCAGGAATGGAGTTCTTATTTGCCCCATCACTAGTTTTCTTCTTTTGAACTTCCGATTGGATGCATTTTTAGTGTTTCCACGTTCTTACAAGAAGTTAATGAGAAGACAACTCTGATTCGGGCAAACGCATCCACGAAGTTTAAATATTTTAAACCTTTTGGAATTTTGTAATTTAATGATATATATCCTTTTTAACAATATATATTTACAAATTTTTTGATGTCCCTATTAGAGTTTTTGTTAATCTTGCTTTTATATTAGTGAATTTTTATCTGATGCAAACAGCTTCTTCTTCCTTTTTTTTTTTTTTACCTAATATTTTCATTCTATTGAATTGACTGGAACGTCTAAAATGGTGTATGGTGGTCCATGGTAATACAACCATCACCTTTTTCTTTTTTCTAGTGCTCCCTTTTCTCAACGATTTTCGAAACAATAAAAACATAAAGACTATAAATGAAGATGGACCAATGACCATATATGCTATCTGAATTTTTTGAATGTCTCTATTGTAACTTCATTAAGTTCTTAGATTGTAAAAATGCTCTTTAACTTGATCTGATTCTTACTTTTTTTAAAAAAAAAAATTCGAACAAAACTGCTTCTTGTTTGATTCATGAAAATGCTTTTTATGCACTAATATGGTAATTAAAAGTGAGTCCTTGGATTGGGATAAGATCCAATAAATTTATGTTACACAATCAATTCATTGTTTTTTCAAATTGTTATAAAAGTAGGGTAATAAGAAGACAGCTGAAGTCATCGTAAACTTCCTTCACATCAAGTGGAAAACGATCACTAGCTTTCCCTTTTATTTTGCTGTCCTTCTTGGAAAATAAGCTCAAATCGACTTCTCAGTCAAGTCAATTGCTCACTCCTGACTTAGAGATGTGACAACTTTAATTCCCCGTATTGAACACTTAAAACAGAGATGATTAGGACGTTCTTTTCTTGGTTACTTTTCATCATTATGGGATTTTCTCCTATATGCTTCTTCTCTTCCTTTATAATTTATTTATTTCGAAGCAAATATCAGAACTAAACAAAGTGATCTTAGCATGTAATCTCTTATTACAAGGGATAAATAATTCAGTATCTGCTAATGATAATTTAAGATTCCGTAAAATGGTGGGGCAAAAGCTTGCAGAAAATTGGAATGTAAGGTTGCGATCAATGGTGACATTTCCTTTTCTTGAATGGTATACGCAGATTAAAGACGGATACTATAAGTCAGTTATTTTGTCCTCAGTAAAAAAGTCTTCCACGAGAATAATATTCCTTTTATATCTATTATTCCACACGGAATCTGAAAGACTTAAAAATTAAAAGTCAAGGACATGAAATTTTATTTGGTCACTTTAGAAATTATGCCATTGCAGCAATTGCTAACTATTCCTTTTATTTCTATTATTCCACACGGAATCTGAAAGACTTAAAAATCAAAAGTCAAGGACACGAAATTTTATTTGGTCACTTTAGAAATTATGCCATTGCAGCAATTGCTAACTAAGTTTGATTTTTAGAAGAATTAATAGCTTTTTTCGGTTAAGGGTTTTTTTTTTTTTTCAAAAAATGTAGTTTAGACAAGTAACTAATTCTAACTTTGAGTTAGAAGAACACTCCCCGTCAAAATACTTAGGCTAAATCTACTGGTAGAAAGAAGATTCTATTTAGCTCGTGTGTCTTTTATCAAATTAAGGTGGCGCTTAATTTATCATGTTTACATTTACAAAATTTCTTTGCACTATTGAAGATCCTTTTAAACATGATATCTTATATTTTTGTAATTATTACACTGTCTGAGATAGCATCTTACTAGTAATTTCTCCAAAACGTGCAGGCATCCTAAAAATTTATAATTAAATTGGAATTGTTTTAAAAATTCTTAAATATTACTAGAAGGTAATACTTGACCGCTTAATAAAAGACTTTATCTTCCAAACTATTGTCAAATAATATAATAAATTTTTCAGTGATTAGGTTCTCAAAAAATTTAAAAAACTAGTCTTATATAACGTATTACAGGGCTTCCTTCAAATTATTGAAACTCATCTTTTACTTGTGGAATTTTCTAAATATATTGGGTTGTCATTTGGGCGTCTTTTCTCCTAATGCGGGCTGATAGTCACCGAAGTAACTATCTTGACCAAGACTTTGGATATTGATGTGAATGATGCGAAAAGATAGATTATCCGGTGCCATGTGAATGATGTGATTGGTAAACTTCATTTCATCAAAGGTCTCAAGATAGATTATTCCAAGAAGTCCAATATTTCTTTGAAAGGCCATGCAACTTAGGCTATAAATGAATCGAACCTTAATAAATAGTTTTGGCTTGATGAGATTCGAATTTTTATAAGATCGAATAAAAAGAGATTCAATTATATTATCTAATTAAATTCGAACTTATATATATATTGCTCGAATTTGGCTAATAAGGCTTAAAAAAAATTTATTAATTTTTATTTAATTTATAATAATTATTTATATAAAATAGTATACATTTATATAAAAATATATATTTTATAAACTATTACAAAAAATTGAACTAACAAAAAATTTGAGCTTTCGAATCGAACTCGAACCTATCGAGTATAAAATCGAATCGAACTCGAGCCTAGATTTTAAGCTAGTATCGAACTCGAACTCGAACTCAAATTCAAATTTGAGTTCAAATTTTTGAATCCAACTGGACAACTTTAAAGTTTAACTCGATTCGGTTCATTTATACCTATGTACATGCCATATTCTTACGTACCAAGGAAATGGTCAAAAGCAAAATTTTGGATATTTCTTTTGCTTAAAACTACAAGAAAAATTAAAATACTATAGTACAATTGACTCTAATTATGTCTGATACAACATCTATTACAGAAGAATATGTATATAAAATCATTTTTTTATTCTGGTTTACCAGAAGAACATATAAAATCAAGGCTGACAAGAAAGTGCTTTCCAGTTGTAATTAATTAATGTGATTTTCTGATAATCCATGTCAGGAGCTGTATGAATTACATTATAATAAAGATTGTAACTGCCATTAAAAGATTATTTGATGAATATACATGTTGATGCTAATTATTTAATGTAATAGCTGAAGGAGGAATGAAAAAATCATTGGCCTGTCGGTATAATTCATGAATCATGACATTTGATTTTATTTGTTTCCGACTTTTAAATCTGTTCCTGAAGCATGTTAATTAAAGAATCTAAGCGACAATTGAAACTGATGACCCCTATTCAAGTCCATCGTAATTTATTAATATTAATATTTGAAAAAGAAATTCTAACTCTTAATCAAGATTTTAAAAATCGATATCCTTCAATAGGTCGTGTTGACAGACTGACATCCAGTCATGGTAGGATGATAGGATCTTAAGCTTTACTGAAAATGCTAAGTAAGCTTTTTATATGCTTCTAAACCAATAGTTACTTATAACCTATACAAAATGGATCAGTCTTTTATACGTGTACAAAAAATTTTTATTCGAGCAAGTTTGATTGACGACACATCATCTCTAGTGATATTTAAAAATCTTTGTTTGTATCTGTGCCATATATTTATTTCTGCTTTTATAAAATGATTTTACACTATCAATGCATGGTATATTAATCTATGCAAAATATGTAAAAAGTTTATTATTTTAAGCATTATGTACTAATATCGTAAAAGTTCAAGTCAATGTGGATTTAATTTTATTTTCTGATTGAAAATTGAAAAATAAACATTAATTGTCTACAAGCTATAAAATGTAAGACCTGGAACTTGAATCATCAAAACATTATCTTAGTTTATAAAATATAGACATAAATGTTGGGTTTCAAACCAGCAAAATAAAATTTCCTACTCAATTAAATGTAAAGTGAAGTGCAGTGATGAATAGGGTTGTATCTACAGGGATTAGTCGATTTATTTTCTTTAAAAACTAAAAATAAAAGGAGGGGGATTTGAAAAGAATTAATCTAAAGAAAACTCAATTTAAAAATAATCTAATAATTAACTAAATCAAAAGGGATTCAAATAAAGAAATCTAATAACGCAAAATTGACTTTAATGAAATCAAATAGTAACTAAGCTCTAGTCAAAGGAATAATCTTCACTCTGGTTCAATTTAACTGATAATCGATGCAAAAATAAATTCCTACATTCATGAATAAATTGGTTATGGTTGTTGAAAAGATCTAACAACCTGCTCTTCCTTACAATGTTGGTAATCAAGGTAAGATCGTTAATTACTTCCCTAATCAAATAATAACTCTAGGTAAGACCTTAGGATTCAATTATTCAATAGCTTTAAATCTAGAAAAGCTACCAATTCTAGCCAGCAAATACCTAAGAGGCTTTGTTCAAATTACATTATCTATTCCCGTGATATAATCCAAAAGTCTCTTTACAATTGAATTTATTACTTGCCACAAATACTAAAACTATCAAACAATTACGGATTTGATGTTTTAGATGGCTTTAGATTATATGACAATTAAATAGTGGCCAATTATTTAACTGTGCAAAACTAATCGCACAAGAATGAACACAATCAACTTGGAATTTAAACAGAGAATAGATACCAAAAATGCAGAAAATAATAAAAATAATTAGATCTCACAATAATAGATGAACCAAGAGTTTTGATTATCCTTCAACTGAATAGAAGAGTCTAGCCACGAATCATGGCTTCAAATCTCCAAAAATATTTAATAGCAATTTTTGTTTGTAGAGAGAGAAAAAGAAAAAAAACTAAAGAACTAATGAAAAACTCTAAAACTAAGGCTCTCAAATTCTTCTCAAAGTTGCATGCGTGCGTCCTTGGAAGAAATTGTGTACTACAAACCCTTCAAAAGCTTTCTTTTGTTGCCTTCCTTCTTTCCTTTTTTCTTTGTTTCCTTCTCCAACTCAACTTCCTTGTACAATCTTTGCTTTTTAGGAAAGATTTCTCTTTTCTAGTCAACTCTAATTCTCTCTATACTTCTTCCCAATTCAGATCTACCACATAAAAGAAAGTGAGACCCTCTAATTGCAAAGTTCTTTTAATTCACGTCCAGAATTCTGCACAGGAATACCAGTAGACCATGGTCATGCTCTATCAGACAGAGTCTTCTGGAAATTTGGCTAATTTAAAGTATTTTCTCCACAATTTCCTACATTAAGCCCAAATAACAAAAAGTAAATAAATGGAAGTATTAAACACAATTCTTGACCAAAACAAGGGGAAATTAAATACAATTCATGTGACAATTTAACACCCTAACAATAAACCAACCATTCTTGTGGTTCTAACTAATATTTCATAAATAATAGTAATCTATATATATATATAAAAGCATGTAGGACCTTAAGTGATTTAACAATTAATGTATTTCCTAAAATACCCTTTTTTAAGTTAAACCCTAATCAAACTCAAAAGAGTAAATTAATTAAATCCTAATCAAACTCAACCTCTTGTAAAAAGTCTTTCGAAGTACAAATTTAAATTAATTAAATTTTATAAAAATACAGATTTATTGGTTATATAAAATTTGTGTTTTCCTCTTTTAAAAATACTTTTTAATTCTTTTATATATAAATTGAAATTTCATAATCTAAAAAAAAATTAAATCCAAAAAAGTCATTTAGTAAAAATAAATAAATAAATAAATAACCACAACACAAATTCACAGCAACGATCCTCCATTGATATCATATAGAGAGCATGCCTTCAACATATTTGATTCAGAGACGGCTCTTTTTTTTAACATTTAATATATTTCCTAAAATAGCCTTACCTTTTAAGTTGTAGTCACAATATAAAAGGATATTAACAAAGAATATAGATTAATCAAATTCTAATCAGACTCAACCTTCCTCTAAAAGTGTTTTAAATCTTTAACGATTACAAATTTAAAATTTTGAAATATTTTTAACCATTCAACATATAAATTAATTTCATATTCTATAAAAAATAAAATACCAATAAAGAAAATTAGACAAAAGAATGTGATCGTGCATGTTTTACGTCTATAAGTTTTTCACAAATAAAATAGTATTCTACAATCAATATATATGACACATGCACATGTTCCGTTCTATTTTGAGATTGATATATGCTTTCATTTGTACATAATTACTAACAACTGCAATAGCATCCATATAAATATGAAATATGCTAGGATTTTTATAACTAAATAATATGATCAAAGCTTAACTCTTTAGAATTAAGCAATTACAAATTTTTAAAGTTATAGCAGTCATTTGAAAATAGTCATCATGTATGTAATCAATACCAAAGACCTTAATTGATTTGGCGTTTTAATATTTAATGTATTTTCTAAAATACCTCTTATTTTTGCATGTAAAAAAATATAAAATATTAACTGAAATATAAAATATTAGTTTAATCAAAATCTAATCAACTTAACCTTCCTTTAAAAGTCTTTCAAACCTTTTATAGTTACAAAATTAAATTGATACAAGAGATCCAAAACCAAAAAAGAAGTTATTAGCCCAAAAAAATTGTTTAGCAAAAAAAAAAAAGAAAAAAAAATATATAACCAAAACATCGAAAGAGAAATCATTTTTCAAATATTTTTCAATAAGAATTAATCTTATATTTTAAATATAATTTTAATTTTAGTTAAAAAATATTCTTAGACACTACAGAATAAATAAATTAAATTATCCACTTAAAAAACCAATTTACATGTTATAAATACCAGATGCAGGGTTACCATATTTTAAAGCATCACAAAAGTATATAGCATAGTGCCAAAAAGAGATGAAAAGTATTATATTTAACTCACTTACATAAACTTGAAAATAATTACACGGAATTAATTAATCAAAGTTTCAAACTTTTAAATATCATTAGAACTTAAATTTAAGAGATATAGTAGTTAGTTTATTACAGTAAATTTAAATCATAGAATTTTGCTTTGTCATGCATTGATTTGCAAAAATTTACTGACAATATTTGATTATGAAAAAACTTTTAAAAGAAGTGTAAAATGCCAATTCTATTTTTTAAATTATAATTTAAAATAAAAATAATTTTAAAAAAATCTTTGTACTTTGAATTCATTTAGCACTATTACTTTGTTTCTATTTTTTATTATGATTTCATTTACTAAATAAAAACAAAAGTTTTAACAAATTAAATCTTATATGAAAAATAACAACTATTACACTAATTTTTTAAATTAGTAAAGTAGCATATATCATGCACCAAGAGGTAAGAAAGTTTTGTCAGTTAATCTTGATTGAAGGAATCTAAAGAATGCCAATATTGAAGGCAGGAGACGTGGCCAAAATGGTTGGATTTTGAATTTGGAGGAATTATTTGATTACAATATTATTATTCCAAAAAAAGTACTTATTTTTCTACTTTGTAATAATATCTAGGTATGAATATAAAAAATAATCTTAAAAACCAAAACAGGAAATGTCAAATGTAAATTTTACTAAAATTTATTCTAGGAAATTACTTGAAAATCTAAAAATTACAAATAAATTAACAAAGCCAAGCTTTCAAGAGACTTAGAGTTAAGTTCCAAGAAACTACTCCCAATATAAATAGCCATCAAAAATTAAACTTTTAATAATATTCAAACTCATGTTCTTAAAATGCTCATCATGCATAACCAGGTTGCACGATTTCTTTAATCATTAAATTTGTTCATTAAACCGTTTATGTTTTTTTTTCCTTCATACAACACAAGATTTTGAGTGTATCATTTTGAATTCAAATCAATGTTCTTAACAAATCAATCAAGATAGTTGGATAAATATTTATGATCTTATATTGTAATAAAATAGACAAAGTAATTAACCAATTACAAAAGGATTTTATGTATTTAGTTAAGGAGTGTCTTAGGATATTGATTACATGAGTTCTCAAGAGTTATTTATTCAAAAAGTGAAATTAATTCATAAAAAATTCTGAATCTAAGGATGCCATAAACATGAGTGTGTGCATTATAAATAAAAAGTGTGTGGTTTAAATTTCTATATAACACAAAATTGAGGCATATCATATTTTTTGGACTACTATAATAGGCAAAGATTAGAACCAATTTGACTAAAGGTGGAGGTGAAAAGCTCAATATATATAAATACATTAATTGTTATGGCAAATATAAAATATAGAATATTTCAAGCATCACAAGGCTGTAGTTATTAAAAAAATGTTTTTTGAAAGAATAGTTATTGACAAATTTTAAAAGTCATTGTTCTCATAATATATGATATTTCAATTAAAGTAAAAGTTATATATCCTTATTACATAAATATGTCTTTGACAAATAACTCTCATTAATTCCACCAAGTCATCTATTAGACCAATGCCCAAGAAAAAGTTAAATATTCAATAATACTAATTCATGAAATAAGAATTTTGTAAAATCTACCTATAAATTGATTAAGATCATTAAAATGAGTCAAATTTAAAGAAATCACATACTCAATAGTACTTCATTATAAATATATTAAAGTGTATCTTTTTGAAATATCATACCACAAAAAAAAATTTTGACAATATATATTTGACCTCTATCATCAGGAGAATATACTAAAGAAAGATCTTGACTATTAGCTTTTTAATATCTATGCAAAAATGCAACCCAAGATATATTAATTCTCAAGTGTATGGTATATACAAAATTGTGTTTTTATTATATAATTATCTTTTTGTTTTATAGGATTATTTAGGATAAAGAAAATAAAGCATAACGTATATTTTAAAATATTAAAGTGTATAAATTATTTTTTTTATGGGTAAAGGATAGAGAAAGAAGATGAATATTATCAATTATGCAGAAAGAAAATAACAATTATGATAAATATAGAATTAAAATTGTAAAAAAATATTTCATTAATTCAATAAGATAAGTCATCACAAGATTACAAATGATATATTTAAAAATTATAATTATACACTTTGATTTCAAATTCAATCCAAACAAATAACATAACTTAGCTAACTTAATGATTTTGTACAATGATAACAATATGTTTGCATCCGAAAGTTGAAATCGGATACAATATAACTGCCTTTACTAAATAATATCATTATCAAGTTAGATTGTAAACTATCTCTGTTTGGATGCTCGCATGATAAAGTTATTTATCATTTTTATGTATGTGTTTGATTAATATACTGATTTAAAATAAGTAAGAGTATCAAAAAAATTAAAAATAAGTAATTTGAAAATAATAATTTTTGCACAAGTGTCATTTGATATTTTAATGGATAGAATACCGATATATAAAATTAATGTTCAACTTATAAAAAATTTAGGGACATTAGGCATAATTACACCTTCTTATATAATAATAAATTTCCTTTCATATGATGACAAGTTAAAAATTTTAAACGATTTCATAATTTCTTTTGTAAGGAAATTTTAAAGAAACCATCGTCATGCCAAAAACTTTCTTTGCTATTAAATATATTCGTCTGTACTATTCAAAAAAATAGAAAAGAAAATAATATGTGAAATTACGAAAGACATATGTAAAACTACAAAGGTAAAGGTAATAGCATATTAGCACTTGAATGGTTCTAAATTATAATTTTAATAATGAAACATAGGTTTTCATATAGAGCTTATCCTTTATTTGCTTTTTAAGGATATAATTAACTTAAATTCATATAATTCTTATATATGGTTTTAAAAAAGAAGGAAAACCAAAATTAACATCCTTGTTTTTCTCTTCTTCTTTTTTTGCTTTTTATTATGTCATTTAGTAAACTATTAAACGTGCAAAGCACGTGCCACATTCCTAGTCCTAATAAAATTGAATTGAATTCTTAAATTTGGATAGTAAATGTGGGATTGAGATCCTAACAACTATGCTCGCACTACTCTTGTGAGAAAAATTTATCAATATAAAAATGATATTTATTTTAGCTATAGAAAAAGCATGAGCGTAAGAAACAATTAAACTTCTTTATTCAATTACGGAAATATTATATGATAAATGAAGCATTTAAACTATCTTGAGTACCAACAAAATTCTCCTTATGGGGGACTTGATTTCTTCACAAGAGCTTTCTTAGTTTGGTTAGAGACAAAAATAAACACATATTCTGCATAAACACTGTTGAAGAATAACTAAGGCAGGAAAGGAAGTCAATACTAAGCAGATTACAAAAAATAATATGAACATAAATTAAATCAATTAACTGCAACAAACAACAAAAAAAAAAGTAGAAAAAGTTTCAAGCTTGATGTATCGTTCCAAAATAAGTGTAAAAAAAATAATTTAATTTTGTGGTATTGACCATGTACATTGCTTCAACATAACCTTAAGTCCAAAACATAATTCAAATATTTGATTTTGACAATAAAAGAAACCATCCGATTGAATGTATTATGCAATTAATAGGTAACGTATTATTACATTTATATAATTAAAAGAAATCAAAATAACAATGGACAAAAACGCGTGAATACACATGCATGAATACACGAGAATACTCATTAATATATTTAGATTGTGAGCATATATTCTTTTAGGGGTCAGCATGCTCAGGATTTTTCTAACCCTGACATGTTCCAAGTCTCCACCAAGTTAAATCTGGATATTGAGGCCACACCCTCATTTTCTATCTACGAGTATTTTTAATTTTTCATTTATCAAAAAATGGAACTTTTGTGAAAATAAGATCACCGGTGGCATGTATCAATTTGATCGTCATTTGCTCGGAGATGACTTTTTAGTAATAATATATTGGGTGTGATATCAGTGCTTTTATTTACCATTTTACCCCTCAAAAAATTAAATCAATTCAAAATGTTAAATGATAACTAATGAAAGCAATTTATAGGAGGAAAAATTTTGGGGTAGTATTTTGGGACAAGAAAATATGGATAACATGACTTCAATGGGATGGGATACACACAAACACATACATAACCTATTAATTTTAATAAAAATGGGTCAATCTCAATTAAAAGAAGGAGAGTAGATCACAAAGTTTTACCTAGGTACTGTAAATTCTTGGACCTTAAAAAAGAGGAATTTGTAAGTTTTAGTATCAATATTTATATTGATTGTAAACCATTCGAATGGAGATTGCTTGCTCAAAGATGTTTACCTGTATGCATAGCATATGTAACAAGACTAATGATAAGGAAAGATCATTTCTGCCTAGACTGATTTGTGAGAGATCACTATGTGTGCTTTTGTGTGTGTGTATAAGTGTGAAATATGTGTAGTATCCTTTAGTCATATTTTTGAAAATTGAGTAGGCTCAATTGAGTTCAAAGTCGAGGATTTTAAGCCTCGAAATTATTTTGTCAAGCTTATTTGAGCCAATGTCTTTACTAGGGCTAATGTCCAGTTGGAGTCCACTCATTACGCTCACAGTAGAAACCTTGCCACATAAATGTGTGAAATTCCTAATTAATTTCCCCAGCCTTTCCCCTGTCTCGCTTATTGTCTCAAATTATATATCTATTTTCTTTTTTAAAAAATAGTTAACTTGTTATTTTAGTAACATACCCATATATAATGTACATAGTTATTAGCCAATGCATTGCTTCATTAGTTAATTATTCTACTTGGAATATTAAACATAAAACTAATAACTAGATCTACCATTTTTCTAAGATGTCAGGTCAAATACTCCATAACTACTCCTAGAGTATAAAAAAAGCCTTATCATCATCTAACATCATCATTCTTTAAAACCATGAATAACAACACAAAAGACCATCCACATCCCCTTGTCAATGGCGAAGAAACTCTTCGAACAATTATCAAGACTTTAAAAAAATGGTAAAAGCGTCGCTCAAATTACATGCTCCATCAGATAAAGACAGCTATGTTTCTGCAGCTCAAGAGTGTCAACTTGTTATTTCTCAAATGTTGAGAATTTTTCTGCCCATGTTCTACTAAATTGCAGATTTGGAATCGTTCTACACAACTCAAAAATATCAACTTATTTGCTAGAGAACTAGGTTGTAGTAATATTTTCACATTGATATTTATTGTCAGAGTATGTTTTCTTTTTACTAGAATTATACTTTATTTTGACTTATTTTTTTCAATTTTCGTCTCCCAATTGATCACTTTTTCTTAGTTTGACTATGATAGTCATTTTAATGAGATTTTGGCTGTATGTTGCAATGGAATATTGATGAAAAGTAGCTAACATTTCTTTTGTTTAATTTATTGGTCTCTAAGATCTTTTTTGAACTCACAATTTAGTTTAAACAATGGCCAAATCCATACAACTAGTAGTACTCCATTTGCTTACGTCTTAACAATGGTGCCACAAAATTCATAAACCATATGAAAGGTTCTTAATCTTAATAAACAGTACAACTCCACAATTATATACTATCTCTAATTTCATTTTGAGAATCTTTTTGTCTTTGAAGAAGAGCTAACATTGCCTCTTTGAAAACATGAGATTCGCACTCAATACAAGTAATTGTCCATCCTTAATCAACTTTTTGTTTATTTGTCTGTGAAATTTTATAATTATTCCCACCAGGAATTTTCATGACCTCAACCATGCAAGATTGCAATGTTAAGAACACATTTTTCAAATCTTCAAATGGTAATATGCCATAGGCATGCTCCACCACTGGAATAAATTCGTCAACTGTAGTTGGAGCATCTTGATATTGAAGTGCAACACTACTTCTAAAGTGTCCAAGAACCAAAACAGTCATATCGGGGCTATTAGGAGGTTTACAACATAAACAAATATTGAATCCATCTTTTCCAGCAACTTCAAGAAACTCGGTTTTTTTAACATCTAAATATGGCCTTGCATTATCTTGCTGAATGAAGATTGTCCTATCGCTAAAACAAGGTTTTTTTTTTTGTTTTTTTGAGGGAAAGCAATAACTTTTCGTTCAAACATGAATGAATAACACCTTAGTGATTAACAAAACTGGCTTCGTTTTCAAAGTCCCTACTCCATGATTTTTACCATGCTGCTTGGCTGCTTCCTTAATTGCAAATGGACATATTCCAAGTTTTCCTTCAAATTTTGTATTGGAAGTAATATTAAATCGAGGACAAGCAACGCTAGCCAAAAACGTAATTTTTAGGATGAATTTTTTACTTTTGTATGTGCGAAGGGGCTCATTTTCATTCAGATGGAGATAACACCCTTGTGACACCTTGGACACTTAAAACCATCTTTCATCAATATGAATTCAATCATACATGTTAACAAACAATGGCATAGGCAACTCAACTTAACATGAAAGAAAATTTTGAATATATTTAGCTGCCTTCTAATGGCTCCAAATTGAAAAGTTTGATTGTTTGGCAATTTTATTTTTGTTGTTCATTTTAGTCAAATATGTAACATTAACTAGATTGACTCTTGCATTGAGAAACTAAAGTACTCTAGGTTTCAAGGACAATATAGCACTATGTGCCTTCTATTTTGAATGGATGATCTAATATTAATAAGGGACATTTGACAAAAGTATAAACAAAAAATAATTGTTATAACTATATTATGTAAATTTCTTAATCTATGTGGCAAAAGAAATAGGCCTATTTTTATGTGACGGAAGAAGTATAATATTTATTTTTCTATTTATTGATCTGATCTGTATTCCTATTTGTTTTTGCATTTTTGTCGCATTTAGTTATCATTTTTCAATGCTTCTTTTCCCTTATGTTATTTTTTTTTAATGGCACGAATTGATGTTTGCCCTCAAGTTTTATACTAAAATCAAGTAGAAAAAATCTATTGAGAACATGCCCTCAGTCAAATTGTTTTACTTTTTAAGTTTATCATTTTTACCTTTTTAATTAATAAAACTTCTCTCTCCTTGTTTTTAGGCCTAAAAGATGTTGGTATCATCTTCAGATAAATGAGAAAAATATTGTATTTTTTCTATTCAAATACCATCTTTGTTGATTTTTAAGAAAAAAATCAGTTTTTTTTCTTGTTATGAATTGAATTTTGTAACTTGTCTTGTGGGTTCATTGTTTTGTTCATGAATGGTTGATTTTTGACGGGTTCTATTTTGTGTTTTGAAACTCGGATCTCACTGGCCAGTTAAATTGAGAATAGGCCAAGCGGTCCGAGTTTGACTAAAAATTTGGACCTTGAAAATTGGTCAAATCTAGTCTCAAACCAGGTTTGCCCGGGGTTTGTTTGCATATGATAAAACCCGATTTTTTAAATTATTTTGGGATTGTTGACTTTTTTAATTTTTTCCCGCTCTTGACTCTTAGTTGACTACCAACTAAAAGTCTTTTTTTTTTTTTTTTTTTTTTTTGTCAAAGATCATTTTTATATATGTTAACTTAATCCCAGTACCAAAGTAGTTACAAATCCCTGGTAACTACCAGAAAATCATCCTATGCGGCTTTGACTAACTACTGCGGAAAGTTATCCTTCCATCTAATTTCGTTCAAGAGTTTAGTAGCAAAATTTGCCACTAGATGACTACACATATTACCTTCTCTACTTACATGAGAGAAGGAACACTGCCAAAATGATTCTCTAAGCTGTCTAATATCCCTAACAATTATGTTTACATCTGAGAGATCCTCCACTCCATTGTTGATTCTGTTGACCACAGATTGACAGTCAGATATAATCAAGATTGAAGTCCAATTTTCGTCAATGGCCTTGGTTAAAGCAGTTCTGATTGCCACAGCTTCCAAAATTTCAGGTTTTCCTTGCTCTTTCAGCGGAATAGACCACGTAGCAATTACCTGTCCCCTGTTGTCTTTAGCAACTAATCCTAATCCATTACACACCTTTTTGGGATCAACTGCTGCATCTGTTTGGAAGATTATTACATGATTCTTTTGCTTCTCTCTGATACTCCTCAGGCATGTATCTCCCTGTGTCTCATACCTATCCATCTTTTTCCCTGCTTTAGTTTTACTTCCTTATACTCCATCCAATCCCCAATGGCCAAGTTGGCAACTTCCATTCCCGACCTAAAAGTCTAAAATAACAAAATTCGACCAAAAAGGGAAAACGTAATGACCTTCTAGGTTTAGCTACCGCACTATCCCAACCCAAGCCAGCGACGCCACCACTTTTCACTGCCCAAATCAACCACCAAGCCGCGTCTCCGCAATCGAGCCACCGCCACCACCAGGACAATCCTCCTCTCTCAGCCAGAGGTGAATTGTTCGAACTTGCCCTTTTGAATGTATTCTTTGGATTCTTCTTAAGCTCTTTTGAACAGATTCTGTATCCGTTACAGGATTTTTTATTCTATGGATCTGTGTGGTAGTATGTCGTTTATGCTTATTGCCCCCACCATTAGTTAATTCTATTGAATCTTCAAACTGACTGGCGATGTTCTTGTGACAATACTCACCTTTTGTTACCCAAGAAATCACTTGGGCACTCAGGAGCATTATAAAATATGCTTCGGCTGCATTTTTTTTCCTTCTTTGAAGATAGAAGCATAATTAAGTACATAGGAAAGCAAAACACACAGAACAATTGCCAACTAAAGCTTTTATAGCTACGTTATATTTACTGCTATATTAATGAAGCTGCTGTTTTATTACCACCATTTGTAACTTGCAACGACATGTTATTTGGGTTATAGATTGCTTGATACCTAGTTAAATATGTGTGTGTTATAGTATATTTATGATGTCATCCGGTTCGACTCTGAGTCGACTCATTGTCGAACCCATTAACTCTTGACCTCTGAGTTTAGCCGAGTTGATACTCGGTCCGAGTATGAAAACATAGCTTTGTCTGAATCTCTCTTTTTTTAGGTGACTATGCTTTTATTTATTTTTTATATTTTTTTTTGGGGCGGGATGGGGAGGGTTGGGTTTGGTTGGATTGTGAAGGTTAGTTGAAGGGGA
The DNA here is from genome assembly GCA_024721245.1 of Mitragyna speciosa. Classification (NCBI taxonomy): domain Eukaryota; kingdom Viridiplantae; phylum Streptophyta; class Magnoliopsida; order Gentianales; family Rubiaceae; genus Mitragyna; species Mitragyna speciosa. Next base: position 8,132,882 of record CM045570.1, read on the forward strand.
AAAGATTTTGGGTTAATAACAGAGCTGCCTAGGTTTGTGAAGTCAACTGAACTGCAGTTAGATTTGTGGTCGTTGGAATTCATTTAGGAAGCCGATGACGTCATTTTTGTGTTCATGAGGTTTTAGTAAGTTTTGGTGATACTATTTTATGTTTATTTAATCCTTTGAGATGATTTGAGAAAAGATTTGGTAAAGGTCTTATCAGATTGGTTTTCGTGAATAAACTAAGTGGTTGAAGTATACATCTGATCCAGCGGAACAGAGGAAGACTATTCTTTGTAGCTGACCTTAGATTGTAAGGCATATTGATGCTTTTTGTTATTCAAAGATATTTTTACTTCAAAATTTCTTACAAGCAAAACACTTTTTGTATTAGCTGTTTTGGTTCAATAGTACTTTTAATAAAGCTTAAATTTGGTGCTTCTTGTTTGAATTACTTCATGAAATACTACCTCATTCCCAAGTGGGCATAATGAGTTGCAGTGGAATAAGAAGGACCTGTCTTTTATTTCTCTTTTATGGTATCCTTTCCATTTTACCTTTCTGATGGATACATTGGTGTGATACAGGTTTTATGCTGATGGTAAAAGTTGTAATTTGGATTTATGTGCAATGAATTTATACCATTTGGAGGATTAGCCGAAGTTTAAGTATAAATGTTTTATATATCATTTGGCCCACCCCAAGTAAAACTATATAGATATACAATATTGTCAAACAAAAACTATCCACCCTACCACCATTTAAAAGTGGTTTGGTGTTAATTAATTAAAATCCAACTTGCCAAGTTGGTAAAATTTGAATATGTACTAGTAAAAGGACTTCTAACAAAAAGTAAAATTGCTGATATAGAAAAATGAAAATGTAACTTGCAAAAGGGTTAGATAATATTAGATGAAATTGGAAGAGATTGAAAGACTTTATGGTTGATGAATTACTTCCCACTTAAAGAAATCATGGGATCAATGATTAAAAAATGAACAAGCTAGAATTAGAATCTTTTGGGCATGTATTTATTCATCGTGGTGGTAGGGGATATGGAATGACAAAATTTATAGTATTGGGAAACAAGAATCCAAATATTCTAAGTTCCATTGTTCTTGCCGAGAAAATTTTGTACTAGAATTACGAAGAAAAGAACAGGAGCAAATGTTAGACCTAATAGATAAACTCATGAATTTTATTATTACTGTTTCTCTAAATTTGCTTTCATGGTCAACTAATCTTCAAAAATGGTATCAATAGAATTGTAAATTTTACCCTAATGTCTCGGCGAGAGAAAGTGAAAGAGGTAAAAGCACGATTAGCCGAAGTTGAATGTTTTTCTTTTTTCTTTTTGTTCTCGAGAGAGAACTTGAATCTTAACACAATTGTTATAGAGAAATTATTTATGCATTCTATATCCACGCATTCGCTTCTTTATTTATTTTTATTACGTGAAAATACTAAAAAAAACCATATGTTTTGTACATGTGAACTTAATTCTATAATTTAGGAATATTTTTTATGAAACATAAATTAAATGTTTTATAATTTTGAGTATATTTTTGTCAGTCAAAGACTAAAAAGAGATGTGTATAAATTAAAAAGTGTAGAGCATTAAATCAACTAACAAGTGAACGAAAACATCTTAATAATTTTGTAATATCTCTCTCTCTCAAACACACTCACATTTATATCTCCTTTAGAAAGCCATCATCATGCCATAAATAAGATTAATCTAAATATCGTCCAACTAGACACGATTCTAATTAACAAAAACAAAAAATAAAAAATAAAAAAGTCATGACATCTTGCACGCGTGAAAGCCGCGCGTGGGGTTCCTGGTCCCCTTGCTTTCACACTTGAGTGGGTTTTGGCATTATGGTTATTGTTCCGTCCTTTTTGGTCATTTTGCAGCCACATTATTTCCCACTTTTGTCCGCCTCACTCCACTCTTCCCTCTTTCCCCTCTTGCCACTGCCGTTGTTGCTGTTTCTCATCTCTGTCTTGCCGCCGCCGCCGTTGTCTCTCATCTCTGTCTCGCATCATGATCCTCTTTCTTCCACCCACCTCAAGTTCATCTCTCCTGATACCACCTCCTCCTCTTCCTCCATTGATATTGTTATTTTAATTTCACACCCGGAAAGGCTTGTCGGGATCGATTTTATCTCACCTGAGGATTGGTATTCCAGTTATGCCATTGTGGTGCTGGCTATCACGTTCAGTTGTCTTCGTGATCTCATTGCGGTAAAATAAATTTGTTTAAATGAATCTGCACTCATTTTTTAATTTTGTTTATTTTCTAGTCTGTAGGGCAAAATCTTGAGTATTTTTGCGATTGTTGTTGTTATTCAGTTTAAGGTGTGCCCCATAAAAATTTTTGATTGGATGCTTGGGATTCATGTGGTGTTTCTGGGTCTGTTAGATTTTGCTCATAAATAATATACTGAAAAAGCAAGTGTTTGATGTTGTCGGATATGGTTATGGTTGATTGGACAGTTAAAGGTTTTGAATCTTAATTGCACACGACTTAATGAAGATTGTTGTTATGTTGACTTGCATTTGTTGAATGTATCGGTAATTATTTTTTCTGTCAAGTCTTATGTTCACAAGGAAAATGATAAAGATGGGTATTTGTGGATGCACATATATTGCTTAATGACATTTGTTTAGTTTTAATTGCTTAGAATTACTAATTCTACTAACAAGCTTATCACTCTTAAAAGATCAGATCTAAGCTCATGTGTTTCTCTCATGTCAATGTGATTTTGTTTGTTCTTATTTTTTTTCATAGAGATGCATTTTTGGCTTGATACATGGAGAAAGTAATGGTTAAAAATCGCTGAACTTGATTTATCTGTCCCCAGGTTATGCATTACCATTCAAATGTAGGTCGAGTCCATTTAATATACTCTGTGGGCACCCCTACATGGAGAAAGTAATGGTTAAAAATCACTAACTTGATTTATCTGCACCCAAGTTATGCTTTGCCATTCAAATGTAGGTCGAGTCCATTTAATATACTGTGTAGGCACCCCAATTGCAGTGAAAAATCATGACAAACATAATCTGGTAGCACATCATACACTATAAGTGCAGGAGGATCTATCTAAACATTATTTTGAATATGGCACTGGCATTACAACAGGAGTCAATCAAACATTATGGAAATATTTGATTTGATAAGAACAAAATGAACCAATCTTTTTGGTTGATTTTGATTGGGCCTGTGGAATTAAAATTTGTGGACACCCCGATTTTGTGACCTTATACATGATCATACTGACCCTGGACAAAAGACAATTATATAAAATTTTGGTCTGTTATAGTCACCATTAGTAAATTTTGGTGGGTTTTCAATACATTGTTCATTGTGCTCTGTGTATTTTCTTTCTTTCCATTTTTTTTTTTGGTTGGCTTTTGGTTTTCTTTTTTGGCTATTGATTCATGTTGAATTTGTACTCTACATCGAAATTTCCTGGTATATGGAAATATAATATCAAAATTGGAGCTTTCCCTTTATTTTGGAAGCGCAGTTGTGGTTCCAAAAATTTTGTTCCAAGAATTCAGCTTGATATTTCATTAGAAACAGAAGTGGTTTTTTTTTTTTTTTTTTTTTTGTTGGTTTGTGGGTCGGGGGTTGAGGGAAATATCTGCTTAATTTTAGACTGCAGTTGCCTTTATTGTTGTTAAACAACGAAATTCAGATTCTTTTCTTATTGTTTATTTTTAATTTTGTAAGTTGAGAATTGATTGCCTACAACTGCCTTGCCTTCATTATCCATAAATTGTGGTCTTTGCATTTGAACTGGACATTTAACTGCATATTCAGGTAGGCTTCCAATTTAGGAAATTTGGATTTCAGCTAATTTTGTTGAAATTTTGTTTTCTCGTTATGGAATATGTAATTTATATTCAACTAGCATAGATGTGGATTTCATGAAATTTTTTTTTTTCGGTTGAATACGTTTATTTTTGGTAGAACACTAGCTATGCCTTTTCATTTCATATCTTTGGTCTTTGTTTCAAATAAAAATGCATTTTGGGATTAATTTTATTGCAGTACATTTGATGGAAAAATTGTCATTCATGCTTTATTATCGAGAAAAATGTTCCATTATGTTACATGCGCAAGAGTTGAGTATCAACTTAATCCTCATTCAACTTGGAAGAAATTAGTTTGTTTTGAGTTTTACATAACACCTGTAGTTAGAGTTGCTCTTTTTCTGGAGGGGGAAGTTGGGGTCAAGCGCATGTTTAGACTTAATATAAATCTCCATATTCTGAGGTTTTGAGGCAAAGTTCTTGATTACTGTAATTGGTTTGTGTGTTAATCTTGTCACAATTAGGACTAAAGTTTTATTTTTTCTCTTTGTCAAGGAGCTTAAAAATCTCAATGTAATATCTTTTTACTTTTTCGATTACTTTCTTAATCATTGATGTGATGAAAATTAACAAGATGTATATATAGATTTACTGTGTTAAAATTCTAAATTAGTCCTTTTTTACATTCTGTATCATCTTAAGATTTTGTAGTATTACTTTTCTTGTTCTGTGAAACTTAATTATATTATCTTTGTTAAGAAAAAAAGACAGCAATTCCGTTGATCATCACAAGTTTCTGTTGTATTTAAAATTTAAAGTTGTCAATTTCTGGCTATGTCATAACAAATACCTCATTTCATTCACATCCTATTACCAATATGACTTCACTTTTGGAAAGTTTAATGATTGAACTGTAAAGACTTCATTCAGTCTATTGTTGATCATCAGCCTGGCCTGAGTATGAGCTGTCTATTTTTTATTTGTTATCTATGTAGTTATTCCACTGAAATTAGCCACTTAATTTACTTTCTTTTACAAAGCTTCGGCATGGAATTGAGTACATGCGTAGCCATTCTCTTCATTGTGTAATATTAGTTGTTCTTTAATTATTCATCTTGATTGCATTTCTACTTTCATTGGTAATTCAGATAAGATTTAATTTTTTTAAACTTCTATAAGAAATTTTGCAACAAGATTAAGTGTAAAAAATATGCCATTGCACTCTTATTTCTTTATTGTTGCTCCTATTCTTAGTACGTTCAGTGCATCACCCGCTGCAATTTTATTCGAATCCATTTGTATTGCACTCAATCCTATTCTTTTTCTAAGTACTTTAAGAAATGCTATTTTTTTTTTAAATTTGTATGTTAAATGTTTAATGGTACAACAATGCTTCACTTTTCTGCATTATACACCATCGTATACTCAAAACTGTTGTATGCTCTCTCTACACCAACAATCATCAGGCATTGAGAAGAAAATAGATGTTTACTGCATATATCAAAACCTCTCACAAATCAGCTCATAAGATATATTAACCACCTTCAAAATCAGTTTACGACACTTCCATGCCCAAACTAGTATGAGTAAATATCACAATAGACCAAATACTAGTAGTCCTCAAGATTTATATATGTGTTTGTATTGCTAGTAGTTGAACAATGAAGCCCAACAACTGAGCTAAATATCCAAGTGTTCAAGCCCAAAAAACAAAATAAAGAGTTTTCCAGGTCACAAAACCCCAATTAGCAAAATAATAGAGCCCATCTAATGAACCCAATACCCAGCATTCAAGCCCAATGAATAAAATTTCACTTAACAAAACCCCAACTTTCAATGACTACAATTGGAGCTGCTTGAATTAGGATTTCACTACTCGAATTCATTTAATAATCTTGGTCAGTGAATAGCAGTTAAAGATGTCGTCTCTGAGGAATGCGCTTCCGCGAAGAGCTCACAAAGAACGCTCCCAGCCGTAAGTTTCTTTATCCAAGAATTTCAATGCTAAATTTTTTTTTTAATTTTTTTGTAGGATTATTTTTTTTAATGAATTAATTTTTCTGAAAATATCGCAGGCAAGCTAGAAGGAAGTTTGGGTTCTTTAAAAGCACAAGGACTATGTTAGTCGTGCCAAGGCTTATCATAAAAAAGAGCAAACTTTACAGGTATTTCAGATCTAAGTACAATTTGATGAACAAATATTACTAATAGAATATAATTGGAAATTATGAAATTGTGGACCAATTTTTGTGTACATGAATCAGTTAATGATATACAAAACAATGACCATTTTAAGCCGTTTGAAGATTTGATGTACAGTCCAAATTGGTCAATATAAATGTATATTTACTGCTGCTTACGGACACTCCAACTGTATATCTAAAACCCAATTTGGTCTTGTATATTGCTGATTGAGTATTAAAAATCTGAGTGTATATGTGGGTTTGTGATCTATGATTTTGATTTGCTTGAGTTAACAGAAACTCAAGGAAAAAGCGGCATTTAGGAACCCAGATGAATTTTACTTTAAGATGGTCAAAACAAGAACCGTTGATGGAGTTCATAGGCCCGAGTAAGTGATGAATTGATAGTACTTGAGTTTTCTTAATTTTTGTGTTGTGGGTGGCCCGAATTTGACTTGTAAATGTTTTTTGAAGGAGCAAGGCGAATAAGTATACTACTGAAGAGCTGTGTTGATGAAAACACAAGATATGGGCTACATTTTGCAGAAAATTCAGAGTGAGAAAAAGGTTCAATATTTCAATGGCAAAGGTGTGATTATTTGTGCTGCTTGTTTGATTGTGCATTGCATGTATTGCGAATTTTGAACTTTTGGTGCAGAAAATTGAAAGACTCACACCTACATTACATTCTCTAGATAATAAGCTATCGAATGGACATGTGTATTATGCTGAAGATAGGTTAGCCATTGGACTTCTATTTATGGTTCTTGCACTTTATTCATTGTGAATGACATTTCTTCTTATTTGAATGTGGAAAAGTAGGTAATTCATGGGACATCGCTGTTTTTGTTTTCCTTAACTAGTCATCAGTAGATTAAATATTTCAACTAGTAGTCTACTTTATTTATGTTGATGCTAAATCTAGGTGCAAATGTTTAAGACATTACACACAAATTTTTGCAATGCAAAAGTGAATATGAATGCTTGAAAGGAATGCATATGCAACTTCCTTTCAAGGATGAAGTTTTCATATCTTTTGGCTTTGTATTTTTAACAGGGATGAGGCGAAAGAGTTGCAGTTGAAAAAGTCAGTACAGACACCGTTATCTATTGATGAGAACTTTCCCGAATGTCTGAAGCGGTAAAACTATTTTCTTTAACAGGTTTTTAGATTATCATTTTGGATTGCAACAGTCATCTTCTTTCTGCAAATATCATAATTTAAATTGTAGTTTATTTTGGGTCTGCTTCCTCCTGGAAAAACAAATTATGAGGTCTTTTGCATGGGTGTCAACTTTTACGTTGCCTAGGATAAACTTTTGATGTGTCGTTGGCATTGACAGTTGTTAATTAAGCCTTAAAATAAACCAAGGTAATTAGGCCCTTTGTTAGATTAAATTAGTTGCGAAGTGATTGCTTTTAATGACATTAGTTACTTGATGTTTTGATGGAGTCAAGTAGTCAACTAATTCCGAAAATGAGTCATTTTCTGTTTCCCTCTTCTATAACAAAGAAAATTGAAGGTGATTTGGACATCACAGGATACTGCATTGTTATGCTTGCGATTAGTTCGATCAAGCATTTCTTTCACCTTACAAATGGAGTATCATCATATCAATAGTAATTTTGCTGAGAGTATAATTGTGTGAATTTTCTGGGAGGGAGTGAAGAAACCAGAAAAAAGTTATCTGGGGTTGGGAAGAGGATTTCTAAAAGAGAAAAGGCCAAAAGATAGCTTCTCCACTATGGCTATCAACTTTTTCCTTTACAATGGTCAGTTCCTAGACTTTTTTAAGGTATACATGAGCTTCAAATCTCATTCTTGCGGACTGGCTGCTTTGTAAGCATGTGTTGGGCGGGGAACAGGTTGAGAATTTGCTGCTTTGAATTGTAAATATTACAATTCTTGACCCTGAAGGGAGGAAATACTGCAATTTCTCTTATATCTAGAACTCTTGTATTGGTTGCCTGTGTCTTTTAAATATTTCCATTTAGGGAGCTTGGTGCTCGTCTATGCTGTGAATTTCTTTATATTTCAGCTCAATCTATGTTTTAAGTTGTTGAATAGTCATTTTATTTTCTCTTTTTCTTTCGGTTGACATTCTTGGCTTGCAAGAAGACAGCTGTTTCCTGTCGAGAGCTTGAGGCAAGAAAAAGCAGAGTAAATGAGTTAGAGAAATTGTACGTGGATACGGCCATGAAAAAGGAATTACAGTTTTTTTTTTTTTTTTTAACCCTTGTATTTGGTGCGTCTCATTGCTTTTTATCCTCGTTTTCCTGCTTTATTGTGAAATCGATCCTAATGTTCATGCAGAAAAAGGGTAGGAAGCGTAAACTTCGTGAAGACGAGATTGTCTGCCCAACCAGCAAACCAATGTACAAGTGGCGAGCTGAAAGAAAGCGCTAAAGAGGCCAAGCTTTTGGACATCTCAAGAAATTAGGAAACAGGATGATGACCTATGATTGGAATTATGAATCGTTTTGGTGTTTAATTTAAATTTTATTTTTTAAGGGCTAGCTCCTCCATTCACCCTTGCAGTGGAGAAGATTTAATCCCACGTGAATTGATGTAATCAAACATTGTAGGTACCTATTGGTAGTTATACAGATACCTCCTCTTTCATTTGCATTTGGGCGGTACATCCCCGTTTCGCGCCCTGCATGAGAAAATCACCTGCATTTCGCCGTCTGTCCCGTATACTCACCCTCTATCGTTTGCCCCATGTATACCCCTACAACCTCATTGAGCACCTGATATATTTTTGTTGGACAAAGATCGTTAATGGAGAGTATATATTTTAAAGTAAGCAAAAAAGAAACTCAAGGATTCCTTTTTTTTCTTTTTTGAAATAAGGATTCATTCATAGTATTAATATAAATATCAAAAAAATATTATTGGTACTATAATAAAAAATTTATCAAGTTTAACACAAAAATATTAGTTTATCTTTAAACACGTTCACCTCTCGTATAAATAACAGATTGTTCTTCAACAACTGGTTATTTGTTTCTTTTTTTTTTTAAGACTATAAATATTGTTCAACAGTTATTTATAATTATTGTGTTCTTTTATTTTTCAAATGTTTGTGAGAATAAGTTTTCTTGTTTAATTTTGGTTCATAAGCACATTATCTTATAATTTTATTTGAATTAAATAATTAGAACATCGCTAAATTAACTCTTACATTTGAGTTTTGTACTCTTTAGCTCCTTCTATTTTTAATGATGTGTTTTGATCCCACATATTTAGGGCACTTTGAAAATGAAGAGTTTATTTTTTTTTAATTAAATCTACACTATTACATAAGGAAGTAGAATTTGGTATTGGTAGGATTTGAACATCCAACTTTTGAGGTAGAGTCATAAAATTTTAACTGCTCGACCCTCTATTCGTTACCATGGGTTTAGTTAACCGGCGTTATATTGGTCCAAAACTCATTTCCGGTCATATTTTATATATATTTAGTTACATGTGAGTGTCAACTTAGAATGAGACATAGCCGGACAGAGATTTTTTGAAGAATTTATTGATAACACAAAGCCAAAGGAAATTAAGGATTCGGGTTACAGAAAAATAAAACAGAATTGTACGGGATAAAAGACTGTTTCAAAGCTGAGACCCCAACTGAGGTATAAGAGTGAGAAATGAAGTTGCAGTAGACTTCTTCTTCATTCCTGAAATTTTACGGACATGAGCTTGATTTCAGGGACACCATTTGGTACAGAAACATATTTGACCACCATAGCAGTCACCGCTAACACCTCCTTCATAGTATCGGCAGGTATCGTTGCACAGATCTGGGCACAGACCAAGATATTGACTCTGGTACGTACACCAATTGGCCTTGACAACCATCATCAAACCGATATCTGATACCATGCACCAACCAAACCAAATATGGTACACAAAAAACTGTCAATAATTTAACATATTAATTTTGGTAATTATATAAATAAAGAAAGTTCGAATTCAAGTTGGTACAATAATAGATTTTTTGCAAGAACACGTGAAATTAATTATTTAATCAATAATAACGTTTTAATAACCAAAAACTGCACAAAGTAAAACGATCGAACCACACTATATCTAGCCATCCACAAGGGAAAGATCATCAAGATGAATTTGTGAAATGGTTAAATCAGCGAGCCATTTTAGTACTCTCGTGGTCCTACTATCATTCAGTCGTTGTTTTTTTAAGTCAAATAAATTTATTTTGCAATCAATAATGTTGACTAGATTTATTTTAATTATTTGATAAAATATACACCATAACTAACTACATGAAAACTTGGAATTATAAAAAAAAATAAAAATTCTAGATTAAACTTTCAGAGTTGGACAAGTTGACCAAAAAAATCGGCTACGACAAAGATAGTGGGACGGTAGAAATAATGTTTTTTTTTTTTATCGAATCTATACTATTATAATTTGGGAAAAGAAAATGGTGCTTGGTGGAACCCTGATCTCTGGAGTAGAGTTATAGAGCTCCAATCACTCAACCCTCTATTCGTTCCCATAATTCTTGATTTCATTTTCCATAACGAAATATTGACTATGTAATAACCTTCTTCATTCCATGGTTGGTCATTTGTTAGAATTTTAACTTTATATGGCGATAGTAATAATTGTCTACTATTTTTCTCTTTTACCTTCCAATCTCAGACACATTATGTAGAACAAATTAACAAATAAAAGTTTTAAATGATAAAAATTATGTTTTTATTTTTGCAAAAATGATAAATATTTTGAATATTAAGAATGAAAATCACGACTAATTCAATCTAACGTAAATCCTAGTGATTTGCAGGTCTAGGGATCAAATCTCACCTGCTGTAGTTAGGAAGAGTTTAAGGGGAAAGGGGATAGGTAGTATTGGGGGAGCAACACCCTTAATCGTGTGTGACAAACAGTGGAGCTTCACCTAACATATCATTCGGAGCCTCGCCTCTAATTGTGTAAAGCAAAATGCATTTGTAATACAAATGTGATTGTTCTATATATATATATATATATATATATATATATATATATAGATATAGATATACAGATAGTATGTACCTTTGCTGCTAGCAAACATCAGGAGGACAAAAATAGCGAGCATCAAACTGGTGCTGCGACCCATATGATCCCCTCACCTAGTCACACTCCTGAGGACCCAAATACAAAAACAGCGAGGGATAGTGGAATAAAGAGAAATCAGATGTGCTGTGGTCAGATTCTGTATATGTATGTGCTCTTATATAAGTACGACATCATTTGCAAGTCAACAGTTAAGTATTTTCTTTTAAAAAAAAAAAGAAACTTGATTTAAAGATTAATTTTTACTTGTTTAAAGGCTAATTAATTTCCTCGAACTAACCATAAGTAAGTCAAGTCATTGGATTCAGTCGATCACATGGAGGGATCCGCTTCAAACGGATCGAAAACTGCACAAACCTTGGATAGTGGTGAGCAAATGGGGTAAACATTTATTTTTACTCGCTTTTGGAATAAGTCACAATTTCCTAATAAGGAAAGGATAGTAGACAGTATAATATATAGTAACTTTTCACCTTCCAGTGGATAGGCCATGCTGCATGCATAGAGTTTATACGGATTCGGATCTTGGCAACTATGTCTAACTGCACAAGATGTTGCAGGCACGAACATAATGAATGCGAACATTAATATGGCAATTATATATACTAAAATTGTAAAATGGTCATAATTGGTACTTTTTTTTTTGGTTTTTTGTTTTTGGCAAAACCTACAACATTTTTGAAAATTTTCAAATTGTCATTCTCCACCATTCATTTTTAATCTATTTTTGAATAAGTCACAATTTCTTAAAAAGGAAAGGATGGTAGACAATATAAGAGTTGGTAACTTCTTATCTTCCAGAAGATATGGTAATTTTTCTTAGTTTTTCCTATTTTTCTCCTTATTTTATATACCTATATAATTATGGGATGCTTTGGATATCCCCTCACCTTCTGTATATGTAAGGGCTCTTATAGAAGTACTATATGATTTGATCGTCACTTAGGTGTCATTTGGTAAAACTGAAATCTGAAATATGAAGTCTGAAGTCTGAGATTTAAGTACTAAAAGTATTAAGTTACTGAATTGAAAAAATTTTACCTGTTTGATAATTAATTGAATATATGCACTGAATTTAAATGTTTCCACTCATGAAGACAATTATTTTATCTTAAAATTTAAAATAATTTATTAATAATGTATATGAGAAAAAAAGATATTGTTTGTTTGCGAGACGAAGATAAGTGTATATATGCATGAGAATGTGTGTGAGAGAGAAAGTATGTGTATATATGTAAAAATGTATGTAAGTATGTGAGAAACGAAAAATTAAAATATGCGTACGTGTGTATGAGAGATAAAAAATTATATGTGAAAGTATTTGTGTGTGTATGTGTGTAAAAATGTATCTGCAAGAAAGTATATAGGATTGTGTAAGAGAAACTGTGTGGGAAGAGAGAGAGAGAGAAAGGGAGGGAGTGAATGTATGTGTATGTGTGTGTGTGTGAGAGAGAGAGAGGGAATATATGTATTTGTGTGAAAGTATGTGTGAGACAGAGAGTGTGTGTGTATGTATATATGTGTGCATGGGTGAGTGCATGAGATTGAGCATGTGTATGTGTGTGTGTAATGGGGAGAGGGGAAGAATATCAAAATTCAGCAAATTAAGTAAAAAATTTTCACTTAAAATTTTATGCACAAATAAAATAAGTGCTTAACGTATTAAGTGATAAAATAATTTTGTTATCAAAAGCACTAAATTCAAAAAGCACTTAATCTATTAATTTTCAGCATTAAGTTGTTTTATCAAACACTCCATTAGTTAAGTATTTTCTTTAAAAAAAAAAAAGAAACTTGATTTAAAGAATTTCTACTGGTTTAAGGGCTAATTAATTTCCTCGAACAAGCCGTAAGTAAGTCAAGTAGTCGGATTCAATTGATCACATGGAGGGATCCTCTTCTAATGGATCGAAACTGCAAAAATCTTGGATGGCTATGACAAATGGGGTAAACATTAATTTTACTCGATTTTCGAATAAGTCACAATTTCCGACAAAGGAAAGGATAGTAGAGAATGTAAGATACAGTAACTTCTGACTTTCCAGTGGACAGGCGATGCTGAAGCATGGACGGTATATTAAAAAATTTTTCGTACGTATGCATAGAGTTTATACAGATTCGAATTTTGGCAACTATATCTAATTGCGCGAGATAATGTAGGCACTAAAAAATTGAATGTAAATATTAAGATAGTAAATATATACACTAAAATAGTAAAAATGGTTATAATTGATACTTTTTTTCGTTTTTTTTTTTGGCAAAACGTACAAAATTTTTAAAAATTTTCAAAGTTTCATTCTCCACCATTTATTTTTACTCGATTTTTGTCTAAACCACACTTTTCTAAAAAGGAAAGGATAGTGGACAATATAAGATATGGTTACTTCTTACCTTCCAAGAGACAGGCCACGCTCTATGAGATATGGTAATTTTTCTTAAATTTTCCTATTCTTCCCATTATTTTATATTACTTATATATACTTGTGGAATGCTTTTGATCTGTCTTCCCGAAAAACGCTCGCATCTCTGTATAAAATATATATTATACTTGTTTAAATTTTATTGATGAAGTGAAATTTTTAATTTTACTCTACATATATGTGTTAAAGTCGACCCCTCCCCCAAACCAAATTTCTGGTTCTATTCCCGCAGCTTATTCTCGTATTTCAGCAGATATTTAACAGTAAGAATAAGCAACAAACGATAACAATAAGAAAAGCTTGAACATACCTCCGCTGCAACGCAGTTTAACACTATCCATTCTGACATTTTGAATTAAAACAAAATAAATAAACAAGATTTTAGAAATGTTGTATATTTTTCCCTTGATGTATTGCTCTTTTCTCCTATGGTTTCTTTTGGCAGGGCAAGCATAGCGGTTGACAAAGTTGATACATACATACGTATATACATACATACATATATATACACACATATATATATATATATGTATATATGTATATGACAAGTGACAATTATGGATGTTTGGGGCTATTGACAAAGCACTAGTTTAGATATACAATGTGGCACATTTAAAATTTGATGGCCCTTGGCCAATAAGCACATGTTAGAGAGGGGACATATTTGTCAACTTTTTGGAAAAGTAAATTTAAATTGAAAAGTATCTAAAATTATGGTAGAACAAATGCGTTTGTAAACATTTAAATAGTAAAATTCTTGAATTAACTTGTCAAATTGAGCTCCCATTATAAAAATCTTTCTCGTGGCTTAATTTATATTGGCTAGTTTCACGCATAGGTTCATGAATGATCACAATTAACAACACTTGGAGATAAGTAGCCTTTATTTCAGGCTTTTTCTAACATATGTATTTATGTTGATAATATTCTAACCATTGCTTTGATTTTAGGAATATGTTGAGAAAAATCTAACAATCGCTTTGATTTTAGGAATTTTATATCCAATAAGGTAAAGATTTTTGCTACTTTTATTTTGAATATATTTTATACTCTAGCTTTTAGACATTCTCATAGATTTTTATAACTTTTCGCATTGTAAAGTATTTCCCTAAATTATCAAAATCTTATCTAAATAAATATATTGTTCGTGTACTTAGTTAGAAAGAGCCTTTAATTAAGGATGAATTATTTATAGCAAATGTGATCTTAGATTGGTTCACACTGTCTTAATTAAATTGCTTCAAACGGGCATTGTATTTTCCAATAGTGGTATCTTCCTCAATTTTTCTTTTTTTTTCCGAGTTTTTCAATTCTGAAAACCAGTTCATCTGCGTAATATAATTGCATCTATGTGTTAATATAATATAAACTCTTTGTAGATATTCAAGTATGGCAACCTCGATTTCTTTATTGCATTAAACAAAAGAAATTTACTTTATTTAGAAAAGGAACGAAGTATTGTTGTACTTAAATTGAGATAAACAAAAACTAGAATGAAACCAAATCAGAACTACAACTTTTTCTTTAGAAAATGCTAGGTATGTTTAATGTTGTTATTGTCAAATTATTTTTGAAACAAAAGGGCAGTTTGATGTTTAATTGAAACGGCATAGTCTTTTTTTTTGGGTACCGAGAGAGGGAGAGTATTTGGTGGCTTCGTATAAGTATAATTTTGGGCTTTATACTTAAAATGGCCCAATAAATCACTTGAAAACATGTCTATTGTGGGCTTCGTATAATTATGATTTTGGGCTTTATACTTAAAATGGCCCAATAAATCACTTCAAACATGTGTATAAACATGCTTGGGCTTTATCCTTAACTTAGAATGGCCCATCCAATTAATTCAAACATGAATATTAAACGTAAAACAACCCGTCCAATTGCCCAGTGTCAAATGGGCTAAAATCGAGAAGCAGAACGAACCGTCAAATCTAACCATTGTTTCACCAGTTGGTGGAAAAAGCCTATAGGTTCATAATTGTTTTTAAGTCTATCCCAATTTGTATTGCAAATAATGCTCTAATTACACACACACACACACACACACTCTTACACTCTCTCTCTCTCTCTCTCTCTCTCTCTCTCTCTCTCTCTCTCTCTCTCTCTCTCTCTCTCTCTCTCTCTCTCTCTCTCTCTCTCTCTCTCACACACACACACACACACACACACACACACACACAGAGACATATACATACATACATGCACGCATGCATATATACTTATATACGAACATATATGTATATATATAGATATTTGCTGGACGGAATTGCCTGTAAACCTATTTTCTCCTCACCTTTTACACTGCGGAGCGGCCATGGCAACATTCCTCTTGTTTATGTTATTTATTTTAAGTGTCTTGACAGTCCTTTCTTATGTGTTCGAAGATGAACCAATTTAAAATTAAGTTTGCAAAACATATGAGTTGGGTTTAATCACTAATAAACTATATTTTTGAAGCCTATTTATTGCTAAGAAGAACGGCGTCAAGTTGGAAACTAATCAGACCAAATACTATTAGGCAGACGTTGCAATCAAATGATCAATAATAGAAGTCCATATCAACAAAAACAATCGAGTATTCATTTGTTTTTATTTGCCCGGTTTATTGTATCACCTTTATAAGATCATTTATTCATGTCTCCCACCTTTGAGATTATAGTATAACCATTGCACTTTAATTTATTAAGAAATATACGAACCTTTTGCCTCAATGGTGACTTTATTCTATGAGATCTTGCAAAACTCTTATCCTATGGTCCCCAGATACCTCATCCACTACATTCATATAGATTAATTCTTAAAGCTGGACGGGAAAATCTTAAAGGTGGGATAAAATATAGAGAATTATGAGTGGTATCATTTTCAACCTACCAAATCTCTAGAGTCCAGAACTGAAGAATGCATAAAATTTTAGAAGTGCAGTGGGTAACTGATAAGACAGAACATTCAACACACTTGGATTCTGTGTTGCCCGCTTACTTATTGTCTTCATTCTTTAACTCACGTAAGCATTTTGAGATTTTCCTTTTCTGATTATCATTTTAGATTGCAGCTAAAAGTACACGGAATGTGGGGATATTGTCTCGATAATTCTTGCCACAGTGACCAAGATTCATGCTTACAACATCGGTTTTACTTCAAATCCCTTAGTTAATTGAAGAGACGAGCTAATTGAATAAAAAGAATTCGTAAATAGAATTCTTTATGCACAGAACGGCAAAGAACCCATATGACCACTAAATTATCTCTCCACGGTCTACTTATAATTACCAAAATATTTTTATTTCAAATTAGCTACTAAAATATTTTCACAGACCACCTGTGCTCACCAAACTATTTTTTTGTCTTCAATTTTCCATTGAACTCGTAAAACAATATGCATGACGGCCACTGAACACTCTTAAAAATGATATACTCAAAAACTAAGAAAATGGTTTAAATTATACCACCTTTAATAGTTTGATGGCGTATTTGGAACAAAAAGTAATTTGATGCCCATGAATAGACCTTGAAATAGTTTAATTGCTAATTTGAAACCAAAAATAGTTTGGCAGTCATAAATGAACTATGAAATAGTTTAATGTCTATGAAAGTTTTTTGCCCTGCACAAAATTAATAACCTCGAGAAACTACATGAACAGGAATGAAACTCAATAACTAAGTTAGGACAATGCCAATTGTGAAAGAGTATAGTTATGTTTTTGCTTTGTTTTCAAAAAACAATCTCTAAATGCTTCCACACTGGAAGAAACGAAATGGAAATGAGATCAGAAGGCAACAGCCTATTGTCCACCATTATTAACTGAATTGGCTTGCCAAAAACTTTGATGTATGCTGTCCTGTTATCTAGCTGAAGCTGAATATAGGAACTGAAAACTGATTCATCACCAACATTTTAAAACTAAAACGTGCGTGAATTTTAGATAGGATTCATGAATAACAACCAAGCTTTCGCTACTGAATTCATTTACATATAAAACGAAGGTTTGACAATACAAATACAATATACAAAGCTACCAAAAAGCGTCTTCTTATGTCTCATCTTTTAGCAGCTAAAGAAAACTTTTATAAAGTATACAACCATTATACATATATACACTAGTAACTCTGTTAAGTGAACCTGTATCTTGTGGAACCTTTAGGCTTTCCTCTTATTTCATTTTAATTTTCACATGTTTCGAGGAAATTTCACGTCTCTGTCTTTAACCTTTGTATCTTTTTGTATATTGACGGAACCTTCACAAACAGCATGGAGATAAAGCACCTAGGGGCCATGAAAGAAAAGCAAAGGGCACCTGCTTCAAATCAAATTGCCAAAGGGAAAAAGCAGATTAAAGCTTTAGCAGCATCCACAAAAAGTGGTCCTTATTTACCACCTGTAGCAAGACCAAAACAAAAAGAAAAAAAAGGTAAAGATGGTGAGTTCATTTCACATCTTTCAATGTTGCAAAGTGTAACCATGAAGGGTTCATCACTACAATAAAGAAAGCTCAGTATCCAGACCTTTCTTTTTCCATCGTTTACTCAACAGACAAGAGCACAATGATCACTGCCACACCAGCTATAAGTCCAATTATAATTGCAAGGGTTTTCTCCGTACCATCATTATTGCCTGCAGCTTACATTTAACAAAAGAATATGAAGTATCATACTATCATCTTTTGCATGTAAACATATATAGTGGAACTACTTTTCCAAAAGGATTACCAATAATATTAGCTTACTACTGTAAAAAAATGTGCTACTTTTCTGCAAAATCATCCAGAATGTTGTATCACACAATGATGTACCATAAAATTTATTAAATTTATGCTCAATTTAATAGCACGCAACAAAAATTTTTCGAAGGAATAACATAATTGACCTACAATTCATGCACATTTAGTAGTTTGCCAATGTAACATTATTCTTGAGCAACAACTACTAAACATGCAAGAAAGATTAAGAAATCCCCCTCCAATTGATTTAGTAATTGAATTTCTATTTCCACACTTTTGTTAACAGCTTTGCTTTTTCTTTCCTCATTACTTTTTTTGCTTCAATAATATGTGGTGGTACTCAATTTTATGTATTGTAATTTGCCAGTTTATCATCCGTTATATATACATAATTACTATGAATAGCTCTCATAATGTTATCAGCGCATCATTATTTTTTTCCTAAACAGAGAAACAGTGAAAAAATTACACAGTGGGACATTAGCCATCCAATGGTTAGACTATAATACTTTCATTGTTGATACTTGGAATCAGAAGTTTTATTTTTAGGAGTTTAGCGTAGAAACGCTTAAGCCAAGCCACATTTTGATATACATTGCCATGAGATGGTTTGATTCCCAAAGAAACAAGTTATCCAGAGTTAAGAGTTTTGTTTCTTACTTACTACTTGCCTTATTGGAGAGCTTCATTGAAGAACTTTTTCTTGATTGAGAAGAAGGAAAAAGAAATAGTCCAAATGAACGACCATTGGAAATAAGAATTACCTCATCAAGTAATTTATTAGTATTTATTAAGACAATTGAACTCTATACATCCGAGACTTGCGAACTGTAGACGAATGTAAACGTTATTCGTTCTCGTTATAGAAGTAGTAGCATCAAAATTGAATTACTAACTTTTCTTAAAGAAATGTTGAGGTACTAATTAATAAAACAAGAACCCGTCGCAATATGATGAGAGAAATTATTTACATTGTAGATTGCATTAGGATTTGCTGAAAACAATTATTGAACTAATCACAAGTGCTCTACTCAGTGAAGTCGCAAGTCAACCGTGTAGAAGCATTGGAGATTGTAATTTACCCTTCTATGGTATGCTATCATTGTCCTTTTCTCTTCTCTCTCTGAAAAAGATCCAGACAAGTGGGTGAAAGAGATATTGAAGAACAACTTTTTCACTTTTCCTTTTCTTTCTTTTTTCGTCTTGATAACTTTATAAACCTAAACCTTTATCAAAAGTATACTTGCAAGACTTATTTATTGTGGGGTCTTACGTGTCTGTTTATTAGCATGCTTATCCTTTCTGGTAGTCAAACATAAAATTTTATGAGTCAAACTTTCATTTTCTTTGCTATATAGTCTTTAAACAGATTCTTTTGATCTTTGCATAAAAGTTAAAAAATAAAGGGATAATTTCATATTCCTCCCCTAAGGTTTAGCGAAATTGCAAGGACCTACCCTCTTGTTTGAATAATTACACTTACCTCCCTGGTCACAAAAAATTTTCTACTCTATCCTCCACATAATCATCAATTTACTTACCAAAAGAGATTTAAGCAAAAATGAAAAAAAAAACCGAAAGCATATTTTTTTCGCCGCCTCCCACAATCATCACCTGCAGCCTTAACTCTCCTCCTCTACTTCTACCATCTGTGCCTATTTCCCACCCACCACTACCACTACCACTAATAAGTGCACCACAACCTCTAATTTACCACATCATCTTTTTGATCTAGTTTTTTTTTACCATCACCCACCTAGCTCCACCACTATCTCCGCCCATTCCCTCTTTAATTTTCTCTATTCTTCCGCCAACAACAACTGTTTCCTACTTGCCCCCATCACCACTAGTGCATTGCCTCTTTCTTCTTTTGTTCCTAATAGTCTTCTACCATCTCCACCTATCTCCTATTTCGTTCACCACCATTTTGACTACTAGCAGTCCTACTATATTCGATTCTAATTTAATTCCTCCAATATTTTTAGAACATCTCCCTTTGATTAGGAGATGGAATATGGTTTTTTCTGTTTTTGATGTTCAAGAATGATAAATTGTTTTTAATTGTTTTAATAGAAAAAAATTTGACAATATGGATATGAGGCATGTTGTATTAAATAATCTGAGGGATTTTCTGAGTTGATGATAAATTGAAAAACCCACTGAGGAATTGATTCTTCTTGCCCTAATTGTGAGTTCTTTTTGTTAAGTTACTACTTATAGTTTTTTATTCTATTTTTCACTACTCTGTTTATTCTAAATTTTAAAGGGTAAGCCTCTAATTTGTTTTTAGCATTTGGAATTTTAATTATTTGTTGTATGAATTCTAGAAATATTGGCCTGAATATTGAGTATTAGAATTAAAAAAAAATTGACGTACATTATCTTTTGTTCAGTTATTACAAATTTTGGTTCTTGATTGAAGAATTTGACAGATACACTTGATTGGATTGAAATTAATTGGGTAGCTTGGCCTCTATTTTAAGTAATGAATTTGCATTTTTTGGGTTAACTATAGCCATTTTGGAGAGCATTATATTGTTGTGTTGTACCAATGTTTCAAGATGATAATTCATCATTTATTACTTCATTACCCCTCCAAATTTATCGGATAATGCCAATCTCACCTAGTTTTGGATCACCATATCCATGGCTCAAAGAATGAACATCTGAAGAGAGGGGCATTTATTTGATTCATCTATTGCTCACTTATGCAAATCATGTAGCCACTGATAGCCTTGAAAATGCGAATATGGCCCTTGATTAAATTTCACATCTTGCTTCACCTGATGGCGATACTATGTAGTAAATTGTTTCATATTTTACAGAGGCTCTTGCTAATAAGATCCTCAAGAGTGGTGGTGTTTGGCTAAAGGACTAGATGTTGGATGACTTGGTCAGATAGCAAAAATTGATAAAAGGATTTATAATTTATTTTAATTCTAATTGGTTTTAGGAAGAATTTCACAAGGGTAATTTTGGATATCCAAGTGACATTTTTGGCTTATGTAAGCAATATGGCATTTTTTGTTAGTAAAAATTACAAAATAGGGGAGGTAAGTGTAATTATTCAAACAAGAGGGGAGGTCCTTGCAATTACGCTAAACCTCAAAGGAAGAATGTGAAATTATCCCAAAAATAAAAAAATTGCACTTGTAAATTTACCATGTTCAACCCATAAAATACATCATCACAGCGTCCAACCCCCCAAAAGAAAAATAATGAAAGAAATATAGGGGGAGGAAGAGAGAATTATCTGTGTGGTAATTCCTGAA
Organism: Mitragyna speciosa; assembly: GCA_024721245.1. Classification (NCBI taxonomy): domain Eukaryota; kingdom Viridiplantae; phylum Streptophyta; class Magnoliopsida; order Gentianales; family Rubiaceae; genus Mitragyna; species Mitragyna speciosa. The sequence goes on from CM045570.1 coordinate 8,154,365, forward strand.
ATCACGAAAATTTACCAAAATATAGAATAATTATTCCAAATACAGGCATGTAAATACAAAACAAACTTTTGTAAACAACATTTACATTCCAACCATAATATTCAACGTTTTAAGAAATTAGCCATGCATGACAATTACTGCATGGATTTACTTTACTTACTTATCAAGTTACACAAAAGCCACAACAAAAAAGAAAAAATAATAATTAATAATAAACACTAAACTTAAAATACATAATTAGTCACATTTATACCCAAAAAAGAAATAAAACGGGAAAAAAAATAACCAAAAACCATGAACCACCAGCCATGGTGGTGAAACCGCTTACCGCTCCCTGAGTGAAACCCACCCTCCGAGTACCGCGCGTAGCACTTAGCCAAGTACATATCACCCCAAGGTGCTGTCCCACACTCGTTTTTTAGCCGTCCGATTGCCTCAGAAACACAATCCTGGCACTCACTCATATCCAAGTCCTGTACACACTGAACCATGCCCTCAACATCCCCGGACCCACCAACTCGAAAATATTGCCCTCCAGCCGTTAGATATCCCCAAAGAGCATCACGACGAGTCAAGGAATTAGTATCATACCCAGCGGACGGCCCACATTTCTTCATCACAACAGTCTTGTCTTCCGACCCCAAAAACGAAACATTATCGTACTTCACTAAGCACCCCTCTAACTGCAGAGTGGCACCGGACGTGCCAACGCAAAGAGACCCGAGTTGACTCACTGCACGGACGATACAGTCGTGGCAGTCGCCGTTGTCTAGGTCACCCCTGCACTGATACAAGCCATAGACGATGTCGCTTTGGGTTGAACCCGGAACAGAGATTTTGAAGTTGTTGAAGTTTGTGGTGGCAGCTGAGTTGACAAGGGAAGTGACTGCTGAGTTGACGTTCGACTCGTAGGGTGTACCTGGGGTGTATTTGAGCTGTGTGCAGCCAGCATATACAAAGCTGGTGGTGGCTGAAGTTGATGGATTGATGAGAAGTGAGAAGATTAAGAGAAAACTGAAGAAAGAAGACTGAAAGAAAGTTTCCATGAACACGTTCATTTTCTTTGGTTTCTTTGAGAGGAGAATGAAGGGATACGAGTGTGTGTGCGTGGGAATGTGTGATTTATGGCTTTATGGGGTGTGACTCAAATTTGGTTGGTAGTACGCAATACCATACTATGGATTGATTAGTAGTAAGAAGTGCCAGTGTGCAATACTATGGATTGGCTACTAGTAATTATTGTAACACCTTTTAAACACAGTCTCAATAATTTTCGAGCGAAATTAATTGGTCCAACATATTAAATCATATTATTAGTAACTCGTGATCCAACACGTTATATGTCAATATCATTTTTTTTCATCGTACTAATGTAAGATGGAATACCACAAATACTGCACTATGGAAATTATTTTTAGAAAATTAAGATTTATGTGCTATTGTGACTATATGATGACGACGACTACTACTACTACTACTAATAATAATAAGAAACTTGCTCCAATTTTTGTTTTCTTGCTTTTTTACCTCACCTCCTTTTTTTGTTAAATTGTACGCCCCTAATTTTGTTTTTTTTTGCGTAGTTTAGCTATTCTCTTATTTTTATAGTAAGATTATACCTCAAACAATTTTAATTTTCTCTCAAATAGCAAATTTTAATTTGCATAATACAAACTCGTAAGACTATGATGCTATGGTAAAAATTAACATTTTTGAAAGAACGAGAATGAATAGAGTTTAAGATAAGCATGCATAATATGTTTCTACTTTTAGCAGTAAGAAGTGCCAATGTGCCATACTATGGATTGGTTGCTAGTAATTATTGTAACACCTTATACATATATATACTGTCTCAATAATTTTCAAGCGAAATTAATTGGTCCAACATATTAAACCATATTATTAGTAACTCCTGATCCAACACGTTATATATCAATATCATTAATTTTCATCCTACTAATGTAGGACGGAATACCACAAGTATTGTACTATGGAAATTATTTTTAGAAAATTAAGATTTATGTGCTATTGTGACTATATGACTAATAATAATAATAATAAGAAAATTGCTCCAATTTTTGTTTTCGTGCTTTTTTTTCCTCGCCTCCTTTTTTTGTTAAATTGTGCGCCCCTAATTTTATTTTTCGCATAGTTTAGCTATGCTCTTATTTTTATAGTAAGACTATACCTTAAACAATTTTAATTTGCTCTCACATTGCAAATTTTAATTTGCACAATACAAACGTAATACTATGATACTATGGTAAAAATTAACATTTTTTACAAGAATGAGAATGGATAGAGTTTAGGATAAGCATGCATAATCTGTTTTTATTTTTACATTTTTTTTGTTTTTCTCCTCAAAAAATGGTAAAGGACAGGTTTATGAGAGGGTGTAAACTCTACGTTTATTTGTTCTATATTTTTCTTCGAGGGGAGAAGTGGGAAGTAAGAAGCAAAGACAAGAGAGGGAATGATAACGTTAAGAATCGAACCTTTATTCAAAAATTCACTATATATATATATATATATTTGGACTATGTTTGACTTTTGACAAATGATATACAAATTCTTTGGGCGTCAATGCTATATTATTATTTTTTTGTTATTGAATAATAACTAATGCCACTAGTTGTTCATATATTATTAGGGTGTTTAGAAACTGTAACATACTATAAAGTTTAGACAATTTTATAGTTGAATAGGAAAAGTATTTAGGTTAAATGATTCAGTTATGTACTTGATTATGATAATTATTTCACTTACCGAGTTTGATCTGGCTATAAAAATTATTTAGACCCTAAAGAAAAAAAGTTAGACTATACTTGTTCATATACTTTAACCTTTTAAAAGTTCAATCTTTTTGTCTATATAATAATAACATCATGTTGGAGATGTAAAATTAGTATGGGATGTCAATGCAGAGAAGATGGATCCTAAGACTTCTTGATTTGCCAAGCTTTCTCGATTGAATCAATTCTTTAGAGCTCATAGTTCAATTTAAAGCACCATTCTTTACTTTTCCTTTTTCATGTTTGCTTTCTCCAGGAGCAGAGGTATGTAGTAGGTGAAAAAAAAACAATAAAGAACTCCAATGTTGGGATATTATTACATCAAGTTAATTTTTTAGAAATTATTAATTTGAATTAATAATTTAGTCTATCTACTTCAAAACGTTTTCACTAGCAAAAAATTAACTATACGAGATATATTTCATGCTTGATTTTACGTCTACATCAACAATTGTATTTTTTTAGTGTGCTGCAGATTTTCTATTCAATATTTTTTGGTTTCTAATTTTATCTAATATAAAATTACGTTATATCAAAAGATTATGTGACGTAATTTCGTATAATTTCATATCTATATAGCGAAATTTTATATTAGGCACAATTATATATATATCATAAAAAATTGGTTCGACTGATTTGACTATAAAATAATCAGAACGAGGGACTTGCTCGTGGAATTTACAGTAAGTGAATAATCTCTAGATACAGCAATACGCATCTCATAGTGTAGCATGTGCTACGGTTAAGATGAATATGGATCATGATGAACGAAAGCAGAAAAATCTAAAATTAAGATGAATATGGATCACGATGAACGAAAGCAGAAAAAGCTAAAAGAAGTCTAGGGGTTTGGTGGGGACTCTATATATACATATGTTTAAACAATTGGAAACCATCAGCAACGAGTATACTTGCTCTAAATCTTTACTATCTTAATAAAATAATAGATATTTGACTGTTCTTCCTTAACTTTCTTTGCATATACGACTCATGATTGAGCAATCAAGAGATATTAACTTGTTTAATAGTTGGGCAACGTGAAATTATGTTCCTCTGAAATCAATGTGTTAACTAAGGCTTGTATGGATGAAAATTTAGAGTTTTTTTTTTTTAAATTTTTAATTTTGTACTATTTTCGGTAGATTCATTTGTGAAATTAAAAAGTACATGGAAAATATGTATTTTTGAGATGGTATTACTAAACACACCTAAGTCTAGGAATATATATATATATATATATATATATATATATATATATAATTTTATCTACCCTTTAATCAAAACTCTCCAATTAATCATGTCTGAATGAGATTTAATCGTGTAGATTCCTGGTTATGATACCTATTTTAATTTTCTTCTTCAAGTGACTCAATCGGCTAGGATGGTTTGAACTCTTTATAATATTATAAACGAAATCGAATTCTGTCCTACCTCAATGCCTACGAACCCGCCGATACCTGATATTCATAACCGACCGAAACCCAATTAAATACGTTTTATATTTTTCAGTTTTACAGATACAAAGATGTTCAACAACTGCCTTCAAATTAAGGAATCTATGTCACAAAAAATTGGGAGAGGATATATCATAGCAATTATGATTACCAAAGTTGGATTTATATCCACTTCATTCTCTTTTGTTCATTTACCTCTATACGTATATATTTATAGTATAAGTAAAACTTGAAAAAAATGATTTGATGCATCAAGAGATCTAATGGTAAAATTAAACAGTATGTCATGTTTGGACAGTGCAAATACTATGAAATTGGAACAAGATATAAAATTATTTATTCAAATAGTGAATTGTTAAACATGCCACATAAACTATTTATAATATGATTTATAACTTGTTTAAACTTTCACAATTATTAAAATTTTAAATTTTAAAGGAAAATTTTCTGTTTTAAAAATATTTTAAATTTTAAATAAAAGATCCTCCATTTACCCGTTAATGGAGAAGATTCAAATCCATAACTCAGGGCACTTGGATTCAGTCTTTTGCTTTTAGTGCTTGACTCACTAATGCATTATTTTGAAACTAAATTATTGTACAATAATACAAGAGGGTTATAGTCTCACAGCAAAAGTGCTATGAATCATTGCTTTTTGATAGTACAATTTTTTTCTTTTCTTTTTCTGTGGTTTTTTTTGGATTTTTTTTTTTTGGGCGGAGGGGGTTTTGGATTTTTTTTGTGGTTTTTTTTGGATTTTTTTTTTTGGGCGGAGGGGGTTTTGGATTTTTTTGGATTGTTTTGTGGTTTTTTTTAGATTTTTTTTTTTTGTGTTGACGGTAAGTCTCATTGAGACAGGAAGAATAACAAAATTTGAATTTAAATCTTTAGAAGTAGTACTATTAGTCAAACTAAAGTTGGATAAGGTAGCTCCCTTTCCCATCAAAGATGGATTTCCTATGGTTGTAATGGAATATAGAGATCGAAGATAAATAAACAAATATAGCATCATCATCTTTTGTATTGATAGAGATAATAAGTTTAAAGTTTCTGGCAGCGTTGTTGAAAGATGACAAACAAGTTTTAGTCATCTATCATGGTCCTTGTTCAACTATTTAGGTGTCGAGCTGCAAATAATTAGGAAAAGGTGCGAGGGAAAAAAATGTTTGGTGAGTTGAACCAATCTTATTTACCATTTTTAGCTAATACTTGACTGACGAGTTTTTGAACCTTAACAATAACTAACTTACAGATTGGAGCTATGTCGAAAAATTCATTTTAGGACTTATCTTATAACATTGTGATGACATCGAATTTAATATACATTCTTAACACAAAATAATTCGTGGTTTATTCATACCTAAGGTCCAAAAAATTGAATAAACTGAAGAGAAAATTTATCAAGGGATGTGTGATTCACAGCTTCAAGCATAAGACAAATTAATTAGTTACTTCCAATGTTGGATTACTCGCTAATATCAGCATGCAGTGGCAAAATATCCACAAAATAGCCAAGTGTTCAACATTCTTGTTATGATTCTTTTTATTTATTCATAATTGCAACAAAAAAGGAACACAATAGTCTAAATAATTTCATTTTATCACTCAAATCTAGGTATATGATGAGCTGCCACTACGCCTATAGTTAGCCCCTTGAACGATGTCCATGAATGACAATAAACGACCATGGCCGTTCGGCTCTGCCACGAGTCAAGTATGTAGGCTGAAGGTATGAGTTACCATAAACATGTTGAAAGACACTTAGAAGAATGCCCGTAAAGTTGATTGAGTGAGTTATGTAACTTGGTGCTTGGCAGTCACAGTGTGCGGAGTCGCACAACCTTGCTGGGCAATTGTGCAAAACAGAGGGCCGATCTCGTGCGAAAGTGTGCAATGTCGGAACGAACGTGTGCAAATTGAGCTAAAAGAAGTTGGATCCTTGGCTAATTTGATAAACATCTATGCTGTGCAAAATCAGCTCGAAAAGTGAAGGCTAAGGTGCTCTATGGGTTTTCGCTTTTTCTCAGAAAAAGAGTATCTACTTCTGTCACTTAGAGTATTTTTGCCAAGACTACTATAGGGGGGAAGTGACTGTCCAAGTGCTACAGTGACCAACTTCGAGGTTAGCATGGGGGCTTCCAATCACGGTGCTGGGCAATCGAACTTGGCTATTCTAAGTCTTGAACGAGATGTCCCTATAGAATATTATGTGAGTTACTCATATGCGATGTAGCTGGCCGTCGGTGAACAGAAGATGGACATGCACGGATCGAGTATGCTGTGACCGAGTAAGCTTTCCCTTATTGGCATGTTAGCTGTGGGTTTCGAGTGGCTTGAGATCTTAAGACACGTTTGTTATGAGTTGGTGATGAACGATGCCCGGATAATGAGAAACAAAAGGAACGATGCCGTGCGGATGTGCTGGGCGTTCATTGGATATGGCGGAAAGCTGCCAAGCAGCGTGATGCTCCAACTTAGTGGGAACGAAACGTACAAGTGTTGCTGAGATAGTAATGATGATGCGCGTGAAGTTGGGCAATGGTGCGCGGACAAGTTGAGCCTTGGCAGACCGTTATGGCAATTGATGGCAGTTCCTGAAAATCTAGCAACTACCTTGCCAACTAGAGGGGCAGTTATCCTAGTCACTGACTTCCTATTTGTCCACATGGGCTAGCGGTTGGGCATGTCAGCCGCATTGTTTGTTATCAATAGACTGATAGACAGAAAAACTAAGGAAGTGAGAGAATTTTAGTGGATTCTACACACCATTGGTTTGTAAAAATTTCCTTGTACGATTTTTGGTGAATGAATACAAGGTTGGCCGTATTGGTTGTATCTCTCTGTGTTTTTACTTTGCTTTCGAACTAAGTATTTAGTGCTTTCATTTGTGTGTGCAATTGTATTGGTTGACTGGCAAAGAGCATTGTTAGTGCCATTACTTGCGTGTGTTTTGTGAAAAACATACATCTTGTAACATTGTGGTATCAGAACGTGTTTCAGACCCTTGATCCAGTGATCTTGTTGTCCCATCGTGCATGTAATGATGGTTGGACAAGAAAATTCAATCCAAGAACGCTTGCAGTAAATTAAGCATGCGTTTGACAATCTGATGACTCATTTGGGAGATATACTAGAAGGTTTCAATTTGATCCAAATTTTGATGAACACCAAAAACACGGTTAATATTTTAACTGCTCAGATTGAGAAATTTTCCCAACGATTGACCCCTGAAACTGCCAATTCGTTGAAGGAAGGAGTGGCTTCTTCTAAGACCGAGATAGACAATCTGAAGGTTGGGATTATTGTACTGAAGAAGACAGTGAGTTCTTCGAATGTAGAGGGTGTCCCTAAGGCTTCCAAGGGAAAAGTAAAAGTCACTGAACTGAAATCGTTCCAAGGAGCAAGGAGTTCCAAAGAGCTGAAAAACTATTTTTTGGGACTTGAAATAGTATTTCATAGCTGTTGATGTCCCAAAAATAGAGAAGGTCTCCATTGCATCCATGTACCTTGCTTGGGATGCGAAATTATGATGGAGAACTACCCAATCTGATGCCAACAGATCAAAAATTGAGACTTGAGTGGTGTTGAAGGAGGAACTGAAGATGCAATTCCTCCCCACCAACATTTCATGCAAAGTACGCGATGCTTTGTGGAATCTGAAGCATACTAAGAGTGCCCACAAGTATGTCTCAGAATTTTAGACATTTATACTAGACGTACGGAAAATGTCAGAGGAAGACGGGTTGTATACATTCATGCATGGACTTCAACCGTAGGCTCAAACTAAATTGAGACATCAAAATGTTCATACCATCTCTCAGGCCCTTGCTGTTGCCGGAAGATGGTGGATTTCAAGTCCATGAGATCCACCAACGATAAGAAGAAGGATAAAAGTAAGGACAAAAGCAAGGATTAGAAGGGTGGAAAGTTTGCTAAGAAGACGTAGAAGAAGCAACAGACTGTGGTTACCACTGAATCAAGTGGAGCTTTGACTTCAAAGAAGAAGTAGATTTCCAACCTTAAGAAAGAGGGCTGTTTCATATGCCGCAGTCCTCATTTGGCCCGAAATTGTCCCAAGAAAGAACAAAACATTGGTGCTGCGGTCACTAAGAGCGCTGGCAACCAGCAAGTGTGTCTTGATACCAGAGTCAACTTTATGTAATTCCTAAATGCCATCACAGGAACGGATGCCCAAGTGTTTTATAATAATTTGCTCTATGTGCAGGTTGCTGTGAATGGCAACCAGATGCTGGTGATGATGGATACGGGAGCATTGCACAGCTATAGGACCGAACAACTAGCAAATCGTCTTTAGTTAGAATTAAGGATATGAGCTTCAAGTTGAAGGCTGTCAACTCTAAAACAAAGCCTAATGTAAGAATGGCTAAAGTAAAGTTGAAACTGGGGCCATGGAAGGGAGAGTGCAGCCTGATGGCTAGTTCTTTAGATAACTTTGAATTGATCCTTGCAAGTATTTTATGACGGCAAACCGGATCTACCCTATTCCCCCACTTGGATAGCGTCATGGTAGATAATGTCCGTTACCCAGAGTTCGTACTGACAGCCAAGTCACTAAAGCAAAACATGAACAAGTCCAATAATGTGATATTCGCAATGTAACTGGAATCAAGCATGTGGGATGACAAGCTTGTCTACCTTGCAGTTTTAATGAAAATCAAGCCAGACGTGTACTTGGAAGTCCTTGATAAAATTGAAAAAGTGTTGGAGGAGTTTGAAAATGTAGTGCCTGCGGAGTTGCCAAAATGACTTTCTCTAAGAAAAACTGTGGACCATAAGATCGAGTTAGTTCTGAGAGCTAAACCACCGATTCAGGCTCTTTACAGAATGTCTCCAATAGAGCTAGAGGAGTTAAGATGCCAATTGAACGAGTTGCTGGAAAACAAGTCCTTGAGGCCGTCAAAGGCTCCGTTCGGTACCCTGACCCTATTCTAGAAGAAAGCTAATGGCTCGTTGAGATTATGTGTGGAATACCGGGCTCTGAACAAATTAACTATTAAGAATAAGTACCCAATTCTGAATGTGTACGACTTGTTCGATAGGTTGGTGAAAACCCGTTTTTACACGAAGATTGACCTATGGTCTGGCTATTGGCAAGTCCAGATTGTTGAAGAGGACGAGAAGAAGATAATCGTTATAACTCGGTATGGATCCTTTGAATTTCCTGTAATACCATTTGGCTTAACAAATGCACCTGCTACATTTTGTAGGTCAATGAACGATATCCTGGAAAACTTCTTGGATAAGTATGTCATATTGTACATTAATGATATCGTGGTATATTCAGAATCTGTACCTTGTCACGTTGTGTATCTGAAATCTGTGTTCAGTCGGTTGAAGGAACACGAATTGTACGTGAAGAAGGAGAAGTTTGAGTTCTGCAAGGAGCAGATTACTTTCCTTGGCTATATCGTTAGCAATGGTAAGATTTTGATGGACCAAAAGAAAATATCGGCTATCGTTGATTGAAACGCACTTCAGAAAGTTGCTGAATTGATATTGTTTCTAGACTTGGCGAATTACTACAAGCTATTCATAAAGGCCTATTCTAAACTGGTCGCCCCGTTGATAGATTTGCTGAAGAAAGATAAGACGTGGGTATAAGACCAAAATTGTGAAGAGGCCTTCACTAAGTTGAAAGAAGCTGTGGCTTCAGCGCTTGTTTTGCAACTTCCAGACTTTACAAAACCATTCGAAGTATACACAGATGCTTTTGACTGAGCAATTGGGGGTGTGCTAGCTCAAGAAAGCACCTCGTTGCCTTTGAAAGCCGAAAATTGAAAGAGTGCGAGTCAAGATATAGGCTGCACGAGAAGGAAATGACAACCGTGGTTCACTGTTTGGAAATGTGAAAACATTATCTTCTGGGGACTAGGTTTGTGGTGGTGACTGATAACGTGGCTAACTTGTATTTCGAAACTCAAAAGAAGCTCACACTGAAATAAGCTTGTTGGCAAGAGTTCCTGATAGAATTCGATTTTGAATGGATACAAAAGCCAGGAAAAGAAAATGTTATGGCTGATATCCTAAGCCAGAAACAAGTGGAGATGTACATGGCTACGATTGAGACAACGGTGATCGACTCTAGGGATCAAACCAAGCTGTATGCCCTAAACGACCCTATGTACTAAAGTCTGGTTGCCCAAGTGAATGAGGGCAAAGTTCGCAAATACTGGGTGGAAGACAGATTATTCTTTGCTAGAGACATATATGCTTATGTACCAACTGAAAAAAGATCCACAGTAGGACAGTACACTGAGGTTTGGTGTCGAAATAAGATGGACTGTTAGAGGTAGTAAAGAAAGTTGGTCGTACAGCTTATCAGTTGAGATTGCCTGACAGATTGAAGGTTCACCTAACTTTTCATGTGAATTTCTTGAAGCCGTTCTACCAAGACGAACTTGATGAAGGTAGGAAGCAAGCCAAACGTGCACTACTAGTGATTCGACAGTAATTTGACAAAGAGGTTCACGCAGTGCTGGATCACAGAAAAATGGGAACAAGTAAGAAGAACAGACGGGTGGACTACCTGATTCATTGGAAAGGGGAATCAAAATTAGATGCTACTTGAGAGCGGGACACGACCTTGTGGCAGTTTGAGGACAAAGTCACTGAGTACCGGAAGAACCTGAGGAAGAAAGGCAAGTTGACGAGGGTGTCAAGTTTTTCTGGTAAGGGAGGTTTGTTAGCACTTTGACTGACGTCCATGAATGACAGCAAACGACAGTGGCTGTTCGGCCCGGCCACAAATCAAGTATGTATACCGAAGGTATGAGTTACCATAAATATGCCGAAAGACACTTAGAAGAATGCCCTTAAGGTTGATTGAGTGAGTTATGTAACTTGGTGTTCGGCAGTCATAGTGTGCGAAGTTGCACAACCTTGCTGAGCAATCGTGTAGAACGGAGGGCTGATCTCGTGCGAAAGTGTGCGACGCCGGAACGGATATGTGGAAATTGAGCTAAAAGAAATTGGATTCTTGGGTAATCTAGTAAACATCTATGCTGTGCAAAATCAGCTCAAAAAGTGAAGGCTAAGATGTTCTATGGGTTTTTCCTTTTCCTAAAAGAAAGAGTATTTACTCATGTTACTTAGAGTATTTTTGTCAATACTACTATAGGGGGGAGTGACTGTCCAAGTGTTACAGTGACTGGCTTCGGGGTTGGCATGAGGGCTTCCAACCACGGTGTTGGGCAACCAAACTTGGCTATTCTAAATCCCGAACGAGATGTTTCTACAGAGTTATGATGTGAATTACCAGTATGCTATGTAACTGGTTATCGATGAACGGAAGACGGACATGCACGGACCGGTTATGCTATGACCGAGTAAGCTGTCCCTTATCGGCACGTTAGCTGTGGGTTTCGAGTAGCTTTAGACCTTAAGGCATGTTCGTTATGAGTTGGTGACGAATTATGCCCGAACAATGGAAAATGAAAAGAATGATGCTGTGCGGACATGCTGAGTGTTCTCTGGACAGTGACGAACTAAGACTACCAGGCAGCGTGATGCTCCAACTTAGTGGAAACGAAGCATATGAGTGTTGCTGAAGCAGCGACGATGACGTGCGTACAGCTGGGCAACGGTGCGCAGACAAGTTGAGCCTTGGCAGACGGTTATGGTAGTTGATAGTGGTTCTTGAAAATTTGGCAACCACTTTGCCAACTGGATGGGCATTATCCTAATCACTAATTTCTTATTTGTTCACATGGGCTAGCGGTTGGGCATGTCAACCACATTGTTTGTTATAAATAGACGGATAGACAGAGAAACTAAGAAAGTGAGAGAACCTGAGTGAGTTCTACACGCTATCTGTTTGTAAAAATTTCCTTATACGATTTTGGTGAATGAATACAAGGTTGGCCGTGTTGGTTGTATCTCTCTGTATTTTTATTTTGCTTTCGGACTAAGTGTTATGTGCTCTCATTTGTGTGTGCAATTATGTTGGCTGATTAGCAAAGAGCATTGTTAGTGCCATTACTTGTGCGTGCTTTGTGAAAAACATACACCTTGTAACACCTGTCATGTTCCAAGTTCCATTTAAACAAGCAATTTTACTTCAAAATATAACATCATACTATCAGAAGATGGCTGCACACAAAGGCTAGATGGAATATTTTGCATGGGATGGAGTAGGACTTAGGATTGGTTCTGGAATTGTAATGATATTTGTTAAAATAGTACAACTTTTTGTCATTTCAAAACTTGAGAACCACATTGAATTTTTAAAAATAGGGTAAATTACTAATAAACCCTAGGGTATCGCTTTCAATTGCATAACTCCTTTTTAGTTTCAATATGACCACATAATCCCTTCATAATTTTATGAAATGTAAAAATGGACAGAATCAATATTTTGTCAGGAATATTCACAAAATATTTCAAATTTCATTCTACTGATATGGAATATTCCATGACGGTGAGTGAGTTACACACACCTAGTGTAGAATATTTCATTGAATTTTCACATTCTGTAAAACCACAAGGAGCTATGCAATCAAATTGAAAGTATAGGGGGTTTATGTGATCAAAGTCAATACCACAAGGGGGTTATTAGTAATTTATCCAAAATTTTATTAGAGATTTACCAAGAAGATGTTCTTTTTGGTTTTAACAAATGGAGAAGAAGTAGAAAAGAAATTCCTATATTGCAAGAAAAAGTTGAACATTCTAGTGAATCAGCCAAAATGGATAAGACGAATGAGAGGAAAACGTGTTCAAAAGATTAATCGTGGGCCATATGATGTTTACCAACCATTATTCCGTTGCTTCCTAATTATGATTGTTACTAGGGGTGGCCCAAAAAATCAAAAAACTGAAAAATAGCAAAAATCAATCTATTTCAAACCGAAAATAAATGTAACCAAATTAAATTTTGAAAGTAGTTAGGTTAATTGAATATCATCTACAAAAGCAGTTCAAACTCCAAATATCAATTTCTGAAAATAGTGATTAATCGAAACCAATCTACATATATATTTTAAAGGTTAATATCTTTAAGTATTATAGATTGTTTGAGGACTATTAAGTCATTTCATTTTAAAAATCTAAGAAAGTTCAAAAATCTAAATTTCATACTTTTTTTTCTTTCCATTTATTTTTTTGATTGCATCATCCTTTTTTACGCTGTGATTATCATACATCTTGTTACTAACCAAAAAGTTAGTTACATACAACTTAGATATGGAGTATAGAAGATAATACAAGTACTTTTCTTACTTTTGTTGTGAAGAAATTTGATTTGTAATTTTTTACTTGTAAAAATGTTGATGCAACAGTTTTGATTGGTAATTTTATTACTTACTGTGCAAAGTAATTATAACTGTAAGTAGTTTTTTCAATTTGAATAAGTATTTATATTGTAATAATTTTTTTATCTATTTCGTCAAATCAATTTAGTATCATATTGATCTAGTTACCTACATTAACCGACCATCTTTAACTGGGTAATTGGCTAACGAAGATCAAATGTAGTTAGTAAATTAGAAAAATTAGTACAACCAATTTTGATTAAGATAGTAGATATATGAATTGATTAACCAGTTCACTCCTACCCCTAATTGTCACATTATTCTAGTATTAGGGCAAAAGATATACTTTCTATGGATGAATGTAGACCAATGAATTAGTCTATATACCCAATATTCTAATTGCAATTGGTCTACCCATTCAGCAAAATTACTTATCATATTGGACCCTCATTTATCGATTAATCACTTCACCAATTACCTAGTTAATTAAAATTACAAATCAAAACTTTTCAAAATGCTAGTAGAAAAAGGATTTGTGTTGTCTTTCAAGCTCATCATCTAAGGCATATAAAAGTAATTCTTTTGTTAGTAACAAGAAATACATATAGAATAACAATACATAATACTATACAAATAAAAAAATAAAATAAAATAAAAATTCATATAAGATATTTAGGTCTTTAAATTATATTAGACTTGAGTTTGAAATGACATAATAATCCTCAACTCTTCTATGATATTTTGCAGATATTAGTATTATGTGTGTGGGTGTGTATGTGTGAATATATATATAATTAATTTTGATTAATCATAGTTTTTAGAAATTATTACTCAGAACTAGAATTGCATTTATAAATGAGGTTCAGTTATCCTAATAACTTTAGAATTTGATTCAAATATTCTCATTTTTTGTCTCATAATTAGGGGTGGGCATGGACCAGTTGTAGGGTTCATACTTAATGTCTTAACCAATTGTATTGGTTTGCTTAATTTATTGTATATCTGACCTTCATCAACCGAATAACCGCTTACCAGTCATTTGATTAAAGAAGACTGAGCATTTTAGATAATTAGAAGCATATGGTATTAAGTTGCTTTACCCAAATGAATAAAAAAAAGTTAAAATGTGAATACTTGTTTATAAAGCAGGAAAATAATTTTTATTGTTTGTTACTTTGATCTTTATTTAAAATAATGAGCTAAATAGTAGCACAAAAAGAACAAAAGAATCACTTATGCGGAGACTTCACATGTAATATCTTCGTGGATGCTGTCATGTGAATCTTGTGAATTTGGGAAGAATTTTTCACGGTGTAATGATTAATTTTAACTTCATAATCTTTGTGGGAGATTAATATTTGAATATAAACATCAATATCTGTAATTGCTCCAAACCTTATAGATGCCATTCTTGGATAGGATTACCAATAAGTGAATCTTTGAAATCATTATTAGTTAAGCACATTTTACTACAAAGAGGAGGTGACCATGGTACCCATAAGATGATCGCATCAATGGTTGGGCGTAAATAAAGCTCCCTCATAATTTGTTTCAATAATTTTACGGCCTCCGTCCAGTTGCTATTGATGTCCAATTCTAAAATCCATATGAGCAAATTTGAACTAATCAATATATCGGAGTACTGTCTTAATGTAAGGAAAATTTGGGTGTTTATTGAAATGGCCTTACCAACCAATACCCAGGAGACCACCATAACCATCTGATTTCATCATTATATTCCTTCCCAAATATAACAGAGGAGATCTTAGTTGATTGTTCTCATCCTCAACCATATTACAATTATTCAAGAATGGAAAAACATCGTGATCAATCAAATGAACTTTCTCCTAAATAATGGTAGATGTATAACTTATAAGCACCATCTCCAAGTAAAAATTGTGAATATTTACATTCACAACATTCCAATGATTAATTGGCCCTTATATTTCCCTATTATAAAATACTTACTTTTTTAGCAGTTATTTGAAAAATATTTATATCAGCTCTTGGTGTTACCAACAACAATACAGAGTTTTTATCATATCCTATCACATAGTAGCCCAAACTTCAATGCCATAATTTTTCGCAAGTTCAATAATGGCATTTGCTAATTTATGATCATTATGGCCATAATAAGGTCCATTTAACCCTCACTTTTATCTCATTTTCAAATATAATGTATTCGAATATCTTAAAAACCCAATCTTGAGAGTTAAATAGAGGCTAAATTTCCTATTCATTATATTACCGTGAGAAAATTGCCAACCTCTTGGCATGATAGACAATGAAGCATTACCTAACAGAATATTATTGGTATCAACAACTTGAAATCCCATCTTATTTTTACCTATCTTTTCAACACTTTTGACTTCTGTAGTATGTCTATTCCTGTTGACTAAGTAGCTGAAATGAAATGCTAGCTGCCCACAATTTTGTTGATGAATAGTTAATTTCAAAATAAATGTCTACTGGACCTAAATTATTCACTTTAAAGCCATCCTTGAACATGAAGCAATATCCTGGCTGAGCAATTGACCAACAAGCATGGTAATATTTGGTTAAAGTTTTTACAATAACACCAACACTGGAACTACCATTGGATAACTTTAACCAACCATATATGATATAAAAGTATTCATTCTTAAGATTTAACTTTTGCCCTAGATGCCACCCCCTACAAGCCAAAGTTTTACCTTAAAATTAATAAACTTTCTTTCATTGTATTGAGGTTCAAGAGGTTTGTTCAAATACTTTACCACAACATAATTAGTTAAGCACATTCTAAAACAAAGAGGAGGAGATACCGGTGCCCATAAGATGATTCCATCAATAGTTGGCTGTGAATTAATCTCTCTCATAATTTGTTTTAATAGTTTCAGGGCCTCAAGCTAGCTGCGATTGATTTCCAATTATAAAATCTAGATAGGGGAATTTGTATTAGCCCGTATATCAAGCACTGTCTTAATGTAAGAAAAATTTGGATGTTTATTAACAAGGTCTTATAAATCAATACACAAGGGACCACCATAACCATCTGATCTCATCTGTCTTATAAACCAATACATAGGGGACCACCATAACCATCTGATCTGATTGTTCTAGTTCTTCCCGAATAATGAAGAAGATGCCAATTAATCATTCTCATCCTAAATCGTATTATTTCGATTTTAATGAATTAATAATGAGCTTTTATAAAAGATGGTAGATGCATTACATCTAGCACATCCTCTAATTAAAAATTATGAATTTACATTCACAACATTTTAATGAATTAATTGGACCACGTATCTTCCTACTATAGAATACTCCATTTTCCCTTTTTTTGGAGCTATTTAGAAAATATTTAAATCATCTCTTAGTGTCACCTACAACGATATAGAGTTTCGGTCATCCCTTAATATATTGTGGCCATGAACCTCAGTACCATGATTTTTTGTAAATTTAATTATAACATCTACTAATTTATAGTCATTGTGTTCATAATAAGATTCATTTTATTCCCATTTAATCTCATTTTCAAATATACTATATTTTAATATCTTCAAAAGTAATCTTGATCATTAGGGAGAGTTAAAAGATTTTGATTCATTACATTACTATGAGAAAATTGACTATCTCTTGGTAGGATAGACAAAGAGCATTACTTAACAAAATATTATTGAAATCACAATTTGAAATCTCACCTTACTTTTACCTGTCTTTTCAACAATTTAAATTCTATGATATATCCATTCCTATTGATTAAATGATTGTGATGAAATGCTATCAACCACATGGATAGTCAATTTCAAAATAAATGTATATTGGACCTAAATTATTCTCCAAAAAGCCACTCTTGAACATGGACCAACATCCTATCCGTGCAATTGACCAACAAGCATAGTGAGATTCAAATAAAGTTTGCACAATAACACCAACATTGAAACTGTCATTGGATAATTGTAACCAACTAGATATGATATAAAAATGTTCCTTCTCAGGATTAAATTTTTTCTTGAGATACCAACTTTTCAAACCAAAATTTGACCTCGAATTAATAAATTCAACTCAATCATATTGAGGTTCAAAAGGTGTGTTAAAACATTCTAACACAACATTATCAGTTATGCACATTTTGCCACAAAGAGGAAGAGACCATGACAGGTGTGAATAAAGCGTCCTCATAAGACAGTGGAAGTGGAAGTGGTAGTGGAAAAAAGAAGAAAATAAAAGAGTGGAAGTGGAAGCTAGCAAAAATGTGGAAAATAGTGCTTTGATTGAAAAGTCTAAACTTTTTGTACCTATGTACAAAGATGTAGATTATTTTGCTAACACTCCTAACACTTGTTTTCCTAGTGTTTTTGTTTCTCCTTCGCAACAATTTGGAAGTCAATTTCAAGACAAAGGGATGCTACCTACAAATTGTTCCTTCAATGGCTTAAAGTTGCAAATTTTGGATCATCAAGCAAGGAGATAGAAGTGTTTCAAGGGAATGACTTGATGAAGAAAGGATGTTTTAAGACAAAAAAGGAGATAGAAGTGTTTCAAGGGCATGACTTGGCAGCATGGTGTCAATTGGATTGATTCACAAAGTCCACACTCCCCAATTGAATTGCTGGATTCAAACGCTATGTGGCCTAAGTTTTCTTTTTTTTTTTAGTGTTTTTAATTTACACTTTAATTCTGCTTTGCATGTTTATTTGGTTAGATTAAGTAATTATATCTTGCATCTAGGTTGTTTAACTCTATATAGTGCAATCTGTACTAGAAGTTTTCTTGTGTTTTTTCATCATTGCTTGGATATTTTCAATTTAATTTATGTGAATTTTCATGCATTAATACTTGTTCTAGGGTTTATATAATTGTTTATGCATTATGTGTCGCTACCCATTTTTCGAAAGACGGAAAAAGGAAATATGTCTATTGGTGTGGAAAAAAATGTAGGTTTTTGTAAAATGATTTTTTTAGAAAATGATTTATAAAAAGGTAGTTTGACAAAAGAGGTGATTTGTAAAAAAAAAAATGCTTTATTTTGAAAACAAAAAGAAAAGGGCCTAAAATGGGATTTTTTTTTAAAAATGCGACGGTTTTTTTTTGGGGCTCAAAAATAGAGTCTAATAAGGGTTTTTTAGTGAAAAATGGAGTCGCCACTTGATATTGAGTTTTGGTGTACCAAGTCACCAAAAAATATTCTATAAAAAGTAAAAAATCGAGAATAATTTATTTAGAAAATGATCTTTGAGAAAAATTTAAGAAAAACAAGAAAAACTCTTTTAGACAACTCCAAGTCTTTGAAAACAAGAGAAAAAGGTTCGGGAGTCACAATTGAAATAAGAGAAGGCAAAGTTTACACCTAAGGCACCCTTTTAACCTAGCCGAAACTAGTTGCGAGGTTTAGTCCAAATTTTCCTAATATAACCTCAAGATTTTATCACATTTGGATACAACTATATGAATGCAACCTAGACATAAAAATAGATATCGTTAAGGGACAAAATGTTGCATTGAGGTTTGGTCGGAATTATCGCATTAATTGCGAAACCCGAGTTTGGACCTCGATGGAGTCACGAGTGTTGATGCGAAATGGAATGCAAAAAGAAAAGGAAAATAGTAATATAAATAATAAGTGAATAAAGAAAGCAGGAATGCAACATAACGGGTACGGGAGACTAACATCTCGTGACTGAATATTTCTACTCACAAAGGGGGGAACAGCATGTACGCCACTGCTTCCTACGTAAGTAGATGACTATTTCTAAGATTCTATGTGAAATGTAACCTAAATGTCAAGCTCTGAATATATGTAAAAATAGATAATAAGAATAATAATACATAAAAACTATGCAAAAATGGAAAAAAGCCTAAAAGAGAAAATGTGCGTGAAATGAGATGAAATGCACACGAAAAGTGATTTTAATACTAAAATGACTTAAGGGTCTAGCATTAAACTATCCTATTTTCTAGAAATTCTCCGCTAGTATTGGACTAGCAAAGAAACTAGAATTAACCACAACTAGTGTTGGACTAGTTTGGCGATGATACACATATATCATAATAAATAAGTAAACAAATAAAACATAGATTAAAGCAATAATCACATAAAAGCAGATAATAGCACATAAGAGCACATAGTACATAAAGAAACATTGGAAAGATAATCGGGGTACCTCCCATTCGAAGACTCGGTATAAATGCTAACAACATGAACAAACTTATCAGGGTACCATTATTTAAATAAAAAAACTATTAATTAAATAATTTGATATTAATCACTATGAACATGCCACAATAATTCAAAACAATTATAGCAATAATAAACAAAAATTTAAATAAAATAGTTAAATATTTAGGAAGAAAAATGAAAATTGTTTAAGTAAAAATAAATAAATAAATAAATAAAATAAGAAAAATAAAAATAATAAAAAATAAAATACAATAATACATACTTAAGCTTTTAACACCCAAATAAGAATCACCAAAATAAATAAAAGAGAAATAAAGAAACTAATTTGAGCATTAATTAGATAAAAAGACTAAATTTTGGAACATTAAAACAAAAATAAAATATGAAAAGAAAAATAATTAAAAAAACTTGAGGAATTAATTAAATTCTTTTTTTTTTTGAAAAAAAATAAAAATGTCCCAAGGTTTTGGGTTAAAAGTGAAAATTTAAGCAATGTTCTTAGAGTAAAAATATAATTTACAACAAACAAAAGGGTGAAATTACAATTTCAAACCATAGTTAAGGTAATAACATAATTCACAGCAAATTTAAAAGGGCTAAAATATAAATTTCAGCAAGTATAAGGCCAAAAATAAAAATTTCCAGCAATATTTAAGGCCAAAAATGTGATTTCAGCAAACTTGGGGGGTGAAAAATGCAATTCCAGCAACATTCAAGAGCAAAAATACAATTTTCAGCAACATTCAAAGGCCAAAATGCAATTTCAACAAGCTTGATGAGGTAAAAATCAAATTTTCAGTAACATTTGAGGATCAAATTGAAATTCCAGCCACTCAAGAACTAAATTACAATTTCCAGCAATTATTCAAAGATAAAAATGAACTTTAGAGCAACAATAAGCCCCAATTTGTAAATTCCAACA
Source organism: Mitragyna speciosa (assembly GCA_024721245.1). Lineage (NCBI taxonomy): Eukaryota > Viridiplantae > Streptophyta > Magnoliopsida > Gentianales > Rubiaceae > Mitragyna > Mitragyna speciosa. The sequence continues at coordinate 8,174,965 of CM045570.1, forward strand.
AGTATTAAACACCAAATTATAATTTTCAGCAACATTCAAGAGTGAAAATGCAAGTTCTAGTTACTTGGGGGAAAAAATATAAATTCCAGCAATATTCTAGGGCTAAAATAGAATTCCAGCAAACTTGGGGAGTAAAAACGAAAACTAGAGCAAACCTAGGGAGTAAAAACGTAATTTTAACAAGACTTAAGGGACAAAATTGCAATTTCTAGCAAGGTAAAGGGGCAAAATATAATTTCTAGCAAGTTTAAAACTAAATTGCAATTATTTAGGACATAATTGAAAGGAACTACAAATTCTAGGGGTCAACTTAAATAAATAAGGACTTAAATGAAGTAAACTAAAAGTATTGAAGGGCATAATCAAACAATTAAGAACCTAAGGGTGCAAAACGTAAATATATAATTTGCCAAAATAATAAATAATAAATAAATAAAAGAAACTAATCAAAACTACGTCGTTTTATGCCAAAACGACGTAGTTTTGGTTAAAACTTTTGTTTTTCTTTTTACCAATTTTCGTCCATTTTTTTCTTTTTCTTCTTCTTTTCTCTCTTCTTTCTTTCTTTGTTTTCCAGATTTCTTTCTTCTCTCTCTTTTTTTTTTTTGGTTCGTTCTCTCTCTCTCTTTCTCTCTCTCTCTCTCTCTCTCTCCTCACCGGATTGCTCTCTTTTGCTTGCTCTTTCTCTATCTTACTCTCTTTGTTTTACCCTCTCCCGGATTCTCTCTCTCTCTCTCTGTGTACTCTTTTCTCCCTGTTGAATTGAAGCCCCCCTATCCATCTTCTCTCCTCCTCCTCCCAATTCCTTGAAAAAAAAAATGATTTTTCAAACCTCATATCAAAAACCCATGAACAAATCATCACAAAATAAACAACCAAGCATGATTTCAGTGCGATTACAGGCTATACAAAAACAAAATTGGAAGAGGACTAAGAATTTTACCTGGATTCGAGCGATACGGCTGACTGAGGATATGCTCTCAGTAGCGATGGGGTTATGTTGGTTGGAGGCAGTTCCAATGGCGATTCTGGTTTTGTGTGGTGATTTTGGGTCAATTGTGGGTGGTTTTTTTTTTTTTTTTGGGCAGGTTGTTGGGCAGTGAGGAATGGGCTTTGTGTGGATTTGCTGGTAGTGTGTGAATGGCTTGTCTGTGTATGCTTGCTAATGGCTGTTTGATTGTGCGTGTGGGTGAAACTGATGTCTCTGTGTGTGTGTGTTTATGTCTGTGGCTTTGTGAACTGTGTGAAATTGGTGTCTTTTGCGTGCATGTGAATCTTTGTGTGTGTCTGTGACAGTGTGTTTGTGTGTGCAACTGTGTGTGAATCTTTATGTATGCAATGGTGTGCAATTGTGTGTGTAACAGCAGTGTGGATTTCTGTGGGTGTGTAGTGGTTGTGCGCGTGAATCTGTGAACTTATGTGCGTGTTTTTGTGCTTGTGCAAGTGTGTTGTGAGGGGTTATTGTGATCTGTGTTTGTGTGTTTTTGCAGGTGTGAATTGTGTGTGCTTTGTGAGGGAAGGCAGAGAGGGAAATGTGAGAGTTGTGTGTAGATGTTTGTTTGAGTGATCTGTGTGTGCCTGTGTGTTTTGTGTGCCTGTTGAGCCGAGAGAAGTGAGGGAGAGCTGTGAATTGGTGTGTGTGAGGTGTGTGTTTTTGGGAGGGATCGCAGAGAGGGAGATTGGTGTCTATAGGTTGAGTGTAGTTGTGTGAAGTGTAAGTGCAAGTGAGGGATGTGTTTGCTGAGAGGGAGAAGAAGTGAATTGTGTGTTTTTTGTGAATGCAGGAGAGTGGGTGAAGAAGCTTATGTGTGTGAGTGTGTAGTCTCTGAATGCAAGTTGAGTGATGATGATGATGTGAGAAAAAAAATTGAGCAAAATCCCTTGAAATCTGATGAAGGGATTGCAAGTGGGAAGAATGATGTGATTAATCTTGGCAAGGAGATGATGAGTGTAGGGGGTTGGTGATGTAGGTTGGCTGTCAAAATTATTTGCAAATGCAACAGCAGCAACAACGTTGCTTCTGTCCAATTCGGTTTTTTTTTTAATTTTTTTTTTGCATTTTTGAAAAGAGAAAACTATAAGAAAATGAAGAAATTGGAATAAAAATAAAACCCTATGGACTCCTTAGAATTAAAAATAATAATAATAATAATAAATAAAATGAAATAAAATGAAACTAAAACTAAAACTAAAATTCAGCATTAGTAGAAAAAGAAAATTCAATAATAATAAAAATTAAAATTTTAAAATTAATTCACCAGTGAAAAACATATTATAGACAAAAAGATACCATTTGAAATAAGTACCAAATAATCTTAAAAATTATTAAATATTTATTTTTTTTACATAAAATCTATAAGAATTAAATGCACATATAAAATATTTCACACAAAAATTCTTAAATAAAAGTGCATTGGAAAACGTGACATAATATGATAAAAATTATGAAAATCACAAAAAAACTAACTGACTCTTAAAAATTATAAATAATGATAAAAAAACAGTAAAATTATGTATTTAAGAAATAAAATAAAATAAAATAATATTTACGTAGTGAAATTACCATTTCGCCCCTGATGTGATGAATTAGTCATAATATACACGAAAATTGTAATCGACCCCCAAAAAACAAAAATACCTTCTAAATGAAGTAACACACATATTTTGACAAAATGTGTGTCAAAATTTGGTGTCTACATTATGCACTATGCATTTTAGTGTCTTAGTTTTTGATAATGAGCTTTGTTGCATCATATAAATTATTCAACTTTGTTAGCTTAGTAGTGAAGTTCATGATCTAGAATTTAACTTGCATGATCCATGTAGTACTTTTATTTTTGTAGGTAGGTTTATTCATTCTCTTGATAATGTTTTTTACTTTGTTATTAGTCCTCACGCGTTCATTCTTTTACGTGTTTTTAAGGATGATACTCATCTAAACATGTTTGTTGTTTTTAAACTTCACTCTATCTTTGCATCTTTTGTGTGTGTTTTTGAGTTTTATCTTGTTTCTTCTTTGAAGAGCATTGACTTTTTGATGTCTTGTGTTGATGCATGAATGGAGTCATTTGAGTTACATGACTTATTTCATGTGTTAAGTGTTTTTAATATTTATACTTGCTCATCTATCAATCCTCAAGTTACTTATGTTATTATATATGATTAGAAGATTCGAGGACGAATCTTTTTGAGGAAGGAGGGATTGATATGAACTGAGTGCCTACACTTATTGGACTTGGACCTACACTTGGTGAGCTTGGAGAGGAAGCTTATAAGGATCAAGATGAGCTCAAATTGGTGATGATCAAGGTTGGATCATTTCTACATTGCTGTTGGTTTATTGCTACACGTAAGTTTGAGCTTGAGATTAAGTTTGAGGTTTAGAATGTTCAAGCTATCACATTGGCCTAAGGGATAAAATATTGGTTGTGGATCAAGTCAACATACAAAGATGTCCCAATTGAAAATTTTAAGCTGTCCAAAATAATCTTACAAGGGACCAGTCACTTGAACTTGCTTGAAGGGCCCTTGAAGTTGCTAAATGAAGGTCCAATGGAACTTAGGTAGGGACCTCCAACCCGTGAACTAATTTTGGACGAATTTTTACATTTTTTATTAGTTTCCTAAGTTTTTACAAGTTATAACTTTTAGTTACTTACCCAATTGTGATAGGTTGCAACTAGTTTTAGTAGTTTACTTTATTTTAAGCTTCTAGACTTTTCTTTGTAAGCTTATAAATAGGCATGTGACTATTCATATGATTTTTAGCATGAGTTTATAAATAAAATTTGAGTGTTTTCTTTTAATTGAGATTCTTATTGGTTTTATATTGATTTAAAACTACTCTTGGTCTTATCATGCTTACTTGTGGCGACCTAAACCTAGCTTAGAGTTTTTTTGAATTTTTGATCAAGTCTTTAGAGCTAATTAGGTTAGACAATTGAACTCGCTCAACTTGGTTTAGCCTAGTTTCTCCATTGGCATGTTCTTCTTCAAGAGAAAATTCAAGGCAAAACAACTCCATGTCAAGTGTTCCTTAATTCACGAATCAAACGAGGTCTTGAGTTCAACGAGTTGCATACCTAAAATCTAGGACTTTCTTGGCAATGCAACCGTGCGCACATCAAATTGGCCATTCTATCTCTTTACTATAGAATACTCCCTCTTCTAGGAGCTATTTGAAAACACTTAGATCAGCTATTGGTGTTCCACACAATGATATATAGTTTTAATTATTCCCTATTATGTAATAGGCACCAAATTTAATACATGATTTTTTATAAGTTTAATTATGGTATTTGCTAGTTTATAGACATTGTGGCCATCATATGGTTCATTTATCTCCTATTTCATTTTACTTTTTAATACAGTGCATTTGCATACTTTAAAATAAAAATCTTGATAGTTCAGAAGAGTTAAAATTTCCTATTCATCACTTTACTGATGGAAAATTGCCAACTTCTTGTTAGGCTAGAAAATGAAGCATTACCTAATTTCATTGGCTGCACTAGTTTGAAATTTCACCTTATATTTACGTATCTTTTTAATGCATTGAATTCTATAGGATATCCATTTCTATTGAATAAACAACTGCAATCAAATTCTATTTTTCCATAATGATACTATTGGTTTTCAATCTAAAACAAATGTATGGTTGGACCTAAATTATTTAGGATAAAGTCACCCTTGAACACAGACAAACATCTTGCCAGTGCAATCGACCAATCAGCATAGTGGTAGCTAGTTAGAGTTTTCACTACAACATCAATATGAGCACTGTCAATGGATAACTGTAACCAACAAGATATGAAGTAAAAATATTCCTTATCGAGATTGAACTTTTGCTAGATACAACAACATTCCACTTTATATTTTAACCCTTGGATTGATAAACTCACCTCAACCTAACCATACCAGAAACTTACCTATAAAGGAAAAAACATCGAGCTAATTGTTAGAAAACATCCTTTCTATGGGCTTAGTAGAGAAATATTAGATGATTTTTTTGTTGACACTTTTAGTTATTACACACCCTTTGCACACTACATTGACTTGCATCTCTGGCAAAGTGAATTCACGTTTAGGACTTCTTAAATAATTATCTTTTTGTTAAACCACTTGGAATGACATAAATTAACATTTACAAAACTAAATCTTTAAGGCAAAGAAATCATATTTTCATGTGTGATTAGAGAATTTGACTTGTAGAAATTAAGCATAGTTAATGTACATATATAAGAACAAGAAATGTATTAAAAAATTTCTGAATATTAAAGAATAAAGATCTTTAATCTCAGGTCAGCATAGCTATGGCATCAGCTAAGGTGTTATCCAACAATTGGAATGAAGATCTTTAATCTCAGGCTAGCATAGCTATGGCATCAGCTAAGGTGTTATCCAACAATTGTAACTCTTTAATCAAATAAAATTTATTAATATATGTTATTTATTTGTTGCACTTAATTTTAGCAAATTAATGAGAATGCTAATAATTTCTATAATAGTAGCAGAAAATCAAGATGGTTAATATAATATGGATTAATAGCATCATGTCACTACACGACTCTACTTTGATGCTCAAAACAAAATTTATGTGGAAAGATGGCCAAAAAGCTCTAAGATCGTACAAAGCATTTGACCAAGGAGCATTCTAGAGTAAGAGATATTTGGCCAGGTCAAAGAAGATTTTAGAATTAGCTAGCAAGAATGACAATGTCTAGCCAATTGTCGAATATTCTAGAGAATTACCAATGTAAAAGGAAATGTCTTAGAGCCTAGAACATTCCGTGTAAATATCTAAATTCTTATAGCTTCAAAAGATCTAGAGAACTAATTGTAGCCGCATATTTTGGGAAGCCAACAAGTATAAGTAGGTTATTCCTTTCATTTGTACATAACAAGTTCGAAGTCAATACAAATTCAAGCATTCCCAAACTCTCTTGTATGCTTAAGTGCTCTCCAAGTTCCTAACTTCCTTTTTGTCTAAAGTGCTACTAAATCTCTTCCTATATACTCAAAGACTACTTAACATCTTCCATAATAAAAATGTCCACGTGCCACGCGTGTTAAAGAATTCACCTCGTGACAACCAGCCCAGAAGTAGATGTAAAACCAATGCAATGTTAATTCATCATAGAGTTTCATCTCAATTCATCATAGAATATCACATATATAGCAAATTTACCCAACTACTTGGACTAAAAAACTACAAAACAAATCTACTAATTCCAGTCGAATGTCAATGCAATGTTAACTTAATTATATCTCTCAGGATATACAAATGGATGCGAAATCAAATACCAAAACTGGGCTTATAGCTATAAATAGGCCTATATTTAACAAAAAGAGCTCTAATATAATATGTTAGTCTCTAAGCCAAGTGGAAGCAATCAATTTAGGTCTACTAACATGGTGTTATCGTATTAAAGCAGCTAAGGATTTTTACCTGCATGATTTGTTATTTCACTCAAGATTGAACATATTGCAATAATGGAAGGACAAACTCTAATACTGGAATGTCTGTGAATAAACAAATAAGTATTGCGTTAACCACTAATTTACTCAATCAAAAAATAAGTATTGTGTTAACAACTCATTTACTCAAATAACTGATTTACTCAATACTTACTACATTACATGAGAATGACGGACCCATTTTTGCATATGAATTGAATTGTGGATCCATAGATTAAGTTATTTTAGGAGTAGTCTATAAAACTTAGTGTTGTTATTATGTTCATCCAGAATTCTAAAGTGTATGTCATATTATCGTCCAAAGTTGTGTTGACAAAATAATTGAGGAGAAATTATATCTAGCCTTCATGGTTAGCATCTACATGAGTGCACAATATCCGGTAAAGCATCATCTCCACCCTATTGACGATTACCATTAAAAAACATATAAAAACAAGAGGTACAAGTAAAGATTTTATGCACAAAGACACCACCCTATTGATGATTATCGTAATAAATAAATAAATAGGTATAGAGAACAAAAACTGAATTCATAAGGTTTTACAAATGATATAAATAGAGTAATCATGGTTTTACAAATGATAAAAACATAGTCATACACAAAGACACCATCCTATTCATGATTACCGTAAAAAAAAAAAACTACAAATGATAGTAACAGAATTTATACACAGAAAATCGAGAGGTACAAATTCATGTACAAAGAAAAAGAAATTAAGATGCAAAGAAAATTAGTTTTACCATTGTGTCCATTAGTGTCTACAATATGGAAATGTGTTGGTAGTAGTAATTCAGAGCAAGAAACGGTATGTATTAGTCATTTACCCCATTATTTCATAAGGCATTACTTTTACTAAGAAAAAGTAGAATGGATTTTCATGGTATATTTTAAATCACTCTCGAAAATTAAAGAACATGGATTCTTAAGAATTCTTTAACAAACTAGAATTAAGTTTCTTTATTCTCCAAAGATATTATAATAATGAGTATCCAGTATTCATTGTAGATTAGATTCAGAAAGCAATGGGGTATTCATTTTTATTACTAGTTAAGCTCGTTCTACCACAAAGAAAAGGTGATCATGGCAATAATAAGATGATCCTATCAATGACTGGGTATGAATGAAACTTCTTCATAATTTGCTCCAATAGTTTCAGGGTCGCCGGTCAACTATTGTCAATGTCTAGTTCTAAAATCTGGTGAAGCAAATTTGTATTAGCTAATATATTGAACGTTGTCTGAATATACGAAAAATTTGGATGCTTATTGGAATGGCCTTGTAGACCAATACTCAGGGGACCAGCATAACCATCAGATCTCATCATGCTAATTCTTCCCAAATATAAAAGAAAAGATGCTGTTTGATTATTCTCATCCTCAGTCGAATTATAATCATTCTAAACATAGAAAAGCATGTGATCAATCAAATGAGCCCTCTCATAAAAGATGGCAGATGAATTATTTCTAAGCACTTCTTTCAAGATCTCATCATGCCAATTCAAACTAAATATAACAGAAAAGATGTTATTTGATCATCCTTATCCTCAATTGAATTATAATCATTCTAAACATGGCAAAGCATGTGATCAATCAAATGAGCTCTCTCATAAAAGATGGCGAATGAATTATTTTTAAGCACTTCTTCCAAGTAAAAATTGTGAATATTTACATGCATGACATTCGAATGGATTAATTGGCACTTGTATTCTGTCCATTATAGAATACTCTCTTATTTTGGAAGCTATTTGAAAATATTTGGATAAGTTGTTGGTGTTATCTACAACAATATAGAGATTCAATCATCCCTTATTTCATAGTAGTCATGAAATTTAGTACCATTGTATTTTGCAAGTTTAATCATCGAGGTTATCAAATTTAGTAACATTGTGTTTTGCAAGTTTAATCATGGTGTTTACTAATTAATAGTCATTGCAACCACGAAAGATTTAGTTAACTCTCATTTCATCTCATTTTCAAATGCATTATACTTAAATATCTTTTAAAACTGATATTAATAGGTAGAGAGAGTTAAATTTTCCTATTTATTATATTACCTATAGACACCAAATTTTGACATACCATTTAAGGGGCACCTTTTGTTTTTCAGACTCAATTTTTATTTTCGTGTAAAATACGCTAAATTTGTCAGGTCGAGGGCAAAATAGTAATTTAGGCTTGTAGATATTATGTTTATGTATTATGTGCTTCTATGTTCTCCACATGCTATTATGTGTTTGATCATTTTTATTGATGTTTTTATTGATTTTTTTTGTTGCGTCACCACACTAGCCCAACACTAGTTGTGGTTTTCATTTCGTTCCCTCGCTAGTCCAACACTAGGGAGGATTTGTAGAATTAGACTAGTTCAACACTAGACCCTTAGGCTCTTCACATGTTAGTCTTATTTCTATGTTATTCATCACATTTTCATGCATTTTTTTTACATTTTAGGATATTTTTCCATTTGCATGATTACCTCTTATATATTATCCCTTATCCTCGTACATGTGAATCATATATTTAGACTTGCATCCCATATAAAAATTTAGGACATAGATAGCACATTTGCTTACTTAGATTAAGATGATTCATCTTTCAAACATGGGAAATGGGCAAGTATGGCCCTCTTGGTCTTTGCAATATCGTTCACCCCTATATACGAAGGAACAATGTGTCATGGGTCCTAGCCCCCTGTACCCATTATGTTGGTTTCCTTTCCTTGATCACTTATATCTATATCTCTATATTTTACTTTTCTTTTGTATTTTATTCTGCATCACTCGTGACTCTTTCGAGGTCTTATTATGGATTATGCAATTATGCATTAATTTCAATTAAATCTCGAAGGGAAATTTTGCCCTGTTCGATATTACTTTTAGGTCTAGGATTCTACATTCATGTAGTACATCTAAATGTGATAAGTTTTAGGATTACACTTAGAAAACTTTGACTAAATCTCGTTACTAATTTCGGCTAGGTTGAAAAAGTACCTTAGGCGCAAGCCTTTACTTTCCATCTCTTCAACTATAACTCTCGAACTCATTTTCTCTTGTTTTCAAAAACGCAGAGTCGTCTAAAAAGGGTTTTCTCACTTGTTCTGCTTTTTCATAAAAACGTCTTCTAAAAAAGTTTTATTCTTTTTTTCTCACTCTTTCCCATTAAATTGTTTTTCCTAGTGACTTGATACACCAAAATTTAATACTAAGTGGCGACTCCTCTTTTTCATAAAAACCCTTTCTAGACTCTTTTTTCAAGCCCAAACTGTCGAATTTTTAAAGTTTCATTTTAGGCCCTTGTCTTTTTATTTTTTCAAAAATCACATTTTTACAAACCACTCTCTTTCGCACTCACCCTTTTCCTTTTTTCAAAAATAGGGTGCAACAAGTAGTAGACGTATGTTCACACATACTACAACACTCATTCACATTTCACCGAAAGCTTCACACGTTTGCACAACCAATTCACAACCAAATAGCGCGCACAATTCACGGTCAGTTCACTATCCTCATTTCTATTGCCGGTCCACCACCACATTTATCACCAACCCATATCACCAAAAAACCATCCTCACAAGACAATCCCATATCGCCACACCATCACACTACCATCAAACAACCCTCACACCATAGTGACATCGTTGATCAACTAACATCCATCGGTATCACCACCACGTCCATCCATAATCAGTCCAAGAATTACCCCCTAAGTCCTGAATCACAACCAAAATGCACTAGTATGTGTGACGCACTACATATCCTCATAAACTACCAGAATTATCAACTGAACAACCAGCAATATTCAAATAACCACCCAAAATTGCCAACACTGCAGTCTCCTTTGCCTCCATCAACCATCATCAACTAGAGCAATAGTCAAGCCACCATCACTGCTTCTTCACCACGTGATTATGAGTTTAGATTATTATCAAAATAAAGCTATAAATCCAATTAAAATCACACAAACAATTAATAAAATTTATATCCTAATACTCGTTCCGCAAGTGGAAGATCAATTGTAGTTATGACGAGTATCAGAGTTGATCTAACGAGGAAACCTAAACTAGCAACTACCAAAGCCATTAACTTTCTTTATTAGCTAATCAATCAAACTTGGAGATGGTGAAAATGATAGGAAAATCAAATTCAAGTAAGCAAAATAAAGAAACTAATTAAACAAAGTTGGTTAGGCTTAAGAATCCGCTAAATATGTGAGTTTAGCTTATGATATAATGATTTTATTCATGTTAAGATTCAACTCCATTTTTACTCCAAACTATATCTCTCTATGAATGGAAGACTACCAATACATGAGCTTTCCTACTCTCGTGGTAAAGTTTAGCATGCATTAGTTCATTAAACTCATCAATTGTGGCTTTAATCCTTAATCCACCTATGTGAATCACTACTCTCGTGAGATTCAACATAAGTTTCATTTACTCTTTCTATTTTTAAGTGCAAATCTCTTTGTCAAATAACAACTAGATGACTTGAAGTTGTTAGCTAATCAACAACAAGTGTTAGAGACCAAGTAAATGAATAAACAAGAATAATTAGACCATAAACCAATTCAAACATGTTAGAGTTTCATCCTAACCCTAGTGGAATCAACTTAGTTCAATATATTCAAGATAAACTTAAGCACATAAATGAAAGTAAACAAGCATGCATAAATGAAACTAAAAGGAATAAGGTTAGAGTTGTTCATTTGGTGGATGAACTTGGCTCCAAAACTTGTCATTGCATTTCATCAAACATGTTGAATATAAAGTAGTTTCTCTAAAGTCTTGTTACAAAAATATGATATTGCCTACTACAAAACTAAGGAAAAAAATCTACTCTAAATATTTACAAGGAGTGCTCCTCCTACCAAGTTATGGTTTATACTTTTCAAACACAAAGCCAAGCATCCCTTTTATGAATACAAAAGCATGTATTTATAAAAATATCCCTACCTCAAGTCCTTGTCCAAATTGGAGATATAATAATAAAATTTGATTCTTTTGGCCTCAAAAGTCTTCCTTGAGTTTTGTGTTATCATCTAGGGCATCCCAAAGTGTAGCTGGATATTGAAATTATCTGCAAAAGTTGTGTGAACAGGCTGCAAGTTGCAAAGAGCCGAAATCTGCAAGTTGGCATCAACATGGGGATGCGATAAGTGAATGGTCAACCGCGTATCGTGGTCCGCGCATCTGGTAGGGTTTGACGAAGAAAATATTTTTCAGAAATTGTCAAATTTAAGTGATACAATGGTACATCTTGAATAAACTTTGATGTTGATAGTCCTTGTGCTCCAATTACTCCAAAATGTATTTAGCAATCATTTCCCTACAAAATCAAATAAACTTGGGCTTTAATTTGTTCAAAATAATATTTCTGGCTCAAAACCCTAATTTTCGGATAAAAAATTTTAATTTTGGAGCAAATCTTAATTTGATGGACAGTTATAAAAAAAGTTATTTTTATATTAAAAATGATAAAAAAATATATAAAATATTATACAAAGATAGGTAAAATTATTACTTATCAAACTCTCCCACACTTGAATCATTGCTTGTCCTCAAATAATTAGAAAATCGAGAGATCAAATAATGATTCAAGATTTGAAATAACAAATGCCTCATTGTTAAATATAATTCTACAAGATAAAGTAAATAGGCTTTATACAATTTTTTGTAAAGTTTCTAATACTCATCATACTAAGTAAAAGGGAAGTAATTATTTCAAAATTAAAACTAATTCAATAAAAATTTCATTGCCTTATAAAATTTTACAAGAAAATGATCCATATGGTCAATCAAAGTATTTCACATGTCTATGATTATTTTCATTTCTTCACTTGAGAGAGTATTATTAGCAAACTAATTGCTTAAGATGAGAAGGCCTTTTGACGCGAAAACCGACATTTGCTGATGAAGGTTCTCGGTTACTCAACACCTCAAATATTAAGCAAGTAGCAAAAATCATATTTGAGAAGTAAAATTGTCTTTTTATGCAAAGATCAACATTGGCCGATGAAAATCTTTAGTTACTCAACAATTTACTCACTCAAATTGCTATGCATTACTCATAATTCATGTACCGTTTTACGCGAAAGTCGACATTTTTAGAGAAAAACCTCCAGTTACTAAGCACAAGAACTATTGGAGTGGAAAAACTACTTCATTCTTTTTTCATTTTTGTAGTATAAGCATCCCTTATTGCAAGTATTAAACCATAAATTACATGTTTGAACTAATTGATTATACTTATCACTTAACATGTAAAATCAAGTAAAGAAAAAAAATTTAAAATCACACATGCTAAATCAAGACATAATTACAACCATTTTATAAGATATACTTTTTTAAAAACAAAACTCCTCATCATATAATAACTATTTCTTTGTATATTGTAGAACATATTCAAACAAAGTTGCATAAATTACTTCAAAAAGTAAAAAATTTTAACAAGTTCATGGCATGAAAATACGTTAAAGAAGCAAATTTTAAAAAAATTTAGGCCATGAAATATTGTTCTCAATGTGTAAAGAAAAAGTTAAAAATGCAATATAAAACAAGAAAACTCCCCTTGCTTGGGTTGAGAATCCAAAGGTTGATATTATTTGTGTCCTTGAAGTCCATTGACTTTAAAAAGTCTCTCTTTACAATGCTTCATCACTTCTTCCTTTCGTAAAATCTTTGCTCATTAACCTTGCCTTCAAAGCTCAAAACACTTGAATACTATGTTAGATGATGAATAGATAACTAATGCAATACAAAATCATCATAGCATACTTGAAATTTATAAATTTTTTCACACTTAGTTTGTGCAATATTGCTCAAAGGGCTTGAAAATTTGAAAGATAAATAATATGAGCAAAGGCGTTATGTATTGATCAATTTTGTTTCATGTCAAAATTCAATCATTTCATACCATATATTCAAAATTACAAAGTTAAACTTAAACTATGAAGATGCAAGATTGGAATATGTTAAAGTGTTAATTTGATTGTCCAAAACATGTATACGAATCATGAAACCCATGTTGCAAGTGAATCAATTGAAAACTAATAGAAATAATCATGAAAAATCACTCTGAACAGTGATCCGCAGGTATATACCTATGTATCTCTTAGCTTGTCCGTGTATTTCTATGCAGTGGATCAAGCAGATCTCCCAGAAGTTGATATGTGGATACGATACACGGATGACATCTGCGTATCTCATCCGTGGATCACACCCTGTAACATGCAATGATTTCCAGAAAAATCAAGTTACTGTTCTATTAGTTTTTCCTTTTTTCTGCAGCATTTTCAACTTTAAATTAACATATTTTTGAACACTTTCACACTATGAAAAAATTTGAATCATGAAATTCACATGTGCAAACACAAGTTTATCAAATCTTGCATCAAAATCGCAACATCCAGCATAAATAGAGCATGAATTCCCAAGTGACATAAATTGTAAAATTTGAATGCACATTTCAAGCCAACAATGCACACATGTTTCTTTGAGCATATTAAGTATAAAAATAAGATCAAATAACATATAATCTCATTGAATCACCAAATAACCCTTATACTTAAAAAGTTTTCCAATCATGGATAGTAATTTTTATCATTTCCAACTTCTAAAATTTCTCAGATAACACATAATATAAATGTTAAATATTTTCATTAGCATGAAATGTAAAAGAAGAAGGGGTTTGAGACTTAAACTCATGATTGTAACCTTTTGAATCAAATTTAATCACCAAGTTCCAATTTGTATGCTTACAAAACAAACTAACTAACACACTTTAAACTACATAATACTTAACAAAATAAACTAAAAATTTCTCACAAATATTAAACACGTTGGGTTACCTCCCAACAAGCGTTTCATTTATAGTTTAGAGCTAGACTTTCCTCCAATCCTCTCACGTTATTAGAATATCCCACAAAGGATGTAATACTCCTTTGATGCTCACTTGATTGAGTAGGTAAAGGTGCATTCTTTGGCTCAAAATGACTGCTCCCAAGTCCATAATCCATTTTTCCATTGTTCCTACCACATAAAAACACTTAAAAAGATTTTCATAGCCAAAGTTGCCTATGCCTTTCTTTTGTGTTAATATCTCTTCAATACCAAGAAAATCAAAGTCACAAGTGAAATGATGGACATTCTTCTCAATAAGCTCATGAATTTCTACCTTTGAATGGTCACTCTATTCATTAAGAACAAGTTGATTTTCAATATTTGTATGTTCAAAAGTAGAAGAAACAATTAAATGGTCATCAATTTTCTCATTTTTAACTACTTTATTATACACACATACATTATTCTCATTTACTTGTTCTTGTTTAAGTACAAAGGTAGAATCATCAAACATTTCTTTGCATTTATTTTCATGAAAATCATGCATGATTTCACAAGTGGGGTATTCAAAATGTTGATCATCATGTTACATTTTCCTATTTTCAGCCATATTTTTCATAGATGCATGTTCATAAATTTCACTTTCATATTCAAAATCATTTTCATGCATAGAGGTGTCTATTGGATTAACATAAGTTTCTAATGGTGGTTGCATTAATCCTCAATTATACTCCTTATGATTACCACCACACATGGAACAAATATAAGCATAATCATAAGAATTATAAACACCATATCGCTCCAAGTTTTTCAATTCATTCGCACAAGCACCTCCTTGAACTTCAACTTTATTTTTATCAAAAGTAAGATTATTTATGATTTGATCATTGATTTCCTTATTCCTACTTTCAACTACTTGATCTTGAACATGTTTTTCAACACATGATGATTTTAGGTTAGTTTTATTTTCCTGTTTCATTATTTCCTCATTCCTCGAGTTTAAAGCTTCTCTCATTTTTGCAAAATGGCCTTCCAATCTCTTACTCATGTTATCTATTTCATCCATATTAGTATTAGGCCTTATTTTACAAGATGACTTTTAATTAACACAAGTAAGTTGACTTAGTTGATTCCATTGATCTATCCACCCTAAATTTTCATTTTGAGCATAATATCCATTTTGAGGTGAATAAGTGCAATTATTCCCAAGTTGTACATAATCATTATATCCACATTCAAAATTTGTATGATTACTTTCACAAATAGTACAAGAAGAAACATTTAGCCTAAAATCATTATCAAATCTATTCATTAGCATGCCTTCTAATGTATCCATTTATAATTTTAATATTTGTACCTCATCAATAAAAGACATACCTCCATGAATACTAAACTTGTATTCATTACATGGCCAAAAAAATTTTCAATAAGAATTGCCTTCCATATGTTCGATAAAATGCTTAAATGACTTCTATCTGACTTTTATTTTCTTCCATCTTTGATTCAAAAGGTACCTACAAAACACAAAAAATCAAAATAAGAAAAACTAAAAACATCTAGATTAATAATGCTCATTTTGCCTTGATATTACCAAAGTTTCTTTGTTTTCCCGACAATGGCGTTAAAAACTTGATTGTGAGTTTAGGTTACTTCAAAATAAAGCTATAAATTCACTTAAAATCACACAAACAAGTAATAAAATTTATAACTTAATACTCAAATTCTGCAAGTGCACGGGTCAATTGTAATTGTAACGAGTATTAGAGTCAATCCCACGAGAAAACGTGAACTAGCAACTACCAAATCTACTAACTTGCTTTATTATCTAAACAATCAAACTTGAAAATGGTGAAAATGGTAGGAAAATCAAATTCAAGTAAGCAAATAATGAAGAAACTAGTTAAACAAAATTGGTTAGGCTTAAGAATCTACTAAATATGTGAGTTTAGTTTATGACTATGATGATTTTATTCATGTTAGGATTCAATTCTATTTTTATTCCAAATTAGATCTCTTTACGAATGGAAGATTACGTGATACGAACCAAGTGATGAAAGGCCAAGTAGATGGGGGCATTCAAATAATCCACAGTGCATCAACAATGCATAGGGGCTTAATCACCCAAAATGGAGGCTTAGAGGCGTCAAGGATGGTCAAAATGAGCAAGAGGAAGAGGCCATCCAATGCTGGGACGAGTACACCTGCAAGAGTTTAGAAGAAGATGCGTAGAAAAGGTCATCAGAAAGTTTCTGATGAAGACTGCGGGCAAGGCCGCGCCGCGGCCTTTCCCCCGGCCTCCGTCAGAAACTTTGCCAGAGATGAGATGACTTTCTAATGAAGGCCGCACAGAAGGTCGTCCCGCGGCCTTAGTTCATAACTTTACGATTTTATTTGTTTTCTGCGTTTTTACTTAGTTTATAACGTGTAATAAACTAATTACTTTCTATATTGGGTATTTAAGGTGTTTTTGCCTATATAAAGCTAATTATTATTATTATTATTAAGACAAATTTACTGAAGTTGAATAAAATTACGAGGGTTTTTCCTCTCTGATTCTCTTCGTGAGACTTGTGAGTTCTACGAGTGATTCGTGAATTCCTTGATATCCTTGAGTTCTAACCAACGTGTGGGGGTTAGGGTTTGGGATCCTCATCAAGTTAGTTTCAATTCTCGGATAGAATTGGGGTTAGGTTGTCCATTGATACACAAGAACGATCCTTTGGGAGGGTTATCCTGTGGATGTCATTCTTCACAAAGGTTCCTGTTAGGTGATTAATGAGGGGTCTCGGGGAGAATCGCATCAAGTGGTATCAGAGCTCTTTGGATTCTTGGTATCAGGTTTCCCTAATCCATCTCTTGAATTTCGATTCTTCGAGATTGGATATATCTTTTCCTTTAATTTTGTCAAATTCCTGTAGTATTTCTTGTGATTGCTTATTGTTCTTGAGCAATTTCATTCCTAGGGTTTATCTACTGTTGTGGGTTTTGTGCGTTGTTGTTTTTCATGATTGGAGCTTGTTGCCTTGCATAATTCCTAGTGTCTTAATCAATTTTCCTAAAATTTTCTGCTAGTCTCATCTCTCGATAAAAAAAAATTTTTCGTGACACTGTCCATTGTCACTGTTCATCGGGTACTGTGCATTATACTGTTCATCCGAGTTACTATTCACCCAAAATTTTCCTAACCAATTTTTGTCTTGAGTTGTGAGTGTTGGTGTTCTATTCGTAGTATTTATCCCTTTTGATTCTATACCTTTATATTCCGTATCCATTCTATTCTTGGATTAATATGTCTAACGAGGGAGAATCCAAAGTATTTGATCTTAGAAATTTTACCGAAACCATAAATGCTAGCATCCAGCAGGGCATTAGGCAGGCAATGGAAGCTGCATGTGATCGAATGGAGAGGCGTGGCTATCCACACTCTAGATTTAGGAGCAGCCATAAAAGTCATCGGAGGAGATCACCTTTGGCTGAATTCGGGGATTCTAATGATGAGATGGGGATTAAAAGGAGGCCTAGAAGAGAATAACAGGGTCGTGATGGCAACATTGGAAGCATTAAAATGAAGATCCCAATCTTCTAGGGCCGGAGTGATTCAGAGCAATACTTGGAATGGAAGCGAAAAGTGGAGCACGTATTTGACTGCCACCACTACACCGAAGAAAAGAAGACTAAGCTTGCTGCGGTGGAGTTTTCAAACTATGCTAGTGTGTGGTGGGACCAGCTGACCACTACCAGACGGAGATGTAGAGAGCGACCTGTTCGCACATGGATGGAGATGAAGACAATCATGCAGAAGAGGTTCGCACCTAATCACTACTACTGAGAGTTACATCAGAAACTGCAGTCATTGACTCAAGGAAGTAGGAGTGTAGACGAGTACGCCAAGGATATAGAAATGGCGATGATTCGGGCCAATATAGTGGAGGATCAAGAGGCCACAATGGCGAGATTTCTTGCTGGCCTAAATCAAGATATTCGAAAGGTTGTTAAGTTGCAGTCCTATGTGGAGTTGGAGGATTTGGTTCAGAAGGTAGAGATTGTAGAAAAGCAACTCAAAGCGAGGAGGAGAAGTGGTTTAGGGTCTTCTTATGAGAGGACTGGCTGGTATGATAGGAGGGACAAAGATGAGAGGCCCAGAGACTTGAGCAAGCCAAAAGAGGGCATGGGTGAAGGCAAAGGGCAGATGAAGGCACCTATGAGGTCGCGCGACATTCAGTGCTTCAAGTGCTAGGGACGTAGACAGATGGCATCCCAATGTCCTAACACTAGGACTATGATCGTGTTGGATGGAGGAGGCATAGAGAGTACTTCTTCAGATGATGAGAAGATACCACCACTGGAGGGAGGAAGTGATAGTGAAGGTTCTATTAGCTGCGAACCTGACAAAGGAGAGCTTCTTTTCACAAGGAAAATTTCATATAAGCACCCTAAGGAAGCTGGACCTGATTTGCAGAAAGAATCAGTTTTCCACACTCGGTGTTTCATTGGGAACAAGGTATGTAACATTGCCGTAGATTCTGATAGTTGCACTAACCTTGTAAATTCATTGTTGGTAGATGAGCTTGGTTTGAGGACAATGAAACATCCCAAGCCTTATAAACTGCAATGGGTGAGGGATAATGGCGAATTGAGGGTAACCAAACAAGTCGAAGTTGAGTTTACCATTGGAACCTACAAAGATAAAAGTTATATGTGACGTGGCACCGATGGGAGCTTGTCATTTGTTGTTGGGTCGTCCGTGGCAATTTGATCGCAAGGTGATGTACGATGGGTACCGTAATCAGTACTTGTTCTCTTGGAATGGGAAGGACATCACGCTTGTGCCATTAACACCATTGGAGGCTCATAGTGACTATGTGAAGCTGTCTAAGGAGCTTGAGGTTGCGAAGGGGAAGAAGAAGATGATGAAAGCACCTTCCACTAATTCTCATTCTTTTCTTCCACATATTTCTTCTGTGTAGGTACACAATGTTCCCTCAGCTGGAGTCATGAAGAAACAAGATTCGAGGATGAATGTTCTTGAAGATGAGGGGAATGATACGAACCAAGTGATGAAAGCCCAAGTAGATGGGGGCATTCAAATAATCCATAGTGCATCACCAATGCATAGGGGCTTAATCACCCAAAATGGAGGTTTAAAGGCGTCAAGAATGGTCAAAAGGAGCAAGAGGAAGAGGCCATCCAATGTTGGGACGAGTACGCCTGCAAGAGTTCAGAAGAAGACGCGTAGAAAAGGCCATCAGAAAGTTTCTGATGAAGATCGCAGGCAAGGCCGCGCCGCGGCCTTCCCCCCGGCCTCATTCAAAAACTTTGCCAGAGATGAGATGACATTCTGATGAAGGCCGCACAGAAGGCCGTCTCGCAGCCTACCCCGCGGCCTTAGTCCATAACTTTACGATTTTATTTATTTTCTGCGTCTTTACTTAGTTTATAATGTGTAATAGACTAGTTACTTTCTATATTGGGTATTTAAGGTGTTTTTGCCTATATAAGGCTAATTATTATTATTGTTAAGACAGATTTATTGAAGTTGAATAAAATTATGAGGGTTTTTCCTCTCTGATTCTCTTCGTGAGACTTGTGAGTTCTACAAGTGATTCGTGAATTCCTTGATATTCTTAAGTTCTAACCAACGTGTGGGGGTTAGGGTTTGGGATCCTCATCAAGTTAGTTTCAATTCTCGGGTAGAATTGGGATTAGGTTGTCCGTTGACACACAAGAACGATCTTTGAGAGGGTTGTCCTGTGGATGGCATTCTTCACGAAGGTTCCCGTTAGGTGATTAACGAGGGGTCTCGGGGAGGATCGCATCATTACGAATACATAAGACTTCCTACTCTTGTGGTAAAATTTAGCATGCATTAGTTCATTAAACTCATGAATTGTGGCTTTAGTCCTTAATCCACCTATGTGAATCACTAGTCTCGTGAGATTCAACATAAATTTCATTTACTCTTTCCATTGTTAAGTGCAAATCTCTTTGTCAAATAACAACTAAATGGCTTGAAGTTAGTAGCTAATCAACAACAAGTGTTAGAGACTAAGTAAATGAATAAACAAGAATAATTGAGCCATAAACCAATTCAAATATGTTTGAGATTCATCCTAACTCTAGTAGAATCAACTTAGTTCAACATATTCAAGATAAGCATAAGCGCATAAATGAAAGTAAACAAGCATGCATGAATGAAACTAAAAGGAATAAGGTTAGAGTTGCTCATTTAGTGAATAAACTTGGCTCCAAACCTTGTCCTTGCTTTTCATCAAACATGTTGAATATAAAGTAGTTCCTCCAAAATCTTGTTACAAAAATATGATTTTGTCTACTACAAAACGAATGAAGAAAATCTACTCTAAGTATTTATAAGGAGTGCTCCTCCTACTAAGTTATGGTTTATACTTTTTCAAGCACAAAGTCAAGCATCCCTTTTATGAATACAAAAGTATGTATTTATAGAAATAGCCCTATTTCAAGTCCTTGTCTAAGTTAGAGGCATAATGATAAAATTTGATTCTTTTGACCTCAAAAGTCTTCTCTGAGCTTTGTGTTATCATCTAGGGCATCGCAAAGTGCAACTGGACATTGGAACTATTTGCAAAAGTTGTGTGAATAGGTTGCAAGTTGAAGAGACCTGAAATTTGCAAATTGGCATCGATACGCGGATGCAATACACGAGTGGTGAACCGCGTATCGTGGTCCGCGTATCACTCTCTTTTACCATTTTTCCCTTTTTAATTTTTGGTTATTTCTCCTATGCCCATGAGACATTTTTCCACTGTTTGAACCATAAATTGCTTGGTAGGATTTGATGAAGAAAATATTTTTCAGAAATTGTCAAATTTAAGTGATACAATGGTATATCTTGAATAAACTTTGATATTGATAATCCTTGTGCTCCAATTACTCCAAAATGTATTTAGTAATCATTTCCCTACAGGGCTTTAATTTGCTCACAATAATATTTCTGTCTCAAAACTCTAATTTTCGAACCAAAAACCCTAATTTTAGAGCAAACCTTGATTTGATGGACAGTTATGAAAATAAGTCATTTTTATATTAAAAATGCTAGAAACATATTTAAAATACATTAAAAATATATATAAACTATTATACAAAAATATGTGAAATTATTACATATCACCATGCACGCACAAGCACAACCAGAAGCTAGTCTGTTAATTGCATCACTTTACCACCATTTCACCACTGCCTTCAACGTCCACCAAACAAACACCAATCGACCATTGGTTCGCCATCGCAAAACACCCATAGATGGCCATTAGAACCACCCAAATCGCCACCCGAATGACACCCAAAATAGCCCCTTATCAATCACAAAATGCCATCGAACACCAATCTCACTAATACAATAATCAACCAGCACAAACACCCAATCAACACCAGTAGACGAGCAATCACATACACACACATACAATCGACAACTCACACATGCAACATCAAATTCACACACACGGGTTATCAAACTCACACATCTCGCCAGCAGCTTCCCCCACCAACTGTGACTCACTGTCGCTATCACCTGCCATTTCTCTAAAACCACCAAGTCCACGGGCTCCAAAACACCTCTATGTAGCCACCTCCGTCACAGATAGTAGCAGCACCACAAACAAACCATGCCGCCACCCATGAACCAGAGCCACCTCGTACACCGCTGCCACTAGTCTACATTTCTCCACCAAATAGCCACTTCAACCGTCATCTCTCAACCTCTCCCAAGCTAGGTAAATTCTCTATCCTCCTCTAATTTCTATTCTGTGGCTTGATGTTGTTTTGTGCATGATAAATTTAAAGCTTGAAACCAAATCTGGGAGTTGTAAGTTTAGGATTTAGGTGATTTGAGGAAAGGAGTGTCTGTGTCTAGTTGAAGAGAATTGATGGGCAATTGGGGGAGACTTTGGGTAGTTTATTTAGATTTTGCATATTTTGTGCCTTAGCCCCTTATAAGTTTTGAATAATTTCTCTGGGCTTTTTGAGAATTTTAATTTTGACATTTTAGTTCTTATATTGGTTAATTGACCCTTAGATTATACTTTTTTCTTAATTATATCATTATTAATTGCAATACTCCCCTTCAACTTGTTGGAATTTATCAATTGTGCCCCCATGATTGCTAGAATTATATTTTTGCCCCCCACTTGCTGTGATTCCCACCTTTCCATCTTTGTTTGCTAAAATTGACATTTTTGCCCCTAGTCTAATATAAGTTATGTGTTATCCCAATTTGTTGGCATTTACATTTTTGTGTTTTATGTAATTAAATCATGGTATCTTGACATATTTGTCTGTTTTGTTAGTATTCACACCGAGTCTTCAAAGGACATACTTTCATTACTTTTTAAATTTATTTTTTATGTGCTTCTACGTGTCACCATTATGTGTTTTTATTTGTTATTTGTTATTTTTTCATTTATTTTTTAAAGCATTTGTCAATTTTACTTATCGATTCAATTTTTATTCTTAATTGTTTGGAGAAATGTAATTGAGAGGATATAAATTATTATTTTATTTTATTTTATTTTATTTTACCAATAATTTGTATCTTAGATAGTTAAGTATAATAGATAAGTTACATAGGCCGTTTATTTTATTTTTCCACATTTAGATTGTAGTTAGACTCCCCAATGTAATAGTTAGGGCATTGCATGTTACTTTCTTTCCTTAGGACTTTGCATATAGAATATTATGTTC
Source organism: Mitragyna speciosa (assembly GCA_024721245.1). Classification (NCBI taxonomy): domain Eukaryota; kingdom Viridiplantae; phylum Streptophyta; class Magnoliopsida; order Gentianales; family Rubiaceae; genus Mitragyna; species Mitragyna speciosa. The sequence goes on from CM045570.1 coordinate 8,197,991, forward strand.
ATGTGTTATATCCTTTTATGTGCTATATGTGTTATTGTGTGTTTATTTAATTTTATTATATTTTTATTTATATTTATTTGGGATGTTGCCATACTAGTACAATGTTAGTTGTGGTTTATTCTTGATTCCTCACTAGTCCAACGCTAGTGAAGAATTTGTAAAAATGGGCTAGTTTAATGCTAGATCTTTAAGCCCCTCACACATTAGTCTCACTTGCATGCAATTCATCCCATTACCTGCATTGTTCTCTTATTAGGATTTTCTTTCATTTGCGTGACAATTTTCCCTCATATTTTCCCTTTCCCCGTAAACATGTAATCCATGACATTTAAATTGCATTTCATATAAATAGGTCATGTGCTTATTTAGAATAGAAAGAGTCATCCTTCAAATACGAAAAATAGGCAAGTATGGCCCTCTTGACTTTACCATGCCCTTCAACTCTCTGTACGAAGGAACATCGTGTCACGAGTCTAGTTTTCCGTATCCATTTTGTTGCATACTTTTTTTTAGTCACTTATATCTATATTTCATTTTTACTTTTCTTTGCATCTCATCTTGCATAACTCAAAACTCCTTCGATGTCTCAATTTGGGTTACGCAATTAATGCGTTAATTCCAATCAAATCTTGAAGGGACATTTTGCCCCTCTCGATATCCCTTTTTTTAGGTCTATATTCTTACATTCATGTAGTACATCCAAATGTTATAAATTTTTGGGTTACATTAGGAAAATTTTGACTAAACCTTGCAACTAGTTTCAGCTAAATTGAAAGGGTACTTTAGGCACAAGCCTTTGTCTTCTCTTTCTTCAACTATAACTATCGAACCTTTTTCTCCTATTTTTCAAAGACCTGAAGTCGTCCAAAAAGGGTTTTCCTTAACTTTTTTTCCTTAACTTTTTTTTACTTTCTCTCTAAAATGTTTTTTAAAAGACTTTCCTGGTCCTATCGCTTTTTCATTAAAAAAATTTTTAGTGACTTGGTACACCAAAATTCAATACCAAGTGGCGACTTCTATTTTCATAAAAAAAAATCCTTTTAGACATTTTTTTTGGGCCCAAACCGTCATATTTTCAAAATCTCATTTTAAGCTCTTTTTCTTTTATTTTAAAACTAAAAAATCATTTTTCAAAAAAACCATTTTTACCAAAACCACACTCCCTTTCCACTCGTCTTTTTTTCTTTCGAAAAATGAGCCGCGACATGACTGAGGGAAGATTGCCTAAAACTTGATAGATTATATAATGAAGCATTACCTAACAGAATATCATCGACATCAACAACTTGAAATCTCAAGTTACTTTACGTGTTTTTTCAACACTTAGAATTTTATGGCATATCCATTCCTATTGAATAAACGACTACAATGAAATACTATCCACCTACAATTCCGCATATTGATGGTCAATTTCAAAATAAATGTCTATTGGTACCTGAATTATTCACTATAAAACCATGCTTGAACATGAACCAACATCCTATCTGTGCAATCGACCAACCTACATGGTGACATCTGGTATAAGTTTCACAATAAACCAATACTAGCACTATCATTATATAACTGTGGCTAACAAAATATGAAGTAAAAGTATTCAATTTTTAGGGTAAACTTTTGATACAAACCTTCCAATCTATAGTTTTGTCCTGGATTGGTAAATTTGCCTCCGTCATATTGAAGTTCAAGAGACTTGTTAAAATACTCTTAACACAATATTCTAAGTCAAGTGATTTTACCACAAAGATAAGGTAACCATGGTGCTAATAAAATGATTCCATCAATAGTTGGATGTAAATAAAACTCCTTCGAAATTTATTCTAATTGTTCAAGGCTTCTGACTAGCAGTTGTCAATGTCAACTTATAAAATTTGGATAGCCAAATTTGTACTAGCCAATATATCGAGCATTGTTTTAATGTAAGAAAATTTTGGATGTTTATTGAAATGGCCTTGTAAACCAACACTCGGGGGACCAGCATAACCATCATTCTAATTCTTTTGAAATATATCCTCATCCTGAATCGTGTAATAATCATTCAAGAATGGCAAAGCATATGATAAATCAAATGAGCTCGTTCAAAAAAGATGGCAGACGAATTATTTTCAAGCATTTTCTCCAAGTAAAAATTGTGAACATTTACCTACACAATATTCCTATGGATCAATTGGCACCTGTATTCTCCCTACAATGTAGTACTCGCTTCTTTTGGGAGTTATTTAGAAAATATTTGAATAAGCTTTTGGTGTTACCAATGATGATATAGAGTTTCAATCATCCCTTATTTCATAGTGGCCACAAACTTTAGATCTATAATTTTTCACAAGTTTAATCATAACATCTATTAATTTATATTTATTTCAGCCATAGAAGAATCATATTGCTCCCATTTCATCTCATTTTCAAGTACAATATATTTGAACATCTTAAAATTCTGATCTTGATAGCTATAGAAAATTAAAATTTTCCTATTCATTATATTACTAGAGAGAAATTGCCTACCTCTTGATATGATATATAATGAAGCATTACCTGACGAAATATTATTCACATTAACAACTTGAAATCTCAACTTATCTTTACATGTCTTTTCAACACTTCAAATATTATGAAATATCCATTCCTATTGAATAAACAGCAGCATCGAATTACTACCCATGCATAGTTCTGCTTTTGGATGGTCAATCTCAAATGTCTACTAGATCTAAAATATTTTCAATAAAACTATCCTTGAGCAGGGACTAATATCCTACCTGTATAATCGACTAGCCAGCATGGTAAGATACGATTAAAGTTTTTATAATAACACCGACATTATCGCTACCATTGAATAACTGTAATCAACAAATTATGAAGTAAAAGTATTCCTTCTCGAGATCGAACTTTGCCTAAGACACCAATTTTGCAATCTATAATTTAAATCCGAATTGATGAACTTGCCTCTATTATATTGAGGTTTAAGAAACTTATTCAAGAGCTCTGCCACAACATTATCAGTTAAGCATATTCCACCACAAAAACCATTGCACCCATAAGGTAATCCCATCAATAATTTTGGTGTGAACAAAGCTCCCTCATAATTTGTTCCAATAGTTTCAAGATATACGGCCAACTGTTGTCGACATCTTATTCTAAAATTCAGGTACTAGCCAATATATCGAGAGCTGTCTTAATGTGAGATAAATTTGGATGTTAATGAAATAGTGTTCGAAACCAGTACCAAAGGACCAAATAACCATCTAATCTGTTTATTCTAATTCTTCACAAATATAATGAAGCTGGTTGATCATTCTCATCCTCAATCATATTATAATCGTTAAAAAATAGCAAAGTATCGCAGTTAATGAAATATGCTCATTCTCATAAAAAATGACAGATGCATTACTTGCAAGCTCCTCCACCATGTAAAAATTGTGAATTTCTACAATCACAACAATATAATGGATTAATTGGCACTTGTATCTCCTTACTATAGGATACTCCCATTTTTTAATAGGTATTTGGAAAATATTTAGATCAGCTCTGGGTGCGTTACTCACAATGATATAGAGTTATGATCATCCCTTATTACGTAGTGGCCAAGAACTTCAATACCATGATTTTTTGCAAATTTAATCGTGGCATTTGCTAATTTATAGCTACTGTGGTTAAGATAACATTTATTTAACACATATTTCATCTCATTTTCTATTGCAATTATTTGAAATCTTAAAAAACTAATCTACATAGGTAGGGAGGGTTAAAATGTTCCTATTCCTTGTATTACCCGAGGGAAATTTTCAACCTCTCAATAGGATAGACAATAAAGTATCACTTAACAGAATATTAGTGGCATCAACTATTTGAAATCTCACCTTATTTTATATGCCTTTTCAACACTTTGAATTCTATGCAATATTCATTTTTGTTTACTAAGTGGCTACAATGAAATACTATCGGTCTACAATTCCACTAAAAAATGGTTAATCTCAAAATAAATGTCTAATGGACCTGAATTATTCACCACAAAAACACCCTTGAATATGGACTAACATCCTGCTTGTGCAATTGATCAACTAACATAGTGAGATCTAGTTAAAGTTTTTAGAATAACATCAACTTTGGCATAGCTATTAGATGACTATAACCATCCAAATATGATGTAAATATATTCCTTCTCGAGATTGAAATTTTTCCTGAGACAGTAATCTCCAATCCATAGTTTAACCCCAGATCGATAAGCTCATATCCGTTAAATTGAGGTTCAAGAGACTTGTTTAAATACCTAACCACAATATTATCAATTAAATACATTCAACCACAAAGAATGATGCTCGTATGATGATCCCATCAATGATTGGGTGTGAATAAAGCTTTTTCATAATTTGTTCTAATGGTTTTAATGCCTCCAAGTAGCTGTTGTTGGCTTTCAATTCTAAAAATCATATGGAAAAATTTATACTAGCCAATATATTGAGTGTTGTTCAAATATGTGGAAAATATAAAAATTGCTTGAAATAGACTTGTAAACCAATATTCAAGAGACCACCATAAACATTTGATCTCATCACCCTAATTGTTCCCAAATATAATGGTTGAAATGCTATTTGTTCATGATCATCTTCAATCGTATTGTAATCATTCAAGAGTGGCAAAGCATCGTGGTTAATCAAAATGAACTCTATAAAAAATATTGCAAATGCATTGCTTCTAAGCACCTTCTCCAATTAAAAATTGTGATTATTATAATTCACAACATTGCAACGGATTAATTGGCCCTTTTATCTCCCTACTAAGGAATATTCCCCTCTTTTTTTGGAGCTATTTGAAAATATTTGGATAAGCTGTTGGTGTTATCCACAACGATATATAGTTTTGATCATCCTTAATTACGTAAAGGCCACTAAATTCAATACCATAATTTTTTTGCAAGTTTAGTTATGGCATATGCAAATTTATAGTCGTTGTGGCTATAATAAGGTTCATTTAACTCCTATTTTTTCTTATTCTCAAATACAGTGTATTTAAAATTTTTAAAAAATCAATCTTGATAGCTAGGGAGAATAAAAATTTTTCTATTAATGACATTACCGAGGAAAAATTGCTTACTTCTCGATAGGATAAACAATGAAGCATTATTTAATTCAGTCTATCATAGAAAGAAGGTAACCATGATGCCAATAAAATGATCCCATAAAGGCTGGGTTTGCCTTGATAATTTGTACCAATGAGGGCCTTCTACCAATTGTTGCCAACGTCCAATTCTTGAATTTGGGTAGGCAAATTTGTACAAGCCAATATATCAAACATTTTTCTAATGTTAGGAAAACATGGATGTTTATTAAAATTGCCTTGTAAACCAATACTTAGAGGACTAGCATAACCATCTGATCTTATCAATTGAATTCTTCCCAAATACAATGAAATAGATGTTGTTTGATCATTTTCATCCTCAATCATATTATAGTCATTCAAAAATGGCAAAACAGGCAATCAATCGGATGATCTCTCATAAAGATTTCAAATCATCATTTCAAGCACTTCCTATAGGTAAAAATTGTGAATATTTACATACATTTCAATGGATTAATCAGCCCCTGTATTTTCCCTACAATGGAATATTTCCTTGTTTGGGAGCTATTTGAAAAATATTTGTACCAGATCCTAGTATTACCCCCAACGATGTAGAGTTTTGATCATCCACTATTTCATAGTGCCACAAACTTTAGTACTATGATTTTTTGCAAGTTTAATCATAGCATCAGCTAATTTATAGCTATTGTGGGCATAACAAGGTTCGCTTAATGCACGTTTCATCTCATTTTCAAATACAGTGTATTTGAATATCTTAAAAATCAAATCTTGATAGCTACAGAGAGTTAAAATTTTCTTGTTTGTTACATTACTCGCGAAAATTTACGTACCTCTTTGTAGGACAGAAAATGAAGCATTATCTAACGGAATATCACTGGTATAAACAAGTTGAAATCTCAACTTATTTTACGTATACTTTCAATACTTTGAATTCTATGGCATATCCTTTCTCATTGACTAAATAGTTGCAATGAATTGCTATTCATCCACAATTCCACTAATAGATGGTCAATCTCAAAATAAATGTCTATTAGACTTGAATTATTCTCTATAAAATCACCCTTGAACATGAGCCAACATCTTGCCTGTGCAATAGGTCAACTAACATGGTGAGATCATGTTAAGTTTTTAAGAATAATACCAACATTGGCACAGCCATTGGATAAAACAACTAACCAAATATAATGTAAATGCAATCCTTCTCGAGATTGAACTTGAGACACCAACCTTCCAATCCGTAGTTTAACCCTAGATCGATAAACTAGCCTCCATTATATTGAGGTTCAAGAGGCTTGTTCAAGCAATTTACAAAATTAAGCATATTCTACCACAAAGAGGAGGTGTCCATGGTGCTCATAAGAATATCCCATCAATGACTGGCGTGAATAAACCTTCCTCATAATTTGTTTTAATAGTTTGAGTGCCTTCACCTACTTGCTATCGACTGTCAATGCTAATCCCAGATAGGCAAATGTATACTAGCCAATATATCGAGCACCATCCTAAAATGATGTGTGTATGTATTGTAATTCAATACCCAGGTGACCACTATAAACATCTGATCTTATCATTCTAATTCTTTCCAAATATATTGGAAGAGATGCTAGTTGATCGTTCATCTCATAAATCATATTATAATCATTGAAGATTAATAAAGCATCGTGATTAATCAAATGAGCTCTATAATAAAAGATCATAGCTACATTACTTCCAAGCACCTTTTTCAAGTAAAAAATTTTGAATATTAATATTCACAACATTCCAATGGATTAATTGGCTCTTGTATCTCCGTAATGCGGAATGTTCTCCTTTTTTTAGACCTATTTGATAATATTGGAATCAGCTCTTGGTGTCACCTACGAATGATATAAGTTTTAATCATCCCCAGTTACATAATGGCTACCATATTCAATACCATGATTTTTTGCAAGTTTAATTTTGGCATCTGCTAATTTGTAATCATTGTGGCAATAATAAAATTTATTTAGCTTCTATTTCATTTATTCTCAAATAAAATTTATTTAAACATTTGAAAAAATCAATTTTGATAGTTAGGAAAAGTTAAAATTTTCCTATTCATTACATTACAAAGGGAGATTACCTACTTCTCTGTAGTAAAAACGATGAAGCATTGTTTAATGGAATATCATGTTCATCTACAACTTGAAATCTCACCTCATTTTTACTTGTCTTTTCAACATATTGAATTCTATGAGATATCCATTCCTGTTGAATAAATGACAGTGATGAAATACTCACCCTTACAATTCCACTATTGGATGGCAATCTCAAAATAAATGTATATTGGTCCTAAATTATTCACCATAAATTCACCCTTAAACATAAAAAAATCCAGCCCGTGCAATCGACCAATTAGCATGGAGAGATCCAGCTAAAATATTTACAATGATACCAACATTAGCACTACCATTGGCTAACTGTAACCAACAAATATACGAAATAAAAATATTCCGTAGATTCACCAACCTTAACATTTCATAGTTTTACACTGAATTAATAAACACGCCACTATTGTATAGAGGTTCAAGAGACTTGTTCAAATTCTCTACCGTAATATTATCAGTTAAGCGCATCCTACCACAAGAGAAGGTGACCATGGCACTCAAAAGATGATCCCATCAATAGATGGGTGTGAATAAAGTTCTCTCATAATTTGTTCCAATAGTTTCAGTACATCCAACTATCTGTTGTTGACATCCTATTTTGAAATTCAGGTAGCAGCCAATATATCGAGTATTGTTCTAATATGAGGTAAATTTGGATGTTTATTAAAATAGCCTTTTAAACTAATACCCATGGGACCACATAACCATTTGATCTTTTCATTCTAATTCTTCTCAAATGTAACGAAGCTGGTTGATCATCACCCTCAATCATATTATAATCGTTAAAGATGGTAAAGCATGGTAGTCAATGAAATAAACCCACTCTCATAAAAGATAGCAGATGCATAACTTCCAAGCTTTTCCACTAAGTAAAAATTGTGAATATTTACATTTAGAACAATACAATGGATTAATTGGCCCTTATATCTCCCTACTATAAGATAGTCCCTTTTTTGAAAGATATTTGTAGAATATTTGGATTAACTCTTGGTGTTACCCACAGTGATATAGAGTTTTAATTATTCCCTATTACTTAGTGGCCACGAACTTCGATACCATAATTTTTCGCACAAGTTAAATCATGGCATCCGCTAATTTATAGCTATTGTGGGCATGATAAGGTTCATATAACACACATTTCATTTTATTTTCAAATACAATCTATTTGAATATCTTAACAAATCAATATTCCTTGTATTACGCATGGGGAATTTCCTACTTCTTGGAAAGATAGATAGTGGGCCATTACCTAATGGAATATCATTGGCATCAACAACTTGAAATCTCACCTTATTTTTACTTGCATTTTCAACAATTTGAATTCTATGATATATCCATTTCTATTGAACAAACAACTGTAAGGAAATACTATCCGCTCACAATTCTGCTTATGAACGGTCAGCCACAAAATAAATGTCTATTGAACTTAAATTAGTCACCATAAAACCATCCTTGAACATGGATTATTGTCCTGCTTGTGCAATCAACCAACCAGCATAGTGAGATACGGTTAAAATTTTGACAATAACACCAATATGGCAGTGCACTGCCATTGAATAACTATAACCAACAAGATATGAAGTAAAATTTTTTCCTTCTCCAAATTGAACTTTTTCCCAGGACACCAACCTTCCAAGTTTCACCCGAACTGATAAACTCACCTCCATTATATTGAGGCTCAAAAGACATGTTCATTCACTCTACTAAAATATTAGTTAAGCACATTCTACCGTAAAAAAGAGGTGACCATAGCACCGATAAGATGATCCCATCAACAGCTAGTGTGAATAATGCTTTCTCATAATTTGTTCCAATAGTTTTAGGGTCTTTAGCCTGCTACTGTCGACATCTAATTCTGAAATCTGAGTAGGCAAGTTTTTACTAGCCACTATATCTTGCGTTCTCCTAATGTAAGGAAACTTTGAATGTTTATTTAAATGGCTTTGTAAACCAATACTTAGGGGACCAGCATGACCATCTGATCTTATCATTCTAATTCTTCTCAAATATAACAGGAGAGTTGCTGGTTGAACATTGTCATCAATCGTATTATAAGCATTCAAGAATGACAAAGTACGCGATCAATCGAATGAGCTCTCTCATGAACAAATGGCAATTCCATTATTCCCAAGCACCTCCTACAAGTAAAAATTGTGAATATTTACATTCATAACATTCCAATGGATTAATTGGCCCTTGTATTTTTTCTGCAATGGAATACTCACTTCTTTTGTGTTAGCATAAATAGATGTCACCTAACCTTTCTTGTAACAATTCTGTTGTAGCCTTTTGGCAATTGAGTATATAAAGAACTGATTCTTCTGGCTTCTTATCTATCTCTTTATTTTATTTTCCTTTATATTTTGTTGTATTCTTAATATATAACACAATATAAACCACTACAACGAATATATTAGTATTAGCTTTATAATTTTTTTTTTGGCACATGCCTAATATTGCCTGCATCTCATTCTATTTGTCATGGTCAAAATTGTATACAATTTTTAAAAAAAAATTGATGAGCAACTAGTAAAATATTCTTTCTATTATTAAACCTTAATTTAAATTCATATTTTTAGTTGTTGTTTTGGAGATCTAAAATTTGAAATAATTTGCTAAATTATTTGACATTGCAACATGATTTAATGTTCTTATTCTGGAAATTGTATGAAGGCAAAAAGAGATATTGTTATTTTATTTTCTTTTTAAATCATGGCAAATAATACAGGGCGTACAAAAACAGAAACCTTAATTAATAGAATGGGACAGAGGAAATACAAATTTTGATAACAATATCTGCACATTCAGAAGTTTCTAAAGGACTAGAAAGCATTAAAAGCTTTTTTTTTTTTTTTCCAAACCAAAGGATTCTAAACATTTTTATAATGATTCTGCGGCATTATATTTATTGTCAATTTATTTTGAGTTGCATGTATGAGATTTCATTTCTATGTTTTAGCTATTTTGTTATGTATGCACAACTTTTTAGAGTAAATGCAATTATATGCACGTTAGACTCCAGTGGGATAAATTGTTTCGATTTCCAAATCTCCCATGAAAATGGCATCTACCCAAAACATGAAACCTTTGTTGCTTTTGTCTTTATTTCCATATGTAATTGGAGAATATTGGAGGACGGCAAGTTGTGGATGTTAAATCCGAATGAAAATTGAAAATGATTAAGGAAAAAAGGAAAAGTCACATTCATTAATCTTCTTATTTTATGTTTAAGTAGTGGGATTTGTTATCTTCTTTGATTGTGCCACAACAGTTTATGAATTGCGCTCCGATCAAATAATTGTCGCTTTTTTTAAGTAGATATGGCTTCTTACTAGCAGCCCAGGACACCATGTACTAAATTTCTGAAGAATATGGACGGAAAGAAAACAAAAAAGGCAAGAAATATAAATAGCACATGCAACCCCAATGTATCAAAGAAAAAAAGCATTGCACAAGTAGTATCCAGTAACGATAATCTTAACAAACTAGTTCGACCACTTCTATAAATGTTTTATATAGTTTCTTGACATTATATTCATGAAATTTTATAGGACAAGTTATTGGTCTTCGTAGGAATTGAGCAGTTTTAAAAATTTCAAAATTATAGTCAAACAAATAAAAAAACCTTATATCGTTTTATTAAAATACTTAGTAATTTTAACTACTAAAGTTCTTATGATAAAAGACAATTCGATGTCCATAATTATAAGCAAGTCTTGATAATGTTATGCACTCCCACAATTTAATGTAATCATCGGATGTCAATTTCAGATTATGCTAAATCCTATTAGCATACAATAGGGAACCACCCATAAATACGTCTCGTTTAAGAAAAACATTCTGATTGTCAAAAAAAAAAAAAAAGAAAAACATTCTGAGTGTACGTGTCGTATGATGCAACTCGGCATCTAGATTCCTAAGCCCACTTACATGTACCAGAATCAATCAAAGTAAAGTTGTGAATCGAAAAAGGCCCAAACAAAAGAGCTTATTGTTTTTGTGTTGTCCAATGTAATTTTCACCATTAATATCCCTGCTTCCAAAACCTTTAACAAAAATAAAGACGTGTTGGGATTTCAATTTCTTGGATTTTAAATTCTTGAAATTGATTAAAAATTGAAAATAAACAAACAAGTCCTACAATGAAGAAATATTATCGTGCAATATACTCCATATAATAACAAAGAAGGACCAAACACAATTCCGTAATGTAATACCAACACTATCCTGACATCATGCCCTCCTTTAAACACCACAATAGGCAACCATTGAAACTTAAACTAAATAAATATAACATATTAAAGAGGACAAAAATAATCTAAGTTTTTACTTCATAAACAGAAAAGTAGAAAGAATATATGTTTACATACATAATAGCTATTAATTTGTTAATTTTAAAATTCATGCACATTTCTTTGAAGCATGCTTCTCCGCCATTTGTTCAAACAAGCTTCCATCATAAACAGCTCTAATAGTTTCTTTCTGCAACAAGCCATGCTTATCTTTACATAGGATATATAACACCTTCCATTCTGAGTGGGCTGCAATCCTGCAATTAATGGGATAAATACATCGTTCAATGGGACGATAAAGATAAAGAAATTGGAACCATCATTTTTTGAATTAATTAATTAAATAGTTGTGTCTAAATAATATACCATCCTTTATAGTCCTTGGGTTCCCTATTTGCCTTGAGAAATGCCTTTAATTCATCTGATGTTAAAGAATTTTTATTTGAGCTTGCATACTTGCCAAAAATCCCCTCAAACTTCGGAACAAACCCAGTTCAATAAATTTTATTGGCCAAAATACCTCATTTTGACATCTAGAGTAATATAATTAAGTGGCCATAAAAATAGTCAATTCTTCAATTATGGATGACATGTGACAATATTTAATTGAATGATAAATATGCAATTTCAATTAATTTATGAACGAATAGTAATTTTCATTAGACTAAAATTCCAACGATTCAAAGCTAGAACAAGGTTCTTATTCGGTGCTTTTGGTATTCCACCTTGTTGTCTTCTTGTTTTCTATTATTTCTGGCTAGTCTTTTTCTTCTCAACAAGAAAATAACGTGATTTTGCTGGTTGTTGCTTATCCAGGCAATTCACTGTTTTTCGTGCTTTGTCTTCTTTTCACTTGTTCAAAAACCGCATTTGTTGATTTGGACAAAAAAATAAATAAAAATTGCCGCTTGTGCATTGAATCACAGGGATATTTAATGGGCAAATTATATCCTTAAATCACATCTGGTGCTACGTTTGATGTTCAATGAGCAAATTATTTCTTTGAATCACATCATGATATAACGTTTCACGTGGATGTTCAGTGTGCAAATTATTTTCTTGAATCACATTATGACGCCATGGGCATAAAAACAGGATATTCGATATTTCAATGTGAGCAGCTAGTGAAATATTCTTTCCATGACCATATCCAATTTAAATTGATACTTTGTTAGTTGTTTTCTGGAGTTATAATATTTGAAATGATTTATTAACTTATTTATGTTGCAACATGACTCAATGTTCTTTGTTTTGAAAATTGTATGAAGGCAAAATAGAGATATTGTTATTTTATTTTCTTTTTAAATCATGACAGTTAATGTGGGGCATAAAAAAATAGAAATTATAGTTAATAATATAGGACGGTTAATAATAGTTAATAGAGAAAGTATAGTTAATAATACAAATTTTGACAACAACATCGGCCCAAGGCTTTCCTTTTCTTTTTTTCTTTTTTTTTTTTTGGGGCAAAACCAAAGGATTATAAACTTTTTCATAATGACTCTGCGGCGTTATATATATTGTCAATTCAATTCTGATTCACTCTTTCCCCAAGCAACCCCAATGTATCAAATAAAAAATTATTCGACAAGTAGTATCCAGTAACAATAATCTCAACTAATTTTAAGTAAACAATACCAATTAACTAAAGATTTTGTCCAAGAAGTTGCTCATATCATGTGATTTTCAAGCACTTCCCTAAATGTTTTAAGTAGCTTCTTGATAACATATTCATGAAATTTTTTAAATTTTACCAAACAAATAAAAAGCATGATATCTTTTATTAAAATACTTGGTAGATTTATTTACTAAAGTACTTATAATAAAAGAAAATACGACGTACACAATTATAAGCAAGTTTTGTTAATATTTTGATTTCCCCCTATTATAAACGTAATTATCAGATGTCATTTTTAGATTATTGATAATTACTATTAGCAAACAATGAGGAACGACCATCAAATCCATCTAGTTTTAGAAAAACATTTGGATTTGTAAGCCCAATTAAGTCCATCAGAATCCATTAAAGTAAGTTTGAGAATTGAAAGAGGCCCAATAAAAGAAATATTTGTTTTCGTATGGTTCCAATGTAATTCTCGCCATTTGTATCCCTCCATCCAAAACCTTAAACAAAAATAAAAAAGTTTCGGGATTTCAATTTCTTGGAGTTTAAATTCTTGAAATTGATTAAAAATTGAAAAAAAAAAAAGATCCCTAAGATGAAGAAATATTATCATACATATCTTCTAAGACAATTACAAAGAAAGACCAAATACAATTCCAAAAGGTAATACTAACATTGTGCTGACAACATGCCCTCCTTTGAACATCACAATAGGCAACTATTAAAACTTAAACTAAATAAACATACCAGGTAAAAGAGGACAAAATAATGTAAGCTTTTGCTTTACCATAAAAAAAAAAAGAAAGAATATATGTTTAAATACATAATAGCTATTAATTTGTTGGTTTTGAAAATCATGCAAATTTCTTTGAAGCATGCTTCTCCGCCATTTGTTCAAACAAGCTTCCATCATAAACAGCCCTAATAGTTTCTTTGTGCAACAAGCCATGCTTATCTTTACACAGGATATATAACACCATCCATTCTGAGTAGGCTGCAATCCTGCAATTAACGCGATAAATACATTGTTCAATGGAACGACAAAGAAAAAGAAATTGGAACCGTCATTTTTTTAACTAATTAATTAAATACTTGTGTAGAAATAATATACCATCCTTTATAATCCTTGGGTTCCCTATTTGCCTTGAGAAATGCCTTTAATTCATCGGATGTTAAGTAATTTTTATTTGAGCTTGCATACTTGCCAAAAATCTCCTCAAACTTGGACGGAACAAACCTTCACAACATGCAAAGAATTCAAGTATGTGAACACCCATAACTATATCTAAAATAATTGAATGACTATATCTTGCTAGATATCAATAAAATTCAATATAAGTTACCAAGAAAAAACGGCCTTTCATAATATTACTTTTCTGAGATCCTTAGGGGAAAAAATCGTCACCTTATTAAAAGTACACCTTTGAGGGAATTCAAAACATGTAAAGTGGCATGAAAGCTAATATAACAAAACACGAGACACGGTCATATTCCACCAACCATAGGTTTTGGGAAATATTTGTTATGTCTAAATGATAACCAAAGTTCTACTTGATTCCCCTAAATGCATAGGAGGCGATAAAAAGTGGATTTAAAATCACATTCTTCATTGAATGATGAGAATTTATGGTTAGAAGTTGAATACTAGTTCTTTCGATGATTTTTTTCATACAACCGGGTCTGTAGGAGAGATTTGAATGATTGGTGGTAGAGACCTCACTGAGCGTGAAGAGTGTGGTGTAATACCTGAGTCTGAACTAGTCTAATAACTTTTGAAATGTGAACTAGGTGCTCAAAATATTTAAAACAGCAAATAACACGTGATATTATACACCAAACATTATGCAGTTCTCTCTCCGTTTGGGCCAGTGTCCGATGGAGTATTACAAATGAACACTAATTTTCTCAAGAAGCTTTGCAATCAGATGGAACTTTTCATTCCTAAATTAAAAATATACCTTCAGATCCAAAATAAAATTGATGGTTAGCAACATATGATACCAGTTGACTTAATTAAAACCAAAGTAAAGGAATTCTTTACTGTATATGAAAGTCAAATATATGATATGCGCTCTTTAGTACACAGGAAAAAATCGTTGGACTACGCACACTAGAAAAAGAATTTGTAGAGTTTTCAAGTTTAATTGTCTGAGACAATGGCTGATAGACCGTCATTTTCGAATTCTCTCCGAGTAAACGTTACGTGACAATGTGACTTTTGTCCCTTCATAACGTTTGTTTATTTTATGTTGTACGTCATCAAATATTATATTAATCTGGCTACCGTTTTGATCCTTAATCAACACTGAACACACTAATAATAAATTAATAAAGCAAGTACTAGAAAACAAATAAATAAATACAGGTTAAAGCATGCACGTATTCTCCTACACGTCTCACAACGTGTAAGGCTTTCTTTAGAAGTAAAAAAGAAAGCACAAAACATTATACCTTCCTTCTGAGTCATAGACACCTGAATCACTTCCATGCTTTCCGTTTTTGATGTTTTTGACCTCAATTGGGAAGAAAGGAGAAAATCCCTTTCCCTGAAACAATCAATTGCCAATGATCAGCACATTCAATTTCTTGTAATTGCTTGAAAAACATGATAACACCATGTGCATGTTGTGTTAAAGATCAAGAGAACCAATTCTTGAATAGACCAATTAAAAGCCATTGAACCAAGCAACCTTACATTCCATCATATTGGGGAATATCATGGGGGTATAGAATTATGGATAACAGTTCATGCAGTCGGTAACTCACCTAATAAGTTGAGCAAGTTGAAATTCTCATTCTCGTACCATGACCATGATGTTCAATAGTAGAGATGGGAAATTGATAGTGGTTCAACATTCAATAGACTACAAATTTCAGATTAATCGAAAAGCTCTTTGAAACAATATCTAGTTATTTCAAAAATAAAGCGATCAAGCATTACATGTAATGGTTTTACCGGGTGAAATCTCATTAGCAAAGTATAAGACATTACGCCTTTTCTTACTCTTCCTGTTTCCTTCTTTTTTTTCCTCCCCGTTTCGAACATTATATGATTGTAATCCATCAAATATATTTACGATTGTAACCCTTCATAGATATTTACGATCGTAGAATTTTGTTATGCTCTACTTTGATGGCCCATTTCTTGAATTATATAGAGGGCATGCCACAGTAGACACTGAATAATGGCATTATTTTGATAGTGAAATGGATATATCTACCAAATGGGTGGGGCCCTAATTACTTGGGACATTTCTCGGACAAATGAGGGTTAATTCCAACTTGAAACCCTGAAATTTATATTCATTTGCACTTTGCACCCAATTTCAATTTGTGATATTCTGTTTCCGAATTTTTTTTTTCTAGTCCCACTTTGGTCTACTTCTTGCTAACGGTAATCACAAAATTAATGGTTTCTTCCCTCTTCCTTTCTTGCACCACAGCACTACTATTTTTTGGTAACTCATCGGTTAGATTACTACCAAATTCAACAAAGTTCAAAGAGGGGGCAAATTGTGCTGGAGGAGAATTGTTAATTCTGTAACCATGGATAATAATTAAACCAAAGTGAGACGACTTACAATAAAAAGTGGGACAGATTATAAAATTTAGCGTAAGTAGGATAGATTATAAGTTCAGGATATAATATGGAATGATATAAGAGTTCATGGTATAAAGTGTCTCAAATTAAAATTTGAGGTGGAAAGATAGAATTTATATAAAGTTCAATGGTGCTTACTTAAACTAACCCGAAAATGAATATGATTACAATTATTGAGAGCTATGTATTTGGTACTGATGAATAAAACTGAAATCACATGTATCACATGTACGACGTTATATCACACAAAGACAACAGAATTAACTACACCTAAGAGATACATATACTATTTCCGTCGTACAAGAAACCGTTAATCATTTGTACTTTTTGGATAAAAAATTATTTTAACATTTAATTCTGGAATTCATTATATTGATTAAATGCTTTGAGTACTGAAAATAAACAAAAACATTTTCATCCTTGTGTGTGTGTGTGTGTGTGTGAGAGAGAGAGAGAGAGGGGTAATTACAGGTCTAGTTTTGCTACTTAAGCCAAGGTTGATGAAAACGGAAGCAAAAGTCGACAGGAAGATTCCACATCCAATTGCGCGAAAACCTGATACATAATAAATGATCTCCCAAAGGATTAGTACAAAGCAAACAAAAAAAAATTTGCAGAAAATGAAGTAGTTATTCTTGAAGTAATTAAGGGAAAAAAAACCCAAAAATTTGAGAACAAATCACCTTGAAAAGTTTCCCAAGGATAAATGACACCATCTTTGTTGATATCAAAGAACATAACATGATTTTGTAGAGGGCTTGGATCAAGCCCGTCTAATCCTGCATGCAAAGTTATCATGACAAAATAATTAGAAAAGAAACCATATTTTGCTATGAATGATATCAAACACACAAATACATGGAAGATTTAGAGAAAGAAGTGAAACAATATCTGTACGCATGGCATACCCTCATCAGTTGCATCGCTGACTGAATGATCCTCAGAATTTGCAGCCATGATAGTTTCTTTAACAACCAAAGAGTCCACAAAAAGAGAGATTATAGAGCCTAGAAGGAAGAGTTTAGTAATTTTTACTATGATACAATTGAGAGAATGGATGATGAGGGTTTTGATGGAAACAAATGAGGTAAAAGAAATTGAAAAAATATGTGGAATTGAGTCGAGGGATTGAGGATGACAACTTTAGATATGGCTATTGGAATCGCAATTTGTACGGGTCTTTTCGTCTGGGTGCAGTTTTTGCATCTATTTATAGACTGTGCCACGCCAAGAATTGAAGGTTCCTTTTCTTTTGGAGACTTCACACAGATAAAGAGTATTTTATACACACGTTTTGCATAATTCTTTCTTTTCCTTTTTTAGGCAACTTTCTGTTTAACACAGATATTAATAAATACATCCCATAGGTAAATAAGAAATATATTAATGAGTATGGTTTTTCTTGGAATTGTGATTTGCGACAAGAATCTAATGCCTCTTTCTGTTGTACAAATTGTGTGTACACATTGTCATCCACTTAGGCTTGTTAATCCCGTGGATTGAAACAGTAAAAAATGTTGTATGTATAGAGGGTCATGACATACTATAAAAATACATATTCATGGCCTCCCTACAAATCAAATTATTTTTTTTAATTTTTCTGAACTTTGGAAACCGATTCTCTTTTATTAATGCATAGAACAATTGTATCTTTGATTAAGGTTTGAGATACCTAATTGATTAATAGTATATAATGTTGCCTTGATAGAAAATTTTGTATATTTTCGTCAAGATTTTTTTTTCTTAGTTGTCCAAATCTATTAAAACTTATAGGCTCATAGCGAGGCCCCCTTTTATAACTGAATTGGGGAAATTCTACAATAACCAATGAGTTATATTAATGATGAACTTTTTATTTTTTATTTATTAGCTTTGTTATTATGTTAATTTTGAAAGAAAAAATATGTATTAGTAAGCTTAATTATATCTCAAAAATGTTATAATTCCTCCTTGATGTTGCCTTTTAAGAGAACATTCTTTATTGATTATTTAATTTTAAGTATTTTTCAGTCAATACTTTCTATATTTTTTAACTCATTTATAGTATCATCTTTAATGTATAATTTACAATTCTAATTATTGACTATTATTATAATCTTACTAATTATAGGTAATACAAATACTAACTTCTAAAAGCACTCTTATTCATCTAAAATCATTCTATAATAAATTTTGGTTTCCTTCTCTATTATTTAATGATTCAGACTTTCAAATTTACCTTTTATGGGATACTTTCAATTTTTTTTTCATATGACTAAAATTTGGTAATATAACTTAAGAATTCAGTATTATTTTTAAGTCAACCAATATATAAAGTGGTCTTATATGTATAATTATTAACATTTCAAAACTTTTATCTTCGATTACGAAAGCAGTTCATGTGTTGCAGGTTAAAAAATAGTTATATCGACACATTAATAAACAGGCTTCTTCCTAACTTTGATTTTTTTTTTTCTTAAACAATCTTTATCACCCATTTAAAATCTCTGAGTTCGCTTCTTACACATTTACGAATGACTTAATATATCCAACTAATTGTAACTATAGCCATGGTAACCACTGCATCTTGCTAGACTTGTATCTCTAATCTCAACAAATAATTTAGTAATTAATAGTTAGTTTGGAAAAAAAAAAGAATGCTTTTATTTTAATTCCATGGTTCCTCTCTCTTTTGTCAAATATTATTTCAGGCTTAGAATGATGGAAAAGCAAGAAAAAAAAAAAGGGGAATCAGTCGCAAGTAAATGATAATATTGAGAGGAATCGCTATTTATTCGAAGAAAGAAGAGGGTAAGGAAAATTATGTCCTATCATAACCTCTTGTACAACAACTTAATTACAATAGTCATAGACGAGTTAGAAAAAGATCCTCTAAAGGCAAGCACATATGCTTGAAAAATTCAGTGAAACGAGAGAGAGAGAGAGAGAGAGAGAGAGAGAGAGAGAGAGAGAGAGAGAGCGAGAGAGAGAGACTTGTATCTGTTTTAGGAATTTTGGATAGACGGTGCGACGTCCAATTCAGGATTTGAGAGAGAGAGAGAGAGATAATTGTATCTGTTTTAGGAATTTTGGACAGACGGTGTGACGTCCAATTCAGGATTTTCATATTTTGATGTCCCAAATCTCGTGGAAGGAACAATTAGGACACAGGAATATGCATAAGCAAAGCAATTGTCTTGAAGCATTAACAAAGCATCGATTGATGAAAAAGCAATGATGATAAAAAAAAAAAAAATTGTGGCTTTCAAAAGGTAGGCCCAACAACTGGACGATGATTAAAATCATCGAAAAAAAAAAAAAAAAACCCCCATGGTTCCTTGAAGCATTAGAAAAAGGTGGAAGGAGCAAGAAGAATATAGAACAAAGCATTGCAAAGAATCAAGAAACAGGAAAATGCAAGAATACTCCCTCATATTTCTCATCTGCCCTATTTTTACTCCCTCACTATTAGAATATTGCCCTATTTAGTCCTTCACAAATACAAAACGTATCATTTTATCTCACAACCCCTCTCAAGCAACTTTGACCACCATATGATCCTTATTTCAAGGACAAGAAAAGCTTTATACCTCATTCACACTCAAAGTACCAGCGCATGCCTAATTTTAAGCTATTCGTGCTCAAATACCAACCCATGCCTAATTTTACATTTTTTAGTAACATATGCCTAATCTAACTAAACAATAAATACTATAAAAGCAAATATTGGGAAGAATTTTAGGATTTAGAATGAAGAACAAAAACCAAAACCCAGGAAAAAAAATTATAAGCAAAGAATTGGAAGTTTCCTTAAATGCATGTAGGATCAAATTTTTTACGTAGTTAGCATCTAGTCACTTTGAATAGATTATTACATAATGTTTTAGTAAAAAAAAATTCTTGGGTTTAAGCTTGAAAATTGAAAACACCAAATTTTATTTTTTTTTTTGAAGTTTAATCTTTATTTGACACCATAATCTTGTTTCTTATTTCATTTTGCTACTGTTAGTAAATTTTGCATATTAAATTTGAATGCAATTTGACTGAAATTAAGTCGCGTCTTAATTGCATTCTTGACTTAATCTATTTTTATTCTTCACGCTTCATGTTGCTTTGGGCATAAATATTGTAATTTTATGTTTCTGAGTCCTTTATTTTTTATTTCACGTAGTTTAATTAAGTGTTTGACGTTGAAATTGTGATGAACTCGCATGCTCAAATTATGAACTTTCTTTCTTTAATTGAATTTATGTAGTTAATTTGTCTTGAACCTATCCTATACATATGTTACTTGTTAAGAGGATGGATTTGGCATATAATTTTCTGAATTTGCTTGAAATCCGAGTGGAATTAATTTTGATATAGTCCAATGTATTAGGGTCCCGATTTGTTATTTTACAGCTATTTTGATAAATTTCAGGGCCAAAATCTTGTTCTTCGAAAAAATTTCAGGTCCCATAAAAAACACTATCAAAAAATTTTCCAGTACTAGCATGCAGCTATATTGCCCCCGTGGCATGGCCACCATGTTCCTCCAACCTTGATGCCAAAATTAGAAAAGCTTTTTGTCGCCTCAAAATCTTTTTTGCGTAACTACATATTGCTAATGTTTAGATAGATTAGGCATGTTACGTATTAATATTTGGGCCAAAAATGGATGTGATATCTTTTTTAACATAAAATTAGCATCTGTCACTTCGACTTTTTGATGCAACTTTTTGACCTGCGATGTGTCTCTAGGGTTAGGATGAAAATAGTGCCACTTGTACTTGTAAGGTATTTGAAAGTGATGGACTACAAAAAGCAATATGTGATTTACGAGGAACTAGAATATTTTTCCATGGGATAATTTCACATACCTATCGTGAGTTTTGTCATAATTACACTTGTTTTCTCTCAAGTTTTAAAAATTATATTTATAACGTTTATGTTTATATTTTTATAATAAAACAAATACATTTTAATAATGTATCCCTAAAATACCAAGAAAATTTCCTAAAATATCGACAATTACTTTTAAAAAAGAAAAATAAACATTCAAATAATTAATTAATTAGTCAAAAAATATCAAAAGATTTTGTACTCTTATACTAAATTTCAATCTCCACCAAGTTCCGTTATCTAAAACTTAGTTATCTAATTAATCTAATTAATCTACTTTATCTATTAAAATCTAGCGAACAAATATTTTAGTGAAAAAGAAATGACCAATTTGCTAAAAACAAAAAGGAGCATGTGTAAACAACTTAGGAGGCTCATACCGAGAGGTAGAAAACTTTGATTTTTAATGGTGTTTTAATTTTCTTTTGCTTATTGGTTGTTTTTAAAAGTAATAAAGAATATTTTAGCATATTTGGTTGGTATTTTTGGAAAACATTATCAAAATGAGTTTATTTTGGGTGTAAATATAATTTTTAAAACTTAAGAGGAGTTCTTGCAATTATGTCAAACTTGAGGGAAGGTTTGTGCAATTATCATCAACAACCACAACCACCACCGAAAGTGCCACACACGTTAGTGCCATTTGTGGCACTTTCACTTTACCACGACAGAACTTGCTAAAGCCCCAACTTATGTTCCTGGAATTGCCTTTGGTCCCATTTCTGCATTTTTACGTCACTTCTACGTTGTTTGATTTTCTGTCACTTGATACATTTTTCCAAAGCTCTATGTACTTCCTTTGCAACAAATACACTACTATTTTGCATATACGATTGTTCTTCTATTCCTCCACGCGTCCTTTCGTATATAGGATCTGTTTGTTGGAATATGTTAATCCTAGGTTGGCCTAACAGTGTGAACTCATGACGATCCTCAAATGATTGGAACTTTTAGTTTCCATCTTGCATAACCTTTTCCTTTTTTTCTTTTTTTCTTTTTTCATGGGTGACTCAAAATCTTAAAGGGGAAATGGAAAAGAGACTGGGAAAGATTTGAAAGTCAAATGAAGCATGGATGGGCAAAAGAATTGTGGCTTGAGAAGTGAAAATTTTGTATGTTTATTTTTCTGGGACTAATTTATATTTTTCCTAAGATTTTAGGGAAGCAAAATACAAATTTTATTAAGGTATGAACAAGAATTTTAAAATTTTATGAGTTAAAAATAAGATTTTTAAAGTGCCCTCATTCAACGAACTCTTATATCTGGCTATCGAATTAGAAATCTCATAATTACCTTACTAGTATTTCTAATATCTCATCTTGAGAATACATGTCACGGTTTTACTAATTACGCTAGTTGCTATTCAAACGAAGAACCCTAACATTTAATTCGAATTTATTTGTTTTAATTCGTCTCAATATATGAGGTGTATGTAAGCTCATTTTTCCGTGTCAGAAACTGTTGTATAATGTACTTACATTTTTTTTTCTATATTTATATTAAAAGCCTAAATTATGCGATAGGAAAATCTTTCTAAGAAAGAGAAAAAAGAGTCTTCCAATTCTTTATTAATAAGTAATGCTTAAAGTTTTTATAACAAATTTATTTTTCATAAGATCCCTTGCTAATTATTTTGGAATACTTTAATTAGCTGTTAACGAACGGACCGACTGAACTCTTATAGCATCTTTGCGTAGTACTCCATATTTATTCTTGCGAAAGACTTAGAGGACATTAAATTTCGCAAAATTTTGCGATCCTCCAATGTTCAAAATTTATATAATTCTAAGCAATTTCTTAAAATACAATAAACTAAGGAAAGAAAAAAAAAAGGTAAAGAATATAGTCAGATCGAACATATGTAATTTCAGCATATAATTTCTCTCTCTCTCTCTCTCTCAAAATGCAAAAAGTGGAAAACATTTTGAACCCAAAAAGAATAAGAGAAAAAAAGCATTCTACTCTTATATCAATTTAAAGTCAAAAAGTGCATATTCACCTTGTATGAAAAGGGAAAAAAATGTCGTGAATAGTTATTTAATCCGTGTTATTAAAATGGATCATTTGCCAGTAGAGTGCAATTTAATTGGTGATAATGCAAAAAAAATATTTTTTTAATAATAAAGCAACACGTTACACTAGCTATGCAGGCTCAACTCACTAAATTATGAGAACAAATATAGAGTCGAGCAGTAATAGTTCTATAATTCCACCTTAGAGTTTGGGAATTCGAATCCCACAAATGCCAAATTCTCCCTTCCCAATGTAATTGTGTAGGTTTATCAAAAAAAAAAAAAAAACTCACTAAATCATGGCCTACTCCACCCAAGGCCCACGAAAGTCCGATGCAAGGTTTTTAAATAAGTCAAGAAGGTAACATATGTTTTTAAGTCATTTTTTATTGCTTAAGTTTAATTTGTTTAAGAATCAGGCTCTCTATTTATTTTCTTACTGATACTGACTTATACAACGGAGTGCAACCGAAGCGAAAGGCCAAACTCTTTTTGTAGGACTAGAAGTCAGGGGACGAGCGCGTGCAAAGTCCAACCAAGAAACAAAAGGCAATTACCAACAGCCAAATGACCAAACCACATAGCGAAAGGCACAATATTTGCTAGTATATAATTTTTTTGGCAGCAACATCTGGTGCCATTTGTAAAAAACTGACAAGAAGCCAACAGTCAAAAGCCGAAGGCTCGAAGGTCTAAAGGACAACAATGGTGAAGACAAGGGATTTTCCTACTCCAAGAAGTCCTAAGTCAATTAACAAGTATACAAGCCAATTGACAAATATGCAAGTCCTCCTAACTTGTTTTTAATAGTTTCTGATTTTTATAAAAACTACTTTTAGAAAAATTAAAAATCAGTTGCTCTTGATTTTAGCTTAAAATCTAAAAACATAGTAAAAAAGGCAATGGAGAACATCACAAAATAGATTTTTCAAAAATTAGAACCTAAAATCAAATAAAAAAGCTGTTGAGAACAGATCTTAAGTCTAGCAGGATAACCTAAGGTTGAAGGGCAAATGATGGAGCATAAAACATTTTCCAATGACAAGAGAGACATTGCTCTAATTGTGTAAGCTCGACTTGCTAAATTATGCCACTCCCACTTCATCAAAAGTCCAAGAAAGTCCAATAAAAAGTCCATAAGTGAGCTATTAAGGAAATATATGTATTTTCATGTCATTCACCTTTCTTAAGTTCAATTTGTTTTATAGTCAGCAAGACCCTTTCTAGTTTCCTATTGATACTGGCTTATACATTAGATTGTATTTCGGAAAGGAAAGTCCCATCTCTTCTTGCAGGACAAGAAGTGTTAATGTATAATTATGTAAAGTATCAATTAGTGTCTAATTAGGATTTTACCATATATAATATTAGTCTAGATTAATTATATTAAGTGTCTAGATTTGTTATACTAAATGTCTAGATTCATGATGATGTATAATTATGTAAAGTATCTTTCTGTATCAATTAGTGTCTAATTAGGATCTTACCATATATGATATTAGGTGTCTTGGTTCGTTAGTTAAGATGTCTAAGTACGTTTCTGTAAAACCTATAAATAGGCATTGTATTGTTGTACATTTCAATTTGATAAACATTTTTCTTCTCAAATTATTCCAACATGGTATCAAAGCCGCTTTGCTCGATTCCTAAACAATTTTTTGTTTTAGCAAAATTTTCTTTCCTTCAAAATTATTATTATTTTTTTCACTACTATTTCTTTTCTTACTAATCATTTCCGGTTAGTTTACATACCCATTATCAGCAGTTCCTTAATCTTCTACGTAATTCTTTTTTTTTTTTTGGTCATCTCATTACTCCCTATGGCTCAAGTTGATGTTTCTCAACCTATTCACATCATTTTGGATGGTACTAATTATTCTTACTGGGTTCAAGCATTTCAGAATTTTCTTCATGGTCGTAAGTTATGGAAATATATCACTAGTAATGTAACTAAACCTGTTGTCATCGATGGTGAATCTTGTGAAAAATTTAATTCACGTTTTGAAGAGTGGGACAGTGATAATCACAAAA
This sequence comes from Mitragyna speciosa, assembly GCA_024721245.1. Taxonomy (NCBI): domain Eukaryota; kingdom Viridiplantae; phylum Streptophyta; class Magnoliopsida; order Gentianales; family Rubiaceae; genus Mitragyna; species Mitragyna speciosa. Next base: position 8,223,608 of record CM045570.1, read on the forward strand.
TTATCACTTGGATTACCAACACTTCTGTGCCTGCAATAAATCATCTCTTCAAACGTTTTGATACTGCCAAGAGGGTCTGGGATTTTCTAGCAGATCGATATACTGCCACTGATCTTTCTCAACAATATCAACTTTCTCTTCGATTGCATGCTATGAAACAACAGTTTGGGCAATCTATTCAAGATTTCTACTCTAACATGGTCTGCATTTGGGATGAAATTGCTGAATCTGAACCACAATGGACCTGCTCTGGTGACGTAGAAAAATTTTATGACTACCGTGACTCTCACCATCTTATTCAGTTTCTCATAGCATTGCTTGATGATTTTGATGCCACTCAAACCTCTCTTCTTAATAGAAAGCCACTACCTTCGCTTGATGCAGCTCTTAAGGATTTGATATCTGAAGAGACTCACAGGAATATCACTACTCCACGTTCTGTTGATATGGTCCTTGCTGCACCTCGCCAGCATAGTTCAGTATCTCAACTACCTGTATCTCCTTCTTCAGTTTCTAAAACCAATATTGAATGCAAGTATTGTCATCATTTAGGACATGATATTTCTGAATGTCACAAACTCTAATGCAAAAAGGGAGGACAAAGACAACACCCTTGGAACTCTTTTACTCCCACTGCTGCTGCCACTGATGCCAGCAATCCTATTGCTGAGTTGACACCTCCTGGACTTGTCACTCCTGCTGCTCTTTCTGCTGTTGATTTGGAGGCCATAGTTTCTCAAGTCCTTGCTTGCACTGCTCAACCTTCTGCTTGTGCTCTTTCTGCCACACTAGGTACTTCTTCATGGCTTATTGACTCTAGATGTTGTAACCATATGACCTATAATTCTGACATTTTCTGCTCTAAATCTTTGTCATCATGACCTACTACCATCTCTACAACTGATGGTTCTATTATGCCTATTACACATACTGGTACCATCTCATCTAATAAAATTTCTCTGTCTGATGTCTATTTTGTCCCTCAATTATCTCTCAATCTTCTATGTGTTGGGCAATTATGTGACCTTGATCTTCACCTATTCTTTTCACGTTATGGTTGCCTTATTCAGGATCCACTGACAAAAACAACTATTGGGACCGAACATAAGATTGGACGACTATTCGAATTGACTTCTCTTTGTCTTCCACCTTCTCGTACCATTGTTTCTCCAACTATGTCTATCTGGCACTCCAGATTAGGTCATCCTTCTCATGTTAAATTAAAGTCTTTAATTTCTGCCGGTCAATTAGGAATTGTTAAGTTAGAGTCTTTTGATTGTATGCGATGTAAATTTGCAAAACAACCTACTTTACCTTTTAATAAGAGTGATTCTCATGCGTTAGCACCTTTTGATTTAGTTTATTCTGATGTTTGAGGTCCAACTCCAGTTTCTACTATGGGGGGTTCTCGTTATTTTGTTATATTTATTGATGATTTCTCTCGATATGCATGGATCTATCTATTAAAATCTCGTTCTGAATTGCTCTCCATTTTTCATGAATTTAATGCAATGGTGCAAACTCAATTCTCTAGAACTATTAAATTGTTTAGATCTAATAATGCCCGTGAATACAATTCACATGATTTTGAATCTATCTTAACCTCACAAGGCACCTTACCTCATTTATCTTGTCCGGAAACTTCTCCACAAAATGGTAGGATTGAACGCAAACATCGTCACATTTTAGACACTATTCAATCTTTACTCATCTCAGCATCTTTACTTGAACCATTTTGGGGAGAGACTGCACTTACTGCTGTCTATACAATCAATCGCGTTCCATCTCTTATTATTCAAAATAAGTCTCCTTTTGAAGCATTTTTTGGTAGTATTCTCGATTATTCTCATCTTAGAGTTTTTGGATGTGCATGTTTTGTGCTTCTTCACTCTCATAAAAGATCTAAGTTATAGCCTCGTGCTCGACTTTGTTATCTTCTTGGGTATGGGATTGCTCATAAGGGTTATAGATGTTATGATCCCATTTCTCGTAGGTTGCGTATTTCTCGCAATGTTATATTTTGAGAACATCAATTCTTTTCTGCTATTTTCCAAATTACTTTACCATCTTCTCCTCTTCCATCACATTTCACCAATCCTTCTATTGACCTTTTTCTTGAATACTCTCATGATGAATGTACCTCGCCAGTCCCAAGACAGTCATCTATGCCTCCTGATGAGTTGCTCTCTTCAGTGGATCCATCTACTTCTTTTCTTCCTCCTCGGTATCCCTCCCAGGTAAGAACTCAACCAGACTATCTTCATGATTATCATTGTTTCTCTACTTTAGCTGGTTTACATGAACCAACTTCTTTTCGTGAAGCTTCCTCTAACCCTTTGTGGCAGAAAGCAATGCAGGAAGAGTTAGATGCTTTGATCATAACTCATACTTGGAATCTAGTGGATTAACCTCCTGGCAAAACTGCTATTAGCTGTAAGTGGGTTTATAAAATTAAAACTCATTTTGATGGGTCTATTGAGCGTTACAAAGCTCATGTTGTTACCAAGTGTTATAGTCAGGAGTATGGTATCAATTATAAGGAAACTTTTGCTCCAGTTGTTCATCTGACTACTGTTCGTACTCTCATTGTTGTTGCTGTTATTCGGTGTTGGTCTCTTTTTCAAATGGATGTGAAAAATACATTTCTTAATGGTGACCTTGCTGATGAAGTTTATAGAAACGACCTCCTGGTTTTCTTCATCCTGCTCATAAAGTTTGTCGTCTTCAGCAAGCTTTATATGGTCTTAAACAAGCTTGTCGAGCTTAGTTTGCAAAGTTTAGTTCCTCGTTTCTTGCTTTGGGTTTCACATCTAGCCCTCATGATTCTACACTTTTTATTTGCTGCACAAAAAATTGGTACCATTTTGTTACTCCTTTATGTTGATGATATGGTCATCATTGGTGATGATTTGAAAGGATCCAACATCTTAAGCATTCTCTTAATCAACAATTTGAAATGAAGGACCTTGGATTTCTTAATTATTTTTTGGGTCTTGAGGCCTCTTCGGACACCAATGGATATTATTTAACTCAGGCCAAATATGCCTCTGATCTTTTGGTCTCTGTTGGCTTGACTGATCGCAAAATTACTTCAACTCCAATTGAGGCCAACACTCATCTTACTCCTATAGATTCTTACTCCTATAGATGACACATTATTGGATTATCCTACCCGATATCGTTGATTGGTTGGCAGTCTCATCTATCTCACTATTACTCGACCTGATATTGCTTATGCCATTCATATTGTTAGTCAATTCATGAGTGCTCCTCGTTCTACCCATTATGCCGCAGTTCTTCGAATTCTTCGTTGTGTCAAAGGCACCATCTTTCATGGACTTCATTTTTTAGCCCATTCATCTCTTAAACTCTGTGCTTACTATGATGTTGATTGGGCTGGCGATCCTACTAATCGTCGTTCTACTACTGGGTTTTGTTTTTTCTTGGGTGATTCATTAATTTCTTGGAGGAGCAAGAAGCAGTCAGTCACTGTCCATCTAGTTCTAAAGCTGAATATCGAGCTTTGGCTGATACTTCTCAAGAGTTAGTTTGGTTGCATTGGTTGCTTGAAGATATGGGTATTACTTATTCTTCTCTTATCACCATCTATTGTGATAACCATAGTGCTATCCAGATCGCACACAATGATGTCTTCCACAAACGCACCAAACATATTGAAATTGATTGTCATTTTGTACGACAATATCTTATTCATGGTATTTTAAGTTTGTCTTCTGTTCGGTCTTCGGATCAAATTGTTGATATCTACACAAAAGCTTTTTCTTCTGGTCATTTCCATGATCTTGCATACAAACTCAAGTTGGTTTCTTGCAGCCACCTTGAATTTGAGGGGGGATGTTAATGTATAATTATGTAAAGTATCAATTAGTGTCTAATTAGGATTTTACCATATATAATATTAGTCTAGATTCATTATATTAAGTGTCTAGATTCGTTATACTAAATGTCTAGATTCATGATGATGTATAATTATGTAAAGTATCTTTCTGTATCAATTAGTGTCTAATTAGGATCTTACCATATATGATATTAGGTGTCTAGGTTCGTTAGTTAAGATGTCCAAGTACATTTCTGTAAAACCTATAAATAGGCATTGTATTGTTGTACATTTCAATTTAATAAACATTTTTCTTCTCAAATTATTCCAACAAGGAGTAAAGGGACAAGTGTGTACAAAGTCCAACCTAGAAACAAAAGGCAATTTCTAGGAGCAGAAGACTCAAACGAGAATTAGAAGACAGCAGATTTGTCAGTATCATCTTTTAGTATAAATAATTGGTAAGAAACTTCACCTGAAATTTATAAATCTCAAATTTAAATCATTAAAAGGACGTTTCCATTGTTAATCTTCTTTAAATAAATGGCTTATTTTTTTTTCCCCTTTGCTATAGGTTGATCATGAGTACTCCAGTTTACATGCCAATATCCAAATGCCATGTACCGCTGTGAAGGGATCAAGATTTTTAATCACATTCTGTTTAGATTAACAATTTAGATTAAAGTAATCATTTTAAATAAATAGTTTTAAAAAAATAAATTATTTGAAATGACATCTCATTGAAGTGAATTTGATATATAATCCATTTAAAGCTTTAAATCCATCCTCAAATAGTTGGTGAATTTCAAATTCAAATTTCTCATGATTAATCTAAATAAAAAAGGGATAGGTGAATGATCCAAAATCTAAAATGGAAAAACTTTTCCACCCACAATAGACTGGAAAAAATTTTTTCAGTCTATTATTTGGTAACCCAAGTTAGAATGGAATTCTATTTTTTTTTTCTATCAACATTTGGTATAATGATATTTAGAAGTCAGAATAGAATAAAATCTATATTAATTTGACATAATTGCCCCAAATTTTTTGCACTAGAATATATCATATTTTAATTTTGTTAGCTTGTGGAATCTATTACTTTTGTGCCACCAAAAACTTTAATATTTAGTTTAAAAACCTTGATTTTCTTGTTAAAATTAATTAATCACACTACTTAATAAATTTTAAAATTTTTTTATATTTATTAGCTCATAATTAAGAATGTGAAAAAAATTAGTAAGTGAAACCAAACATCCATATCATTTATTTATTTTGTTTATATTTAATTTATAGGAAGCTTAGTTTTTACACATCTGCATAAAAATTAAATATAGTATCTTAAACATTTTTATACCAAAATAAAAAAAATTATAAACACATATTAAATATGGTTGATTTAAAAACCATAAAAAATACTAATTAAAGTTATAAATAACCTAACATTTTTAAATATTTAAAAATATAAGAATTAGTGTTGTAGAAAGAAATATGTGTGAGGATAACATTAACACCTATCATTTGGCCGTTCCGATATGAAGTTGGAAAGAGCTTTCCCTACGTTTTTGTCTAGTTACAGAAAAAAGTTAGAATAAGCATTCTAGTAGAAAAGAGCTTTCCATTTTAAATGGTGCATATCAAATATGAGAATGAAATGAATAAGTTAGAAAAAACTTTCCTTTCAATCCATTACTGCATACCAAACTTGGAGGGAAAGTACATTTTCCAAACACAAATTCACTCAAATCATACTTGCACAAGAATATCCGAAGCAGCTATGTTTTGAAGTCAATGAATGTGATGGGACGAGAGGGAATGGGATGTGTACAGGAGACACCACTCAAGATTTCAACATTTGCTTTATTTCTCCAACAAAATTTATGAAAACTACATTTCAGAAGTCTGACCCCAAGTTTATGACAAGTTTAACTAAAATTAATATATATGCTCCCAAACTTGGTCCAATCACTATATTGTCCAGAACAAAATAAAAACAAATATATTGAAAAAAGAAGTACATATAGTGTAGACACCAAATTTTGACATACCTTTTGTCAAAATATATGTGTTACTTCATTTCGGGGGTATTTTTTATTTTTCGGGGATCGATTACAATTTTCGTGCATATTATGACTAATTCGTCATATCATGGGCAAAATGATAATTTCACCATGTAAATATTAGTTTATTTTATTTTATTTCATAAATACATAATTTTACTATTTTTATCATTATTTATGATTTTAATGATTTTCTGGAGTCATTCATTATTTATTTAAAATTTTAGTATTTTTTAATTCAACGGCACGTTTTCCAATGCACTATTTTTACGAGAATTTTCAAGTGAAAAATTTTATACATGCATTTTGTATGTTCATAAATTTTTTATAAAAATCTCATAATTTTTAGAGGTCGTTTAGTATTTATTGAATTTTTATCTTTTTATTTATTAAGGGCACATTTCCCATGAATGCGTTAATCTTAAAAATTTTTGAGTGAAAACTTTAGTATATGTGTTTCATGGGATAATATATTTTTTGTAAAAATTTTGCGATTTTTAAAAGTCATTTAATATTTTTGTGATTTTCATAATTTTTATCATATTATGTCACGTTTTCTAATGCACCTTTACTTAAGAATTTTTGTGTGAAATATTTTATAGATTTTATGTAAAAAATATTTAATAATTTTTTTAAGACTATTTGATACTTATTTCAAATGATATCTTTTTATCTATGATATGTTTTTTAATGATGAATTAATTTTAAAATTTTAATTCTTATTATTATTGAATTTTCTTTTTCTACTAATGCTGAATTTTAGTTTTAGTTTTAGTTTCATTTTATTTTATTTTTTATTTTATTTTTTAATTCTAAAGGAGTCCATATTTTATTTTATTTTAATTATTTTATTTCATTTATTTTTCTTTATGTCCCTTACCAATATCAAAAAAAAAAAAAAACCACCCACAATTGACCCAAAATCACCACACAAAACCAGAATCGCCATTGGAACACCTCCAACCAACATAACTCCATCGCCACTGGGAGTGCATCCTCCGCCAGCTGTATCGCCCAAATCTAGGTACAATTTTCAGTCCTCTTCCAATTTTATTTTTGTATAGCCTTTAATCGCACTGAAATCATGATTGGTTGTTTATTTTGTGATGATTTGTTTATGGGTTTTCGATATGAGGTTTGAAAAATCATTTTTTCAAGGAATTGGGAAGAGGAGGAGAGAAGAGGGATAGGGGGTTTCGATTCAACAGGGAGAAAAGAGTACAGAGAGAGAGAGAGATAGACAGCGAGAGAGAAGTCCGGCGAGAAGGGTGGAGAGAGAGAGAGACAGAGAGAGAGAGAGAGAGAGAGAGAGAGAGAGAGAGAGAGACAAAGAAATCGAACGAGAGAGAGAGAGATCGAGGAACCAGAAAAGAAGAAGAAGGAAAAGAAAAAAGAGAAAGGAAGAAGAAAAAAAAAAAGAAAGGAGAGAAATCTAGAAAAGTAGGAAAAGAAAAAAAAAAGAAAAAGAAGAAAGAAAAAGAAAAAAAAAGGGCGACATAAAAAAAAAAAAGTTTTAGTGAAACTACGTCGTTTTGACGGAGTTTCACTCAAAACTACGTCGTTTTGATGGTTTAGTTTTCTAATTTGATTTTAATTAATAATAGGTATTTATTTTATAGTCTTTATACTTTCATTAATGTTATTGTGGCCCTGGACATTTATGATTTGTGCAATTAGATTTCTGTTTATTGTAGATTGACCCCCATAATTTTATTTTCTTTTCAATTAGGTCCCAATTAATTGCATTTAGGTCCCCCGACTTTTATATAATTATAATTTTGGCCCCTACGTTTTTTTATTTCCATTTTTGACCCCTATATTTTTCAGTAATTACATGTTGACCCCTATATTTTTCGGTAATTACATTTTGACCCCTATATTTTTATAAAATTACATTTTCCCCTAAATTTTTCTAGAATTGCATTTTTACCCTCTGATATTTATAGAAATTGCAATTTTACCTCCCAAGTTTGCTGGTATTGTATTTTAGTCTTTAAATGTTGCTAGAAATCATAAATTTGATCCCTCATGTTGCTGAAAATTACATTTTTACCCCCCATGCATTGCTGGAATTATATTTTAGCCTTAGAATATTGCTGAAATTTTATTTTAGCCCTTGAAAGTTGCTGGAAATTTGTAATTTGGTCCCTCTTGTTGTTGAAAATGTGTTTTTGTCCTCCCAATCTTGCTGAAATTTTATTTTGGTCATTATGCTTTGCTTGAATTATATTATTGCCCTTCAATATTGCTGGAATTTTGCATTTTGCCCCCCCCCCCAAGTAGCTAGAACTTGAATCTTAGCCTTTGAATGTGGCTGGAAATTGTGTTTTTTGCTTTTGGATGTTGCTGGAAATTTTATTTTTGGGCACTATACTTGCTGAAAATTATATTTTAGCCTTTTAAATTTGTTATCAACTATGTTATTACCTTAATTAGGGTTTAAAATTATAATTTCACCCTTTTGTTTGTTGTAAATTACATTTTCATTTTAGAATGTTGCCTAAATTTTCATTTTAACCCAAACCTTATAATATTTTATTTTGGCAAAAAAAATTAAAATTAATTAAATCCCCAAAGCTTTTAATTATTATTTTTCACATCTTATTTTATTTTATTAAATTTATGATTAATGTTCTAAAATTTGGTCTTGTTTATATAATTAATGCTCCAATTAGTTTCTTTATTTCTCTTAGTTATTTTGGTAATTCTTATTTGTGTGTTGAAAAAAAAACTTAATTATGTATTATTGTATTTTGTTTTATTATTTTTATTTCCTCATTTATTTATTTATTTAGTTTATTTAAATAATTTTTATGTTTCTTCCTAAATATTTAATCATTGCTTTTCTTTAATTTTTGTTTATTATTGCCATAATTGTTTTGAATTATTGTGACATGTTTATAGTGATTAATCTAAAATTATTTAATTAATGGTTTATTTATTTAAATAATGGTACCTTGATAAGTTTGTTCATGTTGTTAGCATTTATACTGAGTCCTCGAATGGGACCCCTATCACCCTTCCAATGTTCCTTTATGTGCTTTTATGTGCTCCTATGTGTCTTTCTATATGTTTTTTTTATGTATCTCTTTGTATTATTATTTTTATTCATGTGTGAGTATTTATTTATTTATGGCATGATTGTTTATTTGAGTTTAATTCTAATTAGTCAAAGGAATGTAATAGATAGGTAATATTCCATTTAACGAAATTTTTGTATTTAGATAGCTAATGTAATAGATAGTTTATATTTTATCCATTTAATAAAAGCCCATGTATTTTAGATAGAAAATATAATAGATAGGTTAGATAGGTTATCTTTTATTTTCTCTTTCTATTTTTAGATTATAATTAGGCTTCCTCGGTGTAATAGTTAGGGCTTTTTGCATGCTATGTGTGCTATGTGCTTATGTGTTTTATTCGCTTTCTCTAGGACTTTGCATCTAGAATATCATGCTTATGTGTTATATGCTCCTATGTGCTATTATGTGCTTTTATGTGATTATTGCTTTAATCTATGCTTTATTTATTTACTTGCTTCATTATGTTATGTGTGTATCGTTGCCACACTAGTCCAATACTAGTTGTGGTTAATTTCGGTTTCTTTGCTAGTCCAACGCTAGCGGAGAATTTATAGAAAATAGGCTAGTCTAATACTAGGCCTTTAGGTCATTTTAGTGTTAAAAATCATTTCTCGTGTGCCTTTCATGCCATCTCACACACATTTTCTCTTTTTTAGGTCTTTTCCATTTCTGTATGATTTTTGTATATACTTTATCACTTATTATCTATCTTAAACAAATGTTTAGTGCATAACATTTAGATTACACCACACATAGAATCTTAGGTCATTTGTGTGATTTTTTTTTTACTAAGAAATAGTCACGTACTTACGTGGGAAACGGTGGCATACATGCCGTTCCCCCATCCCTGAGTAGAAATAGTTAGTCACGAGTTTATTAGTCCCCCGTACCCGTTATGTTGCATCCCCAATTTTCTTGTTTACTTACTATCTATATTATTATTTTTCTTTTCTTTTGCACTCCATTTAGCATCTATACTCGTGACTTTATCGAGGTTTAGAATCGAGTTTCGCAATTAATGCAATAATCCCGACCAAACCTCAATGGAATATTTTGTCCCTTAACGATATCCATTTTTAGGACTAGACTTGCATTCATATATTTGCATCCAAATGTGATAAATTCTTAGGGTTATATTAGGAAAATTTAGACTAAACTCCGCAACTAGTTTTGGCTAGGTTAAAAGGGTGCCTTAGGCACAAGCCTTTGCCTTCCCTTTCTTCAACTATGACTCCCAAACCTTTTTCTCTTGTTTTTCAAAGACCTGGAGTTGTCTTAAAAAGGTTTTTTCTTGTTTTTCTTATATTTTCTCAAAAAATCATTTTTTCAAATAAATCATTCCCAACTTTTTTTACCTTTACAAAAATTTTTCTGGTGACTTGGTACACTAAAACTCGATACCAAGTGGCGACTCCCTTTTTACTAAAAACCCTTTTTAGACTCTATTTTCGGGCCCAAAATCGTCGCATTTTCAAAGTCCCATTTTAGGCCCTTTTCTTTTGTTTTCAAAATAAAGTATTTGTTTGTCATATTTTTGTCGAATTATCTTTCATAAAGCATTTTCTAAAAAATTATTTTTACAAAAATTTACACTCTTTTCTCAATAAATAAACACGCCACGTTTAATTCTTCCTTTTTCTGACCTACGAACGAAAAATGAGGCGCGACATATAGTGTTATGATGTTTGAAGAACTTCTAAGATTTAAAGACTTGACTTTTTCCTTCACAAATGTCAAGCAACGCGTACGTTGGACTTTGTTGAGGAACAAGGGTGGTTTAAGAAAAAGAATTTTGCCAAATGTGAGGCTGATTTTTGCCTATTGAAGTATAAAAATATGCCCACTTTGTTCAAATTCGTGTTACAAGATCATGTGTTATGAAAGACAAGTTGCGTACACACAAGTAGACTAAGAATGTGCCTCTTTTATATGAGAAAATATTTAAGTATACATCACATCAACTTACATATCATACACGTACACAAAAACTATAGTATTTCGTCATATAACCATGACGTACTACACATGAACACCGACAGTTTGTGTATTTTATGATATGCGCTTGTTTTTGTTTTGTAGAAATATATTTTTTAAAAACTTTTAATATATTGTTTAAGTAACTTTTTATCTTATAAACATATCTATCGAGAAAAATCTCTAAAGTTGCTACAATAATATTTTGTAAAAAATATCACAAAAAATAACCATCCAAACGGAGAGATTCTGGATAAGAATTTACTCTAAATTCATTATTCTAAAAAGTGATATAAACATAAAGTTGGGAGCTTTGACTTCACCAAAGTAGTGTTTTAAATACACTACATCTGATTACTCATGACCCTATAAATTACGAGTCTTACTAGCACATGCTTGTATATGATGGATGCAAATCAATTAGACAAAATAAAAAAAAAATCACAAAAATTTAGACAATAAACCGTGCAAAATAGATGGAGGAGAGGTTTTTTTTTTATTTTTCAAAAATCTTCTGCACCAAAAGATAAAAACTAAACAGAGCCTAGAATACGTAAAGCCGTATGCGACTCTAATACAAAAGGGACGATCGGACTTTTTCCTAAATTAATGAAATTAGATAAAGCTAATTTTTTTCAAGTATTCACAAGAAATTAACCTAACAAGTTAGATTAAACTACTAAGGTCACGAAGGAGAGTTAAATCTAAACTACACCCACAATCCAACTCAAAAGGCAATTGCTGACTTTTGAGTTGAACCATGGAACTTAAATCCTAGGTGAAGACATAACACTCTCACGATGTGGGACGAATTTTCACTCATCTTTTACCTCAGCAACTCTCTCAAACAAATTTGATTTTTTTTCAAGTATTCACTAGAGATAAAGCTAGTTACTACACACTACTACTAGCAATAGGGAAAAAATTCCATACACCCAAGACACAAAATGAAACTTGAAATCTACTTAAATCACCAACTAAAATATGACATATGGATTCCACTTACCTTAACAAAAGTAATAAATAAATATTGCTTTGTGTATTGATTCTTGAACAAATTTAAACGTCCCTACTTGTAAATTTTGTAATTTAAAAGAGTGTTATGTAAATATAAAAATACATACTGCTATAAGAAAATAATATAAAAATATTTATCTGACTTTATGTTATACCATAAGATCCACGGGTGAAGTTGTGGATGGAGTTCATGTAAGAATTTACTATCCTTTAGAATATGTTAATTTGCAAGAAATGTAGCATTTTCTTTTTCTTTTTTTGACGGGTGCGTGAACCATAAATTTGTCTACAACTGATTATTGAATCAAAAGTGTAACTAGGAGCAATGACTTTCCGTGAGGTAAAGCATCCCAATTGGCAGAAATTGACAACCCACAAAACCCCTAAAAGTTATTCAAAACTCTGTAAAAAATCTCCCGACTCAATCTAACTAGTATGGAGTATGGACATTATAAAGCAGGTAACAGTGAGATTTTCTAGCCATATTTTAAAACCTTCTGCTATCTACTTGTTATCCCGTGAATAAAATAAATAAAAAGATGTTCGATTGGCTTTGACGTTTGCTTGTCGTAGTTGATCATGTCTGTGAAATTCAAAGTACATTTCCTTCAAGTCACCACAACGAATCTCTTCATGTGAAGGCATTTGAGCGTTCCATATTACTTTCACGTATAGCTCTCAAGCTTTGCGTAACTACTTTTGATAGTATTGTTTTCAAGGCAAGTCTAACACATAAAGGGCTACCCCTTACAGTTTTGGGAAAACCGGGTATGATTTTTTCACAAACATGTTCTTGAAAATTTCAAACACATCTTTCAACCATTATTTATCTCACATACATATTTTCTTTCAACCATTATTTATCTAACATACATATTTACTAAAAAAAAATCTCTACAACAACTATAATAATCTTTCAAAAAAAAAAAACCCCTAAAATAACCACCCGAAGCCCCTAACTTTTTGTCAACTGAATGTTGTGAAAAAGCCAGAGAAAAATAAAAGAAACCAAATACAAAAGAGTACATGTAGTAAGAAGTAGAAAAGATAAACATAACACCAAAGACCAAAAATATGCTCATTTCAGTCACAAGCACTAAAAAATATCGTAAAGTTACCACTGCTTTCCAAATCGATTTCAAATAAAACAATCCAACATTGAATTTAACGGCATCCTACAACTCATCAAAAAAATCAATTCCCACTCACCAATTTGGTATGAATTTAAAAAAAATGAAAAACAGGGTGAAATTGGTAGGAGTTGAATGTGAGTGCAAGCTCTTCAAGCACCAATGTACCTTCAAAAGTATGCTACTGCCTCATATTTCCAAAAATAATCCAGTCACATACATATCAAGAAAGGAATGTTTAATCCGATTTGTTATATAATGAGAACTCATCTGACAACTTATTCAGCATATTTGACATCAACCATAAAAATGCCCCCACAGTTAAGATGGCACAATTGATTATATCATCTTTCTAAATACAAGCAAATATATTGATATTCCTAAGTTTGCAGTTGAGATGACTAATTCTATATTTATATACATCATAATGCTCAGCTCAGTTTCATCATAATTAGAGAATACAACACCTCAGAACTAGCCCTTTGTGCTGCGCCCTTCCTTCTTCATTGCCTGGAAAAAGAATAAAGCATTCTTCTGTGAGATGAAAAGCTAGAGGATATTCCTATTCTTGAAATTTGTATACTGCATACGCATACAAAGCCATAATCAAGCTGAACATGCTCTATAAGGAAAAAAATAGGCAAAATTAATAGAAACGAGAATATTTAATTAAGAACAGTAAAAATTAATTAAGTTATAAACGTCCGGTAAAAGGGTAACCAAACAGGGAATAGTAAATTTAATATAAAACAATCATAAAAATTTAACAGAGTTTAATGTGAAACGACTATATTTAATGTTGAGGAAGAAATTATCAGTTTCATTATCAAGTTTGAAGCTAAACAAGATAAATTGATCAAGAAGCTGTAAGAGAAGACTAACCTTCAGAAGGCTGAGCTAGTTTCCGATTTAGTGGGGACATCATTTCTTTCTTCAATTGCATTAATATATCCTCCATTGTGTATTCCCTTTTCCAATCAGCAAGCATGGAAAAAAGACTTGGCTCAACCTGATAATTACATCATTCATAAGCATAATAATATACAAGTGATGACAAAGCAAGCAAAAGATATTGTTCTAAGGAATAACACTTGCCACCCCAGTTTCCTGATTTACACAGCTCATGTTTATCCGGCTTTGGAACGTCACGCTAGGTGGCTCATCTGGATACTCCTTCCCACAGAATAATTTCAACTGGTAAATGCGCCCTTCATGTACAGTCTGGTTACAAGAATTTTTTTGTCAGTAAAGCAAACTTTCTTTCCCTCAAATATGCTAGAGGCCACTATGCATTCATAATTTTGTTAATAATCTCAAATTGGGGTAAATGATACAACAACCAAAAGGCATTTAAAAAAGAAAGATGAATTGCAACTCTCATTCACTAAGAAAAAGTCACATTGTGCAAACCTAACTTGCCAAAAAATTTTCATTTAGGTACAAATGTTTCACTTGGAAAAATGAAATATGAATGATTCACTTGGAAAAATAAAATATGCTCAATAACCTTAAAGCATTACAAGTGATTTAAAAATGCTTTACTATTTACAGCTCTAAATCTGCATGTGCATATCTAAGAAGATGTGTGTGTGTGTGCGTGTGTGTGTGTGCGTGTGAGAGGGAGGGAGGGAGACAGAGATAAAAGACATACACATTGAGTAAACTCCTTAAAGAATTGTAATTAAACTTGTTACAAAGTCAATAAAAATAAATAAATACTTCTCTTCTTTAGAAATTTGAATGTAACTTATCACAGGCTAAACACTCCAGACTTTCAAGAATCCATAAAAGTTGTCAGCAAGAAAAAATTCTACAAGGCATTATGTTATTAATCATCTACTAATATAGAAACAAAGAATTTCTTTATTTTAAAAGAAATTACTGGACAATCAAATTTGATAAGATGATACATTTTTTATCAAATAACAGGCTATATTCCTCCTGATTTTCTCAAATATGATCATGTTTTGGACAAAAGAAATCAATCCTATCAATATTAATTCATGTGTACTTTCCTATAAGGCTCGGAAGATATCCTACATTAATAAATAAACAAGAAAGATCAACATTAAGAATTGCGAATGATAGTTAGCGATTGAAATAAGAATATCAACCTCCTATTATGAAAGAAAATAATATATAATAGTGGTGATCATAATATATATAAATGTTTTCAGTAATTTTTTGCTTTATACTTATCATACTGATTCAAGCTCATTTTCTGGCAAACTTTCTATGCTTCTTAGACAAAATTATTATCTGACCCACACACAAGACCAGAGTTTCTTTTTTCACACCCATTAACTAGAAACTTTTAGCTGAACTCCAACATCTAACAGGTGAAACATCCTGCATTTATTCCATATAGACAGTTCTGAGAAACTACCCTAAAAATGCAAAATATTAGATGGATGCAATACATCAAGAAGCTTTCAAGATCATGCTAACCAGAGAAGTAATACCAGCCACAAAAGGAAGGAAAAGGTTGAACTACATAGAGGATCTAGAAAACAGCACTATGAGTCTAACAAGGAAAACTCAGCCGTACATGCAAGATTGGATTAAAAATGTATAAGAAGCTAAGAAGCACAATCCCAGTAAGTGCCCAAATTTCAGCAAATATGTAGAGGCATTGATGCAGAAGCATTTTCTGAGTTCAAGGCAAGATGTTCAACAACTAATTATCACTAGGAAAATACAGTTTGCTACTTACATTCACTTCTTTGTAGCATGAATATAAAAATCATTTGCAGATTCTTCATTTATCTCATTAAATTAACATAGTCTAAAGTTATTCCATTGTATGCCTCTCTTCGATTCCACTTTTAGTACATATGTGATCGTTTTCTCACCCCTAGGTTTGAATCTTCAAAGAAGGCGAACTTAGATTTGTAAAAAATAAAAAATGAAAAAATTCAAATAATAATCCCATTTCTTTTTCCAAATTACTAAAAATTTCAGATTCTATTACACTTGTCAAAAGGAATCTACATCTATAATCTAACCCGTAAGCAGAGAGTAGCCTTTTATTCACATTCCCAATTATGCCCCCCAACACAAAAACAAAACCAAAAAAGAAAGGGAAAAAAAAAAAAAGACACAGCTATCAAAGAAGATGATCCCAGAGCAATGTCGAGGAAACTCAATGTTATTGACTGGATGTAAATGAAACAATTCATAAGCAATGCTAAAGTTAATTGCACAAGAAGTAGAAAGCAAACCAACATTAGGAGGACCGATGATAGTTCCAGTCCATGACTGCATGTAGACATCATCGGCATCATCCATTCCATAGCTCACAGTTCCATCTCCTATTCCCTTTTCACCTCTCTCTAGCTCTTCTAATAATCTAAAACTCCTCGGAACTGGAAATAAAACAAATTCTGTTTAGTTATCAATAATAAATTTGAACAATACCTAGAAAAAATCAATGCCAGCATAAACTCGCTATTGAAAAGTTATAATAAGAATATAGCAGTATGCTGCTGGGTAATAATCGATGCATAAAAGTACAAACTAGCACAGCAATAGAAGGAGAGATGATCATATGGAGGGTTGGCGCAAGTAAAACATTTTAAAAAGAAAGGCAACTGTCAATTTTTCCAGCTCCTGTTGGAGAACTGAAGAAATATCCTAATTTGATTTACATTAAGTTTCCAACAAGGAAAGCCATTTTTCCTTCTTCCTTGTCCCAGTTAGAAGAGTTGCAAAACTTTTGAGTTTAATAACTTAAAAGCAAATCTAGATGATTGAAGTATCTTTTCTTAAAATGAAAAAAGTATTACCAACTATATTACTCGGACACTTGACTTTGCCCTAGACTACCCACATCCACAAAATTCCCATACCCAAGTCCGAGTGACATAGATTACCACTAGGTTGCGAACTAACTCCCAAGAACAATATTATCTTTGAGGGGAAGAATCAAAATAATATAACTGGATAAAATATATGGCCCTCTAAAGGCAAAATATTAGGAAAGTAAATGTCAAAATTTTGTGTCAGATGTCCAATAATAAGGAGGCATAATATTTAACTTTCTAAGTATCCTAATATTTTTATTAACAAGACATACTCTAAAACAGTTACATGACTCTCTAAAGCAGTTACATGACTCTGTCCCCTTAACTTCACCTCTCTCACATCTTTGTCAGGAAGAGTTCCAACACAAGTAAAGGTGATGATGCTCACCCGGATACCTTAAAGTAAAAAAAAAAAAAAAAAGGATAAAAAGAAAGGACATATGACTCAGGAAAAAAAATCCAGGAAAGGTGTATGGAGGAAGCAGACAGAAGGATGTAAAAATGGGTTCAAAGAGATTCACAGGAAAAAGAAAAGAAAGGATCAGGTTAAGCATCCAAAAATTACTAAAATCATGATCAGTACAAAGTAGAAAATTTCTGCCGATCCCAACTAATTGCCTTGCATACCAAGTTGCCTTGCATACCAGTAACTAGCAACTAAAGTAAAATACTAAACCAGGATATTCGGAGCTGTTATATTAGCGCTCTTGATTAACAAATTAAAAGACCAGCACAAACAACCTCTTACAGCAAACTTAGCAAAAAAAATCTCCAATGACAAGGCACAAGCAAGGACAGCCTAACCAAACTGCTAATGAATTGAAACCTCCTTATATTGAACCAAACCAAGATATCGGTGTTCACTGTTTGGACAGTTATAATATGTTTACAGGTAAGATCTAACAAGTCTCTAGTCTTTATCAAGTATTATCTCAATCACCAAACAAGTTAAAGCCTATATAGCTACAGTGCAATCTCAAAAGTTCAGAATAATTTCACAGAGCCAATTATTTACTTTTGCTCATAAAGTGTCAGATAACACAAAACGATTACAATAAAATGCAGCTCTGGGTATTCAGAGACTCAGACGACAACATCAAGCACTCATAAATGATAGTAAAATCCGGCCCCTGGGGGGTTGGGGGGGGAGGAGGAAGGGAAGGATTTGACAAGTTCAAACTTCAAACTTCAAATATATTAAGAGATATCAAATGAAGATTGAAAGAGGTTACAGCATCCAGCTGCTGAGCATCCATTACGGGCCTTGTAACGTACATGTTGTGATGCATATCAAATGCTATACAAAAAGGAACCAAGGCATAATACTGGTCTTTATTGACAAGCAAAGACTACTTTTTCTCAAACTAATCCCACAGGTTACCATAACTTCGTTGTAAGTACAGTTCACTTGTAAAGCTTTCTTAACACCACTATCCTCAATGAAATCTCACTATAAGAGTTACTAATATCTAGGAAATATTGAATTGAGCAAAATTTCAAAATGCTTACCTCCAGAAAAACATATCTACATTAATTCATAGAATATATTTATCATTATGTGTTTCTATAAAAGCATCTCTCTTCCACTTCGATGATGCCCTTTGGCACAAGAAATCACTTGATGACCTTATGGTACTCCTAAAAAACTCAATCCAAGGTGCACAGATTTGAACTGCATTTCACTCTCTAATTTATAGCAATGAAGGAGTCCATTTGATTACTAGTGGAACAATTGAATCAGGGTAACAACTAATCTGAGTTGGGTGTTGAGGATCAACTATCATTATACCTATGGATTTTCTCAAACTGAAACCTAGCTCTACACAAGGCAGATGAAGTTTGAGCAATTTCAAACAGGTTCAGAACCATCCAGCTAATGAATGAACACAACTATATACTCAAAACAAACGAACACATTTATGAACACATTCAATACCTCGAGAAAACATATGCCCATTATGTACATACATAATTCGCCAACCTATATATATAATTCTTATAACACTATAGACTTCAAAGGCTAGAAGCTAAACTACTGTTTTTGTCCTCCAACAAATATATCCCCAGTTCCACTGCTGCACCCCAGTAGTTGAAATAATTGCAACTAATGAAAAGAAAAAAAGAAACAGGTGAATGCCAGCAAAAGAAAACCTAAACTCATATAATTATGCCCTAATTACCATTAACTAGAAAAAAGTTTTCCTTATTTGCGTTCCCCACATCATTTCTCACCAATTGCATTTTGTATTTCTTAAGTGCTAGAATTGACATAGTCATCTGCAATTCTGATCAATAAACAAAGCAAGACTTGAAGCAAAAGTATCAAAACAGCCATTCACATCTCTTGATACTTGCAACTAGGAAAAAACTTCAACCATCAAGAAACCAACAAATTTGAAGTTGAATCTGGCAATCAATCACCTCTCTACAAAAATATCAATCTAAATCTGGAATCTTCCAAGCATTTTCGCATCATCAAACAATAGTGCCCAAAATTTGATCTGAATATACCATAATTTTATTAAGGTAAAGACTTCAACTTTAACATCAACTCCCACAAATCAAATGAATCAGTTCTTAAAATCCAAAAACGGGCAAAACCGATTGAGCAAAATGCTGACTTTAGAAAACCCAGAGGGCAAAAATAGCAAAATAGATTGAAGAAGTTTAAATACAAAATCTGAATTCTTCAAAAAGCAACAAAAAGCTATCAATATTGCACAATTCTCCACAATCCCAGTAGAATAAAACTTCAGTTTTAGTAAGGAACAAAGATGTAGATTGAAAATTTAAGGGTTTTGAAAGCTCACCAACAACTTTTGATGATCCTTCTGAGCCCATCTCTTGCTGCATTCGCAAGGCAAATCTGGGATTTATCTATCCCAGAAAAAAGGTTCTTTCGAGTTGACCAGAAAAAGCAGAGGTTATCCCTGCTGGGAAGCAAAGAAAATGGGGTTTGGGGGTGGATGTGGAAAGTGGGAAGGTCTGGATGGTAATGGGAGAGGAAGATATTTGGACAGTGATAAAGACTACAGTTTAATGTTGTCAGTCTGTTTAAAGCGAGCTAAGTAAGGTAAAAAAAGAGCAAAGTCACAAATGGGTGAGAGAAAGTTCCAAATGTTGTCATTCGCGAACTTTAAGGATACAAGAGATTTTTTTCTTGAATGTCTAAATTTTGAAAGATATTATGTGCATTTGTTTTTTTTTTTTTTTCAAAGAATGAAGAGAAAATCAATTAGTTAAGTTAGATTATGAACCAAAGAATCAAGAGAAAGTCAATTAATTAAGTTAGATTATAAACACTCAAGGTCACTGCTGAACTAAATCTAACTTGGGACCCATAAAAAACACATATCCAGTAAATTGGTAACTGAATAATGCTTCTATGAAACTTAAATTTAAATACGCTACCTTAATGTTCACCGACGTGAGACGAATACTCATCTTCTACCTCAAGCCAATACCACTGCTCATCTCATTGAGTTTTTTCTTTCTTTTTTTTTTTCCCAAAGAATCAAGAGATTGTACAATATATTTGTGTACAATCCAATCACGAAAAAAATAACATTTGAACATGTTTATAGTTTCTCAAAATTTGAAACAATTGTGTGTTTGATAGCATAATCTAACATGGCGTCACTTAATGAGGTTTAAAAAATGCATATTTGCGCATCATAAATTTATACAAGCTTGTGTGAATAAAATTAGAATTATATGGACCATATACAAATTAAATTCATTAAGGTTTTCATGCAAGTAAAGAAGAGCAATTTCTCCACAAAAATAATGGAATGTAAATTCTTCGTTTAGTTTTCACTTATCACAACAATGACAGGCTTGTTGACCATAAAACAAGAAAATTATTATGCCACGGGAAATGTTTTTTGTAAATTACATCTAGAAATTTCACTTTCTCATTAAATGATATTTAGAACTTTAGTTTAGTATTTAGTGTTTCAAACTTCTCACATTGCATTTAATACTTACATTGTTTTCTAACATGTAAAAACTCTTTTCTAATTGTTCAGTCTCAAAATTGTAGTTGTCGCAATCTTTCTTAAATTTAGCAAATAGAATTCAAGAAGCATTTATTGAGAGGGTCCATTATGGATATACATCATGTCTAATAGAAAAAAGGTGAGTTGATATGGGAAGAATAAAAAATTAAAGAAGAAAAATCTAACTATGCATTAAATGCTATTTCGACCATGTTTTATCTATAATAAGATTCATGTTAATAAAAGAAACATAATAAAAAATACTTTAAAGAAATTAGTGCAATGTAACAATTATGGAGTGTACTTATAAACAATTTAAAGTTTCTCAAAAAAAATAAACAATTTAAAGCAATATTAGCAGTTTTAAATCAAACTCCATGACCAACTCATTTACTTCGTCTTGTTGGAGATGGAAAAACAAACCTATACCATGTATTGTATTAAGAGATTAAGTTGATATGTTAGACTAGGGGTGATATTGGACCGAATCAAGTTCGAGTAGCACCATGCTCGAGCTCAAATACTCGAGGACCTTTCGATAAATTTTATAATTTTCATTCATAAAATAGTAAATACATAATAAATAAATATATAATTATTAAATAATTATATGTTCGATTTGGCTTGACGAGCCTTCGAACTTGTAAAATCAATACTCGAACTCAACTCGTTAAGCTCAATAGAACTACTCAAACTCGATCAACTCAAGTTCGAGCCGAGTTGTTGACCGAGTTGCAAGCACCTCGGTTCAATTACACCCGTATGCTCGACAAAAATTTAAAACGACATTTGTCAAATTAAATATCTACAAATGTAAGTAATACATGAAATTTTATATTTAGTTCTCTATATATAATTAAAAAAATCTACATCTGCACAATTATATTAAAAACTAGTACTTATTCTTAATCTGCTTTATTATATTACCCTGAAATCTATCAGGTGATTGAGCAAACACTATCCTTACCTTACAGCTACTACACTTTGTGAATGTATTAATTTTTTTATTTGGTGATTTCTCTAATCGAATATTGCTAATTATTGCAATTCCACACGATTTATTTTGTTTTTTTCCTTAGCTTTATTATGTAGTCAGGCATAGATCACTTTATGTATTGGCAAGACTGACGCATAAATTTTTTATTATAAAAATGAAATGAGAAAATTTTTTTCCTTTCAGTCGATTTTATTAAATATGGAGATAAAATCCTAAACCCAAAAGTTATTTGATATGGTTCTACTACACAAGTTTTCACAAAAGAATGCTATACAAATATGATCTTTGTGTTGCATGTCAAAATTTTGAAAAATACGCCTTGTCTGGTTGGCCAAAAATCTAGGTTGGGAAAGTAATATGAATCCAAAATTTTTAAATTCTTATATTTATTTCATTTTTTGGCCTGCTTGAAAAGTAAAAATATTTCTCAAATCAAGGAAAGTTGTGGCAAAATACCATGAAAAACAAGCCTTACTTTTATATGGTATTTTGATTCCACCACTTGAAGAATTTAATAGAAAGGCTAACTCTATCCTTCCCTAACTTCTAGTTTTTAAACTAATCATAATTGACTTTTTTGTGCTATTCTATCACCAAACTAAACTATGGATGGTAGTTCTCTGACTTCTTTCTTCTACTCCATCATCAAAAAATGAATGGTGATTCTCTCTCCTACTATACAAGTAATGTGTCAAGAATTTCCATCCCTACAAAGTCATAGACCATCACCAACTCCATCATCCCTCGAGGCTACAAACTCTAAAGTTTGTATCCTGATGTAAGAAAAGTTAGAAGAAATCCTGTGCATGTTTGATTAGATCTCAAATACCATACAAAATAAAGCTGATTAAATATCATATGAATTGATAATTTTTTTTCCTTTCTTTCTTTCTTCTCTCTCAGCACTCATTAGAAATAGTCATGTTGAAATTTGTCTTCAAAAACGTTTTAGGGATAATTTCACATACCTCCCCTGAGGTTTGTCATAATTACACTTATCTCCCCTCAGGTTTTAAAAATTACACTTACACCTCCCGTGTTTATATTTTTCATAACAAAACAAGTCCATTTTGATAATGTAACCCAAAAATACTAACCAAATACTTTAATATGTGCTTAATTGCTTTTAAATTGGTCATTTCTTTCTTATTAATATATTTGTTTATTAAATTTTAACAGATAAAGTAAATTTATTTAGATTAGTCAGATAACTGAGTTTTGAAGAAGTAACATTTGATAGAGATTAAAAATTGGATGTAAGTATATAAGTACTTTTGACATTTATATGACTAACTAATTAATTTTTTAATATTTATTTATCTTTTTTAAAAGCAATTATGCATATTTTAGGTTGGTGTTTTTGGGTTACATTATCAAAATGGACTTGTTTTGTTATGAAAAATATAAACATAGGGGGTGTAAGTGTAATTTTTAAAACCTGAGGGAAGGTAAGTGTAATTATGACAAACCTCAGGGGAGGTATGTGAAATTATCCCAACTTTTTATGTGAAATATATTAAATTTTGTATGGCTTCTTTTAGCGCATTAAATTAAATTGATTTTTTTATTTTTCTTCTATTGTTGGATGGAAATGAGGGCAACTTTGACTCTTTAAAATTATTTTTGACTTTACTTTCACATTGATTTTCTGGACCATCCAAACACGGTAAGGAAATCCATCAAACTTCATATTACTTTTTTGTACATATTATTTGCTTACACATTACTTTTCTGTACTTTCTTGTCAACCAAAACAGGTGGTGTTTCGCTTAAGATCATGATCATGAAGACGAGTTAATATTTGTTCGCATTAATGATCTTTTAAATTTTCAACTCTTAGTAACTGAGATTTACTACATAATCTCATGTGACGCTACTTGATTTAAGAGATAGACATATAAATGCCATAAATTTAGACAAGATTGTTCAAATAAAATTAGAATTATACCAATCTATACAATTTAAATTCAAATTAAGTTTTTAATGCAAATAAAAAATAGCTATTTCTCCATAAAAATAAAGACATGTGAATTCCTAATTTAGTTTTCACTCATTGCACTAATGAGAGGGCATCAGACCAGAGAAAAAGAAAAGTATTATTCTTGTAGAAATGTTTTACTTAAATTAAAATTGGAATTTCTGTTTTACTTAAATTTAAAAAAAAGGAATTTCACTTTCTAATTCAACTAATACTTGGAACCTTAGTTTAGCATTTTATTTTTCAAACTTTCGACATGACATTTCATACTTATAATTATTATCTAACATGTACAAATCTTCCCTAATTGTTCAACATTTGTTATGGAATAATAGTTGTCACAATCTTTCTCGTGTTTTGCAAGTAGAATTGAATTGCATTTATTGAAAAGGTCCATTGTGGATATAAATCATGTCTAGGAGAAAAAAGACCTGAGCTTTAGCAAGTAGAATTGAAGTGCATTTATTGAAAAGGTTCGTTGTGGATATAAACCATGCCTAAGGAGAAAAGAGGTGAGCTGGTATTCAAAGAATATAAAAGTAGAGATGACTTCTTACCTACTACTTTGATACCTCTAGTGCTCAATTTATATAGAATATGTTATATTTTATGTTTAATAAATTCAAGTTGAAAAACAATCTCTAATAGTTTGAAAAGAAAAGAAAATTAGTGAGATGTACTGAATATGGAGTGTACTTACAAACAATTTAAAGTAATATTGGCATTTTTAAATCAAATGGGAAAACCAACTCATTTACTCTTTATTACTTAGAAACAAAACAAATTCTTAACATGTATTATATGTAGTACATATATTAAACTTGACATGTTAGACAATGATCTAAAATGAATTTTGGCAACTCAAATGTTGGCAAATGTAAGTAATAAACATATATTATCTCAAGTTTGGTACATGGGAATCACTTGAAGTGTAAAGGATTTTCCAATTTATCTATTTTATTTTCATGCTTGGTATGGACATTTAAAATTGAAAAGTTCTTTCCTTTAGAAATACTCATTCCACTCTTTTCTTAGAAACCTCTCATTCCTCATTTAGGAAAAACCCTTTTCAATTTCAACTTGGAAATGCTAAAATAATAGAAATCAAATTTATCCCTAGATGTCTTTCTTCTCTATCATCTATCATCTTTTTAACCTAAGATATGATTTTTTATTTTAAAACTTATAAAATTTTCAGTTATTTGTAATTTTAATTAATAATTGTCTATGATTTTCAACAAATATTTAGAATAATTTTTTTTGCTACAAACATTGTTTAACATACTATTTTTAACATTCATTCAAATGTGTAGAAACTTATTTGAGTTTCATATAAAATAAATGTAAATATAATAAATAGAGAATACGAATTTTTTGGTTTCATTAATAATTTTTTCACACTGTTATGGCTTGTTCTCAACGTATTTTGGTTTTCATAAAAACTAATTTTAAAAAAACTAAAAATTAGTTGCTCCTAATTTTAGCTTAAAAATCTAAAAATAGGGTTAAAAAAATTAAGAACATCCCTAAATAGTTTTTTTTTTTTATAAAAAATCAGAAGCTAAAAGTAGGTATGAAAAAAACTGTTGAGAACAGGCCATTAATATGTTGTTAATGATTAAAAAAACTTTGAAATTAATTAAAGAGTACTGTTAGTTTAGTTTTAACAAGGATATTGATAATTTTAAAAGAAAAATATTTAAGTTTCTTGGAGGTACATAAATAATGTATAGCACAAACAAATAAAATAAAATAAAATAAAATAAAATATTATGTTCTAGTGCAAAGAATTTAGGTAATTAAGTGAAACTAGTATAAATTCTTACTCAATTTTGACATCTAATATGATTATAATAAATATTGAAAAATGAATAGATATTCTATTTTATCTTAGGTTACCAAATAGTGGATTAAAAAAAATTATTTCTTGTATTTTCTGAGTGAAATGGCATACTAGGTAGAAAACCATTTCTATTTTGGGCCATTCTAATGTATCAAACATCGAGTTAGTTCTCTGTATATTGTTTAGAAAAAATAAATCTAAATTCATATGATTATTTTAGACAAACGTATCCTTAATCTGCTTTGTTATATTACCTTCAAATCGATCTTTTCAAAGTTTATATGCATGATAACACCATATTTTCTTTTTTTTTTTAATTGAGAATTGAAAATTGTAGGTTAATATTGTATGTAAATGTTTAATTCTTCTACAGTGTCAAACAATTGAATTTTGTACAAAAGAAACTCAGTCACTTCTTTGTATGTCATTCTCAAACAGTTATTTTGTGGTCCACTGTCACTTTAGACATCATGCTTGATGGTTACACAATTAGATGTTAAGTAAATCATGTGGAAAACCTTGTAAATCGTGTCTTCACATAACAGATGAGATGTCACTCCGAACTCCTTAAGAGCTAAAGCAGTTTGATTGATTGTAATTTTGGCTTATGTTTCGTGTATAAATTGGCAATTTATCTGATAGAATTATGCTAATCCATTGCAACTTCACACACCTTATTCTTATTATTTTTTATTTCCACCGTAGCTTTATTACGCAGTCAGGCACAAATCATTTTATATATTGACAAGGCTGATGCACACTATACTTTCTATTATTTTGAGTACTTATATTTTTGAGTATTAATATCGATTTAAAAGGTATAAAAACACATTCACATACAAATGCATGGAATAGAAAATGTCATAGATACGATCGCGTGTTAATCAAATTTTTCCTTAAAGGACATGTTTCCACTAATTAAACTTGCTTTTTTTTTATCAAAAAATAAAAAATAAAAAAGTTCTATTCGTGTTTAATAATGTATATTTTTGCTTCTACGTGTCAATTTTAACTGTTAATTACAAACGCAATGAATTACATTAAGAAGAACCAGTAACAAATGTGTTATTGCATTTTTTTTTATTTTTGTCTATAATAAAATAGGAACATGTTAGCTTATTCGAAAGACATATAGATATTGTAAAATCTACTCCAATATTATATTAGACTTGAAGTTTACCCACCTTCCACTTGCAAAACAAGCAAATTAATATAATTTCTTCTAAGCCTATCCTATCTCTTCCTAGAACAAGAAACAAAATACGAGACACTTAATCATCTTTAATTGGTTTGGCTTCTCCTGTGCTCAACTAGAAATTTTTTTATCCTTTCAAGATGGAGTAAGAAATTTTTTATCCTTTTCAGTCTAGTTTATTGTATGTGGAAAAAATCCAATCCTGAAAACTCATATGACATGATTCTATTGCACTACTATATAATTCTATTTTGCTTGCTCAATTCAACTACATTATAGTAATTTTTTTTTTGGAATAGATTATATTATATATTTTTTTTTATCCCTGGTATTTTATGTGGTTCCCTTGTCTACCTTATCCACAATGCTTTCTTTCTCCTACCATTTTCATAGTGCAATTACGCCAAAAAACCTCTTCAACTACAATATAGTATTTTTATTTCCCTAGTACTCTATTTGATTCCCTTGATTAGCTACCTTATTACATCACCAAACAACCTATTCAATTACATAATAGTTTTTTTTTTCCCCTAAAACTCTTTTTGATTCCCTTATCTATAATGCTTCTTCTCTCCTACCATTTCATTCCATTTTCCAAATTACACCACCAAACAACCTCTCCGTTCCTTTACCCACCACTCCCCATATTCAAACCTATCCATACCCAAATCCAAAAGGACCAAACTCCACCTCCTTCATTCCCAAAAATTCAAAACCCGAATGGCAACCACAACAGGAAACGCTCCCTCTCAACCCGACCCGAGTAACCGAACCACCCGCTTCCATGAAATCAAACAATTCGACGAGTCCAAAATGGGAGTCAAAGGCCTCGTTGACCGCGGTCTTACCAACATCCCCTCCTTCTTCATCCATCCCCACCCACCCGGCCCAAGTCCGGACAAATCCCCCGACTCCAAACCCGACCCGAAACCCAGCATCCCCATCATCGACTTCTCCTCTCCCCGGTCAACGCTCGTTGACCAACTCCGGCGACCTTCGTCCGATCTGGGATTCTTCCAAATCGTCAACCACTCCGTCCCGTTGTCTTCGATCAATGGAATATTGAATTGCATCAAAGAATTCTTCGAGCTGCCGGAGCGACAAAGAATGGAGTATTATTCAAGGGACATGTCCCGTGGGGCGGCCTATTCAACCAACTTTGATCTCTACCAATCAAAAGCCGCCAGCTGGCGCGACACCTTCCAGATGGGCTTGTCTCCCAACCCGCCCAGGTGGGAGAACGTCCCAGTCGTGTGCCGGGAAGCGGTGGCGGAGTGGGACAAAGAAGTCGTGAAAATATCTGAGGAAATTATGGATATTTTGTGTGAAGGTTTGGGGTTTGAAAAGAAGAGTAATAGTGATGGGAATAGATTGAAGGAAATGTCATGCATGGATGGAAGAGTTCTGGTTGCCCATTACTACCCGTACTGCCCGCAACCAGAGTTGACTGCCGGGCTGACGTCACATACCGACCCCGGGGTGCTGACGGTGCTGGTACAGAATGAGGTGTCCGGGTTGCAGGTGAAAGTTGGGGAGCATTGGGTTGATGTGGAGCCCGTGGAGGGTGCTATTGTGATCAACATAGGGGATGTTCTTCAGGTATAAAAGTTTATATAGCGTGATTATTTAGTTTCTAGGTTGATGTACTTCGATGATTTTGTGAAATTTTAATGTGGGTTCCTATGTTATAGTTTTGTTTTTTAGTGATCTTGATGCTTGGCTTTTGAAATTTTGATTTGATAGTGTCCTAAAAGGGATGGATGGATTTAATTTGACCGTTCTGGCATGCATTTAGATGTTTTTGGTGCTGGTTGTGGTTTGCGTTTAGCATGTTTCACGACATGTTACTGATTAAAAAAAAATCTTCATAACCTGTTAAAAGTGTTTTTGATGACGTTTAGTGTCCATTCTGTCATGCTTTGAAGGGGATGGATGATTTTTTTCCAATTAGTTTAGTTTGTGCATAAATGTTTTGGTAAGGTTTAGCATGTTTGATAGCATTTGAGGCGTCTTTGAGGGATTAGTGTCCTGAAGTTTAGTAGGTGAATATGTGTTAATTAGGTGAATTTGTTTGTTTAGTCTTCTTCTAAAATTTTTTGAAGTCCATAGTGCTTTGAATTCTTCTCCAATTTGCTGGTCTACGGGCTATCTGAGGTTGACCCGCCACGAGGGTATCTGGCTTCCTTTAGCTATCCTGGTATTCAGTTTCTTTAGTAGTCTGAACAGAAAATTTAAGTCCTCCATTAAACTCTTTTGTTAATTACTGTGATGGTGATTACGCAGGGGCACATGTGATGTCCTTCTCTAGGTCATTGTACAAGCTCAATTTGTAGGATTGGTCTCTAATTCGAGGTCTTGTGATGTTCAACATGTACAAGCTGGAAATTGATGAAGCACCTTTTATTTTTTATTTTTTTATTTTTTTATTACTGAGGCGGTGTTGGATATATGGTATATATTTGTTACTTGTTCAAACATAAGACGAGTAGCTTGAATGCACTCCAATCAACTAAACAAAAGATTAGCGCCTTCTGCTGTGCAGGGGCATGGGGAATAAAAAACGAAATAAAAGAAATAAGCAAGCAAAATTGCTAATTTTGCTGCTTCTTGTGTTTGGGAAACCATATAGGTAATCTTTATTATTGGGGCCACAGTATATTTTAGTTGCTTACAAACAAATTCACGTTGTTATATATGTCAAAATGACAGAGAAGATAAAGTTGGTGGGTGTGTGAAACTGGTCCAAGCTTAAAATATAGAACTGAGAGGAAATGATGGAATTAGAGGGATTTGATCTAAATGCCCTGGCTAATAGAACCCGTAGATGAACAACTCCTTTCTTTTCTTGTTATATTCTGTCTTCTTCATTCAAACATGCATTCATGCTTTTCAAGTTGACTCCCTTATGCCTGGACTGGTACTGAGGTAGCTTATATGCTGGACAGTAATTCATGACCAGATCGTTACCTGAAATGCTTTTGATGTGCACTAATTAATGTTTTGTTTACTTTTCTGCTATTTTTTTTTAATACAGGATTTTAGATGCTGGTGCCCTCGTGGTATTAGATTAGTGAGTAGTATTTCTGGTGTCTGTCTGCGTGATGGACACATTTGAAGATTATCTGATTGTTCTTGATATCTTTCTTTTACCAATTCACAAATTTGCAAATAGCAAAATTAATCTGATTGGAATTCATCTGAGCTTCCTTATGAGTTTTCTGAGTCTATTCATGCAATATTCTTGATTTTTTGGAGTTTATTTTATCTTATTTTATGCTTGCATATTTCTAATTGGATTTGGTAGAGAATTTGTTGGAATTGATTATGTATTGGTTTAGGAGATGTAGTCTTATGTTTTAGTGTTTGAGCTGGAGGTTAAGGTACTGCCAAAGGATGACTCATTAATCATTACAGCATTGCAAAGACGTAGATGATCACGTATTCAAATATAGGAGCAAATTTAATTTTAACTGATGCTTGACCAAGCAAACAAGGATCAAAACTCTCCAAAGCAAATGTCAAACATGATACAAAAGTATACAGTTCCTAAATAAGAAACAGCTACTTTCTGTTGGTTTACACGTAAATCATGCCAAACAAACTTCAATTGAGGTCAAAATCTGAATAATGCCATTTATCCTTCAGTTTAATTCGTCTGGGGTACATTCCTAGATTACTTCTAACTGGTTTGGAATGCATGTGGATTGAATTTAAAGTTGGAATTCCCATGAATTTTTTTTGTTCTTTTGGTCGATTTTTAGCATAAAATAATAGATCTCTGTATATAAGCAGTATTGTTAATCTGATAGGCTGTGCTTTATGGTCATCTTTGTATTTGTGTGTGTATTCACTTTTCTGTAGGGAAAATTTGTGGCGGGGCATTATTGCTGAGATATAATGCAAGACGCAACCATTTCAAGAGCTAATATTCCTAGCTTAGTTGTACCTATGGATATTCCTTAAGAGTCATTTTTACTTTCACTATGATATGGCAATGAAATGCTTTCTCTGTTTATCATAGAACTGAAATAATTATCATAGAACTGAAATAAGTGTTCCTGCACCATTATGCCCATTTAAATTTCTTCATTCTAGAGAGGTGTACACACAAATTTTTGCTTCTGTGAGTCATGATTTGTGCACAAAGATTTTTCAGCTGTGATTCAGTAATTTCGTATGGTAAATTAATTTAGTATTTCAGCTTTATACACTTAGATCTACAAGCAATTCAGCAGTAGAACATTTATTAATTCTGAGGGAGAGAAGTGGAAGATGGGTTGGTAGCATTATCTTACATTCACGTCATGATGGTGGCTGTAGAGTTTACCATTGGCAACCTCAGTTCAAGGTTGAAGTCAATGAACAACTCTGATGCTATGGTTTAATTTCCTTTATTTCTCAATATCCTTACATTTTGATATTTCTGCCGGTCTTACCCTGCATGCACTTGATGGGTGCTAATTGAACTTATCCGGAAATAATGGTTTCTGTGCATAAACCAGAGGAAGATTTCTGTTTCATTTTTCTCTTTCATTTTTCAAGCAGCAAACTGAATTATTGAAATATCAGTCCTAAAAATCTATATATATATATATATATATATATATATATATATATATATATTTTTTTTTTTTTTTTCTGTTTTAAACGGTGTCTCTTGGATGATTCTGTTTTATAGATAATGTCCAATGATGAATACAAAAGCGTGGAGCATAGAGTGTTGGCCAACCCTTTTTGTGATCCTCGCGTTTCTGTTGCTGTTTTTCTCAAGCCAGGCCTTAGAGATATGTTGTGTGGACCTTTTCCGGAACTTCTATCAGCTGAAAAACCAGCTGTGTATAAGCAGTTCACGCTTTCTGACTACCTGAAAAGATTTTTTACCAAGGAGTTGGATGGCAAGACATTGACAAATTACTACCGAGTCTGAACCACAAAGGATCAGCTGTATATTAAGAAATTATGAATTTATGTCGTCACATGAAAGAGAAGCAAATTTCAAGTCCCAAGTATCGATTGTTGACAATGACGAGTCTGCTAATTATCTGATCTTGTAAATTTCTGTCACAAAACTACCTAACATGAGAACTTCTAAGAATTGAATGAAATAAAATCTTTTCCACATTCTTGCTTGTATGATGTTGTCTTTGCATTTACTATTATTAGATATATGATCTCATCACCAACTTTATTTCCAATGCTTCATCTTTAATTTCTAGCCACTGCATTCTTTCAACCAAACACAGTCCAACCAACATGGGTATCCAAGGATGGATACAAAGGCATAAACCACAAGCCTCCTGCATCTGCTACTGTCTTTTCGAACCAGGCCTTATTAGAAACCAATTGTTTAGTCCTCTTCCAATCACTTGTATCAACTGTGAAACGATCCCTTTATCTGGAGTGGACATTCTGAAATTACATTAAGTGGCTTGACTAATTCATAGTGTTTGATAAACAATTATATGAGCAATAATTTAAAGAATTTTGTTTGTATAAATTATGTCCTGCCTCCTATTCCAGCCAAATTGATCTCAAAATAGTATAAATTACCTAGAAAATCTTAAAAATTTTGGTCCGAAATCTATTCAGCCATGACCAAAAACAAATTCAGACCTTTTTTTTTTTTGATAATCCTATACTATTACATGGGGGAAGAGAAATTTGGCATGATGGAATTCGAACTCCCAACCTTTGGGATGCAGTCATAAAACTCTAACCGCTCGATCTCTATTCGTTCTCAATTCAGCCTTTTCAAATAGCCTGAGGAAGATCAACGTGTGGACCTTTTTCATAATTATGATGTCATCATCAGTTAATGATCCAGATTTTGGTGTATATGCATTGTATTGCTATTACCCAGGCAGCTAATCAAGCCGGCTATTACTTAGGTTCTTTTTTATTTCTCTTTAGCAACAATCACGAGTTCCAAAGTAATTAAATGACAAAGTTGATGGGCCAACATCACAATTCAATTTAACACAACTTTGTACACACAACGTGATATCTTGAAGAGAACATTTATTTGAGAATAGATGCCATTGTTCTTGGCTTTAGCACAAAATAAGAGATGGAAATGTAAATAATCAACTTTCTCAATCCAACAATCTTTTGACCTATGCTAAAACTTGTGTGTCACCTCTCCTTGAGCCATTTCTGAGAAATTTTTAATGACTTTCGTCGAAAAACTCTCAATCTGGAGATCTGCAGCTTAGATAAAAAATACAGTTGTTGGGACAAGAAAAGGTACTGTAATTATTTTCAAATGCTAATTTTCTTGTCCAAACCTGTGCACGAAAAGCAAAACGAGGGAAAAAATTGAAAGGACAGTGTAAGCCAAGATAATAATAAATTGTTCTGAATACTTCATATCTACCTAGAATGGCTGTCAACGCAACATATACACAAAACTATACTTTAAAATGACTGCATATCAACACACCTGACCATCAAACAAGTGTGCCAATGTGAAAAAAATATGATCTATTTATAACCATGGCATCATCAGAATATTGATCAATTTATAATCACCACCTTGTTTGTTCACCTAACAAACACTTTCTTATCAAAACAATACATATTCAACTACAGGGTAGAACAATTATTTGGTAGAATTATATCAGCAATAAAGAAAACATTAGTATCATTTAATGATGCAAACAATATGTCCATAAAATCAACTATTATCCATCAAATTCCACAGAACCCAAGACGAGCTTAATGACATTTAAACAAAAATAGTATACAAACCAGAAGTAGAATATTTTATTTATTAAATTAGTAAATAATAAAATTTCAATAACATAAATAACGATGTCTTATAGATTCTCCCATCACTTCAGGAGTTCAGCGCAATGTTGGAGATATCCATGCCACGGGCACTGTATGATTATCGAAACCTTCAAGACACTGATGTTTCCTCGCCTTCATATTGTCCAGGTGAAATAATCCAAGTTCGACATCTTTAGCTTCTGGATAACGAAGATTACTAAAACATTCCACATCAATTTCAAAATTGTGTAGCAAATATATGGAATTCGGGCTGCAACCGGGAAAACAAGATGCTGAGATGCATTGCGAATGATCAACACCTAAAAAAATGGTATCATCGTTTTCCAATTTGTGAATTTTCTGCCAGTAGAACAACTCTTTATCTGATGAAGGGTTTTCTTTCTGCATCAACTTGTAAATACAAAATCTCCCGCGAGGCTCGGTGCCAATTCCAGCAGTACAGAAGATCCGATGCTTCACCAGAAGTAATAAATCTCCGTTTGAGTCTTCCACCAGATTAGCTGGTTCAGAAAACCGTCCGAATTTAACTTTTGTATCAAATTTATAATCTTATTGTACCTATTGTAGTCGATGATAACAAGCCCGTTGCATTTATACATTACACATAGCATCCCTTTGTGAAAAACTATGTCCTTAATGCGATCTACTTTAAGTTCTTGATCATAGAAATAGGTCCACGATATTTCACCAGGTCTTAAAAAAGCAATGTAGTCCTGAACAGAATAAGAGACTGCAGCAACGGCTAAATCATCTCGACATTTTGAAGGATCACAAGACAGAATAACCTTAGGAAGAAAAAAATCAATCCTAGGCAGAAATATACGGTCACCAGTGAAGGGATTAATAAGGATGATAGCTGAACTAAAACTTGCATCGTCAAATTCTTCAAGAGCCAACCATCCGTAAGACGAACCTAAGATGCGAAGCTTATGAGGGATTTGGAATTCATAATTGTAAACCTTATGCTCGCAAATACTGTATAGCTGTAGGGTTTGTTATAGTTAAACGTTGGGAAACTGAAGTCAGTTTCGTCATCAGATTGGCAGGCCTCTTCTGGGGTGGTCATCAAGAGCAAAGGTGGCTGTTTATAGATTTTGTCTATTCGATGCTGTTTGTGATCAACTGCAACCGATCGCCATGACTTGCAGACAGCCCCAAATCGAATGTAATCAGAAAGGTGAGTTAATTTGTCCAGAATTACACCGAGGAGTTCATCTGAAAGATAAGTAGTAGTCCAGTCTACTACTGACTTTTGTTCCAACATAGCCATGGTTTTGCAAAGCAACAACGAAACTAATAGAAACCCTAACTATGCTTAGGAAGACTACTAGAAGTTGAACTATATTTATTAAAGAAAAAAGAAGGGAAAGAATAATATGGAAACTTATAGAAGGATTTGGATGGCAAAGCATAGAAGGAAATACTCGTCAATATGGAGGTTTACCTAATATAAATTACGAAAATAATATTGTAAAAAACTGAATTATATT
Organism: Mitragyna speciosa; assembly: GCA_024721245.1. Lineage (NCBI taxonomy): Eukaryota > Viridiplantae > Streptophyta > Magnoliopsida > Gentianales > Rubiaceae > Mitragyna > Mitragyna speciosa. The sequence goes on from CM045570.1 coordinate 8,258,800, forward strand.
AAAAAAGAATCTAAAGTGCAATATGGAAACTTGGAAGGATTTGGATGGCAAAGTAGAGAACGAAATACTGTAACCAGATTTTTAATTATAGATAGATCTTAACTGTATAAGAGCTATTATCAACTATAAACTCTCATCCTGCAATCTGTACTGGTGCTTTCTCACGTAAGTAACTATCTATTTATATGTACCTGTAATCCATACTAGTGGTTTCTCGTGTAAGTATCTATCTATTTGCACATAGTTTTTTTTTATCGTAGCATAGCCTTAGAGGAAAAAAAAAAACTTTTACGGACATTTTATTACTAGATTTTATATTTTCTTTTGAATTAGAGTTTAAGATTTAGGATTTAGGATGCAGGGGATTTAGGGTTAAGGGTGTAGGGTTTATAGTTGTAGGATTTAGGATTTTAATTAGATTAAAAAAAAATAGTGGCAACTCTGGCTTTTTTTGTTAAGAAGGATTAGGGTTAACTTTTTATTTGGTAAGAACAATTTTAGATTTTTATTTTTTAATAAGTTAGGATAATATGGTACTCTTCAAAATTAAGTTAAATTAGTACTAATTTAGAGGAATATTTTTTAGTAAGTTTGGGATAATATAGGACTCTTTTAAACTAGGTTAAATTAGTATTAATCTAGAGGTAATATATTACGTTAGGCGTCTGTGAAATTGAATATCACAGTATTTTTGATGCTACTATTGTTTTATGCTTTATAAATTATGCTTAGGAAAACTATCAGAAAGTGAATTATACTGAGAAAAGGATGGCGTTGGTAACATGCAATTATTTGGACGGCAGAGTAGAGAAGGATAATAGGTCAATTCGGAGATGTATATTTCCATTTATTAAATTTGGCATAATTGATTTTCTCTTTACAACTTTATGTGGTCACAGCTATTCAAATTTGTTGACATAAAAAAAAGTTTCCAGCATATAAAAAGCTATTCCCCCCCCCCCCCCCGGGGATAAGAACGAAATTTTGTTAAATGAAATAATTACTGTTCAAAGTAGTAACGTTTCTTGAAGAAAAAAAGGAAACAGGAGTGACTGGCTAACTGATTGTTTTGAATCGGTTCTTGATTCAACTAACATCAGCAAAAATTACCAATATCAAGTTGCTATGTACTTTTTAAAAGATTAATTTTATATACACATACAAGTGCTAGCACAAAATTTTTTTTACAGGAGCTGAGTTTAGATACTTGATACATGAGCATATTTTGAATATTATGAATTGTTGTAGACGGAGAGGGTGTTCGCATAATTAAACTAATTCCCAGAAGGTTACACGTTTCCTATATAATTTTAGTGATTATGTTCTAGTAGAGTTTTACTAGTTTATTTATTTAAGGTATACTTAGTATTATTAGTTAGAGTTTCCTATTAAAATTCTATTCCCTAATTCAGTTTATTTTCTTGGTTTCTAAAGTTTTATAGATTATATATCAAAGACTTTGTTATTGTACAAGATTGAAATATTGAAGTAATTGAGAGTTTTGTTCTTGTTATTTGAAAATATATTGATATATTCCTCTTCTCCAACAAGTGTCTTATGTGTGTAAATTATCTTCTCCCATATATTTAATATTTGATTGTTTAAAATTTTTGTCTTCCTATCCTTATAATTATTTGAGTTCTAATGAGGGACCTCTTTTTCTGCAAATTGTGACAATGGACCGTCAGGTAACAAGTATAGCAAAATCTATAATGGACGGCATGTGTACAGAACCGAGTTTAGATGATAGAATGTTTCAAAAAGAGCAATATGAAAGAATGACGACGGGAACAAAAGAATGAAGTGATGACGGAAGGAAGACACTGAAAATTGTCAATATTATTAAGACATGAAAAAGAAGAAGAAGAAGAAGAAGAAGAAGAAATCCAAATTTCTGTTAACTTTAGATAACGCGGCCTCTACAAGCAACGAAAATAGATAAAAATTTCAGGATCACAGATGCAAAATAATACAATCAGGAAAAATAATGCAAAATCACATATGCCCATCGTTAAGTTTGAATATGTAAATGTGTATCTACAGTTCTGTTCCTGCACTTAAAACCTCATAAATGCCAAGACCCATGCATGATCGTACATATATATGTTAAAAATAAAAAAAAAAAAGAAAGAGAGAGAGAAAATGAACCCCAAATTAGGAGATAGCAATCCCAAAAATTCACAATTAAAGGAAGGAAAAAAAAGGCAAAATAATTACCTGATTATGTAAATATAATTTAATTCATGAACTAACGTTTTTTTTAGTAAGTGTTCCATGTCAGTCAAATATCTAAGTGCGTGTATATCTAGAGATGCCGTTAAATACAAAATCCAAATGTTTGTTAGTAAAAATTAATACATAAAATTCAAAGCTCCCTTAATAAAAGTTGAAGTGGATTGATTTAATTTCAGGAGACAGTTACGTCACTTTAGTTAGAGAGTTTAATAGTTATTCTTTGGCCCTATAAATTTTTCTAGAACTTCATCCATTTAATGGTTAGAAAATAATGCATAATTATAATTTCGTTGGCCCCAGGAATTTTTTTACGTGGATGTCTGGAGGCTTCAGTTTTAGTTTTAAAATGGATCTGTAATTGTTTTTTTTTTAAGAACCTCCAATAAATATTGAATAAGCTTAAGATTACAATATGACATCAGAGTAATTATATTTTTAGGTTATTACTACAACATTGATTAGTACGAAGTAAACAGTAGAAAATATTATTCAAAGGAGAGGGAGAATCCTAAAGTATAGACCTAATTTGATCAATATCTATAAGTTGAGATATTGCTCAAAATAAAAAGGCCAGGTACACCTATCACTAGCATTAATATTTATAGACCTAATTTGCGTTAAGTTTAAAATTATTATGTTCGTTTAGAAGGTACAAATTATTCATATCATAAAATGATTGTGCTAGAGCTGTGGGATTAGCTTAGAGATTAGGTGCATGTGATATAATATCTTTGGTTATTTTATCGATTACGGGGGGGCCGCCCAAGAAATTTCGTATGGAAAAACAAAGAAAATCCACCCAATCCTTAGCAAGAAGAAACCAAGAAAATGCATCCCAACCAACAAAATTCATACACGTGAAGTGCGAAGTCAGCATAGGACGACAGAGTTGAATAGTGAAACACCTAAAGCTCAGATCCGTTCTACATGAAAAATCACTTTTTATTCTTTCTTCGTGAACAATCAAGGAAACATGTCCGTGGACTCTGCAAATCGATTTTTTCGTATCAAAGGGTATTAATGACTTGGCAAAGTAGTAGCTGCCTCGTCAAGTTCAACTTGACAAAAAAATAGAAAAGATTTGAAATATTATACTATCGTGATGTAATGGAAATATTCTGCTCAAATTCCATTGTTTAGAAAATGATAAGGGGTTTTAGCCACAATATTGTTGGCTTTTAACCTTTGATTTCTACAAAATTTTTACATAGATCAGATCTATGACTCAACTTATACATTGTTGCTGAAACAAGAGCCATCAACGTGCATTATTACTACACTCAGGTGACTATTGTTTAAACCACATAGTCCACAAATAGAACTGTTAACACAATCCATGGTGCATGCCCTGTTCGAACTTGTTGGGAATTTTGCCACACATAAAAAAAAACCTTTTCCTTTGGTTAGGATCTGTTGTGGGCTTGGAATAAAATAACATGCATATCGAACAATGTGACATTTTTGTATTTGGACTAAGGTTGTTGGGGACTTGGGATTCGAACAGTCCACAGGCTACTTTAATTTGTAGCATAACTTAGTTAAAATAATTTTGTGGGCCTATATAGCTCACATTTTGTGACATTTCCATATTCTGAAGCAGCTGGAATTTCCTAGAAGGATAGCTAGTCTAACGAGTGTACGACAAAGACTTGAAATTTTTAATATGCTGTTTTATCAGAGCTCCAAATATGAGAAATCTTATCCTGTTGCATCGTGCAACTTGCTAACATAAAGCTTAGCAAGTTGAAGAAACAGCCACCTGCATGTGTTTGGAAGGGCATGCTTATTGGCACACAAACGAGGAGTGGTGGGCTTACATTGTCCCTTTAATTCAAAATGAACTTGTGGCATCTTGACTTTTGGACTTATCCCGCAATGGCGCTCAGTTTAGGAAATTGCTATGCAAAATTGGATACTGTATGAGATTAGAAGAAAATTACTTGACAAATTTCAGCCTTTGACGCCCCAAATTACCATTGTCTGAATGCTTTGCATAGCATCCTGGTACAGTTCCAAGTATTTAAGTTGTAAACTAAACAATAAAAACATGTATTTGAATTTTCTCTTCTCATTATTGACGAGGGAAATTTCAAAATATGTCGAATTAAAAGATCTAGTTAGTGGTGTTAAGTGTATTTCGAATATTTTGATGACGTGTGACACCCCTAGTTATGTTGGTGAGAGGAAAGGAATAGTATCACCAGATACCATTCTAGATTATGGATTAATAATAAGTTTACTTAAACATTTTGTCCTCATGGTTTACACTCAACAGTTATTGGGCTAATCCATACTTAAGGCATTACAATTGGCATTAAAGCAAATCTCATGTACTCTCTTCATAGAGTGAGACTAGATAGTGATATTGGACCATGACTGTGTACTGTAGAATTTAAATTTGGTTTTGAGAGAATGCAAAAGGCTAAAGAATGGTGAATATGATATCTCATCCCATATTAGTAGGAGGAAAAAAATAGTGTCATAATTGGTATTGAGGTGAACATAGAATGAAATTGAGCCAATGGTATTAGACTGTGATTATGCAATGTAGTACGCAATTTATATTGGAATTTGCGAGAACACAAATGATTAAAAGAGGAGTGACTATGATCCTCCATCCCACATTGGTGGAAGGAAAAGAATCGTATTACAATTAATATCAAAGTGAACCTCATGTAGTCTCTTTAAAGAGCAAAACTAAACTAGTGGTTTTAGACAGTTACCATACAACATATTATAGAAGTTGGGCTCTGTGAGTATAAAGTCTAGAGGAGAGGGGAATATGATACTCCAGCCCATATTGGTGGGAGGAAAGGAATAGTTTGGCCTTTAGTAGCTTAAATTACTAGTTACCAATAATTCATCTTAAACATTTTGAACCTGTAGTTTATGCTCAAAAGTTATTGGGTTATCCAAACTCACGGTGTTATGTATCTAAATTTTTAGGCCCCTGAAAGAGTATTAGTAGCTGAATTTTTTTCTACCCTCAGTTGAGAACATATTAAGCACACCTTAAGTAGAACTAATGCTGTATTTTACCTAGGACGTTTTAGGGGTATCATAATCTAGCAATGCTATCATTTAAGTCTTCGATAGCATGATTGGTTTTGAGGATAAAAGTGGGAAAAGTGCAGACATAAAGGGAAAAATAAAAATTTGGTCCGTTTGTTGTGTACTTCATGGAATGTTCTGAAATAGAATAGTCTAAATTTCTACTCTTTCCATTCTGCCTGCTGAGTTTTATTTGATTAAAATCAACAAACATTTATGTCTATTGTCCAATAGCATATATCAATGTTAATGGTGGACCAGGTTCATAGGCGCTGATAGGATTGGAATCAGGAACTAGTTGATTAATTACTTTTGCATAGATACGTTCCTAATGGGAAACAAAGGTAAAAAAATTCTGGAATTAGGTATTAAGTCCATTAATCATCCTTCTTTGGAGATTTATGAACTTAATTATGAACTAAAGGCTTCTATACACATGGAAAGCCAGAATAAAACAGAAAGTAAAGCAAAGGAAAAACTTAAAAACTTATTTCTAATGTAGAGAATTAGCTGGAAGGCCTTGCTCCTCTTCAAGCTCCCCTGCCAGAAGTCTATTAGCTAATCTATCTAATGCTTCTTTCATCCACCAATGCTTACATACTTTTCTGGCTTCATCCACAGTCATCTACACAAATCAAAGAAAATTCTCGTAAGCACCAAAACTATGTTATACCAAAATATGTCAATTTCAAAAGAAATTTCAGTTGTGAAAATTCAAAGCAACGGAGTTCATGTGGTTGATCAGTCAATTCGTATTCGAGACTTAAGAATTGGAATTGGAAATTTAGCTCTTAAAGTTAACTACAAATTTTGTCTGGTTCTAAACCAAAGCAATTATATGTATTTCTTGTACAAACTTAATGTAAATGTTACATTGGAATATAATCAAAATGAAAACAATCCATCAATGCAAAAAAGGCTTTTGTTATTTGTGGAACCACATAATTTTATGCATATTTATCATCACTTTCAGGATGAAACATAATTGATTGAACGGCAAACGTTTCTATTGGTTACTTTTCAAATTTTATATATAAAAATCCAAAATAAAAGTCTAATACTGGTGGTCAAACATGTGCTACGTACCCACACTCTTTTGCGGACATTTTGTTCAGGCCATAGATCAAGTTGTTCTGTAACAAGCAAAGGGAACATGTAACCTTCGTGATAGTTTCCATGGCTTTTGCTCTTAAATCTCCAGTTACCTAATTCATGCTGCAATATTATAGGCCATTTCATCAGATCAATCCCTGTTTTCTTTAGAATTCCATTCACATTACTCTTAGCATCATGAAAGAAACCATGCCAAAGATATTCAAAATACATCAAGTTTTACTAACCTCCACATTGCCAAGAACTCCAGCTTCTTCAAGCGACTCGCGACAGGCAGCTTCAATAAGAGATTCATCAAGTTCCCAACCTCCCTAGTTTTCACATAGTTAACTTCAGTTATTAACCATTTCAACAACAGTCATCAAATTTTTTGATTGGATTAAAAGTTCTAGTTGAATGCATCGTCAACATAATGAATTCAACAAAATCTTATCTTTGTTAATAGTGATTACCTTGGGGAACATCATATCTTGACCTTTTTGTGAACTGATAACAAGGACCTCTACTTGATTATTTGCCCCTCCATTTTCTTCCCCCTTCAATCTATAAGGGATGCACCTGAACAATGAAATGATATCAACAATTTCATACTGGCTGTAATCTATTTGCCAATAAAAATTGTATAGCCAAATCTTTAATCATGATCATGACATAGAGAAACAAACTTGTCGACACACATGAACACCTGCAAATTTTCTCCTTAGCATAAAAATATTGCTCAAGATTAAATATCAAGAAAAGTGAAAGATCCATAATCTGTCATCAATTTTCATTCTTTTTTAGCAATTTTCGTGGAAGAAAACCATCCTGAATATATCACGATTCACAAAGATAACAGCAGAAATCATACCCTACAACAAGGCGTCGACCTTTGTTGTACCTCTGCAAATGCCTTCCCGTTCGAGAAACCAAACAAACCATCTTCGTAGCCAGCACAGAACTTTGAATCAAATGAGCAAACAACCACAGCTTTCCAAAACCAAGTGCTGGAAAAATGTAGACTTTTTCTTGATCAAGAAGAAATATTCACAATGGACAATAAGACAGCAGCAAAATCATGTATATATATACACAAAAGATAAATGGATGGATAAGAAAGAACGACCAAGTTGGCTGAATGCCTTCAATAAATGGTGGGCGTTTGCAGTTTTTGTATGATAGAGAGGGAGGAGGAGAGGGTTTTGGTTTTTTGGTGTTGAATTGGGCACAAAGGATAGGAAGAGGAACGCCTTCATTTATAAACACGGACTGCGTCATGACTCACGTCGCCATCCATAATTATCCCTTACGGCATCATCCGATCAAGTTGGACTGTGTATGCTTGTTTGTTGTTTCTTCAACAACTCCTTTTTTGAATTATTTGTTTTTTAGGTTAGTAAAAACATGTCACTTTTTTTTTTAAATTATAATTTTTTAACTTTTCGTCACTACAATAATTTTCTTTTGGTTAGTGTTGGTTTTTAACTTGTTTTACTATACTTTATTACACATATAGTTTCGTTTGATACAATAAAAAAAAAAAAAATAGATAAGAGGATTTGAACTCTTCATACCTCCTATGCAAAAACCGACTTCGAGGTCCTAAATGGGGACTACTCATGGTTGGCCTAATTGAGCAATTTGGGTAATAAATGCAACCATGCAAATTAAAATATGAAAGAATAAAGCGGACAATATATAAACTACTATATTCTTTAATTTTTTCTTTTTTTTTTTGTGTTTGATCGTATCTAATGTGAAACTACATTGTATTAAGTATTCAAAGTCCGAAGGACTACTCATGGTTGGCCTAATTGATCAATTTGGGTAATAAATGCAACCATGCAAATTAACATATGAAAGAATAAAGCGGACAATATATAAACTACTATATTTTATCCAATTTTTTCTTTTTTTTTTTGTGTTTGATCATATCTAATGTGAAATTATGTCATATTAAGTATTATGTTAGGTATAATTAGACCAAAAAAAAAAAAAAATAGACGGAGGATTTGGAGTGGCTGTGAAGGGCCTTTAAAATAGTATTCGTTTCACTTTCCACACCTTAACTTATGACTAATTCTCACTTTGCACTTCAATTTTAATTTTGGACACATTGCAACATAAGTTTTATTGTCTCACTTTGGCCCTTTTATTAATGGCGTTTAGCAAATTGACGAAATTTTTACTAGTGCATATCATGCACTATCAGTCAAAAGGCCAAATGTTATTTTACACCCCTAACTATTACCCGTTCCACTTTCTACCCCTCTCAAACCCTAATATATGGACACATTACATCCTCTGATGTTTTAATATTTCATTAGAGATTTCCTAAATGTACGACAGACATACATAGATTTTTATCTAGTAGTTAGCACACCTTGTGATCATGAAATTTACAAATTTATTTTTGCAAATATTTCACTATATGTATATATATATATATTGCCATATACAATGAGATATGAATGCACATGTCATCAACCAACAATTTATATATTATTAGAATTAAACCTAAGTGCCCTAGTTATTGTGTTTTTAACCTAGATTTACATTACTCTACAAATAATTGATTAAGCTAATCGAAACATTAGTATTGTAATTTACATTATCAAATATTAACTACAATTAAATGGATTTATTTACTGAAAAATAATCATTAATGAACAATATTAATACCTAAATTGATATTTGAAGAGGCTTTCTCGTTAAGAACTTGTACTTTCACTTTTTGTGATATAATAAATATTTGTAACTAGAAAAATATAAAAGTTGTAAATAATTTTGTAAAATTAATGATGATAACGTGTGTCAAATACTCAGTAAAAATCTATGTACACTTAAAAAGATATATAACAATATATTAGAACCAAATTAGGAGGTATAATATACCTAAAAATTAGAGCTTGGAGGTCCAACGAGAAAATGAGCACTAAGTTAGGGTGCATAATAAAATATGACCTATTAACTGATGATGCGTAGAATGCACGGGTTAAAATTCTGCCCATTTTCATAAATGAACTAAAATGAATCAAAATTAAATGTTCAAGATGTAGTATGTTCAAAATTGAAATTAAGGGTACAAATTAAGAATCTATCACAAGTTAATGAGTGCAAAACGCAATCAGGCCTTTTAAAATATAGTACAGCGAGCGTGATGCAAGAATAATGTTCCTAATAAAAAGTATAAGATAACTTAAGTAACATGTTACTTCTTGTAGGATTTAAAAAACTAAAACAGTCCGTTTGGATTAATTGATTTTGATTCAAATTAAGATTTTAAACAAATGAATTCGGGATTGGAATGATTTGAAATGACATCTGATTTGGATACGATATAAAATTCAGTAATCCTAACCAATTGCATGCATTCTCAACCGGTCGGTGGCTTTTAACACAGGCCTCTCTGATGTATCAATACATCCAAAGGGATTTGGACGGAGGATTTAAATTCCAAACCTACCTAAATCCACTTATTTTTATGGTTCCAAAAGGAATTTCTTGGTAGATTGTTCATTGCTTCAAATGCAAAATAATATTATCTCAAAAATTGAAATGATGCTCAACTTGGATTGGTCTGTAATTTTTTTTTTTTTTTGCAGCTGTTATATTTCCATCAGTCATTTAAATATTATAGAATAAACTTTGGTCAATTTTACTTTTATCAAAGATTGTAAAGTCCACACGCCTAAGTCTTAGGACTCGATGTGGCCGCTGAAGATAATTTTGGAATCATTCGGATAGATTCAATGGATTGCTCTATAATTCTTGTTGTAGAGATTGTCTTTTTATTCTGCAGTTGTCATATTGTTTCTTTATTAGGTCAATATATTATTTTTTTTCACGTAGTTTAGTCAATTAAATAGTATTCTGGTTTCCTTATATTTTATTTGGTTTAGAAATGAAATTTTCGATATCTTAAAAAAAAGTGCTATTCCAGTTTTGATTAGAATCTCTCTGTCCTATTTAGTCCATTTAAAGAATAACGCGTGGTAATATATTTTCTTGAGTAGAAGACGCCAGACGTTTGATTACAAAATAAATTGCACCTGTTCAATGCTAATTCTAAGAATATTTCATACAACACGAAGTAAGAAAGGGGAAAAAAAGAACTCTATTTGTCTCGTACATACAATTTATTATTGCAAAGATGCATGCCACCCGTCCAATTTATGTTAATTAACGTCTAATTTGGAAGAACCTGTGTGCAATTTTGTTTCTATATGAGTTGGGTGCATGTTGATTTTGAAATAAAATCATAAATAAATAGTAAGAAATGATAGCACTTAAAATAGTTTATTACCAATTGACATAAAGTTAGTTCCATTCAAATAAAATAATTCATCCATTGCTTACAATTTACATCTTTTTAATTTGATGTTCGGGTTATTCCTATTCAAGCTCTCAAATCTCTTGATTACACTTATCTTGCTAAAGTTCTTTTATTTATATCAATCAAAACGATCTAAAAATTCTTGGAAATTAGCTTTCTCTTGTAACTTCGCAACTATAACGGGAATTTGCTTCATCTTGTAACTTTTTAATTAGAATTAAAAAATAAATAAATCTTATCACCGCCAAATTAACTCTATAAATACTTTTCTATATAAAAAAGTTTATTGCTTCAAAAAAATATATTTAATACATAAGTTTATGGCTTCAAAAAATTAAATTTTTATAACATATATCTATGTAACAATAAACGGGTGCAAATACGCGTGTACTAAGAGTTAAAATTTGTACTACGCAAAATTCTGGACTCCCTCATTTGCGAAATATTTTTGAACTTCTCAAAGTGTCTACACAAAAGTGTCAAATATATTTTTCTTGCAACATTAATTATCATGATTTTCAGATACGCACTCCAGGCTTCTTCAGTACATTCACCATAAAACTAATGGAAAAAAGGACAAACATTAAACAAATGAAAGATTCCAGTTCGACATGTGAAGAATACATATTGTCCAAGGAACTAGGTTAAATAAATTAGTACATTGTTCTATTATTCTTCTCAGATATTATTTGTGATTATTACCAATTTGAATTGACATTTGGTGGAAGAAATGAATAATAGAGAAACAGTACCATCTATCAAAATTACAAACTCGTGGGGAATTTCACTATATATTTCCTTTTAATTTCATTCAAATGAACTACTGTCTTCTATTATTTATTTTTTATTATTTTATTTTTATTTTTTTGGGGGGTCAATCAACATCTACTCTTGTAACCTAGAACCTGTTCTATAGGTGGCCCCCACTGCCCTTTTCTTATCTAAAGTTATCTTGATGATTATCATCATTAATCTGCAGATGACTCGTGTGCTCATTTGGGGCTTTTTTTATTAGGGCTAACTTCCCTGTTCTTGTCCTGTTGTTGGATTTGTCTTGCCATTGGAACTTGAACAGTTTTACAATTTGGGGCTTAGACTTCCAAAATTTTACACATTTAGTACGAAAACTAAGCCAAAAGATTTTTGGGCCAAACGTAATATAAGAAGTTATGAGAGTGCTCATTGTTGTTAAATATGACAATATGGAAACTTAAATGGCTCGACCATAAAGGATTCAAGAATTGCATTTATTATTTCTCAATTTAAATTATCCTTTTTTGTCGATTAAGTTTTTAGGTCATGTTCAATAAGTCTACAAAGTATATTCATTCAAAACGCTTGTATACTGGCATAGACGACGCTTAATTTGACAAATTAAAAAAAAAAAAAACATAGATGACGAAATTAGAATGGCTCTATATCAAAAGAGATTAAAATTAGCGTTCCAGTTCTTTTTCCAAGTAAAATAGGATGGTTGGACAAACCTTTTTTAAAAAATTATTTTGAATTATTATCCAAACACATTGTTCTATCATCCCTTTGTATTTTCAACTACTTTTTAATATTACATGCATCAAATCAGAAAAATAAGTATTTGTTTTCAATACTATACCCAAAAAACCGTAATCCAAATGGATATGTTTCTTAAGCATATGAACGAGGAGAATAATTTTTACATATTTTTTATTGCGTTGTTTAACGGGTTCCTAGGGCACTTGTAAATTTGGGAGAAGATGTTAGTCATTTATAAAGAAAAAAAGTGAAGTTAATTGGATAAGTGAATGAATACAGGGATACAATCAATGTTAGTATGTGCATTAGACAATGAATTATGTGTACATTAACTAGTGTCATGTAAAACCTATTAAAAAATATTTTTGAATTAAACCAAGTGGAAAGAAGAGGGATAATCTTTAAAATTTCTTTATATCGGTACAATTGTTTCTTTCAACCTAAGAGCCCGTACTTGTTAAATTAAATAAAATAGAATAACAATAACAGACAACAAATAAGAATAGCTTTTTTAGAAGAGGAAAATAATTCAAATAAGAGGAGAAAAGTAATTATAATAAAAAAATTCTAACAAGTAATAAACAAATTATTACATTAGTAGTATACGTATCAAATGGTTGTAATTAGGGTATGTAATTGAAATAACTAGTGAAACCTGAGGGTACGTTTCAAATGGTTGCTCCAATATGAAGTGCTTTTAGACATTTAAAAAAATTTCCATTTAATTTTTCTTCTCTTTTTTTCCCCCGATTAACACATTAGCCTTCGACTATTAAATTTTTCAATATTTCTTTATTCTTCTTGTACATAGTTAACAATGTTAAATAAATTAAAAATAGTATAAAAATTTCAATTTTATTTCAAAGTTATTAGATGATTGACTTCATTTTATATAATATATAATGCTCATATCTTGAAAGGGTACTTAACTAAATATTCTTTTTTTTTTTTGCGATTTAACTAAATATTCACGTACCTTACTATTAATAAAGCCAGATAAGGAGATTGGTGTTATGTTTTGTCTTTCTTTTTGGATTTCCTATTTATCTGCAAACAAAGAGGAAAATAGTACCACCTTTCCCAACAAAAACGAACTTCACTCATGTCTGTTAACAACTGCTTTAATCTAATATTTTTCATATTCATATCTTCCAGTCAAGGAGTATGCATCCTACCAAATACTTCATTAGATTGGTATATGAAACTGTACATCTAGCCATTCAGTAAAACTTTCTTTATTTTCCTTCTTCTAAATACACTCACGGGATTATGTCTTAAACCCTAGTTATAATAAGTAAAACGCTAGAAGTTGTAATTAATTAATTATTCATGGTGTAGAATATTAAATACAAAAATTACCCCAAAATTGAAAGTATGAGATTGAGCAAGTAAAAGAAGTGATTCTAAGTTTGCAAATGAGAAAAAATGTGTGAAAGTAGTAGCATGAGAAAATGAATAAAAATTAAAGTAAAAAAGGAAGAAAAATAATGTTTAATTTGCTTTTCTTATTAGGATTTTTTGCACATATTTGACATATATTTAATTTAATTGGCATCTAATTTCGTTCTAAATCTTTACTACACCTATTTGAAATTTAGGGACAATATTGATCCAAATTCCAAATAATGAAACCAAAATTCCACAGTCAAAGTGTTGATTTAACGCCCGTTGGATTTTGATCATTACTCATTATCGAATTCTCGTTAATCCCCCCCTTTGGCTAAAATTGAAAAAATTATGGACCAAATTTGTTTTTTGCTAAAATTTTGAAGACTAATTTGGACACGCTCTAAGAAAATTGGGAATCAAAACTACATTTCTCCCAACATGTGCATAATATATATATATATATATATATATAAGAGAGCTGTTTACTACACACATATACATACATACATACATACATATACACATACATATACACGTGTGTGTGTCTATATATATATATATATATATATGTATGTATATATACACACATACATATACACACATAGACACACACGTATATATGTATGTATGTATGTATATGTTTGTGTAGTAAACAGCTCTCTAGGATTCGACACTTACCGAGTAAGTTTAGAAAATTACACCGGTTGAATTATTTCTCTTAAGTCACGTGGCGACGTTAATTGGGAGGTTAATTGAACCATGTGCCTAAAAAGTACCCATTTTAAGACTACTGTGTTTTCTTTCCTTTTTTCTCTATTCACATCACTGATAGGATTCTGCTTTCGTGTCGAATTTACAGGGCATATGTTCAAAAAATTTCATTGCCATATAGTGTTCAGTGAGATAGTAGTTTTTCCTCCTGTTGGTCTAAAATAGTCCATTGAGTGTCTCAACTTCAAGGAACTGGTTTATTTGCTTGTTGCATTTCGTTATTGTTTGTAAAAATTAGTTTTTATTGTGTGTGCTGCGTAATTGATTAAATTTTGTCTTCGCTTCAAAAACCTACTCTTATTTGGAATATCAAAAGACAAAAAGACAAATATGAATAATAATGGGATGGAAAATACTAAGCTATCAGTTGGGATCTTTAGTCTCGTTTTTTCCCATGCCAGTTGATTGTCATTCACAAAGAATTGTCACATTGCGTTCACACTTAGATAAGTTAGATAATTATTAGAGTGTGAATACATCGTGGCAATTTTTTGTCAGTGGCACTCAAATGACATTGAAAAAAGTGGCACAGAGGATCTCATGTGCTAAGTTATTGCATCCACTTTCTTGGATAATTCGAATTTACATTTTATCTAAAAGGCCAAAATCCACTTTGCACCTCTGACTTATACCACATTCCCACTTTGTACCTTGAATTTTAATTTTGGACAGACTACAACTTTAACTGTGTAAAACATTCCATTTAAATCCAATTGTTTACGATGTCAACCAAACTAATGGAAGTTAGTCGCTTACGTGCAAAATTCATTTAAGTCTAATTGTTGATAGTGTCGATTTTGGACAGATTGCTCTAAAGTATCCAAAACATTCCACTAAAATCAAATTATTGGCATCACGTAGCTAAGTTTCGTTAGTTTGGTTGATGTCATGAATGATAAGATTTAAATGGAATATTTTGGACAACTCATGGTGCAGTTTATCTAAAATTAAAGTTTATGGTGTAAAGTAAGAATTTGGTACAAGTTACAGGATCTAAAGTGGATTAACGCCTCCCTTTAATTATGAAACTTTAAATTTATTTGCAAATGATAAGGTTTTCTTTAATTTCACATAATATAAAAACAAAGATGGGTATACATAGAATAAAAATAAAGTATATACATGATTTCCCAAATAAACTTGAGCTTTAGAATTTGTTACAACACCGTTCTGAAATATTGAAATGGACAATTGTTATTTCACCTCTCCCCCTTTCGACTATACCTCCAATGGTGTTGAAACTTTACCGAATTTTATATCGATAAAAGGAATATTATTCCTTGTTTACAGAACGAAAAAGTGTATGATGTTCCGGAATAAGGAAAATTATTAAGTGGACTGAGTTTACAATCCCACGTATGGATCTCGTAGTTTAAAAGAGTATTACATAAGTATAGTAATACATGCTGATATAAAAAAATAATATAAAGATGATTATACGGCTTATTTTAAACTACAACCGTAAACTAAGTCCATGTAAAAATTTTTCGATGACTATAAAACAGTAGACAAGACAAATAAGGATCCACCACTTCATAATGTTTCATGTGGTATCTGAGGTAGGTGTATTTTGGAGCAGTTGCGTACGTTGATATACTTCGAAGAATTTAATAAACATTTAAATTGTGCTTCTCGATCAAAACTCACAGGTATAATAAGAATATTGAGCAAAAGGCACTAATGATACCCAAATTTATCACTGAGTGTCACATTGGTATTCCAACTTTTAATTGTGTCAATTAGGTATCCAAACTATGTAATTTGCATCAAATTGGTGTCATACTCGATTTTCCGGTAGAAGTTCACGGCGAGAGAGGACACGTGCCTTGCGACGGGAGAGGACATGTACCATGAACTTCACTAGAAAATTGAGTGTGACACCAATTTGATAATTGGATACAAATTACATAGTTTAGATGCTTAATTGATACAATTAAAAGTTAGGATACCAATGTGACACTCAGTGATAAGTTTGGGAACCACTAGTGCCTTTTACTCTAAGAATATTATATGAATGCTCAACAAATCATTTGAAAAATATAACCATTAAGCACACAACCACACAAAAAACTGGCTGGAAAAGTACCACCAATAGAACAACTGCCCAAGCCTGTTTCTTTCCAGCCGATATGGACATGGATATAATGGCTTCTCCAATTCTCACAACTTGATAATAAATACAAAAGCAAAAAGATAATGCTACAAGTTGTGGTTCATTATTATCATTGGAGAGGCGACAGAGGCAACAAAATGGACCACAAACGTCAACTTTTCTCAGCCAAATAATGCCCGGAGGAAAGCAAAATTGTACATATGTAGGAAAATTTCCAACGTTTCGAGTCCGAATCTAAATAATAGCTTTACTTTTTGTTAACATAAACAAAAACACAACGTATAATTTTTATTTAACATGTATAAAACTATGTGGGTGAAGAAAAGTTACATACTAAAATATTTTTGACTCTCATATTAAGATCGGCATAAATCAACAGTATAATTACCTTAGACTCATTTAGAACTTCTCTAAATACTCCTCTTCTCAACTGAATACAACAACAAAATTCTCTATATATAATCTACAAGTCTTATAACCAAAAAACTGAATTGGCAGAGATAATATAATTCTATTTGAAACTAATAAATAATATTTAATACTTCAAATAAATGAACTATTAAAATTCAACAAAAGTATAACTTTTAAAACTAATTAAGAAACTTCCAACTTTTTAATAATTTGCCTTAATTACGTCAACACTATTGAATAATACATAATAGTTGTCAAATTCTAGTTCTTTTTTTAAGTTCTAATTCTTTAGTTGAACATGTTAAATCCTCTTATCTGCATAAAGATTCGTATACTTAATTAGTCAATTATTCTAGGAGATGAGCATCCTTAGCGCGACATTAAAGTAGTTGCTAGTAAAAGTAGGTCATGCCCAAATGTCTTTCCTTCATTGCCTTGAAAATGGTCGAACGCACGTGTGGCGGAAAAGTTGAACAACCCCGCCCGCAACCTGAGAAATTTTCGATCGCTAATTTGTCCGTGCATAGCCCATCTTCAAAAAAAATGCAAATCGAAGACTGTTCCATGCAAATAATAATATAGTGGTTGAACATCAACCTTTTTCTTTTCTAGTTTATTGCTTCTTTTTGTTTGCTTTCCTCAATCATACATTGGATATGACTGCTGGAAAATTATGAAGAAAGCGTGTGTTGCTGATGATTCAGAATTGAATCAGCTTTGGAAGAGCCGTGAAGACCTCTTAAGCATCTCAAAATTGAAAATAGTTGTACTTTAGTGTTTTTACATAATTGAGACCAAGAAAGTACGTCTTTTACTGTCAAATTCAGTGGTTTCACTCTTTAGTGCGTGGACTTAGAATTTAAGAATTGAGAGGAAAAACATATGTATATGTAGAAGTCTTTGAGGTGGAATGGTTGAAATATGTGGCTGCTTTTGATTGTGAGAAATTTCCTTTTTGAAAAGCAAATTTAATTATCCTAAAAATCTACAAGTTTACTTATATGTACTTATTCAAAGGAAAATAATATTAATTTCACCCTTCTTACATCTTCCATTACTCCTTGGGTCCAAGTTTGCTGCTCCCTCGTCCATCTACACCGTCCAAGCAAAACAAATGTTGGAATTTTAGTACTATGGTATTCCAATATTCCAAATTTTTAATTTAGAGTAGCTGTCTATTTGTCTGTGGAGATATATATAAAAGCAAAATTACACAGTATCTATGTTTTCTTGTTCTCGTTTTTAACTGTCATTCTAAATACCTCCAATTATTATTCTATGTAACGTAACTTATATTTTTTTTTTCCTTCAATTATACTACTAATATTTTTAAGTATATGATATTTTTGTTCCTTCGATTCCTAAAATTATTTCTTTGTAACGCAACTTATATTTCCCGAATACTGTATAAGAGAATGACAAAATTTAAATTTCTATAATGGTCGTGAAATACAACAATATACCGGATGTTATTTAACTATTTCTGGACGAAGAAGGGCCAAAGAAAAATTAGGCAATTGATGTTTCATTGTTTGGTCATTGTTTGCTCTTCCTGTCTCACGTGAAGATCAAAAGAGGAAACAACACACGTAAAAGATTGTACAACATTACACAAAGTTAATCCTCAAGTATAATACTTTTCCCATCAAAGTCGAGTAAATGTTACATTCTTCTTTTTTAAGAATTCAAATTTAGAAATTACTAATATTAAAGCAATACGTGCAATCCCAATGAATTCCAGGTCATGCATAGAATTATTGCGAAAATAAAGTAACCATCATTATACTGAAATTTCTTAATATGTGAAAAGCAATAGATTAATAAATGGGAGAGGGTAAAGCAGTCTAGGGATCCTACTGTTCTAGAAAAAGATTATAGCAATGTGATGTGAAACCTTATGAAAATTATCATCAAACTAATCAATCCTAGCAAAGAATTTTTAGGCCGCATTTTAAAGGTCTAAAATTTCTGTGCCATATAAATATACATCAGAGTATTTGCTAGAGACCTCCATCAGAGTATTCGCTAGAGACCTTAATCACAATGGTAGAGTCTGCTTGAAGATAGACCAATTCAATACCACATTTGGATCACGGCATTGATCCTGTGTACTGAAAATTCTATTTTTGACAAAGCCAATATGGATATCTCGTCAGCAATGGAAGACTATGCTAAGTGTTTTAGCTTGGTATGACTCAGTAAAGATGAGCAACCAGTTATTTTAGTGGAAGTTGTTGTTGAAATTTGAGCCCTCCTATTTTAGATTTAAGTCAATAACTCACTATTAGAAACTTAAGATTGGTGTAAAATATTAGGGCTGTACAATATTTATTTTTGGTTGAAGTGATGTACAAAATATTATATTAAGCTTATTGCATTTAACCTTTTGATTTAACATTTTAATTTTTGTTTACTTACTTTTTCACTATCCAAATATATCATGCCTAAATCATGCACTATCTAAATCCATTTTAGATCCTCTATCGAATTTTATCTTATACAATTGTGTCTAATGCGAAAATATATTGTACAAATATAAAATGATACGAAATTATATAGATTTATTTAATGATATGATGTAGCTTTATATTTGATACAATTGGACACTAAAAAGATTGGACAAAGTATCTGAACCAATAGATTATCACATGTAAATTGGGTTCTAAAATTTCTTCAAATGAAACCGGTTGCTAAATACAGTGATGCCTCAATCAAAACAAGATTAGTTGATGGTTTTTGTCATTTTAGAATGCTGATGAACTTAGCAATCTATGAATTGTCTACCCAGTCTATCTACCAGAACCGAAAGACCGTTCCAGGCAAATTATAGTAGAGTAGTTGAAAATTAACATTTCGCTACTGGTTTTTTTGCTTTGATTGTATCCATTTTTCTCAAAATTTGCATAGAATATTAGTTCTTGGAATTATCAAGAATGTGTCTTGCTGATGATTCAGAACGCAATCAGACTAGAAGAACCGTGCAGAGCTTTTAAGCACCTAAAAGTTGAAAACAGTAGTATCCAGGTATCTTTACATAATTAAGACCAAAAAAATAATAGTAATAACAGAACGTTTTCTTTGACAATTGTAAATCCAAAGGTTCTTAGATTTACAGAGACTGTTCTCACTCATTCGTACGTTGGAATCACAATTTCAGTACTGACAAAAACAGTGCACATGTATAGAATTTTTTTTTTTTTTTTTTCGCGGACAGGTAGCTGCTTTAATATAGAGAAAATTATTTTCGACAAAAAATCTAATTTTCTTTAATATCTAGTGATTTATATGTTTCTTCTAAGGAAAATGAATTAATTTCACACTTCTTATTTTCTACATTTTTCCTTAGTTCTGGGGTTCAAGTTCGCTGCTGCTACAATCTTTTTTCAAGCATTTACGCAGATACATAAAAGCATAAAAACACGGACAAACGACACGCCGTTATCTCTTTAGCATCTTTATTCTTATTCGTTGGATCTGGGAACTGCTTTCTTGATGTATAATGGGTCACATTTAACTCACAATTGACCGAAAGGATTGAAACCCACAAAAAGTTTAATCTTGTAGCCCATGGATTAGATCTGCTTGGTATTGAGTCCAATATATTAAGGGAGTCCATGAAGAGTTTTGTTAGGGGAGCCCATGAATATTTCTAAGTTCCAGGAGAAGGAGAAAGCGATTATTATAATCTCTGAGGCGGCGGCCGCGGGTAATCCCATAAAACTTTGTCAAGCTTTTTGCTTTGAATTTTAATAGTTAGCTTTCAATAAATGAAATTGATGTTAAATTGAATTATTAGTTGCATTCCACATCACTGTGCACGCGCACACATTGATGCAGAATGCAACTAAATAACACCGTTCATTTAAATACTTAACAGCTAGTTTGGGAGTTTAGGATAGAAAAGAAAATAATGGAAACGGTAAGTTAGAAAAGAAAAGAAAAGAAAAGAAAAGAAAAGAAAAGAGATGGACAAAAGTTCCTTTTGAGGTTGTTTGGGAGTTTAAGAAATAAGTGGAATTTATTAAGTAATAAAATTTTTGCACCACATCTTTTAAGGGCATTATTGTCATATTGAAAGATGAACTTAACTTTCCATCATTTTCCTTCCCTTTCTTGCCAATTTTGGGAGAAAAACTTTTGTCCAATTTACCAAAGCAACTTTCCTTTCATTTCTTTTCTTTTCTTTTCCTTTCTTTTCTACTTAAACTCCCAAACAATAGAAACCATAGGATACTTTTCAAAATTCCTTCTTTTCCATCCATTTCCATCCTCCCTAATAGGGGTATTAATGAACCGAGCAGCTCGCGAGCTGCTCGTGAGCAGTTCGGTCTACTGTTCGACTCGAGTTCGATGTTGACCGAGTTCAAGTCGATCTCGAGCAGCTCGTATACTAAACGAGCTCGAATTTGAGCAATAAATGATGAGTTCGAGCAGCTCGTCAAGCAGCTCGAAATATATATATTAAATATTATATATATAAAATTAACAATTTACCCATACTAATTATATATGAATTTTGAGTTTAAGCTCAAACTCGAACTTGAATTCGAGCTTGATTGTGTTTTCACGAGTGATTTCGAGTCCAGCTCGAACTCTCCTTAAGATTAACGAGCCGAACTCGAGCTTCGAATTACAAACTCGATCGAGCTCGAGCTCGATCTTGAGCAGCAGTAATTTTAACAAGCTCGAGCTCGAGTTCGGTGATATTCGGGCTCGGCTCGGTTCGTTTACACCTCTACTCCCAAACTAGCCATAACTGTTGTTCATTTAAATACTTAAATGTGTCATGAGTTTTCTCTCCAGTTAGTAATTGCTTGGGTATTGAAATTCTGTGGGTATCATTTAGGTTGAGTGAAATCTTTTTCATTACTGCTTATGAAGTTACTTAATTTTGTTAGCAGTACCCTTGATATGTCTTTAGCTTTAATCTAACTTCTAATCTAACTTATTCGGTCTATTGGGGGGAAAAGGTCCTTGTTTATTTAATTTACCCGGACATAAAATTTTTGAGTCATTGTTAGTCTGTTTCAAAAAGCAGTGCATGTTTTGTTTGCTAGAAATAGTAGCCTCCAACAAAAGGTCAATTACTTCTTGCGTTTCCCCTATTTCCAATTGTGGGAAGAAATCACAGTACTTGTCAATTAAAAGGGGAATCAAGAAGCTTTTTGTCCTCGTTTATGGGATTCGACATGGAGTTTGGCGTTGTTACAAACATGTTACCCAACTAAAATTGGAAGGTCATCAAGTTACTGCATTGTGGACCTTGGTGCATCTTGGATTCATCTGAAGAGGTTGGAAAAGGTTTCATCAATGGCTGACTATGTGAAGCCATTAATGGATTTCATGGCCTTTCTACCTGATAAAGTGAAGGTGCTATTGGTTGGCCGTAGTTATGCTGGCTTGTGCATTCCTCTTACCATGCAAAATTTCTCTCAGAAAATCTTAGTTGCTGTTTTCGTTTCAGCATATCTGCCTAATTTTAGCGAACCCCCAGTAATGCTTTAACAAGTAATTTATGGATTATGAAACTGTAATAAAATAAGCGTATCTTAATACATCATGAACAATTAAACCAAGAGTAATTTGTTTTCGGAGTCATTCATTTGAGAACATTCTACTATTTCAAGAGAACCTCCATGGAGGCTGTTTTAGATTGCCAATTTACATTGAATCAAGTTGAAGGAAATCTGCCAAAATCAGTTGTCCTCAGTGCAGAGTCTATAGCCAAAATGTATCAACACTATTCGTATACGAGGTAATCTCGTTACCTTGTAAATATAGCTAGAGTAAATTAATCCCTCTAAATTCTAAAAATAAATCAACTAAGCCTTTGGAAATTTTTTTTTTTACCATTCCTATAAATTATATCATTCCCTCTGCATTACCCAATTACCATTTCATGCTGTATACTCCCTTAGGTTAAAAATATACAACAATATTTTTGAAGCAAATCCTCAAAACTAGTCATTAAAATGGATGGTGTTTTTAGTATTATTTATTAAACAAGAAAATTTATTTTCGTGGTGTATCTCTTACTGACTTCATATAAGAGGTCATTTGTCACGGTCTCAAAAATTTGAGGCGCAATATGGGAAAATCAACTACTAATTGGAGGTACCAAGGGCCGCATTTAGAATACCAATATTCAATAAGATCAACTAACAATAGTATATATAGTTATAAAACAAAAGTGGAAAGTTGTTATTATAGAGGTGCATTGAACATTTGTATGATTTGGTTGGTTAGATTGAAGTTAACACTTAGTAGTCCTTGGCTAATAATGAGTTTCTGGTATATCAACTAATCCAATCAATTTTTGTACATTGGCAATTGAAAAATATAAATACATAATAGAATTCTAACCACTGGACTAGTTAAACCTCTAATTGAATGTATAGTATAGGAAGTCAAGATTTGAACTCCAAAATTGCTATTCCAACAGGAGATTCGAAAAGAAATGCCAATATAAATCTCTATAAGCATCTATTTAGAAGATAAGAGGCTGTATCAGATGAACTGTATAAAATGGAAATGAGGCTAAACAAAAAAGTTACAAAACAACAAAAACTGAAGCTAGCAGAGAATGTCATAGATGCAAAAATACAGAAGGAGGTGTTTAGGATGAAAAATGGAAAGACTTTAGCTCCTGATGGATTTGTAGTTGAATTTTTCAAGGAGAATTGGCATGTGGTGGTAGTGATTTGATTAAGGCACTAAAATACTACTTTGAAAAGGAGTACATGTAATATCTTTTGAATAGTACTATTTTGACACTTGTGCCTAAAGTGGATTCTACAAGGAGAATGAATGAATATAAACCCATTACTTATTGTAACTTGTTGTACAAATGCTACTCGAGCATATTAACTGATAGATTGGAGGAGGTTCTATAAACATTGATCTCTAAAACACGGAATGCATTCCTTAAAGGATGGCAAATCTCTGAAAATGTCTAGTTGATACATGAGTTGGTGAGAGGCTACCACAAGAAAGGAGGTAAACCAAGAGCAGTTGTAAAGATTGACAAAATGAAGGCATATGATACATTAAGTTGGAATTTTCTAGAAAATGCATTAAAGTGGTCTGGCTTCCTTGGCAAGTACATAACTAGGTGATTTCAGTGTGTAACTTCAGCCAAATTTTTCACTAAATTTAAATGAATCTCTTATTAGATGGGATAAGATAAGATGATCCTATTACCTGTTCTTGATAGAAATGAAGTTCTTTAAATAGATGTTTGAAGAGGAACACTAAGGAAGGAGATTTTCAGTTTCATCCAAAGTGCCAAGAGATTCAGATATCACATATCTCATTTGTAGATGATCTCTTCATTATAACATCTACCATGAAGACATCATTCCAAATTATCAACAAAACATTGTAAGAGTTTGGTAGACTATCTAGATTAAGACCGAATCTACAAAAATGTCAAATTTTCCTAGCTGAAGTTAAGAAAGGGAATGAGGAAAAATTGTGCAAAATAGTACAGATGCCAAGGGGTTAGTTACCAATAAAATACTTGTTCTTCGATTAGTCTCAACAAGACTGAGCATGAAGGATTGTCAACTAATTTTTTCAAGAATACAAAAAGAAGATTCAATGTTAGGCAAGGAAAAAACTTAGCTTTGGAGGTAGAATACAACTCATTGCATTAGTGCTGTATGGAATATATGTGTATTGGGGTAGTGTATTCATACTACCGACAGTAGCCATAAAGAGGATTGGAAGCATAATGCCAGCATTCTTAGAGGTTGGAAAATTGAAGAACCATTATTTGGCAAAAGTAACCTAGAAAGATGTATGTCAACCTTACAAAGAAGGTGGACTTGGATTACAAGATATTAGCCTAAAAAAAAAAGGCTTAATAATGAAGCTAATCTAGAGTTTATGAAAAAAGAAGGACACTTTGTGGGTGAAGTTAATTCATACTATTATATGGAAGGGGAGATCCTTATGGGGAATAAAAGCTACAGCTAATAACTCTTGGTCTTGAAGAAAAATTCTGAACCTAAGAGAACTGACACAGCCTCATATCAAGGTTGTGGTAAAGAACGAGCAAAATACAAGCAGATGGTATCACAATTAGCATCCATTGGAACCATTGTACAAAATTTTCTCACCAAGTCTGCTAACCAAAATGAAATGCTATTGAAGACAAGGCAGAGTTAATAGTGGAAGAAGGTAGGCGGAAATGGCTAGCAGAGGATAAAAATTTAGCTGATATAAGACAATTGAAGGAAAGCAAACTTCCAAAATATATTCCCCTCATCCAATGTGATGATCAAATTATATGGCTAGCAAGCAGCAGTGGAGAATTTATAGTGGCATTAGCAATAGAAGCAATGAAAGCAAATAAACTAGTGGTAAAATGGCATAAACTGGTTTGGAGTAAAGAACACATACCACGATTTGCATTTATATTGTGGTGTTACGTAAAAAAAGACTCAAAACTAAAGATAGATTGAGAAAATAGGGTACGATACAGATCACTGTAGAGTGTAAATTCTGCAGAGAAGAAGAAGAAAAAGAAGAAAGCATGGAACATCTTTTATTCGAATATAAGGAAATGATAGTTTTTTGGCAGAAAATTCAAGGGATGTGTTTAGTATACAAAGGGAGTTATAAGTGGGAAGTGGAGTTGAAATGGGTGACGGAACACTGAAAGACAATATCCTTTGCTTACCAAATAAAAGGGCTAGCTTTTGCAGCCAGAATATATCGTATATAGAGAGCCAGGAATAGGATGGATTATCAAGCTACAAATGATATCAAAGATCGAGCTAGTAAAGATGATAATGGAAAAAGTAAGGAATGTGGTGATAGTTTGGAAGAAGGTGCCACTAACCAAAACCAATTGGACAATGGCTAAGCAATGGGGATTTTCACATGCATGTTTCGACCGAAATGTAATAAAGTAGGAAAATAGTGTAGGAATATACAAATGTAAATATGAAGTAAACACTTCAAGTGTACAAGCTGCTTATTCTATACTAAATAAAAAGAAAATTTTACTAAAAAAAAATTAACTTGAACATTGTTAAAAGATGTTGTTACATATAGACACAAAGAATTAATAAAATATTTATAAAGTACGTAATAGTTATTTCCCATACACTCTCTATAAGAGTTGGTTTGATTCATAGACATGATGAGATAGGACTCTAGGGTTGGATTTGACCGGATTTCTTAATAAATAGTTTTATCATATATTTAGTTGGAGATTGGATTATTATTTTATTGACTAAAAAGTCCCTAGATTTGTATAATTATTTTTATTTGTTAATCCAACATATATTCAAATAATATTATAAGAATCTATAATATTCTCAAACATAAATATGAGAATAAGATAAATTTCTATCTTTACTTGGTGATTCAACAAATAATGCTCAAATGGTATTATAAGAACTATCACATCAACAACTTAATGCAAATGATGAAATATTTACCATAACAGACTAAGAATAAAAATATAATTTTTAAATAAATCAAAGTTTATATTAAAGATTTCTTGTGCCATATTTTGATTTTTACGTAAAATATAGTTTGAGAAAATAAGCATAAATAAAAATATGAAACAAACTTAGAATAATATAACATTGTACGTATCTTTTTAATGCAAATTGTATTATCTATTCTGAAATAAATTGACATGAAAATAGCTATTACTTTAAGATCCCAATTAATTACAAAATAAAAGCACAACAATCATAAGCAACGAAATTATTAAATGTCATACATAATGATCCACCCCAAATGATATGCATATTAAAATCCATAATCATCCAAAAGTACCTTCATGTCATGGCATGAAGTTAATTATTAACATGTAGATACTTGAAATACTTAAAAAAAATAAATGCTCATAGTTTTATAATACTTTTATTTATTAATAACTAAACAAATTAAGTCATATGCTCCCATGGAGCATCATTTGTACTAGTTGAGGTTCGTCATCATTAGGGAGGCTAAAACATAGATCAAGAATTTAGTAATCATTAATCATACATGAAACAAGTCTCAATTTCTCTTGCTTAGATAACCAAGTCATTAGAACCAAAGTAGCATAAACCTCCATTGCAATTGATGACATATCATGTTCATATCCAATTCCTTTAGCCATCATCCCTAACTTAGCCTTTGTTTTCTCTATAAATTTTTCTAAAGCTTCGGCTACAATAGCTAAACCACTGTTTTCGTCATCAAATCTTGATTTTCTTTTTTTGATTTTGTCTTTGTTCCCATCTTTAACTTGCTTACTAAAACTTGGGATGATTTGATCACGTGTATAAAAAATATCATTAATTTCTTCAAGCCTCTCAGCATAATTACTTTCTACACTGTCCTTTTCTTTCTCAATAGCATTAACAATATCATTACTACCTTTTGCATGTTGTGCAGTAGCTCTTTCTTTACAAAAAATTTCTACCCAATCTTCATAATAAGGCCAGGATTTATTTCTCATGGATTTTGCATCCAAAAAAACCTATATAAAACATTTTTAGCTAAAAATAATTGCAATTGAACAATATAAAAAAAACACAAAATAAATACTAAATTATAAATAGTACCTTAGCATATTTTTCCGAAACATCATCTAAGTTGACAATGATTATGTAATCAAAACAATTCTAGCCAAAACCATTCTTCTCTAGCATAAATGCTAAAGAACCATAATTTTTCTTTCACGTTTTAATTTTTGATTCAATATGTGGGGAAGTTTTTAAGTCAATTGATGGAAATATTTTAAGCATTTCTTTTTCCAGTCTAACAGTGTAGACAAACCAAAATGTGCTGTTATCACACTTCCAACCTGTTATACAAAATTTCTTTAGAGAATTGATTAACACATCTTTTTCTCTACCTATCCATATTCACTTTGTGTTATCAATTTTCTTACCCATTCCTTTATTTTGGTCAATTGAAGAGAATTCCATGTTTATAAAAAATAATCAATAATGAAAGTTAAAATGAAACAAATAAACAAATAATATTTTGTTATAAAGATAACAAATCATAAAAATAATTAATAATACGTTCATGGTCTATTAACTCAAGAATCATTCAAGCTAATGGTTTAAAATCTCAAGATAACAAATAGTATTCAATCACCATAATAATAAATTTAAGAAATAATAGCTCGTAGTAAATTTTAAATTACACAATTTTATTCATTTTATAAATAGAGGTTGCAAAATCTTCTCTCCACACATTCCACAATATATGTTAGCGTATTAATAATTTCTTCATTAGTTTCTTTAGCTCCATATTCCTCGTTATTCAAACTAACTTGAAGTTGATCTTCTGCAGGATCAACTAGCATCATTTTACGAATAAAATTATGGAGAAGACAACAAGCCATGATAATGTGATTTTGTATCTTAATAGGATAAAAAGTTGGACCATGTTTTAGGACATTCCACCTCATTTTTAAAACCTCAAAACATCTTTCTACAATGTTATGTATAGAAGTATGCTTTACGTTAAAAAAATCATGATTATTTTGGAGAACTCGAGAACCTATTCCCTAATCTTTCAAGAGATATTGTTGCTTTCTATATGGTACTAAAAATCTTGACCCATTTGTATAACCTATTACCTAAAAATAATGTTATCCTAATCAATTTTTTGAAACAACATCATTACATGTTACTTTTTATGTCAAACATACCAACAAGGACTTTCAAGCCATTTGCTCTATTGATTGCATCGTTAAGAACCTTTCCATTTGTAGCAGAATTTTCTCACCCAGATTAAAATATATGAATCTTATATTTCCTTTTATCGTCCTATATCATAGCTTATAAATTTCAGACATCTTTAATTTAATAGATGTTCTGTATAAAACATCTAAGCATCCCTTGTTTGAATAAAAAGGCTGCACAATATTAATTGTGAATAAAATAATTTTTTTCCGAAATTTAAAAATACTTTCGATAGGTACCTTAAACCACTTCTATCTGAGACCATTGTAATCTTGAAGAACTGGTTGTGATTGGGGCTTAATAAGGAGTTGGAAATTCTCTAACTAAATTAATAATCAGTTTGCATATCTTTAAAAAGTAATTTTCCATTTTATTTTGATGTCAACATCTAGTATAAACACAATCATAGGTATAATGGTTCTCAAGACAATTAAACTAAAGGAATTTATTTTGGTACTTTTGTTATAACTTTTGGGTTGCTGAAGATTTTTACAACTTTGTTACATAGTGTCATATATGACCTATTCAAGTCACATGTGAAATTGTGAGATGAACTTAGTTTTATTACAACACGAATCACCAACTACTAAGTTCTCATTCACCAAATTCAAGTAAAAAGAAATAAAGGCAAAATAACAACTAATAACATAAAATTAAATAAAATATTGTGTCTTTATTTTTTTACCCATAAGAAGTAATATAATTAAATCAAAATGAATTGATATTAGGACCCATGTTGTTATATTTCTACATAAAGCACAAAAATGTCAAACTTATGTGGTAAACAACACCATTATTCAACGCATTCATCAATTGCTAACCAAAAAAAAAAATCTTATTCAATTGCTAACTAGAAGAAATCTTAGTGAAGGTTTCTACCCTACACCATATTCTCTTAAGCACCAAACAAAAAAAGATCATCTTGTATCAACCAATAACATGCTTCATCCTTCCTAGAGAAATATTGAGAATCTTAAATGCTAAATAATTCGATGGCCATGTCAAGGTTTGCATGTGACAAACTATTTTATCTGAGGTTCGACTACATCCATAGTGAAGCATATGGCAGAAATAAGTAAAAAATGGGAGGAATACCTCGTGACAGGACACAATTTTGTTCATATTAATTTTCTCAATCTTTTCAATACTAAGCTCTTCTCTCAAACGCTTTATGTTTGCTGAAGTCAAAGCAACTAAGCGTTTGCTACCTAAAGTATTCTTAGAGAAATCAGCCATGTCTTCGACAGATTTTGAGAAACTTTTAATCTCCCCTCTTAATGCAACAACATTACAATAACAAAATGTAGTTTCAATATTAGCTTTTGTATATGGGTTAACAAATAATTGGGGGAATATTTTTTCGTTTTCACTCTCAACTAGAGAGATTTTGGATGCATTTTGAGAAGTAAGAAATGCACGTTGAGGAAATTGCTCGTTCAAGTTTGGTAGATGGACTCTATTCCCTTATTTAAGAATTTAGATTCTGAAAAATGAAAAAGAGTCAATTTTCTAGATACTTAGGGACTCATTATTGGTGACATAGCCATAAAATTTGCCCAACGGCGTTATGCTCTTTAGTTCAGAGTAACAAAACTTGGATTAGACTGAAAAGATTGCTTGGATACTAATGAAGTGAGGAAGTTATTAACATCTTTATTTAATGGTAATTTAAATAGGAGAATAGTAGGCACAAGAGTGACACAGGAATCAAACCAATATTTGAGTTGATTTGAGGCAGCAAAGGAAATTGAAGGAGTAATATAGTAAGAAGCGTGATAGATAAAGGCAACGATGAAGAGAAACATAGCAAAACTTAAACTGGCCATCTTCTTGACTTTGGAGTCTGAATAACATGTTATGTTTGACAAAGGAAACTAAATTAAGTGTGTGATAAAATGTTGTGTCAATTTACAACCTTACGACAAAATCCCAAAAGAAACAAAAATAAAAAAAGAAACAACTGACTTAGACTTGTATACTTTCATGACCCATTAAAATACAAGATTACAATTGATAATGCAAAACAATTTTTAAATTCCTGCAATTTACACCCCTAAATAAGAACCCACATATAAAAGAACAAAAAACAAAAAGAATCACTAAAAACGTAAAATTTGATGATGATTTTTTTTTTCTATCCTTGAAAGTTTTATGAAGTGTCAAAATAATAGTAATATGAACAAAATAAAAAAAATGAACCATAACGAAATTGGTTAGAAAACAATTGATGAACGTAAAAGTATGAAACCATACGTTTAACTGACGAGAGTCCTGGAGAGGATTTGAGTAGATGGCAAATTAGTCTTAGTTTTTATATGGTAGGCTAATATTTTATTATTCAAACTGAATTAGTCTCAAATTTGTTTATACCACATACGCTTCATTTCAAGATAACTAATACCAGACCCCACATGAGATTTTTTTTTTTCTTGTTTAAGAGATTATTTCAGTTAGGTAGGATAATTAATACCATAATAAAAAACAACCAAATATGGAATGACATGGGATTAGTTATTCAATCTCATGTTATCTCATGAACCAAAAGCATTGAACTTTGTCCTCGATACATTTTGATTTTGAATCTCTCTCTTTTGATTATTACAACAAATACATCATTTTGTGATGTTTGGAAACTATCATTAATAGAGTCACAAAAAAGTGTTTGTGACAGTTTTATGATAGTTTTCTATGTGTTGACAAAAAAGGCATAAAAGAAAACTTTGCAATAGTAATTTAACTGTTAGAAATAGTATTTATAACATTTTATAATGTTTTTGGGACACTTTTGGAAGCGTAATAAAAAATAGTATTTATGACGGTTTATAAGACTTTTTGAAATACTTTAGGAAGCATAATAAAAAATTGTATTTATGACGATTTATAAGACTTCTTAAAAAACTTTTGCTAGTATAATAAAAAATATGTTTAATCTAAGATTTTTTATGGTTTCAAAAGCATAATTAGAATAATTATTTCTTAAGTATGTAGCATGTCATCAATGTGTTTTATTAAACTTTAAAAATCCTTACAAAATATTCAGACTTTTAATGTCATATTTTTATGGTTCGTACATGACATTAATGTGCTTTAAGAATATAATTCTTATAGTCACATCATATTGCAGTACACACATCTAGATAAAATTGGTAGGATAAAATTTTATCACACTAATATGAATCCAAAGCATGAGTTAGAAATTAACTTTCAAATTACATTGTTGGATTATAGATAAAGTTAATCAATAAATTGTTTATGTAAATACGTCATACCTTCAGAAAACACAATTGTTTCTCAAAAACCAAAATAAAAGTACTGAGAAAAGCATATCTGTTTGTCAAATACCAATATAAAATACTGATACAAACTTTATTAATTATATAAAATGGATCTTAATCTTGTAAGTAAAAATGTAATATTATTCAAAGTAACTTCTCCATAACCTACAAAAGAAATAATAGTGATAAAGATAAGTTGACACATCAACTTACTTTCAAAAGAATTGTAAAAGATCCAATTATTTTAAAATCAATAGTATAATAGATGAATATTTAAAGGGATCAATATTTGAAGTTTCAACATACGTTGCTAAAATGCCAATCAACAGATTTGTTAACATCTTATCCAATAATAAGTATGCTCTTTTGAGGCCTCATCAAGTAATCATTAGGATCAATTTTTTTTTCACACACACTTTGTAAAAATCAGGATCTAATGATACTCCTCTTACTTCATCCTTAGGATCCATGCTAATGACGACATCTTCAGCAATAGTGTTTTTTAGTATTTGATAACAAAGCAAGTACACTATAGTTCTAACTTGTCAATAGAGAAATATTTTCATCATCATCTAACACAAAATAGCATAGACATTGTACAATTTATATAATGATATGATCATGCTAGCCCCTATTTACATCATTGAAGCATCACAAGATTAATCACTTACTAAAATGTTCATGAGAATTTGAAAGGCTCAAAATATGACAAAAATAAGTAGAAAATTTTCTATCAAAAATCCATAGGTTGGTGGTCGCGGATACGATTGCAAAATCATGGTAGAGTCTTTCAAGGTGGATCTGTAAGATACAATCAACGAGGGTAGTTCACGAATCTTGGGCTGCTAATTTGGTTCTAGTTGCATCATTTGAGAATATGCAAGTAAGTATCCATGGATTTGAGGTCATGAATTCTCATCAAAATGTTGAGAAAGAATCCACGAGGAGAATCCATGCACAAATCCTTGATCAAGTGATCACGGATTCGTTTTGAGAATTTTATGATATTTTGTTCTCAGACTTATTTTATAATTCTACAATTAGGTTTTGTGAAAGACTTTCCAAGTAGGGTTTTTAGGTGTCTTGCACCTATATAAAGCTAACTTTTACACTTACTTCAACGTCTTTCAGTTTGATGGATTAATAAAATTGAGTGTTTTTTTGTCTTTGAGAGAATTTCCTCGTAGTTATTGGTCAAGAACTAAATATGATCTTATTAAGGTGACTTGTGATGGTCAAGACCTTTTGTAGCAACCTACAAAATCATACAATTTAGATTCTTATCAACATAATTAATTTGGGTATGCTTTTCTATCGTCTAGGTTCTGTCAAATCATTAATTAGCGTCTAATTTTTCAAAAGTTGAGTTCTCTTTAATGAGTTTTGTTTGGGCCTAAGTATCCAACCATACAATTTGGTTCTAATTGACAAGTTCGATTTGGGTTAAATTATTGCTTGATTCTCAGGATATTCCTAGGGTTTCATGTTGTGTTAATTCGAGGAGTTCATGCTATATGATATCCTTTTTACCAAATAATATGAGAAAAAGACCCTAGGAACATCCCTCAAATGTTGTAGAAACATCCTTTTTATCCAAAAATTTAAGAATAGCATCATCAAAATATCAAATGTTGTGTTTCTTAAGGGTGGGTTTCTTAGAGGATATAAATATAAATTTAGACTCCAACTTATCCAATTTTGTGTTCATAAGTTGAATTGCTCTAGGACATCTTTTGTAAGCAACTTGAAATTTGCATCAGCATTATCTCTACCACTATTCATGATTAAAAATCTACAAAAATAGTTATGAATAATATAGAATGATTTTTACTCAATTCTAAGTTTTCTTGATGATGTTCTTACCGTTCTTGCCTTTTACCACTCAATTTACTCTCTCGCCCTCTCTCTCTCTCTCTCTCTCTCTCTCTCTCTCTGTAAAATGCGAACTATCTCAGACACTAGAAAAAAAATCATGAATGGAACAAGTTTGATAGGAGTCTAATCGTTGAACACAAGAAGAAATCATAATGGTTGATAATAAACAACACGAGTTAGGAAAACAAGAATTAAAAGAAAAAGTATATCCAATTTCAAGAAACAAATTTTTAATAAATGGCTTAGAAAATATAAAAGAAAAGGCATATCCAATTTCCAGAAACAATGTTCAAGAAACGGATTGGAAAAATATAATTTCAAGAACCAAATCTCTTATACCAACTAATACGCGTAAAAAATGACTCGATGCTATTTGCTATATATCAAATACCATGAACCCCTTGAATTAACAAAGGATAGAACCATATGAACAACTTAAAAATCAAGCAATAATTTAACACAAATCGAACGTATCGACTAGAAATAAATTATGAGTTTGGATAGTCAAACCTAAACCAAACTCTTAGAGCCGAACCTAACTTTTGAAAAGCTAGACCATAATCAATCTTGTTAATAGAACTAGATGATTAAAAGCAAACTCAAATCAATCACGTTGATAAGAACCTAAACTATATGATGTTTTAGACAGTCACAAGTTGTCTTGATAAGGTCAAATCTTGTTTTTGACAAAGAGTTAAGAGGAAATTCTCTCAAAGAGAAGATACTCAATTTTGTTAATCCACAAAACTCAAAGATGATGAAATACGTATAAAGTTAGCTTTAAATGGGTGTATGATATCTAAAAACCCTACTTGGAAAGTCCTTAACAAAACCTAGGCGTAAGATACCTAAAAATCCTACTTGGAAAGTCCTTAATAAATCCCAATTTTTAAATTATTAAATAAGTTAGAAAACAAAATTTTATAAAAATTCTCAAAGCGAATTTGTGACCCATTTGATGAAGAATCCATCTCCTTGTGGATTCATTCTTTGATATTCTAAGGAGAATATGTGACCCTGAATACATGGATACTATCTCGTGAATTCTCAAACAATGCAACCAGAACCAAATCTGCAACTCAAAATCCTCAAACTACCCTCACATGTGGCCTTTTCACGGATCCACCTCGGGACTCTGCCTCAATTTTGCGACTGTATCCATCAATATCAATCTATGGATCCTTGATAAATGGTTTTCGATTCCTTTTTGTTATGTTTTGAGCGTTCCACATCCTCACGAACATATTGATTAGTGTTAATCTTGGTGATATACCAATGTTGTAAATAGGGGCTAGCAGGTCCATATCATATAATATATCTAATCATTTAATACTATACAAATATCATTTTAGCTATTTAATTAGTTTGTATAGAATAA
This sequence comes from Mitragyna speciosa, assembly GCA_024721245.1. Taxonomy (NCBI): domain Eukaryota; kingdom Viridiplantae; phylum Streptophyta; class Magnoliopsida; order Gentianales; family Rubiaceae; genus Mitragyna; species Mitragyna speciosa. The sequence continues at coordinate 8,293,943 of CM045570.1, forward strand.
ATATACCATTCTAGGGCTAAAATCAAGTGCATCATTTAGCATCTGACTATTTGCATTATGAATTCGTTTCATAATCATTTTATCAAAAAGGTCAGCATTAGCTCATTTGTAGTATTCTCATGTCTATGAGATTATATTATAGTACTTGAAAAAGATAGATATTCTACAAAAGACCTTATAATTATATCTAAGTTAGTTTATGTGTAAAAAAAGATCTACTGTTAATTAGCCAAAATAAGAAAAGAATAGATATAAAAAATAGTACAAAGATACTCTAGTTGCATATGGTAGAAGTTCATATCAATGTTGGCCTGTTACAGGCAAAAGTGACATCAATAAACAAACAAGTAATTCATCCAAATCCAAATACTTCTAACAGAAACTTTCAAGACAAGTATTAGATAATTCATCTATCATTAATTTTATTATAATTAACAATGATAAAAAATTAATAAAAAATCTGTAATCATAAAGATAAAACAAATTGAAAAATTCACAAGCACTAACAATTTTTGCTAGGTTTTAAAAATGTAGCACCAAAGAAATACATAGCAAAATCTTTCATGAATATGATTTTGAATTCCACTTTGAAAAAGAAAAGAAAGAACTTTCGATATTTGAATTTCACATAATTCATTCACTTCTCCAAGTATAATGCAATTATCTACACTTTAAATGACATAAATAATAAATAGTGCTGTAAATAAACCATACGAGCCGACACACAAAGAAGAGGATATTCTTGCTCGTAGTGTTGTTGATATTCTTGCTTCAATTGTCTTTAAGCATCTCCATTTGAATTTTCCTGTGACTTGTGTGAACTTGATGTATCTTGAACATAATAGTGTTCTTTAACAATTGTAAAGAAATTCTTTTGTATTTAAACCAACAATGTATAAATCTGGAATGAGAGGTTAAGATTGATGAAATTTGTATTTTCTTCAACATACTAGGATTTACATATGGCATAATCAAGTTCATGAACTCCAAGCACTCTTTGAATTTAGCACATAATATTTCTCGAAAGTGGACTTGTTCTTGAGCAATTTCCTCTCTTATTTGATCAAATATCTTTACTTGCATGTCTTCTTTTTCTTGCGCAACCACTTGCCTTTGTAGTTGGAAAAGCTCTTCACGCATTTTTTTCAGATAATCCAATGGAAATGCATGGAGCATTTTTGTTGAAAAATGACACTTTTGCCTGAATTCATGATTCAACCATGTTTATCGTAGCCAATGCAGTCAATGAATATTTTTTATTTGTATTAAGAATTACATTTTGACTCAAGAACTTGAGACATTTTCTCTTTAAATTATACTTATAATATTTTAACTCACATTGCAATTAAAGTATGTCTATTTGAGTAGATAACTCATGTATTTAATATACAATTTAGAACTTTTCCAACAATTTATAAGGTGGTCCAAATTTCAATTTTAATGATGTACAAACCAACAGCAACAAACCCAGTGAACAACAATTATTGTCAAGAAATGTAGTCCAATCTCTAGAGTAACTTTAGACTGTTGGTGAAAATGAATAAATTGTCAATTAAGTGATATTTTATTTATTTTGTTTGACAAAGAGGATCTCGTATTTCAACTCTGTAGGTTTAATATGTTTTTTGAGAGATCTTGATTAGCTCAAAAAAATTTTCCTTTCACCACATCCTTGAACTTAGCTGAAAAATTATAAAGAAATTTCTACTTATGTGAGGATTTTTATTTATATAATCTCAAAATTATAAATATAGCTAATGTGAAATTTGTTTATATGTTAGCGTATAAATGCCAACATGCAAAAGCAATAAAGCAATAAAAATATGAGATTATAATAGAGAAGATTCTATGCATTATAAAGAAATTTCAGCTTTAGTGAGGATTTTTGTTCATCTTATCTCGAAATTGTGAATACAACTAATGTGACATTCATTTATACGTTATATTGTAGATGCCAACATGGAAAAGCCATAAAACAATCAAGCATAAGAATATAAAAGAGAAAATTCTAAGGAATTAAAAACTAACAGAACTTTTGCAAAAGGAAAAACTAATGCTTTTTTATGTGTTACATATATGATATAACTATTACACATTATATACTTACAATTAGTGTAGCTTTGTTCTCATCGACACTGACCTTTTTCACGATTTTGGCTTTCAATCCATACATCTAAGGTGCCTACATTCTTCCTTTACAACTTCATTTAAACAAATTTCATTTTAACAATCATATGAGTTAAGATCATGTAAAGAAAATTAAAGCATTATAATTCAAATAAATTTACTTGCTTCTTCATAATACCAAAGGAAGTTTTCCCAGTTCTGCGAGGGAATTGTGGGAGTGCTCTATTATCTTTGTTCTTATTAGCTAGTGCCTACAACTTATGTTACTAATTAATAAATCACCATCTAAAAGAAATAGAATAAACTATTTATTCAAAGACCTGGGCATGTTCTTCAATATGCTACTAATGTCTTCCTTTAGGCCAATTCCAAACGATCATCTAGAACACGTGATAAGTAATCTTTGTTATTTTTGTTTGGCTCAAAATACATTGTCTTCTCCTAACTCTTCTAGTTTCTCCATAATATAGCAATTTTTTTAGAAATGGCACCTTATCCTCAAGAGGAAGAATGGTATTAGCCTTCAATTTGAGATAAAAGTATTGCCATCTAAAATAAATGAAATTCAATGATCATTAAGTTACACTCAGAAGTATTAATAATAGTTTTTAAAACTTGAATATCTTCCCACAAGATTTTTAATGTATCATTGGGCATGTATATCAACTTTTCGTAAGTGAGAGGGGCTAAAGAACTATTTCTTGTCAAACAACCTAATGTAGTAGTCACAGTAAATACACCTTTTATAATCAAATGATTCAATTCACCAAGTTGAGCCTCGGCATTTTTTTTAAAGTGTCCCATTCAGTAGGCGTTTTTTTATATTATAATCTAATTAATTTGAAGGTGTTTTAGACCAACTTAAAATTGAGATATATTAATGGTGCATGAGTTATTCAAAATAACATGATTGTATGATATTATTGCCATATTGACTTGGATAATATAAAATAATTCTGAAAAAATTTAATACCTTAATTAACATACTAAACTTGTGGTTAAGAATAGGTGCCAAAATGATTTTGTGATTAATTTCCTAGTTGTGGATGTAATATACACTCCAATTGGTTTTGTGGTAAAGATTCTTGCTAGTTGTGTATCATCTTGTGACTACAAAATACTTTTAATTATATTGCCACGTGTCCTCTTTCTCCTACTTGCCATTAAGCTAATTTTTAATACAAAATTAATATAAAATTCACAGCTAAAATACTATCAATGTTATTTTTATATGTACCCATGCAAAAAGAAAAAAAAAGAAAAAGATTGTAACAACATCAACTTTGAAATATCCTAACAAATTTTGCATAAGCAATTAAAAGAGATACCAAAATAAAACCTAAAATAGTTGACTTCTCAAGTAACAAACTATGAAATAATTTCAAATGCTCTAATGATATATAAAAAAATAAGTATAAGGAAATATAGTAATAAGCAACTAAAAGTAAGAAAATATTAGCCATAATCATTTTCAAGCATGCGGTCATCATACATGCAAATACTAGCCGTATTTATTTCAAAATTCTCAACTCTTTGTCAAACCTAACCAATCTCATCATCAGGAAGCATCGGGCAATCATGTAATTGTTGATTGTGATAGGGTTTAGATTCATGAATTTGTGAATAAATATTAGAATTATCTCTTTTTTTCATCTTAGCCACAACACTCCAATCTAGCATCACAGGATCTGCGACATAAAAGACTTTGCTCCGCTTGGTTGGAAAAAATTAATGGTTCATTACTTTTAGATTATTTGTGTATAACAAATGATTAAAATTAATCATTGTGAACTTAAATCCATCTTGTTTGAGTCCTTCCTTATTATTTACCTTATTATACTTTATCAACAAGAAAGGCTTATCATTTGTATAACAGTGTTCATTGATATATGTTAAAACTTCATAATACGTAATCTTTCCTAAACATGGATTCTTGTCGTTTGAACAAGAATAACTCATGGTATTTGCTCTAACCACCACTCTGCTTTTCAGTTATTCTAGTTGCTTCATTCTTCTTGTGCAAAATTTAAAACCATTGACAATGCATGCATTATATTGCCTGCCATACTTGTGAGGGCCATCAGCCAATCTTTTATTTATTTATTTTTTTGAAAAATATGTATCAAATATCGTCCGCAAGTTTTGTACCTATTTTCATGGAAAAAATATTATCATGATCTATGATATGTCAATACAAATTTATATTTTGTTCCAATAATACATCAAAGATCTACTTACATAATCCATAAACCAATCTTGAAATGATTCATTATGTGTGTGCAGAATTTGATTTTTGCTTGAGCAAGGATTTTTTTGTGCAAGATCAAGAGATATTTTCTGGCCATAATTTTAAAAAAACAAATAGATTGTAAGTTCAATTATACATTATATTATGAGCAAAATAGTAATTTTAACTCATTCATGATATGTTGCCACAAAGCTACCTAGCACATAGCGGTGTGCTTGAACTCATGTAATGTAGTTTGAACCAATTTTTCTATCTTCTAAAGTGTGCCTCATGCTATTATCCCCTTCTTAATTCCAAGAGAGTCAGTACAATTTCGTCTCCATGCCATTGAGGTATCTCGAATAGAATGGTGGAGAATATGATCCTTATAGGCTTAGTTGTCTTTGTCATAGTTTTTCCAAGATCAACATGATCTGGAATTTGATTGTTGGATAATACATAATCAAATTTAATTAATTGTGGACAAAAAATAATCTCTCAGACTAATGTTTATAATTTTTCCCATCACAAGCTATCAAACTATCCTTCAAAGTAATTTCGCCCCAACAAAATCGTATCCACAATAAAGTATGACTTTACATGTGATCACCTTTCAAGATATAATGCAAACCTTAGTTACGTGCGCTCACTAGACAAGGTATTACTCATTACTACATAATAATAATACAAAAAAGAAATCGTAGAAAGATCGTTTTTGTAAAGAGTTTTACCTTGCCTCCTTATTTACATAATAAAATGGGAAATCAACCCAATTAAGAAGAAATGATTGAGTCGATTATGGAAGCTAAGAAGGAATAGGTTATATAAGCCAAAAAGGAAACAAACTCTATAAAAGAATGGCAAAAATGTAGAAGATTTTCAAAAGAAAAATGGTCATTTCAGTTGGTAAGGTTGAGCCCACGGGTGGAACACCTGCGGATGAAGCCCCGGCGTTAAACCCCAGCGCGATTAACGCCGCGGCCACCAACAGAAGCTTTTGGCCTTTCTGGGTAATTGAGCCGCAAGTGCCGCGGGTGAATTTACTCGCAACTTGTGCTGTGGCTCACTATTTCAAAACAGCCACGGACTTAGCCGCGACATGACTGAGGCCACGTCTCGCATTAGAATTTAAATTTCTGAACGTTTTTCTTGAAGAATCACCTCTTTTGGAAGAGTTGTGTCTTATACATTAAATCTAACTGACATCCAACGAATTATAGTCAGTTTTAATTCTTTAAAATGATAAGAGAAATCTATATAAACATGTTTTTGATGATTGACTTGCTGTAGAAATTCATTCATCAACTAATAGCAATACAAAATCACTCAGACACTTTCTAGGCTTGTATTTCTGATTCCAAGAAGTAGAAGGACACTTCATTTCATCCTAAAGGGAATTTCTCTTAATAGAGGACAAATTTTGCCTAAAGGAGAGTGCAGTTTTACACAACTTGAAGTTAAACTTTTACTTTATTTGTTCTTTTCATTAGTTAGTAAGTTTTTCTACAACAAACTTTAGTCAAAAATATCTCTATTGACTAGTGCAAACATCTTCATGGCTGAAACATTTAAGAAGTTGGCTTCAAATATCGTCAAACTTGAAAGGTTTGATAGAGGGAACTTCATCCAATGGCAAAAGAGAGTTCATTTTCTCTTGATTGCACTTCATGTGGCTTATGTAATCAACACACCATGGCCAATGGAGTCAGACAATGAGATCTTGGAAGAAACTCGAAGGAGACAAAAATAGGAGACGGATGATGAAATATTCAAAGGCCACATCTTGAATGCAATGTATAATGCATTGTTTGATGTTTACCATGTAGTGTCTATAGCAAAAGAACTTTGGGATAGATTGGAGACAAAATACATGCAAGAGGATGCAACAAATAAGATGTTCCTTGTTTCTACCTTTAATAATTATAAAATGGTAGATTCTAGGCTTGTTATGCAATAATATGCAGAAATAGAATGTATATTAAATCACTTCACACAACATCGTATGCATGTGGATGAGACTATAGTTGTTAGTTTTATTATAGACAAACTCCCCCCTTCATGGAAAGAGTTCAAGAGAACTCTTAAACATACTAAACATACTAAAGAAGATATCACTCTTGATAATCTTGCCAAACATCTTCGTGTGGAAGAAGAGTTCCGTATGCAAGAAAATGTCAAGGATAATGTATCCAAGATTATGGAAGAGAATCAAAATTCTATTTCCAAAGTGCATACCACTGAAGAAGGAAACTCCAGCAAGTCCACAAAGAAGAAAGTTAGACAAGCAAAGAATTAGCAAAAGTTCAAAAAGGAGAAGAAGAAGAAAGGAAAGTGCTTTTTCTACAACAAAGAAGGACATTACAAGTTCAAGTGTAGATTTTTGAGAGCCAAACTTGAGAAGCAAGGTTCAATATGATGGAGGATGAACCAAGTTAGTGGATTGATTTTGGTGCTACAAGACACATTTGTAAGAGCAAAGACTTGTTCAAGACCCTCAAATCAGTGGAAGATGGGTCTTTTGTGTACATGCGAAATTCAATTACCGCTCCAATAGCAGGAGTAGGTGAAGTTGAATTATCCTTCACTTTTGGAAAAAATTTAACTCTTACAAATGTGTTATTTATATAACTTAGTATCTGCTAGATTGTTAAACAAGTTTGGTTTTAAGCTTGTTGTGGAAGCAGACAAACTTGTGTTATCTAAGGGAGGAACGTTTGTAGGAAAGGGATACTTTTGTAATGTAATGTTCAAGTTAAACCTTGATATCAACAATGTTAATGCTTCTAGTTATATTGTTGAGTTACCTTTTCTTTGGCATCATAGATTAGGACATGTAAATTTCATAAGACTTTATGAAATGTCTAAATTGAATTTATTGCCATACTTTGATAAAACTGAGGAAAAAGTGTTCTACTTGTATGCTAACAAAAATAATTAGAAAATCCTTTCCTAACATTCAAAGGACCAGTAGCATACTAGAACTCATTCATAGTCATGTATGTGATCTACATAGCACTTCTACTATAGGAGGAAAGAAGTACTTTGTGACATTTATAGACGATTACTCTAGGTTTTGCTATACATATTTATTACATTCAAAGGATAAAGCCTTAGAGAAATTCAAAACTTATGAGATAGAGGTAGAATTACATTGTCAAGCTTTGGTTAAGTGCTTAAGAACGGATAGAGGAAGTGAATTCTATAGTCCTAGTTATTTTGAGTCCATTGGAATCAAACTTGAAGTGACTGCTCCATATACACCTTAACAAAATGGTGTAGTTGAATATAAAAATCAAACTTTAACCAAAATGGCTAATGCATTATTATCAAACTCAAGTTTAAGTAAAGGGTTTTGGGACGAAGCACTCTTGACAGCGTGCTATATTTTGAATAGAGTACCTAATAAAAGGAATTCTATTACTCCATATGAACTTTGGAATAAAAGAAAGCCCAATTTAAGCCATTTAAGAGTTTGGGGATGTAGAGCTATTGTCAAAGTACCTGAACCCAAGAAAAGGAAGTTGGGTGAAAGAGGTATTGAGTGCATATTTATTAGGTTATGCACAAAATAGCAAGGCCTATAGATTTATAGTTATAGAGCCTAATGACTCAAGTTTCAATTAACACTGTTATTGAGTCAAGAGATGCTATTTTTGATGAAAATAGATTTAAATCTATTTCAAGGTTGGATGACAATACTCAAAATTCTTCTCAAATTTTAAGAGAAGAGAATGGTATCCTAGATAATGAGAATAACAATGATCACATTGTAGTTAGAAGAAGTAAAAGAGCAAGGAAAGCAAAAGATTTTGGTTCTGATTTTGTTACCTTTCTAGTTGAAGGAACAAGAGAAGAAATCAATAATCAATTCTCTTATGCTTATAATATTGATTCAGATCTCAAAACAGTTTCAAGAAGCTATGCAATCGCATGATGCTGCGTTTTGGAAAGAAGCAATTAATGATGAAATGGATTCAATAATAGGCAATAATACTTGAAATTGGTAGATTTGCCACATGGTTCCAAGGCCATTGGGTGTAAATGGATTTTCAAAAAGAAAATGAAAAGTAGATGGAACCATAGACAAGTTTAAAGCTTAGGTTAGTAGCTAAAGGCTTTACACAAAAGCAAGGTGTTGACTATTTTGACACATATTCACCAGTTGCAAGGATAGTAACTATCCGAGTACTTGTAGCACTAGCTTCAATCCATAAATTGAAAATTCATCAAATGGATGTCAAGACGGCATTCTTGAATGGTGAATTGGATGAAGAAGTGTATATGGAACAACCAGAAGGTTTTGTTGTTCCTGGACAAGAACACAAGGTGTGTAAGCTTGTCAAGTCATTGTATGGAATGAAACAAACTCCCAAACAATGGCATCAAAAGTTTGATCAGGTTATTCTTGCAAATGGCTTTATGATTAATGAATCGGATAAATGTGTTTATAGTAAATTCATTAATGGTAAAGGAGTAATCATATGTCTTTATGTGGATGACATGTTGATCTTTGGAACTGACTTAGAGCAAGTCAAAGTTACCAAAGAATTTCTTTCTAGCAACTTTGCTATGAAAGATATGGGAGAAGCAAATGTCATCTTAGGTATTAAAATAATGAGAACTAATGAAGGGATAACTTTATCTCAATCTCATTATATTGACAAAGTACTTAATAAATTTTGCAATAAAAATTGCATACCTTGCCTCAACACCTTTAGACCCAAGTATGAAATTTGCCAAAAATACTAGTACACTCGGTATCTCAATTAGAGTACTCAAAAGTCATAGGATGTCTCATGTATGCTATGACTTGTACTAGGCTAGATATAGCTTATGCTATTGGCAAAATGAGTAGGTATACAAGTAATCCAAGTCACATGCATTGGCATGGAGTAAGAAGGATCTTAAAATATCTTAAGAAAACTCAAAATTATGGTATAATGTATAGTGGATATCCTTCAGTAGTAGAAGGATATTCTGATGCTAGTTGGATCACAGGATAGAGAAGATTATGCTTCTACAAGTGGTTGGGTTTTCATGTTTGGTAGGAGGTGCAATATCTTGGGGATCAAAGAAACAAACATGTATAACCAATTCAACTATGGCTGCTGAGTTTGTAGCATTGGCTTCAACTAGCAAAGAGGCTGAATGAGCTTAGGAATCTATTGCATGAAATTCCTCTATGTTCAAAGCCTATTGCACCTATTTCTATCCATTGTGACTAGTGCTGCAACATTATCAAAAGCATATAGTCAAGTGTATAATGGAAAGTCTAGATACATTGGACTTAGACTATAGCTATGTGAAAGACTTGATTTCAAATGGTGTAATAACTGTTGATTATGTAAAATCAAGTTGTAATCTTGCAGATCCTTTAACTAAAGGACTAACTAGGAAACTTGGTGTATAAAACAGTCAAGTGGGATGGGTCTCAAGCCCATTAATATGATCACTAATGAAGGAAACTCAACTCAACACTAGATATAACATCTAAGTCTTGAGTTCAAAGAGTTAAAGTACTTCATTTTAGTGATTGAAGCACTACAATAAGTTAATCATCCTAAGGTGAAATAGTGCTTGAATACTCGCTAGTATTAAAGAAGGTTGAGTGTAAGACTCTTAACAGATTTTTAAAAGTGCTTAAAATGGCGAGGGCACTAAATCTGCCTATATGAATGTTATATGGTTAATATATCAAAAGTTTAAGGGCTTGACTTTTGAACATTCATGAATAGGATGTGAATACAAAAGGTATTTGTATCAAATCATCGAGAGTAAAATGTTTGAGTAAGATTGTATGTGTGAAACAAACTTATATACTTGTCTAATATAATACATGGTTCAAAGCTTGACTACCATTATTATGATAAGTAATAATAATAGTTTCACTAAATTGATGGTTCAATCGCAAGATACCATCACTTATGCATACAATCACATAAATCTGCTTATAATGGTTATAGACTTTTGAAAATGGCAGGGGATTGTAGAAGATTTTCAAAAGAAAAATGGTGATTTCAGTTGGTAAGGCTGAGTCGCGAGCTTAGCCACGGGTGGAACACCTGCGAATGAAGCTGCGGCTCGCCTGTCGGCGGCGCGATTAACACCGTGGCCACCAACAAAAGCTTTTGGCCTTTCTGGGTGATTGAGCCGCGAACTGAGCCACGGGTAGGTTCACCCACAACTCGTGCCGCGGCTCACTATTTCAAAATAGCCACGGACTCAGCCGCCGCGGCTCGCAAGAGAATTTGATTTTCTGAACGTTTTTCTTAAAGAATCACCTCCTTTTGAAGAGTTATGTCTTCTACATTAAATCTAACTGACATCCAACGAATTATAGTCAGTTTTAATCCTTTAAAGTGATAAGAGTCTATATAAACATGTTTTTTATGATTGACTTGCTACAAAAATTCATTCATCAACTAATAACAATACAAAATCACTCGAACACTCTCTAGGCTTGTATTTTTTATTCTAAGAAGTACAAGGACACTTCATTTCATCCTAAAGGGAATTTGTCTTAATAGAGGACAAATTTTGCCTAAAAGGAGAGTGTAATCATTACACAACTTGAATGTTAAACTACTACTTTATTGTTCTTATCCATTAGTTAGTAAATTTTTCTGCAACAAAAATTTAGGTAGGCAAATAAAAACTCTAAATGTCACACGTACCATAGCATACTATATCGTGCTAGACGGCCGAGCGCGTGCGTGTCTATTATGTTTTGAACCCATAATCACTACTCTGCACAGTATAGGTCACTTATTAGACTTGCGCTTCATAAAATCACTACACACAAATAAGTTGGACATAAGGCTTTCACATTTGTAGTATGGGACACATAACCAAAGTAATGGAGGAAAAGACAATAGATTGAAATGAAATTCAAATTACTCAAGAATTTGAGGCAAATTTAGCATGCAAAACATGAGAATGTTGTCCATTATGGACAATGGCAAATCCAGGAATTGAGTATTGGAGGGGGGAGAGAGGGGGAGGGGGAGGGGGGAACTCACGTTGCGTGCATATGCTAGGAAAGTACAGCATGAATTTTTGACATGAGGGGCCTGCCCCCTAGTTGCAGGGGCGGGGTGTGGGATTTTACATTTCTAAGAGACCAATCAGAATTTATTTTTCCAAGGGCGATTCGGAAAAACAGTCATGGACAAAGCCAATAGCCTAGTACCCATCCCTAAGAGACATAGTAGCTATTAATTAGGCAGGTTGGGCTTGAACCCAGTTCTCTTGAAAAGACGTGCAAGCCCGTTAAGAGGAAATCTGCATGCCCACGGGCCATACGTAATACAAAATTTTCTTGTATTTACTCAAATACAAAAGTGTACAAAAAGCACATAGAAAAGTTGCAACCCAGTCAAACCCAAGAGTGAAGGGGCCCTAATTGCCGAAGACCGATTACTTGTGGGCTTGTGATACGAATGACAATGTCATTAATTCTCACAAACATTTGAACGTAATACCTTTTTCGTCTCGGATTATTTTGCTGATTAGTATTATTTTGGAGTTTTGTTAAATAAATTAACGTTTTAAAAATGTAGTGTGGTTGACTCACGGTGATTTAATATTTCTTTTTTATGAAAACTCTGCTTTTAAACCCGAAAATAAGTGATACAATGGTATGATAATATGGTAATGACTATATGCAGGCAAAATAATTGAAATTCCATTTTTTGTGGGCTTATTTCCAAACATTCAAATTCTAGCTTATGTTTAAAATATTGTTATTTGTTGTATTCAATTTTTTATTGATTAAAGCAATGCCTTACAAAACACCAAATCGATGTGAAAATCAATCTAACAAGTTCTTTGTTAAATCAGAAACAAAAATAATTTGGTTCCGATTATTATTATTATTTTTGTTTCTTTTTTTTGAAGATAAAAAAAAAAGAAACAAAATAATAATAATAATAATAATCGGAACCAAATTAGACTAATTCTTGCTTATCTGTATTCATGAATTGCTCTCAAATTCTAGTAATTTAGAAACATATTAGATTGGTTTTGGCAGAAAGCTATCCAATCCAGCCGAGGAGAGATACACGCTTTCAGTTCCGAATAGGATCAAAATTCTAAGGTCCTTTCTGTATATATAGAGAAACGTTTCCATATTGCCAGAATCTCATAGCAAAAAAAATAACATTAAATTCAAGATTGCCATTCTTGAAACTCCAAATCTTGTTCAATTTTCTGTGACAATCTCCAAAATTCACACGATGGCAGAGAAAGCAAATTGCACTGTTTACGCTGGAAATTTGGACGAGAGAGTAAGTGAAAGAGTACTGTATGATATCCTAATTCAAGCAGGGCGAGTAGTGAACTTGTGTATTCCTCGAGATAAAGAAACTGATAAGCCAAGAGGGTTTGCCTTTGTTGAATATGAAACTGAAGAGGCAGCTGCCTATGCTGTCAATATCTTCTTTGGCCTTGTAACTCTATACAACAGAAGATTGAAATTTGCGGTCTCTAGGCAAGACAAGCCACCCTCAATGGAGTCTCCAAAGTCAAGCTCTCCTCTCAAACCTCCAAGGCCTCCTAATCGTGTAGCATGTAACCAAGTAGGGGTGGCTCCAAATCCAATGATCAGGTCATCCACATCATGCAGGTGTCCAGAGAAACAGGCAAATTATGAGCACTATAATGTATATAGATCACATTATAAACGGAACAGATACGATTACAATTAAAGGGTAAGCAGCATAAATAATAGTAACAACTATAAGTTAGGTAAATATTACATGACTAGTTATCAGGACAGAAGCAGGATTAGTCGAAACTTAGGCGTAATATTAAGGAATTATGAATATCTAAGTGGCAAACTTATTATCTTCGTCAAAATTTCGGAGGGTGAAATTTAATTATAAGGGTATAATTGAAACTTTAAAATTTTATCTTATGGATATTAAGGCAATTTCTAAATTCTTCAGGGTCAGCTGTGGTAGTTGAGGTGCAAATTGTAGGCTGTAATAGTTTTAATTGTCTTTCTTGTTTCTGGTTCTAGCTTCCATTTGTAGCTGCATGTGTGATTTTTGTGTAATTAGATTTTGTTTATGAATCTTGATTTCCTTCCAACTATAGGCTATTGTAGCAATGAAGGTTGTTTTCATATCTGAAGTGATAGTTTTCCTTTTTCAGAACGATAGAAAATGTTTATTAGCAATTTTATCAACTGATGATTACAACTCCGATTAACTGGTTTACTTTATTCTATGTATCATTAATTGGTCACAGTAGAAATTATATTCCCAGGCTATCTCATCAGATTTATTAATGACCAAATGCACAATATGGGATGCTATCACTGGCTTTGCTTTTTCCCTACGAAGGAAACAAAGATAAAGAGTAAGAATTAAAAAGATACCTAAAGAAGCTAAAATCTTGCATTGCAATCTCCTAAAGTATATGAATTAGTGTTTTATTAGTGTTATTTATTACACTGAAAAAAATAGTGCATCTCAATGAGAAAAGCTTTATTAGGTCAAATTATGAGAAAAGCTATCTAAGGTAAAATTATGAGTTGATTTATGCATAACTCACCAATTTTAACTTCTCATGCAAACATATATATACCCTACAACCCATTTATCTTTGGTTCTTTAATATTCTAATGAAGCACCAATGAAATCATGAGCTTTCTACTCTTCTTTAATTGTTCAATTGCATTGTAGCTTCTGCTCAAAATGATAAAAGTAATGATTGGAAAAGAAAGGCAACTGTTATCTGTGTCACATAAGCAAGTCTCTTAACTTTATTTGTCTACAACATGAAGTTTCCTAAAACTTACTGCATAAGCATTTCAAATTTCTGTTCTGAATGGCATCTGTGTCCCTAAAATGCGGAATAATTCTGTCGAGTTCATATCAATTTTTACAGACCTAAAAATGTGGTGGTTAATATCTTTACTTTGAAAGTAAGTTAGAAATAGGAAGGACACTAAAAGTCCACAATAAACATTTATAAACTAAAAAGGCTCAATCATTTCCAAGATCAATTGATGAAGGATGACCTACAAGATTCCTAGCTAGTACCTAATTATAAATTTAAATTGATTACAATTTACAACAAAAATTTATCAACCTCAAAACCAATTTTTTGGTCAAAAATAAAAGAAAGACTTTAGCTTATATACATAATTTATGCCTTCTATCCAAAATGGTGAAGAAGACAAGGAATGGGACTCATCATGGAGCCACAATAAAGCCTAACCTTTCGTCATAAATCAATGTAGGACCAAGATTCCTAGCTAATACCAAATTATAAATTTAAATTGTTATAATTTACAATAAATTTTTTAACCTCAGCAACAATTTGGGCAACAAAGAGCCTATCTTTCATCATAAATCAATGTAGGACCAAGATTCATAATGCAAATAATAGAAGAAAGTGGCAGTTTTATGAAGTTTTTTCCTTCAGAAACTAGTAAAGTAATTCCCACGATATTGCATGAGCAATGATTGTTGAGGCTAGAAGCCATCACTATTAAGACTGTATGGATAACACGTTTCCATAGACGTACGTATCAAGAATTCTCAAAACGCCACTGTCTAGAATTAGCATGGATTCCGCAGGAAGACATCATTATGAAACTCCGTTGCAGCCACAAGCAATCCATTGAAAATCTCAGCAGAGTATGATGCTTTAACAAGTTTTACTTCGACACATCACAAAATGAAAAGGATTAAATATCCATGGATTTTTTTTTTTTATTGCAAGAATTTTGATTTATAAAAAAAATCTAGACCATAGAAGAAAAAGTAATTGGTGGATCTTAAAGGTTAGTGAGAGCCTAAAGATTAAAAAAAAAAAAAACTTCAACGTTATATGATTTCTTTTCTGTGCATCAAAATGTCTCGGCGCAAAAGTCGTCCAAGTTTCAGTTTGTATGCTTCTTTATTTCGTCGTTTCCAAATGATTGATATTCTAAATTGACCCAAATTTTTTGTGATATGACAATCTGCACAAATGTAAATGAATTTAATTATGAAAATAAAAATATTATTAGAAAGATTAAGACATTATTATTCTAGCTAGAAAAGACTTGCATAAGTTGATGATTCATACTATTTTGATCATCAAACCTTCAATGAGAGGAACAAGCTAAGGAAGAAGTGTAAAAAAAATAAGTAATCATAACTAGATCCCGATACTCCCCAAGAACCAAAAGAAACCAAGCTAAGCCTAATTAACACAGTGTTATTCACGCTTGGCTTCTTAAACAATCTAAAATTGTAAAGTGAGCTCAAGATGTTTGTAAATCATATGCTTGAACTAACTTTCATTACGACAAATTAAAGTGACTTGAAATTTCACATATTTTCACAATAAATTTAACAAGTCATGATAGGCAAGGTTAAAAAGTTAACCAAATACCATAAGTGCTTATTACTTAGTTTGATAAATTCGTGATTTCAAAGCTATCGTTCCTCTTACATTGTCGAAAATTCCTTAGCATTATGTATCATTAGTAATTAAATGTTTAAAATTTCTTATACTATTTATTGTATGACCCTCTCTCCCTTGGTTGCATAAAATTCTTGGTTTCATTGGTTGTTAGAGGGACATATCCTTAGCTGTTCATATAAATCTTATAGTTTAAAAGAGAATTAGGTGTGCATAGTGATATATACTTATGTAATAAGGTGAGTTAATAATATTTATGTTACTTTCCAATATTACAATTTTCACAGGTACAACTATGGATCAAGTCCATGTAAAAATCTTATCTATTGTATCAAACATATGATAGAATTAATTTTTCGAGAAAAAAAAAGGAAAAATATAAAAACTGACACGGAAGAGCTTGCTTAATCATGTTGTATAAACAAAGAGAAGAAAAGCTATAAAAAAAAAGAAAAAAGAAAAAGATTATAGCAAATCAATTCTATGATACTGTGGATAGAATCATTGATGTGAATATGTATAGGTTCAACTACCCAATTGAAAGAGCACAAGTTGGTTGGAGCAAGGGGTGACTGATGGCCACGTGGCATTTGCAATTCTGAGTCTTCACGCATAAGCTGCCGGCGGCCGACCGTCAACAAACTTAACCGCCTGAACTAAAAGTGCGTGTACACATTCGCCGTGGCCGCGTCATCGTCTTACATCACATTCCTAAATAAACATTATTAAACTTTCACCCCCATTAGTGATCAGATTATCCAAAATGCCATCACCACAATTTAATTTAATGAGACAAGTTACGTTGTTGCTTGGATCCTTCTTGAGTGGTTGCGTCGCATGTCGGTATTTGGAGGATTCTTGTCCGGTCAACCTGAAATGTCCGTTAAAACTTAGGAAATTTCGGTGGTGACCCCTTAAGATTCTTCCTTTTCATTTTCTCCTCCTTTTGAAAATCTCAATGGTATACTTATATAATACAATATAATTATATACTTATGTAAATACTTATATTATGAACTTATTAATTCTTGCTGAATGAATTCCTGATGCTAAAAATAATAGTTAGTTTATATAGTTGTTTTTAAGGTGTTTTCTAAAAAATATTACTGTAATAATTTTATTTTATTTTTTTTATAAACGTGTACGTGAGATAAAATAGTAATTGAAAAAAAATAAACGCATCTGATACCACCACATCGGATATACTCACGAGAAAATCAAATATTACTTAATGGAGGAAAGTCTTTATTTCTCGTTTTCTAAGGAGAGTTTGATTCACATCTTTGTTGCCTTCCCTGTTCCCCCGCCCATGTATTCATTCCCGCGCCTGGCGTGCCAAAAACAATTATGTAGTCTGGTTTATTGTGGAGTTATAGGGGTTCAAATTCTTTTATCTCAATAAAAAAAAAGGAATAGTAGAATTTGCATTGCCAAATAAATTGTAAAGCATAATGGTTAGAATCTAACCATCTTAAAATTGAACAAAGTAAGGATTGAAAATTTTCTCAAGAGTAAAAAAATGAACGTTATTTAGGATAAGAATTAGGTAGAAAATTCTTCTGGTTCCCATTTTCTACCCTTTAATAACTGCAAATAGACCTAAATATTTTTGTCATCTGTGAAAAATTTATTACAAATAGTAAGCAAGTTGTTATACAAGACTACCGACCCAAAGATCTTTGATTCGATGAATATGAACATTTTTTTTTTTTTTGACCATGCAAATAAAATTAAATCATGCTTGAAACATGCTTCCGTTTAATGCTTCCACGCTGCTCTGACAAATAGAACACAAAAACATGGGCATAACCAATTGGCCACAAGCCTATCAATTTAATGTATGACTTCGCACAATTGACATTTTAAGCATGGAAATCAATTTTAGGCAAAATTTTGTGACGTACGAAATATGCTAACTTATCTGTTGTATAATAGAAAATATTCCTTCCAACCCTCTCCGCACTAAACCATCACGCAAAGTACTGATTTGATTAACACTGCACGGAACTTTGCATGCCTTTATCTATAGGCAACAAGATTACATATTTAATTACTGAAATATCTTTGTAGTCCTAAACTGTTACAATGGAGGTACAATTGGATGATGGATCAATTGTTAGTTTTGATGTAAATTTAGCATGTTAAATTAAGAATTAACGAAAATTCTATGAATCACAGTTGATTATATGCTCTACAAAGCATTAAAATCTAAGCGGTAGACATATTTAAACTATGGCGGTTAATTAGTCAAGATGTTCAATCAAAAGCATGACTTGAGTCGATCGAACTTAGTCAAGGTATTTAGATCTTTATATATTCTTATTTTTTATTTGTATCTATAAATTACTGAAATAATTATACTTTTTAAACAAATTGCATCTTTAATACTTTCTAATTTTGTAAAATAAATGGTAATTTTGTCATTTTATTAATTTGAAATAACAATAAAAAATTTATAAAAGTTTTAAGTGTTCAACTCAATTGTTTCCAACTTGAATATGAATTGAGTTGAGGTTAAATTCTAAAATTGCAAGCTTGATGAACTTGAATATTACTATTTTGAAATTGAAGTCGAGTTTGAACTTTGGATATTCAAATTCAGTTCGACTCGTTTGTACCTTTAATTTAATTTAATTTTTTTAGAAACATTCTCAATACTCTATAAACATACGAGCGGTGGTATTGCATTCAAAGTCTTTAGAATTTGAAGTAGGTATTAATACTCTATTTCAAGTACAATGGGTAAAATGCATATTTTTCAAAAAACGAAGATGATTTATGAACTCGTTTTGGGTTCTCTTCCTTTGGGAACGTGTGGGGCGCGGACCCGCGTAGTCAGAATCAGTTCATGCACTATTTTAGAAATATACGTGAACCTTATCTAGATCTAGATATATCAGAAGACTCATGGGGGCTGATGGAGATATTTGATGCCAGGTACACATTAATGGACTTCAAAATTACAAGAACTTAACACATGACAAGGTCAAAAAAATGTGAAAATAAATCTGGTATGGCCCTGCATTTTGCATGAAGCCTCTGCATTTTGCAGATCTACACATGGGTTTGATCGTTTTCACACGTGGTCTGACGTTTTCTATGTTTCTTGGTTAAGTTTTGCTGATTTGTTTGGAAGTTTCAACATCATATCAAGACGAACGGATTTCGAGCCTCGCAATTAGGCATTTGTTGTTTTGGACAAGTTAAAGTTTAGCTAATAGGTTAGGTCAATTAAAATATATAACTTTACTGAATTCTGGTATAACTCTATTGAAGTATGATATAATTATATTTCACACTAAAACGAGGTCGTTTTTTCATTCGAAAATTGGCCTTGTTACCTCAATCTCATCCCTCTATTTTTATCCATTAAATTAGAGATGCCAACTTATCTCAACTGAAACTTGTGATGCCTTGTTTCCAAGATGAAGATGCAAGAGGGGGTCAACCATAATACGACAGAAAAGAATATTAGTATTGATTCGGTTGCAAGACTATAGGTGGCAATTTTTTATACGACACAAACTTAACACAAAAATAATAGATTTGGGTCAATACTTGGAGGGTTCATGTCAAATCGGGTTGAACTTGATTGATCCATTACCTATCAAATAAACGGGTCATGTGGGGTCCTTAATGGGTTGACTCGTTTGACCCGTGAAAAATTAAAAAAAAAAGTTTAACAAAATAGGGGATAAGCTATTTGGACTAAAAAATTTAAAATAAGCTCTTATTTGGTTTAACGTATGTAAAAGAGGGGAAAAATAATCAAGTATTTCTTCTATGGCATCCTTTACTTATTTATTAGTATTTTTTGTAGCTATTGCCTTATCTTTGTTGAGTGTAATGGTTAAACAACAAAAATTCTTTAATTTTGTGCAATTTTTTTATGTTTGCAGTGCTCAAAATAAATTTGAAGGAGATATCTAAATTAGAGCGAGAAAATTAAGAATACAATAATGGTTAGTTCAAGAACACACCTAATGATGGAGGAAAACATGATTTTTAAATATTTTTCACGAGTCATTTTTGGTGACTTTTGAACTTGTTGTGGATTGTTTTCAAGTCAAGTACGTTAACCTGTTTCGGGTTGACGTGTTAAATCGAGTTAGCGAGTATCCTGTTATACTTGAGTGCCAATATGACCTTTAACCTGTTACCCAATTCGACCTATCAACCTATTACTGACCCGATCGAGACCCCTAATAATACTACTGTAGTAAGGAAAGAAAAAGTTTTTTCCCCCTACACTTGCTTCAATGATACAAGGGGAAATATTAGCTTCTTACGCTTCTGTTTATGGATTTTGTCTAATGTGCATATCTGTCATTTGATCCAAAATAAATAAATAAATAAAGAGTGTAGAGAAAATTAAAATCGGTGTGTGAATATAAAAAAATCCTTATGCAAATCGTGAATTTCGTATTTTGAAATCTATGTGTAATTACACTATCATCTAAAAAAGGACATGTTTAATTTATAAATTAAGCATTCAACTTTAAATTCGATTAATTTTGACTACTCCCTATAAGTACGCTTAGTGTTTTTTTTTTTTTTTTGGAGAACAAATCTTTAGAATATTCTTTATATACATCTTTATAATTATTTTTTATTTCATAAACATCACACTTTAAAAAAATGCTACGTACAGCATTAGTTTGCAAAACAACACAATTCAAACGGACAAATATTTTGAACTAAAAGGGGTGGACTTTAACTACTCAATTTAGATCCTTTGCGATTCGAACAGCATATAATTTGAAGAGCACGAATTTCAAATTCAAGAATTTCAAGACTATTCACTTTGATGATTCAACATTTTCAAATTCATCAATTTAAATGCAACGTTCAATAGCTATGGTTCAGCGGTCCTACGTGAGAAAGAGAAGGGAATTTTGATTTTCGAAATCTAATTTCTCATAATAGTTAATTAGCTAAGAGGGGAAACTTCCATTAGCATGTTTTATCTTATCGTGAGGACTGAGTGTGTATCGTTTAGCTGATATTTACATAGGAACGTTGGTTCCTTAATTTTGTCTTTATAGTATACCTTGGTAAAAATCTGGAATACAAATCAACTTTGTTTAAATTAAGAGAGGAATATCATATACTAGCTAGAAGTAATTCATTAAAAGATCATACGAATATTTATCATTAGTCCAAGTAATTTACCGAAAAAAATTGTTCCAAGTATTCAACACTAGTTCTTTTAATATTGAACTAAATATCTTTCTCACAAGAAGAGGAATATGATGAGACAATTCACACATTCTGAGTCAGACATACAGATAGATAAATAAGTTATATTACCTCTGAGATTTGGACTCTTAGACCTTATTTTCTCAGAATTACAGTGGACTATACTCGTACTAATAAATTTTTGAACTATTTTTGATAGACATGATGTTTGAGTAATTCAAAAATTTTGTGGTTAAAATTGAATTACACAAACAATCTCAGCTTAAAAATAATTTCAATCATAACTGTATGACATATGTGTAAACCAATACTAGAATAATCTCAATAATTGGTGGGGAACAAATATAGAATTGAGCGGTTAGAGCTTTACGATTCTATCTACAAGTCGAGGGTTCGAATCCCACTAAGTACTATTTTCCTTTCTCCAATTGCTCTACCCAGAGGTCGAAGTTCGAATCTTACCAAGCACCATTTTCTTCTCCCAATTGCTGTAGTATAGGTTTGATAAAATAAAATAATAATAATAATTGGTCCAACTGCAACATTCTACATTGCATAACTAGCCGGTTAAACATGCTCAACGGCTGCTTATTCTCCTTGTCAAGTACTCTTTACACGTATGAAAGTATTTTGATTATGGTATGGTTTCAAAGATCAAAACAAATATTTTATGATCTTTACCCATGGCAAGTGCAGAGTATTCAAATTTAGTTTGCCTTCAAGACTTAAAACTCAAAATCAGTCAAATTGAGGAGCCCTCTAGTTAGAAATGGCTGGCCATCTAACCCATCTTCTATTGACAATTGCCACACTCCTTTGTCCTCCTAATCCCCAATCCCCCACATCCCAACCAAAAGAAGAGTCATTTTCTATATTAACTCGGAATCCAATGGAATGATAGCACAAATGCATATAGGAAAGACCATGAACTTTGCACGTTTTGGTCAACCCCTGCTCACAAAAAATCTTGTTTACTTTATAAACAACTACTTAATCAAAGTTGGCCACGCAACAAATGGCAATCTAGAAGTTCCACATCATCCTAGGGATAAACATGTTAAACAACGTATCCAAATTTTATCCAAGTAAAATCTATTTTTAAAAGAAATTTGGTAGCATCGCAAATATTTTTAGTGTAGTTGTACCCCATGGTTTGCCAAACATGTTTTTTAGAAATATCAAATACGTTTTTCAAATGTTTTTTTATTTCACATACATATTAATAAAAAAGATCTACTACATGAAAAAAAAAACTTTAAAAACAACTACTCAACAATTGCAACAGTTTTAGACTACTGTTTTGAGTATTTCCAAAAGGGATAATCACATACCTCTCTTGAAGTTTATTGTAATTACACTTAGCTCTCCTTAGCTTTTGAAAATTTGACTTACCTCCCTTGGTTATTTGGGATTACTGAAATACCCTTGAATGTGACTATAATTACTTAAGCAAAAATTATAAGATGAAAGAGAGGGAAAAAATAAAAAGGAAAAAGGAAAATAAAAAGGAAAAAAGCTTAGCAATTATTTTAATTTGTTCTTGAGAGTGTAAATTCACGTATGCATAGAATTTTCAAATTGCTATGATCACCTCCTTTTTTTTAATAGTTATCTTGTTTGTTTGTGAGATATTCTAGATAAAGATACAGTTGATATACATGTAGTTGAGCATTACGTGAACAATATTATAGCTTTTTTTTTTTTTTACTTTATGTTGAATTAATAAATTTGTTAGTTTTAAAGAATTGTTTTCTTATTTTAGTAAAAAGAATTTATAAGGGCATTTTAGGATATTCAATTAGTTTTTTTGATGACATCAGCGAAATGAATTTTTTGGTTACCAAAACTATTGAAATAAGGAATGTAAGTGTAATTTTTGAAATTTGAGGGGAGCTAGATGTAATTATAATAAACCTCAAGGAGGTAACTGAAATTATCCCTTTCGAAAATAGAAATATACATACCTAGATTTTAGGGATAAATAAAGAGGAATACCATAGGTTAGATCATTCAAGCAAGTAGTGTAGTCATTCTATAATACTACAAAGGTACGATGAGAAAGTGTTTGTAATTTTCAGAATTGTTATTTTATCTTTTTTAAATACCTGCCAAATTATAAAAATGATAAAGCCCACCACCCCACCAACGCCCTATCATTACTACCTTCTCGGCTCCCAATTCTTACCATTCATGAACAACTCGTGTGTCCTTTTTGGCTATTCATCATTCCATATTCATATATAAATACAACAATCCCATTGCGTTTCACAACTTCCTCAAGAGAAGAAGAGTTGGTTTGTAGGTTTCAAGCAACAAACTTGCGGTGTTTCTCTCTCTCTCTCTCTCTCTCTCTATGATGGTTGAAATGGAGCAGCCAAGGAAGACCAACATGTCCAACAACAAGAATCAAGAAGATGAAGATAGATATCTTGTGGGAGTGGCAGTTCATAGCCAAGTGAAAAAGATCAAGCAAGAAATGGAGAAATTCAAGCATCCAGCACTTCAGCAGCCAGAGACGAGACTAGTTCTTAAAGAAATTACCCTGAGTAGAGAGCGTTCAAGATCCCCTTTGGGATTAGCTGAAAAAAGGCCTATTTCAGTTGGTAACTGAGGCTTTGAAAAAAGAGCTATATATCTTCTGCTCAAAATCAAATCACCTAGTGATTTGAGTTTCTTGTATCTAGTTTAGTCGTCCCCCTCCCCCCCAACCACCCCCCCCCACCTGTCGTCTCTCCTTCCTTTTTGGTCATCCTCTGTTTTGGGTTCTTGTCTTTCTTGCATAATATCACCTAGTGATCATATGTATATATATAGATGTAGGAGATGATGATGAAAACTATTTCAGGCTTGGCGATTTCTCTTTCCAGCCGTCTTTTATGTTGATGGAATTAGTACAACTTCATCAGTTTAATATAACTCGAAGTTTTGTCAGAGAGAGGGATAAGATATTAGAATTTCCTTCAATTTTTATTTTAAGGCAGTTTTGATGTTTCCCTAATATTCCCTTTTCTGGATTTTGCTGCTTTTTTTTTCTTTTCTGAAAGCATGTGTATTTTTAGCTTAATTTCGTGAATTTCAAGGTTTTGCTGCTATTTTTTTTTTTTTTTTCCTGAGAACAGAGGTTTTACTTTTGGTTGTTTTGGGTAAATCAAAGTTAAATTCAAACAGGTGTAGGAGAGGGTAGTTTTGGTCGGTACGCTTCAATAGTCGGAAATAGAAGAGTGAGTATTGCGTGCACCACGCGCGCCAGCGTGGCGTGCCACGTGGTGCACTAGAACCAATCACACATCGCCAAATAATACGAGGTATGGCCCACCATTGCCACATGGCGATAAATTATTGGTTCTAGTACACCACGTGGCAATGCACGTGGTGTATTGTATACTTTTCCGAAATAGAAACCGGTAGACATGACTTCTAGACAATGATTATCCATTTTTTTTTTAAGAGAACAGCTTTGTCCTTTTTCTTTTGATATTTGTTGATTTCCATATTTTATTCTTACTTACACAATCAAACACATTTGATGGGCAGTTATTATTAGCTCCAAGTTGTAATTTTTTTATTTTTTTGGGTTTTATTTTTTTTTTTTTTTTTTTTTATTTTTTTTTTTGTGTGGGGAAGAGAGAGCAGGGGAAGGAGGGGGGTGGGGGGGGGGGTTAAAATTAGAGGATTTGCTCGTCATGAAGAATCTGACTAGTGGGCTGACTGTATCCATTTGCATTTGTTCATGATTTTGGGCAATCTGAGTAGGGATATAAGCATTAAGCCATCAGAATTCTGTGTGGTTATCCAACCGTTGCTCTATGCTTAGTGATGTCAGGAACTCATAATTCAATCCTTGAATTTCCTTTTCCATCCAAATTGGTGACCGAACTGCCGCTTTTACACCTGAGTGATGTCATGAACTCATAATTCAATTCTTGAATTTCCTTTTCTTTTCTAAACATGTAATCGAAATAACAACGATTGCCCACTTGAGTGATGTCGTGAGCACACAAAATTTCAATCCTTGGATTTCCTTTTTCTATTCTAAACATGTAGTAGAACAATAACAACGATTGCATAAGTTGAGGCCCCAAGTGAATCTAGTTGTTAGATTTGTTTTTCTGAAACATGTTTTTAGAAAATTTAAACGCAGTTTTTAGTATCTTTTTATCTCACATATACATTATCAAAAAAAAGAATCATTCAAATTGCTACAATAATGTTTTTTGAAAAAATGCATCCCAAACGAAAACATATGTAATTTTAGTCTAACAATATGCTATTATTTATCTCACTATTTGTGAGTTAGGTTCTAATATTGTTTAATTGTAATATAGTTGTAATCTCTACGATTATGTGAAACTTCTCAATCCAAGTGTCAATTATCCTCAGAATAGCTACTCTGAATGCTTGATTTCCTGATATAGCTGCATCAAAGTTGATTTTAAGCCAATTTATAGGCGAACATCTGCCTTAGGTAAAAGCTGCTTTAAGAAATTTTTTCATTGCTAACAATCGAAATATCCAGGAAACAATTATTGAAGGTACAATGCAAACTGTTAGGCTTTATGAGGGCAAATTATCAGAGATTGACTGGAGAAGAAGTACAGTTACCCATCAAGCTAAGGCAATTGTTGGAAAATGGCCTATAGAAATAATGGGCCGCCCACAACGGTCGCTAAATGGGCAGTTACCTTTTGCTCTTGTAGACCAATGGTGTTATCTGATATCCCTTTCGATGTTTTAGTGGGTTGCTGCTGCTGCTTTAACTACTTAATTATCTTATTTTATGAATTGAATGCTTGAATTATCAACCCCACCCCCCCCCCCCCCCCCAAAAAAAAAAAAAAAAAAAAAAAACAACCCACCCAACAAAACAAAAGAAAAAAAAAAAAGGCAAAAACCGAGATTGTTCTTGTCATAACATACAAAAATTATTTGCACAACACATTTGAAATTCGTTGGAGATTTAGGTTAAAAGTAGTAGAACATCATTTGTAGAATTTACATTTATCATAAAGATACATGATAGTGAACTCCGTTTACCATATTATTATCCTAATACGAGAAAGATGTCATTTTTTTTTTTGTAATTTCTTATAAATTTGAGAAACTTTTATTCTCAAAATTGAAACCAAATTTGTACTTCACTTCATCGTGTATTTTTTTTGTTCAATATCTTGACAATGATGTTCTTAGCGAAACACAAATATAGATTTTAATCTAAGTTTAAAATGCCGTAACACAAATTATGAGCATGCAATTTGAAATCGCATACTTAACCACGAGGTTAACAATCATTAATCAATTAAAAATCGTAATACGCCCTTGATCCTCACTCCTAAATATGAATTATGCAACCATCATATTTTGATCCCAATCCTCAATGAGAAAAAATAAAACAAGGATTCATTTTATTACATTAACGTAAATGATGCTATTTAATATCGCACTCATACATGCTATTTTCTAAAATGAAAAACAACTTATGTTAATTTGATTAACACTGGCCTAAGCCAACAATTAGAAATACGTTGGGATTGCATTATTTGAAGTTAAAATTCATGTGGAATATACTATTAATTGTCAATAAACAATGAAGACCAGACCGAAAATAAATGTGCAAAAATTTACTACCCAATCATTTTCATACTTATAAGTTTAGATGTTTTCTTGTGGTGTTTGGGAGACGAAAAACAGTCATATTTTCTAATTATTTTTTTGTTTCACATATGCTATCATCTAAAAATATTTTAAAAAAAATTCACAGTTATGTTATTCTGTAATACTGTATATGAATTATTATTTGATCCTCTGTTTTCAACCACTTTTTTTTTTTTTTAACCACCTTTGTTTTTTCTTTTTTTTTTTTTGGATGGATGTTTTTTCTATTTTTAACCACTTAAAACGTTACTAACCAATATTTTTCAGTTACAGTACTATACATACAGTAATGAGTTTATAAAATAATAATAATATAAAAGGCTCATACTCAAAAATTTCTAAAATACGTCACAAACCACACCAGCACCCTACCGTAGCAGGCAGCAGCATCACCACCGCCACCGTCGTCCGTTTCCGCCTTACTTCCATCATCAGAACATGAAAATCCCATCTTTTATAGTTTCATAGACTCGGCAAACTCATATTTCCACTCCCCAATTTGATCAAATTAATCGAAAATTTTCACCTTAGAAGCACAAATATATCAATTAGGATATGCTCTCTTCCTCAGTTCTTGCTGCTCTATTGAAAAAGACTGTAACTTCATGCTCGTTGAAGCCCCATACCAACCTTCTTCTATCAAGAATTAGGCCCTTCTCCTCCCAAACTTCAGCAACCCATAAAAGATGGAGTTATTTTTCAGACGATCTTCTTGAAACTGAAAGTTCTGTATATAATCATGCCCTCAAGTTCCAGAGGCCATCCATCATTAAATACGGCCAGTGTTCAGTCAAGAATCATGGTCTTAAGTCCCACTGGCCATCCTCCGCACAATATAAGGAGCCACCTGTCAACTCTGTCAGTTTTATTGGAACAATTTCTCGTGAATTGATAAGAATAAAGACGCATGACCGATTTGGGGTTCACACATTGCTCAAAGTCGAGGCCTCTCCTCAATCTAAAGGCTCTTTTTGGTAGGTTTCTATTAGCTTTGTTACCTATTTTAAGAGGGTTTTTGGAGTAATTGCTTCTGTTTCTTGTTTTCTGTTTTGGGTTCTTTTGATTCGTGAATTCGAATAATGAACAGGATTTTGTTGAAGATGTGGAATGAAATGGCTGAGATGGCGATAAATCATCTGAAACCAAACGATTTCATATATGTTTCAGGCCATTTAGGATCATTCATGAAGACTGACAAAGATGGTAATCCCAGGATACTTTATGAGGTAGAAAGGCTTTAAGTTTCTGTTGTTGGCATCTTCCCTGATGGTGTGGATTTGGTTGTTTGTGATTACTACTCCAAAAAGGGTGTATATGATTAAGGAAATCGAATATGGTTCCATTTTGTATCACTTGGCCATTTTCTTGAAAATTATTCTGGGTCATGTGAAATATGTCCTGTAAGGATGGAAATAGAGTTAGGATACTAATTCCTCGTATCTACAAATGGAGACATATGTTTGAGTCTTGTTACTGGCTGTAATTAGTTAGTTGATAAGTAATAGTAATAATGGACCTAACGTTATAGAACGTAGTAGTTGTCATATTAGCTTTATGTTTCTATTTTATGAATTTGCTGTCCGTGTTAATATGCCAGCAAATCAGTTATGCTTGTTCTTCTTTTGGTGCAATTGCCTGGATACATCAAGTTAATGAAAGATGTGTTAGTTCCTGAGAGGTTCTACTTAACATATGCTTTAGTTAACAGACAAGTGGAGATGCATTTTTTAATTTATATTTTCCCTCGCTATTTAATTTCCCAGACAATCTGTTCTACTACATATCTGTGTTTAGCTTCATATTTGCTGCTTCCAGCTAGACTTGTTTAAGAATTGATTTTTTTTCCCCTCATGGTTCTTGCTTGCTTCTTATCCATGAACTAAGAATTTAACTTTAGTAGACTTTATGAAGATGTCCCAAGTCATGTTATTGCTGCATGTTAATTTTTGTTCTCTGTTTGAGATTAACATGAGTGTTAGTGGATGGACTGTGCCCTGATGATAGTTCATTTTGCACTCACATGGACATGGGTTCCTTGTATATGGAGTCTGCTGTTTCATCAAACAATAGACCAAAAAGAAATGATCTCGGCTTCTTGTACATCCATGTGCCATTAATCATATCTGCATGTTTGATTTGCTTATATTCTGTTTTATTGAATTTTTTTTATATCTTTATTTAATTGTCAATGCAGGTTATTGTGAAGGAAATAAATTATGTTGCACAGAATGCTGAAAAGCCGAAATACCAAGAGCCTAAAAGATTGAGGCAGCAAGGTATGGTCTTTTAACATCTCCCAACCCTCCCCTTTCCTATTATTCACATTGGATGTTGGCTGGACATTTTCCCCAATACTACTGTTGATTTAAGATGTGGGGTAGAGCTGCAATGGAATGATGAGCAAACTTACCTTTGTGTCTTTGATCCTGAGAGATTTACTTTTGGTTTTTGCGTAAAGATTTGATCTATATATTAAGCAATTACTTTCTTTTGGCAAAACATCTGTCTGATCTTTCACAAATATCTGACTTTAATTTTCTTGCAATTGAGTCTGAAGTTGCATCTTTATTTGTACCTCTTTGTCGTTTATATTGCATCCAAGAGAATGTTTGTCTGTTGATAATTCATGCAGAGAGATCTATTTGCTATATTGTATGTGCAGATACAATTTATTTGGTTTCTGAATTTCCATTGTTGTGTGTTTTCAGATGAAGATTATAAAGAGAGATACAGAAATCGGGTGCATTTGTGGCAAGTGTTCTTTGCCAACCCTTATGAGTGGACGGATTTCCGCAAGACAAAGACAAATCCTAATCAACCAGATTTTAAACATGTGAATACTGGTGAAGTTCTCTGGCTTAGGGCCAGTGATCCGCCATGGATCAAAAGACAACTTGAGTTGCTTGATTTTGAACTTGGGAGACGAAGTTTAGGAGGGGGGCACAGGAGTTCCACATCATGCACATCCCTTCTGGCTAATGACAGCATTTAAGAATTTGGAGAACGTTGTAGAGAAACAGAAATTATGTATGGTGCTTAAGTTGCAGAGAGTTTCATCTCCTGTTAACTTCAAATGGTCAGAACTGATATTGCCTCTGACTACTTAGTAGCATCTCTTTTGAAGGAGCAGGAAGCATGGATGATTCCGTCTGGAGTAAGTATATATGCCTATCATGTTTGAGCCTGATAAGATATTGCAGCTATGAGCCGCATCCACAGATTTATTTGAAGAGTATGGTTATTGTAAATTAGACAGTATAGATACTACAGTTGCATAGCTAGCATTTTTTAGTGATACATGATACTTGGTCTAAATTGCTCGATCTTGTCATGACCAGAATACTTAAATACGAAAAAAAAAAAAAAGCAACAAAAAATGATCAGAATACTGTCGATGCTACAGAGACGAAAGTCCTTGATTGTTTTAGTTGTCATTTATCTGGGAAATATTCCTACTTGTCTCTGTGATTTTCATACAGTTGTAAATTTGTTTATTGGGTCCATTAGAAAGACAACTACTGCTATTACTGTAATACTTGAAACAAGTTTGTAATTAGGTATTCATGATGACTGTTGTGGTTAACTCCATAATGTCAAAAGGCGTAATCCTCGTAGAGACTGAAAATTTTTATAGCTATTTTCTCAGAGACTGGAATTCAGGAAAGAAGCCGGTAACGGAGCTTGAAATTTACTTAACACAACATTCTTGTGTATATTAATTGAGATCTCTAATCCGAGTGCTATTCATTGTGTTCTTTCGTTCTCATGAGCACTGTTATTCTGTGCAATAATGATCTTATGCCTATCTCGACAAAGAAAGGTTAGCAAGAAACATTTTCTATGGCTTCCAGTTTTCACCCAAAATATTTATGTGTGTGTGTGTGTGTGTGTGTGTGTGTGAGAGAGAGAGAGAGAGAGAGAGAGAGAGAGAGAGAGAGAGAGAGAGAGAGAGAGAGAGAGATGTGTCGTAACACTTTCATAACGCAAAAACTTAGCATTGATGCTAAATGTCTTAACAAGCTCAGCAAGCCTCTTGTCAAGGAACGGTTAGCAAGAAACATTTTCTATGGCTTCCAGTTTTCACCCACACACCCGCACACACATATACGAGAGACGTGTCGTAATACTTTCATAACGCAAAAACTTAGCATTGATGCTAAATGTCTTAACAAGCACAGCAAACGCTTACGAGGATGCTGTTTCATCTGATTCGGACTCTGAGTACGTTAAATTCTGATTATTCTTCTGATCGAAGTCCGTCTAAATTGGTCCCTTCGGGGACGCCCAATAAAATTGGAACTAAATCTATCTAAATTCTTTTCACAATCCAGAGAAGATTAACTGATCTTCATAGAGACCCTCTGTCTTGTCTTTCTTGCATAATCCACATCTCTGGTCTAAAATCCATCCTTCAACATGCTCAGATACTTCTTCCTTTACATTGACGAGAGGATGTTTCTCAATGAGCCGATTACGCTTACATGCCTCCCGACGAAGAATGATCTGTGTATTATTACCCTTTTTCTGAAATGTAGACTATCCCTGGGTGGCCTTTAAACAACCTTGTAAACTTCTGCAGCAATCCTAACTGCTTGCATGGATTACTTGCATTACGTCGCTCAGTTTTCTTTTGCAAAGTTAGCTGGGTGAGGTCAAAGAACACACCCACAATCCTCTTTTCAGATGCATCTGTACAAGGGTTCAGATGCATCTGTACGAGGGTCCAGATGTGAGGCATCAACACAGGGAGAACTATATGGCAGCTTCTGCTAATCCTGTAACCACCTCACACATTTCCTCTTTAACCCCAAACCCCTTGTGAATCTAATAGGAAACGCCATCATCCCATTGTTTTCCACAGCAGGATCTGAATTCCCTTACAAGTGGGACACTGCCAGGCTCTCATCTCCCATTTTACAAATTTCAAGGCACTTTGAAAAATTCTGAATACCTCTTAATCAATGACTTCTTCTAATCATACAAGGCAAGCCCAGATCCCATTTCAGCCAATCAATCATCTGTAGCGGAAGTGT
This sequence comes from Mitragyna speciosa, assembly GCA_024721245.1. Lineage (NCBI taxonomy): Eukaryota > Viridiplantae > Streptophyta > Magnoliopsida > Gentianales > Rubiaceae > Mitragyna > Mitragyna speciosa. The sequence goes on from CM045570.1 coordinate 8,325,599, forward strand.
TTTACTTTAATATAGCAATAGAAGTTTCATACACCTATATTTTTGAAACGTGACAAATTCATCTGCTAAACTTCCAAGGTCTCATTGGATAACTCAAACCAGGGCACCTGAGTGCCTCCACTATCAAAACAATGCTACTCTTCAAATAAATTCGGGTATCTTCTCATAAATATTGACACTTTGAGGCCATCTTGGAGGCCTAATTGGCCTCAATTATGTGAAAGGCAGGAAATGGGAATGCAACCATTTGGGTCTGAGACAAATTGGATATGTGTCCAAGCAGCTTTAAGCTCTCTTTCTTCAGCTACTGCATTATCTAAACCCATGGTCTTTGACCCATTTCAGTCTAACATTTACTAGTGTCCGTTTAACATTTAATAGTGTTCGGTCTCTGCAAGTGGTATCAAGACATTGGATTCCTAGCTATGGAAAATATGTAGGATTATATGACAAAATGGAAAAAATAAGGCCAAAACAGAAAAATCGGAAAAGCACAAGAACATCTGCAGTTATATGACATTTATATAATGAAATTCTCTAAGCGATTCAAAATGTACAAAGAAAAAGATGTAGTGCCATAATCTATTTTAAAAAGAACCATATATCCTCTAGGACAAAACTAAGAAGAAAAGTGATCAGAAAGATATAGTTGAAAATGGGGCATACTTTAGAATGCAAGCATGGCTAACACTTCTAAATGCCAGAATTGAAACACTGTGTTGGATAAGTAATTAATTCTTCGACGAGAGGGAATTCACCCTTGTTGCAAGATGCCTCATTGCCTCAGTAACAAGAGGCTTGTTTTAGATTCTGAGCTGGATAGCCAACTCAGTTGAAGCAGACGCATTCTGTTTCAACTAGGATATGTCTTCCATGAGTTTGGTTGGGAACTGTGATGATATGGGGGGCAATAATGGCACAAAGAGCAGCCACTTTATTGATGTTCCAAGAGGAGCTTCAGCAGATAATGATTTTTAGTGTATTTAAATCATGTTTCTGTAGTTCTTCCTTGTCATCTGATAGGAAAACTCTCAATGCAGCCAATATATGGCCATCTACTAACTCTGGTCCTCTTAAGCTTACCTTCAACCATGAAAAATCAAACCAATTTAGTTTGCTGGTGATTTTAAAAGAGCATTGAAGGTAATTAATCACCAGGGCAAAAATTATGCAATCAATTTGCAACTTAGGCTAAATGGTGGAAGTCAGATAATTTTATTTTAAAAAGACACTGGATTCGAGGAAAAAATTTTGACATCTTGAGAAAAGTAAGTGCATTGCCACATGAAATAAATTCACATAACAAGTTAGAGACGGTTAAAAATTTCTCCATTTTTGGTTAAGAATTCTGCGGAATAGAACATAACCTTTTCCCTTGAGTTTCCAGTATTAGCAGTTCATGCAAGCCACCTCCAGCCATTTTAATAAAGCTGATACATTAATAATCTTATACTCAAGCAGATCAAAATTCTATTTCCTGGTAGTTAGAGTTCTATAGTTTTAGTCAAACGTTTCCGGGCTTTGTTATGTCATACACAAATATCAATTTATTGAATCCAATAAGCTAGAAATTAATGTAATAGCCTTAGCTCTGGCTTTTAAATTAGTTCATTCACAAAATATAGGAGTGTGATGTTTTCTTTCAGAATTTGGCATTCCTTATAAAAAATAACTTTAATATTGTTCACTAAGTTATTGACAATCAGAAGACATTTGGCACAAAAGAGGAATAAAAATGGAAACAAAAAAATTAGAAGTCTCATCTCAAGCATAGTTCTACATTTTTGCCTATTAAGAAGTAGAAAGACGAATCTTAGGATTTGAGGAAATTTCTCAAGCAGTTATATAAAAGAGATTACTGAACTCTGATTAGTTCTACAAACTTTATTGTGAAGCAGCAGATATGATTTTTTTTCAAACAAAAGCTGACTACAGATATTGGAGAGTTTTGAAAATATTTGGGATAGCATATTGAATATCATCATATTAACGCAATCACCACAATTACAATATTATTTTAATTTGTAAAATAAATGGTGAAGTATATTAGAAACTTTTGGGATAATATATCGAATATCGTCATGTTAAAGCAATGAACTCCCCTACAGTATAGTTCTAATTTGTAAAGTAAACGGTGAAGTGGTGTAGATGCATATGAAGTGAACAACTGATATGTTGTAGGACACGCATATATATAGTTAAAGATGGAATCTTCTTCAGTTCATTTGGATACAGGATTATAAAAGATAAGCAGCAGCGCAAAGCTTAAATAGAGCATCTTTTCCATCTAGATTCAGCTGACATAAAATTTGCCGCTGCCATGGAGATGGTGAAGAGAAGTTTGGAGCCGAAATCCCAGCAGCCATGCTAGCAGCATCCAGAAGAGCAGAGTCACGCTTCAGTTCCAAGCAGTCATAGGGATTAGAGGGTATCACCAACCTATAATCTAAAATAAATATGCCATTATTCAAATTTCCATAGTTTAGTAACAGATCATCTCGTTTTGTTTGTGCTCCTGCAATGACCTGAGGAGCGTAAAGTACATAAACCAAAATAAAAAATTAATCTTGTCTTGTGGCTTCTGCAGAAAAAACAATGACCAGCACAAAGTAAAAAAGAATTACATGCCTTCACGAGCAACGTCCCATTGGATTCTTGCTCTTGCGCAATTTCGGCATTTGGATTGAAGCTGCGCTTGCACATATCAATGAAGCATCACTGGAATATCGGCATGTGTCCTATCTGGTCACTTATTGTGATACAAGCGGAATGCTAAAGAAGAAACTGCTGACATGGCCCAACAAAGTGAGGATGCATCAACATCTTGGCCTCCAAATGGGTGATAATCTAATCTCAGATTTTCAAGTTCCTTATTCATTACTTTATTAAAGTCAAAAGGAAACCAACATCTTTTATTCACCTGGACCACGATAAGGATGACTGCTTTCAACCATTACATTAAAATACAGTGTTCAAAGCATGCTAAAGTACAGATTTCAGAATATTTTAAATACACGCCAATGTATATTTGGATACTTCAGGTTTTTCACCAACTCTTATAGGAACTATTAGTTGAACCTAATGCCAGTCAAAATTTTGAGGTGATACTAAAAGAGAATTCACAAAAGATAACCTAAGACTGCTTTCTCATTTGCTGCTACTAACTAATTTCCTAAATTAAGATAGCTTTAATATTAAAAGCTAACGGAGTTCACACCAAGTCCAAAAAGACACCTGAAAAAGAAGACGAGCTTGCTACAAGTTCTTAATATCTTCTCCTTGAAAGAAAATGGTCACACCATAAGTATGTAGGAGGTTGCTGATTTATAGACACCTGAAGGAATCCTTTCTTGCTGTTTTTTTGCAAAAGCTTTAAACCAAGTTTCATAGCCCACGGCTCCAATGTCAAATGCTTCAAGACTTCCATTTACTCATTCAAAATTCTATTTCCTAGTTTTTGAAGAATAGAGTCACCAACCTATGCTTAGAGAAAGTAGGACCTAAATGCTAAAGTAGAGGGAAGATTGAGTTCCAGACCCAAAAATTTAGCACATATACAGACTAGAAGCTATTCAACATTGGCAAAGCAGGAAAATGACAATGGTACGATGTAATTGACTTTGTCCAACAGAGACAGAAATTCATAGAAGAGAAAAAAGAGTGAGTTGCAGACAAATATTCCAGAATCTTTTGATAAGAATATTCTTAAAAATGCACAAGCGTCACACATGTTGGTCCAAAAAATTGGAAGAGGTTCAGTACAACATCTATAACTCCAAAAGTACAGAAAAAAAGAGGTTCTGCACATCACATAGCTGTCCTCTACATCCAACACTCCAGAAAAATATCTCTCATATTCACTTGTCACAAGAAATCACATATGGTGGGCATAGAATATCACATTAAAGAGCAAAGCCCATTTCTGCAATAGCATCTCCCGTAATTGAAGATGAGAGACTTGATTTCTTAGCTTCTCCTCTTAAACTTATCACACAGTATTATTCCCATACTCTATCTTTGTAATAACTCTAACTATTTATTTAGCATTCTTTACCCTAGCTACGCATGAAATGCAGGCTGTCACTAAATCTTTTCTGTTTTCTTTCCTCCATATCTAATTTGGAGGAAAAAAAACTAATCCATTGGCAGAGCTAATGACCTTCTCTAGATCTTGATACATACCATTTTGCTAGGCAATCAATCACTTGGGTCAGTGAGGACCATTTTACTAACCAACTGCTTATCTAGTTAACAGGTTCTTATATTTACTGAATTCAAAAGGCACCATGGGGAGCAATAAGATGCAGCTGTTGTACTAGTTGACTGATAAGAATGAGAAACCACATAATTAACCATCCATTCTCAAGGTCAGAACAAAATTTCTCACAAAACTGCCAAATTCGTAAAGCTTCTCCAGTTAAACTCCACAAAGGCGAAATAAATGTCCACAAAAACTTCTTATCCAATTTTCGGAGTTCCCCCATCTTTGCCTATCCTAATTCTTGCTTGACATAACAATCCCTGGACTCTTCCTCACAAATTCATTTTTATACTTCTAATTCAATCCTCTTCATTCCTCACTCCCCCTTTCTCTACCAACTTACGCAGATTAACAAAATGTGAGTGCGTGTATGCATGCATTCATGCCCCCCATAGTAAATTAAGGCCAAAAATTATTTCTCAAATCTATTCCCATATGCAAATGCACAATTAAAACCCACCAAATTATCTGAAATGAGCACTCATGTGCACTGCAAGAAATTACTTAAAAAAAAGCCATAAAAAACAATAAATTTATGCTCAACAATCCCATTAAACCATTAATCCACATGATCTAAAAGCTTAAGTAAAAAACATTAATACATGCCAAGAGCAAAACAAATCAAGAATTAAAATGCAATCCTGACCAAAAATAAAGGGAAAAAAGTTGGAGACAAAAAGGAACAACTCATACCAGCAACATGTTGAGCAAGTTTGAGCAAAGGAGAGTATGAACCACTTTCAAACTCAGCTTCAGAAGCCCGAGACTTTAACGGGATATGTTCAGGATGTACAATAAGATCAGACCCATTTTGGATTTCTTCAGATGGCAGTAGGCCAAGGCCATGAGAAGAATCCATTTTTGTTATTTTCACAGCATTGTGTACAAATCCACCTTCTCTTTCACCCATTTGATGAAGTTCAGTCGTTGTGGGACTAACCGCCCAGGGCAGAGGCCGCAAGTCAGTAGCCGGACTTGGGATTCTATAACTATGGCGGACTTCTTTTTTTTTTTTCCAAATTTTTTTTCAAGTCCAGACTGTTATTCTCGCTTGGATAACACTGAAGGGCCCAACCACAAGCAAGGGAAACACAATGGACGTGGAAGATTTGGAGCCCAGCCCAATGAAAATGTACATAAGCAAATTCCGTTAAAAAAACAAAAGTATAAAAGAAAAAAAAAATTTTTTTTGATAGGCCTAAAGAAAAAAGACTAGTTGAAGAAAATCCTCTAAATCCACATACTAGCTACTATTGTAGGTGTAAAAGATAATATATAAAATTTATCCAATTTTTTTGGAACCATTTCATAAATGGATGATGTAAAAATTGATTATCCATTTGTAGTCCATTTAAGCATGTATTTATTAAGGTTTCCTCACCTCTTGTTTCCAGCATGCTCAAGTATACACTCTTACACCCACATATACATACATGCGTATACAATTGCATTAGATAAATAATTCATTCAAAACTAATAGTTCTAATGGATAAACTAGTTAGATCCAATAGTATTTTAATTATCATAAAAACCATCTAAAGTGGGTAAATTTAGATGGATAAATGCCATCTTTAACTAGTACTACGAGGAATTTACTCTCAAACTCTCCTTTTGCTATTCTTTTTTCTTGTGAGGATAAAATTAGCTTGGAAGTAAAAATGAAGTGAAGATAGAGATTTGGAAAAATTTGGAACTAGAATGTATATCTCGCCCTTATTTTAAGGCACTTTCGTAGGATTATACGATCTTTTGAATAGCTAATATATCTCTTTGGGAGATTTTGTAATGCCTTGTGTATCAATTTGAAAAGTATATACAATCACTACAAAAATATTGAGACTGGGTCTGTTTGTTTGAATTAAATATATTTTCCTGAAAAATATTTTCAAAATTTTTGTTGGTGCCAAACACCAAAAAATATTTTTCCGCGTACAATATTTTCTAATTTTCCTTCCTCTAGCTGAAAACAACTTACATACCCAATGAATGTAAGTTATTTTCCTCAAAGTTCAAAAATGACATTGAACCTTAAATATCTACTTTTATAAGTTTAATTACCAAACTAATTTTCTTTTTCATATCAACTAATTTTTTTTTCATAATCTTGGGCTCTACAATAATATGATTATAGTTATGTATATTTTACCATTATAGAATTTTAATTATAAACAAAACAATCTCTAAATAAATCTAATTACTTGCCAAACATTTATTATAATTATTATTAGTCTATTTAACTCATATTAACAATAAAAAATATTTAAAAAATTATTTTTCAAAAGATTTTCAAGGTGTCATCCAAGCACCAGAAAATTGTAAGAAAGAAGGGACCTGAGTGGACAAAAATTAAGAGGTCTTAATGTAATTAGCACTTTTTTATTTGAAATGTCCTTCTGGAAAGCAAGAATTCAGACAAAAATGTTCCCTTCTTTGTTAATTAATTTGATTACCCTTAGGAACTTTTCTCAGACTGACCCTTTTTCCATCCCTTTATTTTCCTGAAAGAAAATCTAATCTTTGCTTGTTTAAACTCCTGAAAAAGCAGACAAAATTAAGATAAAAATCATTCTGAAAGCTATGAAGGAACCACGGTTTCCTTCCAACCGTGCATTCATTGTTGGACAGGAATGAAAATTTTGAAATTTCCATGATTCATTGTCAGGGTTATGGTCAATTTGTTGTCAACAAAAATTCCAAAATAAAGAAATTAAAAGAGGCAAATAAAAAAAAGGAAACTATGTCGGCTTTATCCTATTTCACCGTGGAAAGGCCAGGCAATCAAAAGGTAAATGAATTGTTACGAAATCATTTTAGCGGGATAATCATGAATTAATAGAACAGATATACTTTTAAATTCTGACAACAAACTGAAAGCATATCATAACGGACAGCAAAATTCTTTTTTTTTCTTTTTTTTACATATCAACATCAACTGAAGTCAAAGAGAGCCTAAAATCTAATTCAAAATCTTCCACGAAGATTGCAATGATCAGTGAATGCTTTCTCAATTCTCAACGAATAGATAAACCATCTTGCAACGGTTATATTTACTATTTCAAATGAAAGCTCAGGTTATAGGATCCTGTAACCCTGAATAGGCTTCTTAACAATTTGTAGTTTGTGTACCTATTGGTCTAGCACCTCTAACAAAACATAGGACAAAAGTTCCATATTGCTGTACTCTTTTTTTTTTTTTTTGGTCAATTATCAACAGTATTCTATTTTACTTCTGCCCAACCAGACTCCAATCATTGTAATTTTTTACAAATCTCAAAAAGTTTGATTTTGACTTGTATATCTTTGAATAAGAATTGTAATTTCAGATCTTTTTCAAAGTTTATTCATCTTTATTGTACCCGATAGTTTTGTCCATTTCTAATTTTTCTCAGCCCTCTATGGAGAGTTTAAGAAACGAATTCTTGGCAGGGTAACTAATAGAGACTGAATCACCATCAAACTAAACTAGAACATTATGCACTCTTTTGGATTTTTGATTGGCGGGGTTTGAACCATTGACCTCTCATCCCACTTAAGGCTTGGTAGTAACCAACCCAACTAAGTTGGGTTAGTATTTTTTTTTTTTTCGATTAAATCTACACTATTACATGGGAAAAGGGGAATTGTTATTGGTGGAATTCAAACCTTCAACCTCTGGGTGGAGTTATAAAATTCTAATCGCTCGGCTCTCTATTTATTCCCAGTTGGGTTGGTTAAATTGGAGTGTCATCTGCTGTAGCTATAGCTAATTATCCAGGTAGGTAGCTGACCACACCAAATTTATGCTGCTGTATATGCCTAGCACTTGGAATCTTGAGACAGGCAGTTGTGATTTGGCAAAGTAATTTTAAATATAGCAGATTCAGGAGAACGGAAGCCTACAACAGGATCAGGATAATCATTTGTTTAGTCATGCCAACTTCCAAAAACTCATAGGTTATTTATTTATTTATTTATGTTTTCACTCTATTTCCATAGCCGATTCAAGAGAACAGAAGCATACAACAGGATCAGGATAATTATTTATTTTCTCATACCAACTTCCTAAGATTCAAGAGAACAGAAGCATACAACAGGATCAGGATAATCATTTGTTTACTCTTACCAACTAACAACAGTACATTTTTTTTTTTCTCTCAAAAGAAAAAAAAAAACAGTACAGAGTTTTTTATAACTCCATTCATTGAAGCAGCTACATAATTCCAAGCACACCGACCAAGCAGAGGACATCAAATTATTCCGCATAAAAACAAAGGATTGCAGGCTGCAGAGAACCTTATACAAACAAGAACAGAAAACATGACAACCAATAAAAATCTTATGTGGTCCAAAATCAATACCATATTCAACCAAGAAACCAACAAAACATGCATATGACATCTACTCAGAATCTGAATTAGTATAAAAAAAATTAAATTCAAAGGGAAATTTAATTAAAAAAAAAAAGAATCAGAAAAGGAACTAAGCACAAAAAGAAAAAAAAAAGTGAGCAAATCTAATAGGAATAATAAACATCGCTGGAATTTCATTAACCATCAACAACACTAGAAGTTTTCAATTAATCAGACATCAATTCTTGAATTCCCAATTGGATCCCAAAAACCTCTATCAATTTTTCAATTGCTTTAATAGCATAGCCAAAAGATTTACACTATTTTCTTTTGCATCAGAATTCCTAATATAGTATTAAACAAATGACAGAAGGAACAAAAGAAAATCAAGAAAACAGAACATAAAGTTATCAAGAATGATGATTGTTCTCTTAAATCCTGGGTTCAGAAGAATCGAAACGGGAGCCCATCATCATCATGACCTTAAACTCCTCAAAACTGATCATCCCATCACCATCAGCATCAACCCCACTAATCATCTTTCTGCATTCAGCCAATGAACATTCTTCTCCAAGACTCTTCAACACATTCTGCAACTCATCCACAGAAATTGAGCCGTTCTTGTCTATATCAAAAACAGAGAAAGCATCCTTCAAATTCTCCAACACCTCATCAGAATCAATATCTTTGGTATTCAGTTCGATAAACTCTTGCAAATCAATGAATCCATCGCCGTCTGAATCCACCTCTTTGATCATCTTATGCAACTCTTCCTCTGAGGGAGGCTGGCCAAGGCTCCCCAAGATTGAACCAAGCTCGAATGACGAGATCTTTCCATCACCATTCACATCGAATTTCTTGAAAACCTGTTCAAGTTCTTCCTCAATTCTTGCTCTTGATTGAACTGATGATGATCTTGAATGAATCGGAGATGGATTTGCGGAAGGTGGTCGCTGCAAACGTTTCTTTTTTCGATTGAACAATGACTTCAGTCCCATTTTCTTGACGTCTATCTCGGAAAACAAGAACAACCAATGATGAAAGATTGGTTATGGTTTTTTGGGATGTTTTTGAATAAATGGGAAGAGATTGAAAGATAAGGGGAAAGGGAGAAACTGGGGGGATATTATTGTTGGTTTTGGGGGGGTTGGATTTGGATTTGAGATCTCTGAAATTCTTGAAATTCTGTTATAATTAGGTAACTGCGTGAATGCACGACGGTATATAAGCAGGTGTATAGGTGGCATGACCGTCCGTACAGTTCGGTGATATTAGCAATCATGGATCATGCGATGCGTGTTACCATTTTTTTTAATGATTTTGCTTTTTTAAATAGATTGAATGGGGATGTGCCAGCATTTCAGGTACGTTGGAGATTTGAATGCTTTTCTATATGTGACAAGTAAGGGAGAAGGAGAATTTCCAAGAAAGTGAAGAAGAGGACACCAAAGAATTTATGGTGACATTAGCAATCAAATAATTAGAAAGTTGGAGAGCTAATACTTACCAAAAAATAAAATGGAGAATTAATGTGTACCGAGTACAGCAATAAAATAAAATGAATAGTAAATAATTGTTGTGATTCTTATGTTTATTGAGAAGAGTCACCGACCAATGAAGAGTATATGAGAATATACGAGTAGCATTTCAGATGTTTGTATTACATGTATCATAATTTACTTTGCATAGGTGTTAATTTTATGTAAAAATTTAGGCTAATTAAAGTGATATGTTTTATGTTGTATAGTTGAGAAGGGATTGTAATTTGATTAGAAGTTACAGTTTGTGATAATTCTTTTTTTGGAGAAGAGTACATGCTAATATTATCTGAGCGACTAGAAAATAGGGGCCAAACATATAAATTTCTATTTACGATATGCTATAAACTGTGGAATTTTTTTTTGCAAAGTAGTATGGACCAATATGAAAGGATGTGTGCAAATCTAAAGAAATTTTGATTAAAAAAAAAAGAGTCGCGATTTTAGGGAGCTATAATGATGAATGAATATATTATTAAAAACATGCAAGGAAAGCAATAAAGAAAATCTAAAAAATACCGTTAAAATTAACTATAAAGTCCATGCTCCTGCTTCATGCATGTATTAAAAAGCATAGAGTGTTTATACATAATATGTCATCACACATTTGTCATGAAAGTTGTTGTGCAATGATGAGGAAAATTCTTATATTTACCTGATTCATGGCTATACCTATGGACTTTATTATTTAAAATAATGTTATATAAGTATTTTTATGTTACTTTCTTACATCATGCATCATTATATTTATGCCTATATAGTATTTTTTTATACCACAAGATCCAATGGGCCTGTGGATGGAGTCCATACTAGAAATTCACAAAGCTACTCTATTGGTGTTCAGATTACTATATCTATCTTTTCAAGCATTTAAAACCTAAACTGGTCGATCTTTGCCCAAGGGCATGCTAAATATTTTTATTTTAACGTTATATGAAAGTCTAGGTTTGCTAAATTTTGAACAATTGGTCGTACCAAAAAGTTTTACGATTATCAAGTCGTAATTTGCAAAAAATAAAAAATAAAAAAATAAACATTGCCTTGCCGAGTTTGTCCTTGTGTACTTCAATAGAAGTTTTTTTATTTTATTTTTTTGGGGTTAGACCTCTAAAAGTTGTAATTTGCTATTTCCTATTTAATTAAAAAACAACAAGTTCCATACAAATCAATGGAAATGCTGCCTCGCAAGTTCTATTTCTAACAAATTGATGATCCAAATTTGAAGAGTTGAAAATGAATGGACAATATTGAACCAATAAAACCCAATTTAAAATGAAAAAAAGGAAGTCGTTTTGAAGAGACAAATAGTTAGACCAACGTCATTTTGAAGAGACAAATAGTTAGACCACACTTTAGTAGAGTTATATCCTCATTTCAGCATAACTATATCTTTCAACTAATATGTTACACACACGCCTCATCGTGGAAATAGAAAAGGACCCAACTTGTAAGGCCTCGAATCCTCTAAATCAATAGTTCCATTATATCATTTCTTGTCTTGAACTTTTCAAATAGTGTTTCCTCATACTTTCCTCTCTTCCCTCACCCTTGATTGGACTTAGGAACCGTTTGGTTTAAGTTCATCAATCATTATCATTATGAATGTCATTACTCTTACTATGAGTATGGGTCTTGACGATTCTCCCAACATTTTTAGTTTAATTATGGAATGTGTATCATTTTCTCCAAGTTAATGAGTTTGATAGAGTAATATTTTGGGAGAATCATATAAACCCTAACTAATCACTTTTATTCCAACTGAATAACAATTATAGTTGTTTTACAAATATTAACAATGGGTGTCATTACTATTAACACCCTTTACCCTAAACCAAACACCCCATAATGTTTTTATGTTTTGATTTATGATAGAAACCGATAGGTGTTCACGGTAAATTCCGGACATTCTATGCACTTAAAAAACAAAAATCTTCCTCAATGATGCTAGACTATTGATTACAGATAAATCAACATTTAGCCATGTGCAATGTATTTTATTTTAAGTGTTTGGATACGAGTTAAGAACCTGTTTTTAGTGAAAATGTAAAAACATCCCCACCATCAACCAGTAAAATAATGAACGCTTACACCTTGAAACTCATCGATTTACGGTTTCGTGAAGCCTAGCATTCGGAAAACAATTTTCATGAGATAAAGAAATATAATATTTTCAACTGCTCACTGTATTAACAGTTACCATTGTCTTCAGAGTTTAGACGAAAAAGAAAAGAAATAGAAAAAGGATTAGACTGAATAATGATACTATGATGGCTCTTTGTTATTATAACTATTACAAAAAATGGCAAGTTTTTTGATAATGTAGTAAATTTTAGCAAAAACTTACCGCATTTTTACATCAAGTTACGATTTGTTTGAGTAATTTTTTTTGTCATCATAGCATTGTTTAGATTGAGATTAACGATTAATCAATATTTGATATAAACAATTTAAAGTTATAATTTACTATGCTAGATCTACATAAACATTGTTTTGGTTCATAGTGATGAATGATAACCATTGGACGGCTATCAATTTGGATAGTATTGACACATAAAAGGTTTTAATTTTGATCTCCAAATAAAATTCGTATAAAAAATCTTCAACCATTCATTCATGGCATCTTTCTTTTTCAAAACGAAAAGAAAAGATTGGCCCTAAATTGTCTTTATCGATAATCCTTGATAATTTAACTCTAGCATGTCTTGGTATGTAGTTACATTTTTCTTTCACGTGTAGATTTAATTTGAGTACGTCCACACTACCGACCATATGAAATAATTCAAGAGCCACACCTTGAAATTGATTTTTTTTGGAATAGACAATAGAGATTGGAACATGTAAGAATGTGCAGGCCCTGCACCCCCTTGCGAAATCCACCTTTTAGAGAGCTCAATTCTTCATGAGATGGAGATACATAAAATGTACTGTCAGCTTGAGCTCACAAGAAAATAACAATTCTTTTTTTAATAAAAAAAGAGAGAGAAAAGCTTAACAAGCTTTCTATTTAGGATAAAGAAACATGCAAACTGATTCTATTAATATAGGTTAATAGCAATTAATCTAGTAAGAACGGAAAACAATTAACCATGGAGGCAAAATTCTTGTGTAGACAGAATCTACATATGAGTTGTAAATTAAAGAAAATAGTATTAAATTTATTGCAAATGATACAAGCATTTGAAGCTATTCTATATGATACGTAATCTATTATACGAAACTTTTTCTTTTAACATATTCAATCATAAATTCATAAATATAACACTATAGCATCACTAGTGAACGATTGTCCAAACTCCATAGCAGATGAAAAATGCTATGATAAGGTAGAGTTAGTTGACAAGATATAAGTTTTCTCAAAAAAATTTGTAAGATTCTTTTGTACCTTATCGCTTTTTTTTTTTTTGTCAAAAAAAAAATCATTTTTTCCCACATCGCCATAGCATAAAAAATACATAATATATCAAATGCTAATAATGCAAGACAGCAACATCGACATCGACAGTACTATTGGGGACGGCATTATTATTATTATTTTTTTTGTCAATCATCAATCGTATTCTATTCTACTCCTCATCTACTCTATTCGATTCCTAATCTATTCTACGGAAAAAGACCCAACTGAATTCAGAAAGAGTCGATTAAGATTGAACTACCATCGGATAAAATGGATGCATTATGCACCGATTTTTATAATCACATCTACCTTGCTGTCGTGAAAACACCAGTACCACCAATAATGGGGATCTCACTAAAGGGAGCTCTAGGGGGCTGTGAACGAGAATTGTAATAAAAACTTTCGTTATACTTCCCTTGGTGAAAATGAGTTTTGTAGCCACCATCAACCCCCGTTCATCCCAATTGTTATTGGCATAAAATCCTTGGGCGTAGCCAAGGCTGTTCGAGAACTTCTTCTGTCCAATTGTGGTTGGTGCATCCATCATTTTAATTGGTGAAATTTTCAAAATATCTTCCCTGATGTTTTGAAAGTTATATATAACTCCCCATGCTTCTGATGTGATGTGTGTTTATTAGTTCTACAGAAGAGTCTCTAAAAATGTGTCTTTTCATTTGGCATTAAAAAATTACAATTTTAGTTCAACAATTTCCGCATGAGCATAAATTGCATGTCTTGATATATTTATGTGTTTAATTATGATTTACCTTGCCGGAAAAGAAAAAATATTTGATTGCTTAGTCTAAATGTTCTCGGTATTCCAAAGAAATATTTACTTTACTACGAATCTTTAGTTCCCGCATTCTGCAGTATTCTTTTGCATGTCTATGTTATTTATCCCTTTTCTTTGATTACTTACACCTACAAACTCCAAATTTTAGATTTTTTATTCATCCAATTTACATTTCATGACATTATTCAGGTTCTTTTACTCTGTATATCTTTTACTCTATATATCACAATAATGTGATCACATAGTTTGAATTTAAAAGAGCATCACTGATACAAGCAGAGCTATAAACGGCACAAAGGACTCTTGAAGATCTAAGTATTCAATGACCAACAATGATTGGAGTTGTTCGCCTTGAATTAAATTCCTGTTCGATGAAAACAACTTATTAGGAGTAAATTAGACCTCAACCCAATTATTTGGACATCAACCTAAAAAACAACACTAGGAGATCTAAAACAAAATAAAAAAAAACTGTAATCTAGGTTTTGGTCCGAGGATAGTTCTCAATCAACAAAAAAAAAAAAAAAAAACAAGAACAATCCCATTAAGAGAAAACTCACAAAATATTATCGATTCAACTTCTGAAAATTTGTTCGTGAATGAGGCCCCTATATAGGCTTACATTAATGTCCAAAATAGAAGAGAGACTTCTAGAACTAAACTACCGAAAGTGATTCTTAACAAATTATATAGTACTTAACATAACAGAACTAGTAAACAACATAGAACAAAGCAGAAAAGGAATTCTAGAATATTCTCCTAAAGAAAACACGCCGCGGTAAGCTAATTGGGCTTGCAGACTCAAGCTATCCACGGCCAGATTGAAGAGCTCCCCTAGAACGGATTGCTGGCCCATTTGTGATGCCTCATTAAGTTGATCTTGAACTTGGGCCGTGTCGTCAATGGTTTTTAAGGTCTTTGTGAAACTCATTATAAGCATGAATGGCCCAAAACCAATAATCCAATTTGTGAACCTTTTGAACAGGTTCGTTAAGGCCTTCTTTGAGCATAGACTCAATCCAAAGCCAATAAATCAAATTTTGACCCAAGTGTCCAACTTGATCTCCGCATCCTCCAAAGCCCATCATCATTCTTATTTTCGTGATCAAGCCTTGATAATACTTCGACCTCTTTCTTGACAGCTTGCATCCTTTTTAACAACTCTTGAAAAACTTATAGTACTTAGCATTCAATTCCTTGCTCGATGACTCGAGGATGACATGATTGCTTAATCTGTCCATAGTTGGCATGTTTGTAATGTGTAAGTGCTCTTGTTTCCTATCAATTATGACCCTTGAAGTTTACTTTTTGAATCTTTTAGGACTTTTTTTTTAGAATTTTATTTTTTTGTGCTGCATTTCGTATGGTTAATATCCAAATTTGATATAAGTTAGGATTAATTTATAAAAACTTGTATTAAATCATACAATTTGATTAATTGTTTGTGAAAAAGTGCTGAGGCATCCAATGGTGAGCCCCTATCTTTCCTTTCCTCAAATGAACTCCCAAACTCATTTGTATAATTTTTGTAATTTATAAGTCATCTATTATAGGGTTTATCTTTACATTTTATTTTGTGCTTTAAATTTCATGGTATGGTTTGGTGCTGTTTTTGATAATTTTGAAACCAAATTGGAAATTCACAAACCAAAACCAACCATTGAATTTGTTTTTTTTTTTTTTTGTGGTTTGGTTCGCTAACGGTTTAGTGCAGCTTGGTGCGTTAGGCAGTTTGTTAAATGTAGTTTATAGTTTCATAGACAAGTTATTGTGTCACTGTATAATTTTATAAACATTTAATCAAATGAACTTATATTTTGATAATATATGTTAGTATTATTTAAGAATACAAGAAATTATAACAACCTTTAAGGTGTAAGGTATGAAATTTTATTATAATCCAATTGCAAATAAAAGAAAACAAGTAAACCTAATATAATAGCATAATGAGTCTTTAAATAACCACTAAGGAATTAACCATTTACATTACATGTAAAACCATCAATCCAGCACAAAAAAAAAAAATGAATTAAAACTAATACTGTTTGTTTTTTATTATTCGTACTGCTTCTGGATACTTTGTTATCTATTTGTCAAATTTAAGTTATTTTTTATATAGACAGTTCAAAGCTATAAGAAATGTTGCATTTTGATTTAATTAGAACTCCTATATTTCAATTAAATTGTTATTGTTGTTATAGTTATTAAGATGAATTAGAAAAGTTTATTTGAATTTTAAGATTTAATACAATAATATACTAATAGATTATCTCAAATATTACTAAAATATATTCATATTCTTATAAAATATAAATAAAATATATTAATAATTAATTGTAATCATCGTTGTGACTTGAAAAAATAATTCAAAATTCGAGCTATTATGAAATAGAAAAAGCTACTCGAATATTGCCATTTAACACCGTTTTGGTTTGGTTTTATTTTTTGTTTCGTTGATGGAAATCAAACCAAACTATTAGTTGGATGTTTTAATTCAGTTTTAGACGAACTATTTTTAAAGATTTTCACACCATTTTTTGGTTCGAATTTGATTGGTTTAGCTAGTTTGAATCTCATCAACACCATTTCCTTCTCCCAATATAATAATATAGGTTTGATTTTAAAAAATTTTGTTTTCATTTTTATTTTTCCTTCAGTATAAAATCAGTATTCTCATGCATTGCACACACCAGATGATGACTCCATAGTTTCGTTAAAATCCAATTCTAGAATTTTCTTTTTTCATTAAGCTCATATTTTCTCGTCTTGTCTTGTAGTTGCAATTAAAGCACCACAGCAATACTACTTAGTTTACGGGATGGGAGCTAGCTAATTTTAGGGCTATGCAATTTGTAAAATTTAATTTTGGAAAATTATTGATGAGTGTCATTGAAATATTCTAGCTACTCTCAATTTAAGTAGACAATATTGGCATCATCAATTCTTTTGTATATTTGGAAAAAAGAAAATGATATTTACATAACTCAAAAAGTTTCTTGCACACTTTTACTATGTAATTTTACCTACTACATAAGCTTGTCGTTTTACCTTAAAAAGTCAAAAGGTGTACAATAACCAAAAAAGAGTGTGAGAACATAATTATCCTTGGTACAAACCTTTTTATATCTCACTAACTTTAGTCATTTCAAAACAACAAGTGTAGGTTTATACAGTACATCTTAAATAACTTCTTCTACATTTCATAGATGCATGAGGAAACAAATAGAGGTTCGAGCGGTTAAAATTCTATAATTCTAATCCAGAGATTGGGGTTCACATCCCATAAATATCATTTCCTCTACCCCATTATAACAGTGTAGGTTGATAAAAAAATATATATATATAGATGCATGGATGGTTATTCAATTTTTACTTCATTGATGGAGGACTGTGCAAAGTTTCTTCGTGACATTTGAAAAATTATTGCACATGCAAATATGTTGATGTTGTCCCAAAACAACAAAAGATTTAATGCTTACATTCTGATTTTGGGTATAGATTTCAAAAAAAAAAAAAAAGATGCATATTTTATTGTGGTAAGTTACAAAATTATTGATTTATTAATTAACATTAACGACTTTTTTTTTTCTTTCTTTGCGTCCCTTAATACTGAACAATAGAGAAAACACAAACAAAAAATTTGAAAGAAAAAGAAACAAAAGATGCAGTTGGCAATACGTATAAAGTGAAAAACATATTAATTGAAGGCAGTACTAAAGACGTTAGAGACATCTTTGAAGGAAACAAATTGAAAAGAGATTTGCAAGATGTCCTCTCACTTTGCTGCTGTGCCATGCTCATATTGGTTGCTGAATTAAAGCCCTCTTAAGATGAGCTGACAAAACATTTTATCCCGTTTTATATAAAGTTTGTTCTTGATAGAAATTGCAATTTGCTTTTAACAGTTTCTTCTTCTTTTTTTTTTTTTTTTTAAAGTATGACTTTTATCAATATTTGATCAGCATTAATGGAGATGACGCCGATTGGCTTAAAAATGTGGAAACATGGTCTGCTACGTGACACAATTTACGGTGAATCTGGTTCATTTAGCTTGCAGACTGGGGAATTTTATTAGATATTTACAATCTGATTTTTGTTTTTTCGAAAGAAAGAACTAACTAAATTGCGTCTCGAATTCTTACAAAAGAAATTGCATCACTTCCTAATCCTTGCTCAGTTGGGCACTGTGGAAAACTTAAGTAGAAAAAATTAGCATTGCTCAACACATATTCGGTAAACATTTGAAAATGGGATGATTTCCGAAGCCTTCTTGAAGTTTATGATAATTTCACCTAACACCCATCTAATTTAAAATATTACACTAACCTCTCCTAATTTTACCATGTAAGAAAAATTTAAAAATAACACAAATTTTTAATTAAAAATCCTAAATTACACTTCACTTAAAAAAAAAATACCCATGCTATCTTTTCACTATTAGAACTACTACTACATAAAAAAAAAAAAAAAATACCCATGCTATCTTTTCACTATTAGAACTACTACTACATCACCACCACGACCATAAGTTGCCATCAAACTATTACTGGAATCATCATAAAACTACTGTTAATCAACGTTGAAAATTAGATGAACTTCATATTAGTTTGTTATCATCTAATCAAGAATGCCACTTGACTTGCATCAATCAACCCCCAAAAATAACATATTCATTTCAATTTTACATCCAAATATGATAAATATGATATAGCCTTGTATTTGTCCAAAGTAAATGAAGAAACAGAAAACTTAAAATCCAAATTGTGAACTTTCTATAGAATCAAAATCAAACTATCTTGGCTAAAACTACAATGACTTTAAGGTCATCATAGCCATTTTATGTAAACAAGGGAGGTTAGTGTAATATTTTAAATTAGAAAAGTACCAAATAAAATTGTTAGAAACCTCAGAGAAGTTTTTGAAATAATCCCTTTGGAAATTTGCTAAGAAAAATAATTGCAAATTTAAGCAAAAAGGTACTCCAACGGAATATGCAAGATGTGCTTCATGTTCATCATTAATGATCACCTAGGTATTGCCAATGGGAGAAGATCTTTAAGTGCTTGCATTTTCAGCTGGAGCTTATCATTAATTATTTGCCAAGACTAATGCTTTAAACCGTTGCCTAAAAAGAAATAGAGATAAGGGTGTAACACACAATGAGTGAATTGGATGCTTTGACCCGATTCAACTGATAATGGTCCGAAATTGAACACCATTTTTTGTTAAACAAAACGACAAGAAATTTACAGATTGCAATGACATTTTATTAAGCGACAAAGATAAGAAGTTTACATATTTCACTTACACTGACATATAATTGGAATTTAGCCAATGCTTTGTCACAAATTGAGTTTTGAAAATTCTATTTTGAATTTTCTAACCTTTCATATCATCAAACTTATCCTTGCTTGATTCAATATATCAACTATATCAATTCTATTAAACTAATAAAAGGGTGGTGCAAAAAGAAATACCACTGACAGAGAATTGGGCCATCTGTGATCCAACATTTGCATTACCATCAAATGACAGGAGAAGAAAACCACCCTTTTTCTTTTGTTATATTATCTTTGAGAATGTGGAGCAAGAAAGTGCACAGACGCTAAAACTAACTGTGACATGAGCATTAGGTGCAGCTGGGCAACGAATGGGGGAAGGATCTGGCGTAGACCATGATCTACATAAACTTTTTCGTGCACGTGTGAGTCTCACAAGTGCAGTCTAATATTTATAGTAGCTCCGGTTCATTACAAATTTTTTTTTTTTTTTTGAACAAATGCTCGGATGATTGTTACTGAGATGCAAAATGATTTTATACTTTTGATTTATATAATAAGCTGTTTTTGTTAGTAAAATGCACTACTGTGCACTTGAGATTATACAGTAATCTAAGTCACAGAAGGAGTAGACGAATTTGAGTTGTCCCTGTAAGACATTTTTTGGAACAGTTATTAGGCTCGCCGGTCTTTTATGATATGGGGACACTAGACAACATATAACAATCGAAAACTCCATTCTCGTTGAACCTAATAAGAACTGGCATCTAATCTTTAGCTCCATTCACGTGGTGTTGGCACATATGTGTTAAAAAGTTTATCAATAACTGTTATAGATAAAAAATATTGAATAAGTGAATAAAAATTTTGATATATGTGGCATCACTACGTGAATGGAACCACTGCAAGAATAAGGACCTTTCGAGGCGCTTAAAAACGTCACTTTAAGATACTTTTTGGGGCGTTTTCCCTTTCGAGGCGTTCACCAAAAACGCCATGCAAACCCCCTGTTTGGAAAAGGTTTGAGGCGTTTTCTAGTGTCACAAAAAGTGAATTCAAGGCACTTAAAAACGCCCTAATAGAGCTCTAAACGAGACTAGTTTATTGCATTTAAAAAAGTTCTAATATGACATTAGTTTGCGCCTCAATTTTATGCCTATTGGGGCGTTTCTTAATGCCTTATTAATGAGTTTTATAGACGTTTAAAAGTGTCATATGAGCTTAATCTATTAAGGCATTTTATTGGGTTGTTTATATCCACCTTTCGTGACACTATAAAATGTCAGCAAAACTGTATGTGTTGAGGCGTTTTTTAATGCATCTTTTGTAAGTTTTGAAGGCATTTAAAAATGTCATATTATTGATCTATCAAGACAGTTTGCAATGTTGCGTATGTTCATCAATCGTGACACTTTGAAGTGTCAGGACAGTTGTCATGTGGAGGCACTTTTAGAATTATTTGGGGTCACTTTTAAGCACTATGATAAACCTATTTGGGGTCACTTTTAAGCAATATGATAAGCCTATTTTAAGTCATTTTTTCTTCTAAATATCAAATGCATTCATCTGTACTCTTCGTATTGCATAATAAGGCCATTATTTTTTTGGAGAATGGCACAATAACGATTTTCCACTCAAAGCATCCCAAGGAAAAATAATCAAATACAATTAACCAGCTGACTAATTAGAATTCATTGCATAAAATATGTAATACAACATCCACCTCTTTGAATTCCAACAAAAGTAGAGGTATCAAATTAGACATTTCAATGGTATCCTAAAATATAATTATCAACATCCAAAACAAAAGTTAAAAGAGTCCAAAATATTACAGTGACATTAGTGCAGATGTTATCTTGCATTCCAATTGAGGATTTAGCCAAAAGAACTGTTAACAAAGAACCCAGCAACACCATGATGAAAGAATGAATAATCAAGCTTCATGCATCTTCACCTGTAAGATTAGTACATTAAGTTATAATTCTTACTAATAATCTAATACATGTTTCAAGAATTGTAATTGTTATTCTAACATTAAGTACTTAAAAGTTTTTAAAACTTTGTTAAAAACGTACCAGCTTAGATGGCCAAGCGATAGGTGCACCAAGTGCATCTCCAATTGTGATCATTGGCTCATAAGGCCTAATCAATTGCTCTTCCCTCTCCACCGCGACTTGCACTAGTATTTCAAACCAACCAAAACCCAATTGATGTCCTCCAACAACTTTAGATGGATCAATTCCTTGAAGACGTCCAAGTGCAACAATCTTTGATTGGTCAAATAAACTAGATAAAGCTACCCAATCACCCTCCTAAAACAAAATCAAAAATCACTTGGTTAGCTTTGACTAAATTTTTAAAAAAATTTTGACAGAGTTTCCCCTGTATTTTGAACATTTTCCCAATTTTTCAGCACCAAATATCTATAAACATAACTTTTCCAAGCACAAACAAATATTATCATATTCAAATAGCCACAATATTGAACTTGCAATCGTGAAGTTTATTGAATTGTAATTATGAATTCAAATAGCTACAATATTCTCACATTCAAAGAATACAATATTCTTACTACTTTTCCTTCTGCTTAAACTTCCAAATTAAAGAGTTTAAACTCTCCAATTCTCTTCTTTTCTTCCACTTTCTTTGTCGTAGGTTTTATGTATCATTTTCTTTTTGGATAGGGAATACATGTAGAATATCCCAACTATCTAGACAACTAGTTGAGCAAACAATTTGGTTTGTTGTGCAGTAAGTTAAATAAGTGGTTTATCCTCTCAAAAGCAATAAACATTGCGTCAAGCAACATGAAACTTGGCCAGTAATGACTTTCTCCCTAAGACATACAATGCAACAAATAATTTTCTTTTTTCTTTTTTCTCCCCTCAAATGCAGTGTACTAAGTAAGAGGCATATCAATCAATCAAGCCACAGACAGCTACTTCCCACTCCTAAGACAACAACATAAAAGAAGGAACCATCCAATCCTTTCCCCCTTTCCCTTCCCTTCTTACAGATTCAAATACAAACCTATAGAGCAAAAAGTGAAAATCAAAATAATAAGACAAAAGAAAAGATTTTGAACATTGATGCAGTAATTCCAGCAAGGGGCAGCCTTAAGAACCTATCACCTGTCCATAATCAACCATCAATCCAATTCAAAATTAAACTACGAACAAGTAAGATCAACACCAGAATTCAGCCCAAGTGGGGAAGCATTTTAGTTATTTGTTTTGAATTCATCTAGCTTCAAAATTGAAAGTAAATATTTTCAATCACAGACAAAAGAAAATATTTTTATTTGACTTCCAACCTTCAATATTACTCGGGTGGTAACAATAATCTCCAAATACAAGAAAAATAATTGAAGTTTTGGATATATCTAATCCTAGGAGAATTGAATCATACATCATGACAAAAAAAAAAAAAACCACATCTAAACCAAGGCCCAAATCTGTAAGGCAACTGTACAACCGTAACTTACGGATGACTATGAACTAAACATGTGTCTAGCAAAAAGCGTACCAAATAAGTTGGGCAAATACATTGAGTTAGAGGTGATTGTTGGGTTGACTTGTCCCAAACCCAATTTTTCTAGGCCTGATACCCACGTCACATGAACAGGTACTTATTCACTGGACTAAATTCACAACTTCAGGCTCCTCAAATTAAAAGAATTCATTATATTACCTAATCTTTGGATAGGTTGAAGTCGAAAAATAAGTACCAAATGTAATCTGGCCAAGAAACTTTTAATTGACTTGCACTTTAAGATCAAAATCAACTTGTAAACAATTAAAATCACTAAATGGTTTTAACTGCTAAAGTCCTTAGCTTTTCCAAATAGATGGAAGTAAAAACAGCAAAATGCCATTCAACGAGCACAAAAACAAAACAATATTAACCAGAAATGCAAAAGATCGTAGTATCCCAGAATTTTCAAAGCTTTTTCAACATGCATCTGGCCAAATAACTAACATATTCAAATCTAACCAAGCATAATAGAGAAATAAATTTGCTATAACAAAGAAAGATTAAGAGATAGGCCATGCATACCAAAAGAGGCCGTGAGCTAGAAGGTGAGCTTGAGATATGATTGGAGGAAATACGATTATTTATAGAACTTGAAGAGCCATTGCTTCTTTGCTGGTACACCAATGACTTCAGATTTTCAATTTCCTTAGCTTGGTCTTTCAGTTGTTGATCTTGCTCTGCGAATTTTGCCTCCATATGGGATATTGCTGCCTTTTGCTCCATAACAATGCGATGACAAGTACTCCGGCTAGGTAGATTACCCCATAAATCAGCCGGTGCAACTCCTAGACCATACATGCGCACGCGTCCATTTCTATCTTGCCCAACTACTTGTGCGAATACATCATTTTGATTGACACTATCTTCAATGCCAGGAGGAAGTTGACTAACTTTTTCTTTCATAGCACACTACACACAAACAAAAATTATAATGTTAAGGCACTTAAACACTAAATATCTATAATATCTAGTTAACAAAGACTAAAGATATCAAATATGATAAGTTTAAGCTTATTTATACTTACCAATTTACTAGCAACTTCGTCATTTGAAGGATTTCCATTCGAGTCAGTATAGCAATGCTCAAACATTTCGACTCGTGTTGGAGGACGGCCTAAATTTTTCTTCTACAAAAAGGAAAAAAAAATCTGTTAAAGCAAAAGCTTGGTTACAGCTAAGATTACAAAACAAAGTACAATGTTTTTCTTAAACAAAGTACATAAAAAGGCCACTTTTTTTTTTTTTGACTAAAACATAAAAACGAGACAACATAGAACAAAAATCAATAATATGAGTAGTTATAAAATAAGTTGTATTACTAAGTGACACAACATAGAACAAAAAAAATTTAGAATTGCCCAGTAGCTCTACAACTCTACTAACATATTCCCAACAACCAAACAAATGTCAAAATTTTAATCCTAAGACTCGTATGCTAGATTAAAATCATTGTTGAGTGCCTTAAATTTTTAAAAGTAAACAAGAAAATGAAAAACATTTATTGAGAGCCATGAATTTTGTAAGGCAACCTGATTTATAATCCAACCATATATTTGAAATTTCAACCTAAAAAAATACAAAAAAAAATTGAGGTTTGTGGAGGAAATTAATTGCCTCCTTAAAAAAACTAACTAGTATTACTACACGTAATTCTTTTACAAGCTTTTGCATTTTAAGAAGCACACATGCATAAAATATTGTATAAAAATGCCAATGAAATGAGAAGCAAAGAAATCATCTTCCGAAAAAACAAGTTGCACTATAAACCACAAAAACACAAAAAGGAAACGATAACAAAAGAACAAAAACAAACATATTTTTTACCTTAGAATTGTTGGATGTTCCTTACAAGATTTGCTCACTGAAAGAAGTCCTCCCTTTTATGCTTGACAAAAGTACTAACCCTCAAATAATTCTGAAAATCCCAAAGGAAAATAAAATACGAGTAAAATAACATTATAGATGTAATTTTTTACCAAGATGTGAGAATGAGGAATTCAAAATGGCAAAGTATTAAATCTACTAAAGTTAACATTAAATTGACTTAAAATATAATATCATTTGTTACAATGCTGCCTTCACCACCAATTTCTCAATATAATTTCACTATACGCAAAAGATTTCCTAACAAAGTTGAGCCAAGTTTTTTGAGCAGTGTCAAGCAGTATCAGAACATATGTCCCAACACAAAGTTTTTAAAATATTTCATTGTAGAATGCAATTGCTGTAATTAGAGATAAATAAACAAAGAAATTCTAAAAAAGACCTAAGGTAGACATTGAAGGATTTACAACAACTTTTTACCATTAGAAATTAAATGGCCTATTTTGAAGCATTGTTGCAGCTAATAATGAAGGTAAAATTGACAAGAAAAGGTCTGAAACAAGTGATCACTTACTCATCCAGTGAAACAAATGCAGTCTAGTGATAGCTAGCAATTTTTTGCTTTTTTTTTTAATTTTTTAATTTGTTATTTATTTATTTAGTTTATTTACTAGGGACATATTTTACTGAATGATGAACCTATAAAATAAGCCATACAATGATATGGAAATGGATATTGTTTTCGGTGATAAGAATTGTTTGTGCGTGATTGTTTGAGACGGACAAAGAAATGTCCCTTGTTTTCCTTCTTTTTCTATTCCAATTAAGAATAATTATTACCTCTATATCAGATACTCCCTGCAGCAAGCTTCCCAAACAACTCAAGTGAAGGTTTTTCCTGCCAAAATAATATGCATATTCAATAGTTAATAAGCTTACATAAAAATACAATGTTCCAATCAAAGTTGTCATTCCAAATGAGACTAAGAACTCAAAGCCGTGAAGATAAGCACATTCTTATAATGCTTTCTTGTCCAAATGAGAAAAAAGAGCAAAATTTCTTATGTTTCAAGAAGGAAAAGATCACAGAAATTTGTTATCAATTAATTTGAACTCAAAGATTAAGGTCCATTTAATTCCAATGCTGATTCAGCAGCGTTTATTTTAGTTATTGAATCGCCATCTCCATTCCTACTCAAATAGACCACAATGAACAACATTAGGATTACTAGAAAATAACTACTTACAATTACGAATTAATTAAAAAATACAAGTGCTAGGCTAGCTGTAGTAGTTCTCATTATATACATACTTCCCAGCATGGCAACTAAATATTACTACTAGTTCTAGGGTGACCTTGTAGTAATCCAAATCTTGCAAAATTTATCGTACAAGAAAAATGGAATGTATTGAAGCCAAGTCCACAGTTCATCCAAACTTCTTCGAAGCATAATTTTAGCCATTAAATTCGTTTACTTCTGAGTAGTTAATGTGATGTCAAGGGAAAAGGGAGGTCTTTGGTTGTATACTCTTTCAAAGTCCACACATAAAGTAGCAGGACAATTAAAAGTAAAAAAATACAAAGAAAAATAATAATTTATATTTACAGTTCAAATCAACCAAGGTTCTCAAGCTTCACATGAAGTATTTGCTTGTTTAGTAGTATTATTATGTGATGGCCGCAAGAGGTTTTGGAGATCAAAAGGGCTGATAAGAGGATGAAAATTTGTGTTATCTGAGTATAAAAAGTTGGTTCTTGCTTGAGTGCCCTTCATGGAAAGGGCAGCTCTACCATAAGCAAGATCTGCCTCTTAAGTAGTATCAAATGTAACAAGTCAGCAACCAGTCAAAGAAAACCCAAATCTCTCTCTCTCTCTCTCTCTCTCTCTCTCTCTCTCTCTCTCTCTCTCTCTCTCTCTCTCTGCGTGACACCAATCACAATGTTCTCCTCTTCCAACAACATAAAAACCCCAGAAGGAAGGAAGAATCTTGTCAGCTTCCAAAGCTAACGACCATTCTCCGATGTGGAATTCGTCATCTTATTATCAATGCCCAAACGACCAGAATCTTCCTAGGGCCTTACAATTTACTCCTCAAATTCAACATTTATCTACCTATATATTCTCACCTTCAAGTCCAACCATTATTCTACTTGTCAACTCAAAACTATCTACCCTCTATTGATCACTTCCCTCGTTTCCCTTACCTTTAGTTGAGTTTTTCAGTTAACGTCCTTCCTTGTCCTCGTTTCACTTCCTTAAATTCACTACATCAGAAGAATTTCCTTTCTTTTTACCTTTTTTCTCCCTCTTTTTTGTGTTTTTGATTCAGAAACAGAAAACAATTTCGAGGGAAGAAAAAGAACAGTCTCAATGGGTAAAATTGCACCACCAAGCAGTTAGCTACAAAATATGCTACAGAGGGCAGTGCAAACAGTTCAATGGACGTACAGTCTTTATTGGCAACTATGTCCCCAGTGAAGGTAAATTATGTATGAGAGAATAGATCTTCATTGTGTTATGAGTTGATTAATTACTCGTTAAGTAACTATGGATGTCACAGATTGATCATATGGACTAATTTCCATTAGTGAAACATTTATGTGTTTTGTTTTCATTAAAAAAAAAAAAAGGAAGACAGTGCAACAAAGTAACAACAGAGGAGGCATCACTTCAGAGAAGCCAGCAGTTTCAAGAACTCTACGACAACATTATCTTGAAAAGAAAATTATAAGTCAACAACATTATCCCTAAAAAATAATTAAAAACATGTCAATGGCGGATATCAAAGTTTGCTTCCTTATTGCCTTCTTTATTACATTACTCTCCATTGGCCACCCTCAATTTTCAGACTATCACCAGATCTGTCGAAGGACAGACTAGAGTAACATTTGCATTCAAGTAATCGATGCATCTGGTAATGCTAATTTGAAGAAAAACGCAAATGGTTGGCTACAAATACTCAGTGATCAAGCCAAGAGACTACCACTACAAAAATTGGTGATGCTCAAAACAACAAACCGAGTCTTATTTCTGTCCTAGATAACTTGGAATGGTTTAATCTTAATAGAGGCAATTTTCCATTTTTCAACAGGAGAGTTGAAGTGACTTTAGATTTGGTTCGGGATTGCATAAACGGCTTCAAAACTCAATCACCAATAGCCGTGTTTAATGTAAATACTTTGAATGCCATTCGACTTGTTGAAGAGGTCCTAAATCTTAACCAATGTAACAAAATTACAATTTGTACCTGAAATGGTTACCAAGGCTACACTATATATATTTAAAAAAAAAAAAAAAAGCTAGCAAATACCTTGGAGGGTTTTGGGTTCTTGAAGCTCTTTCGATAACTGAAGACAAATCCCTAAAAAGTTGAAAATCAGGACCCAATATTGAAGAACTCGACCTTGAAGAAGAAGATGACCAACACAAGATTCTTTCAAGCTTTGCTTCATGGCTTGCGAAGGAAATGACGAATTGGATGGATAGGTATCATGGCTGCACAGAGCATGTTGAGAAATTGGTGATAAAGTCTATGGGCTCAAATGGGTTTTGGTCATCGGATGTGAAGGTAGGGATAATGGGGTGGCCGGGAGCTAGTGGTGGGAAAGGGTGGCCGGGAGCTGGACATGGGGTTAGTGGTACCGGAGAAGAGGAGATTTTGGGAGATTTGGGGATATTAGACAGCAGATAGGCTTGTGGGCTCGGTAGTGACTTTTGCCAAATTTTGGCCTATTGAGTTTAGCGCCTTGGTTAGGCGCCAACTCTTTTCACCAATTTTTTTTTTTTTTTTTTTTAAGCTCAAGGCGTTTGCATAAAAACGCCTCCCATATTCTTCTCCTGACATATTATTAAGAAACGCCTTGATAGATATGTCACCAAAATATGATTTTGTTGTAGTGAACCTAATAAAAACTCAGTTAATAGAATTGAGGATTAAATCTCAATAAGAACTATCACTGACTAAGGTGATTAGAATTTCGATTCTCAGCTTCATTAATTATGTCCCTATTAAGCTCCAGTTATGTAATGCCGCCACGTATATTAAATGTTTATCTATAAGCGTCATAAATAAAAATGATGGCATATATTAAACCAAGTGAATAACCAAAATCATATCACAACTGGCGGAAAGAGCAACCCTAAAGTCGAAGTTTTTTCTCCTCCTTTTCTTTCTTTACTTTTTTATTTGGAAACCATTAAGGCACGACGCGAAAGTACATGCTCACGCAGGCACACACACTATAGAGAAGGCAGGGAAGACACCGAGAGAGAGATGACAAAGAGGAAAGAGAAGGAGCGGAGGGGGAAGGGGAAGGGGAGGAGGAGGAAGAAGGGGGGGGGGGGGGGGGGAGGCACTCACACATGGGAATAAAAAAAGTAAACTCTTGTTTGAAACCATCATTTAGCAATGCTTGGTGCAGAAACATCGACGACGGAAGCCCCTGCAGTGGCCACCATGAAAGCCTTCAGTTTGGCAAACAGCGGCACAGTTGCCCTTCCTGAAACACGGCCCCTTGAAGCGGTGGCTTTGAGACTCGCATATCCTCGCCTCTGCCACCATCACTGATCCCATATCTTAAAAAAAATAATTCAATATATCAGAATAACGCAAAGATCAACCATTTGATTAATATAAAACGACCATATCTTTTAAAGAGATTATAGGTAAAGAAATGAAAAAAAATTTGTTCGATAGATCGTTCCTAATCTCACATAAAAAATAATAGTAGTACAGGAAACGACTAATTTTAGTGCATCTACTGCACCGCATAGTCCACAAGTGCATTTGCATCAACATGTTCATGATACATGATTACCTTATTTTGAGTTCACATCTTTTATTATTGTGTCTAAACTCTAAAAGTTAAAAGGATGCACAGGATGTCTCTAAATAACGTATATCTGAATAAAAAGAGAAGGATTTGGAAGCATTAAAGAATAGCTTTATAATCAAAAGGCTTTACTATATGTTTGATATCCCAAGCCTGTGTAATCATGTCACACGCAAAATCTATATGTATGTTTCGAACAGGCTAGAGAATACGGTTGGAATTGATAGAGAAGCCTATCAATAAGAACATAAAAGAAGAGTTACCAGAGGCCATCAAGAGCGCCAAGAGGAGAAACACTGTTGCAAACAGGCGCATGAAACTCTTCATCTTGCCAACTGCCTCGATATTTCTCGCACACACAACAGAGAGTGGTTGATTGCAGGGATATACTTGCTAGGTAGTTCTATTTATAAGGGCTGTGAGCTCCATCAAATAATGCAACATGTGGTACTTTGGACGAATAATCGAGAAAAAAGTGATCAAATGGCCATCTGTAGTGAGTCATTCGGACTCAATACGCACTAACTGTTTGGCGGTGCCTTTTCCTTTATAAAGTTATGTATATCTACTGACCATATCTACACATTCGGTAGATCTGTCTTCAAGCTCTCTTTTGCTTGCAAGTGTGAAAATTGAGCGCCTACTATCTTTTGGACAAAAGGGTGTCTAAGCTCCCAATTGTTTACCTTCTGGGGTAGTTTTAACAGTAAATGTTTTAGAATCAAGATTTTCATTTTGAACTCGTGTCAGGCTCTGCTACAAGTTAATTAGGTGAATTAGTACGAAGAAAGGATAAAGGGCCCCAAAATATCACATGGAAAATAATAAAAGTAATATGTCGTTTTCATTTTGTTATCTGTTTAGTAACGAATGTTTTACGTAGTAAAAGATTAGATGTATATTCAGAATAGATGGTGTATCTCAGACTAATTTGCTTAAGTTTCAAAAGCCTTAATGTTTTGTTTGGAAATGTAACTGTATAATTTCGTAAAAATCAACCCCTATCTATTTGCTGTCACTCTCACTCTTTATCATGGTGGTAGCTTCTTCTGTCTATAAATTTCGTAAATTTTTTTCTATAGGATTACAAATTATAATTAACTTACAATGTTTGGATCAATACAAACATATTATAATTTAACCATGCTACTACCAAACTTAAAAATCGTAGCAATGACTAAAGTCACATTTAGAGAGAATGAATCCATGACCTTTAAATCTTGGAACCGCAATCTAATCTTTACTCTGAATTGCTATAATCTACTGAACTTTCGAGTCTTTTTTAACTCTTGGTTACTGTTTCTGTAACCTTCTATTCTTGGGAGAGACATAATTTGTTCATTTATTTACTTGAAAAGCGATTATGTTCTTAAAATGCAAAAAACAAGAAGTCGATTATAGTTCCCTAAACATGCAAAGTAGGAAAATGACTTCTACTTGAATACGTACAACATCATCTTCCATTACCTATTACCAATATAATGATCCTACCAAGATTCAAATTAAAAAGCAATATTCGTTCACCATTCTACTCTCCGTTAATAGAAATGATCTAACTAAGACATTAATCCAACACATTTTTACGCGTATGGTTGCCGAAAGGATATCTGAGATCCACCAAAGTACGAATCAGAGGCTTTTTGACAAAAAATGGTTGCCATAACATTTTCGAAAATATAATGTGCACTTCAAATGTCTGATACTTTAAATACAATTACCCTTCAATCAGGAGGATCACCAATATGCTGAAAATTATATTCAATATCAAATTTTGTTGAAATTAAAGATCCTACTCTCGGTGTGAAAATCTAAACGTCCTTTCAAGATGAAGGAGTGTGAAATTTGTTAACTTCCTTTGACTTTTGGATTTTTGTTAATTACTTCCCTAAAATTTTTGCCAAATTTTGACTTGTTACTGTCTGGGAAAGCCTAGGATTAAGGAGCTAAAGAGTTCTTTAACAATTATCTTGACGCACTGATCGAAGAAGCAAGAATTGAGAATTTTTAGCCAAACACAAAAAGTTTAGAGCAGGTAAAGATATATTCTGACAATGCAAGAGTAGTTGTTCATCATACGCTAAGATTAAGTAATTTTATAAGTGGCAAAATAAATAAATGGTTGATAAGAAATTTTGAGTAAATAAATAATGAATGAAATTTATTCAATCCATTTAAAACTATTTGACAAATGGATATAAATGAATAATACAAAAACCAATTATCCATGTATGATTCGTTTAAACGTGTTCTTAATAAGTTTTCTCCGCTTGTCACCCCCAACATTTACACGCTCTTTCACCCATGCATATATACACACCGAATAGGTGGATAATCCATTTAAAACTAATAGTGTAAATTGATAAACCATTTAGATCTATTAGTTAATTGTCATCCAAAATCATTTTAAATAGAAGCATTTGAATAGATAAATAGTTTTGGATTAAAATTGCCACATCTGAGTAATTATATGACATTGATGTAGGATTTATTCGAGGCAATTTTAATAGTATATGAATATACGAATATTTGCATGATCAGGACCGTTTGAAAATCTACCTTTTTCAAAAGATGAATATTACAGGCAATAAAGTGTAAAAAGCAATTCTCAAAAGATTTATTTTTTGACTTGTGCAACATGATTATGTTGCTTAAATTAAAATATTGCTTTATGTACATCATCGAGTAGTGTCATTGTCCCCATATGTACGTGGTGTGTCGCAAGTAATTATCTAATCGGGACAACGAATTTGGCATCCGCTCCCCATTTTAGTGTTTTTAAGCATATTAACGTTATTTATAAGGATTTTTTTT
This sequence comes from Mitragyna speciosa, assembly GCA_024721245.1. Taxonomy (NCBI): domain Eukaryota; kingdom Viridiplantae; phylum Streptophyta; class Magnoliopsida; order Gentianales; family Rubiaceae; genus Mitragyna; species Mitragyna speciosa. The sequence continues at coordinate 8,358,195 of CM045570.1, forward strand.
TTTTGGATTAAGCATTTGTAACAATTTCTTGAAAGTAATAATATTAACTTTGCATCCCAAGCCTTTTCATTTTTGACAATTAGTTTGTTGTTATGTTTTAATATAAATGAGTTCTACTTTATTCACATTGTAAATTTGAAATTACAACCATCTAGTGATTTTTTTTAGGAACACTGTAATACTAAAAAAGAATTAGAATAAATTGCATGATTTTGGATTTATTCGAGTAATATTATTTCATTTTTTAACGTTCTCCAAGTAAAGTTTGTCTTTTAAGAATTTTCTAAGCTCTTTAGCTCGCTCTTCTCATTTTTATTCTCAGTTGGGGAAAAATATTTTCAACTCATGAATGTTTCCACTTCAGTCTATTTCTCTTGAAACTTCAAGTTCAAACAAGACAAGAGAACACGATGGAACTAGAATTTCGGGTTTAGGAGACAACATTAACATATATGTATGGTGAAAATAATACAAAATTTTGTTTAAGGGATGGAAATTTATGATTTTATCTAAGAGATGAAATTAGAAAAAGTATAAAAATGTACAATATATAAAATCTTATGCTAATTTATATTGGATGTTCAATGATGAAACTCCTATATAAAAATTAAAATATATAATTAAATTGCAAAATCAAACCCCAATACACACACGCACGCACACACTGATTTCTAATTATTTAATCATATGCTAATATATGATCATAAAATGAAAAAAACTTACTAACTTGTTGGTAATGCATTATAATTATTTACAAATAGATTTCAATCAAAAGGATAAAATTACTGAATTTGGATTTTAGATATAATTGTTTAAACCGTCAAATATGCAAAATTTGGATGTTAAATATAGTAATTAAGATAAATAAAATCCTTTTTTGGCTTCGTATGATTTAAATAATATCTCTTGATTTATTCAAATTACTGAATTATATCTTGTATTAAATTTATCTATATAATTAGGTACCTATGTTATTAGAGGACTTGTACAAAATAAAGGAAGGAATAGAAAAATGTAAAAAAATTGGGAGAAAAAGAAATATAAATTAAGAATTGCTGCTTCGATGTAGAGGACTAACCATAATTTGTAAAACTTTATATGTCCATGTAAGAGAAACTCCCTTCTTACTTTCTTTACTCTCCAATTTCACCTTCCAAACAAGGCCTTAGAGAACATCAACCCGTTTCATCCGTACTCATGGGCCGCAAACCCTCCGTTTAGTTGAAATCCTGCTAGTGTCAAATCCAGACTCTTTTTTTTTTTTTTTTGCTCCATTTCGGATTTCATGTAAAAGAATTCTCTTTTGGGCTATTTTTCTAGTGCATGCGGTTACCATCATGTGGGTCATGTATTTGGGCCAGCCTAGTTAGACAAATATTGCAGGTTTATATCCAGGTCTGTGTTTTCAGTTCGTGGGCTTCATGTTTTCAGAGAGTAATGATCCTTGTAGTAGTGGTCCATACAAGGAACCGAATAGATATAAATAACTCATCATTGTGATTAACATAATGGTCACTGATAATCTCTAAAACTTTGCCAAATCAGTTTCAAAGCCCTTCTAGTTTATTTAACCTCTTCAATCTATGCGCTTATCACTATTGTACCATTCTCCATTTTAGTTTAATTGTCCTTTTCATCGATGTCTATTCTATAGTGATTTATTATTAAAAACTCTTTTTTCGAGGGTTCGTTAATAATGTGTTCAATTTGATTAATTATGTGTTAGCTTACTGTTTACAATTGTTTCACTAGATTATTTGGCTTGACTTGTGTTAAATAATATAAATAGACAACTTCGAATTTTGAAGATTACTCGGTCCTTTTCAATTCAAAAAGACTAAATTGTATACATGATTAAACGATTCAATTTTAACGCTTAATTTGTTACATATTATAAAAATAACACAACTCCAACAACAGAATATTAAATTCACTGGAGTTTTTAGTGGAAGTACTCTTGTATGTTAAATTTTTATGGACAAAAGGTATTTTCACTAAAATCTCTGGTAAAATTTAAGTTTCCATTCTCATAGTGGTGTTGATTTTTGTAACTTGCAACAGATTCAAAACAGAAGGATATTAAGTGCCAAAATCGAAGGTATAGGGCTATATGCAACTGAGTGATAGTTTAGGGTGTAAAGTGCAATTAACCAAAAAAAAAAATGAATAAGACGCTTTAAATTTTCTAGTCCAAAGAAAATTCCCAAATGAAAACCCTAATTTCTCTTCTTTTATTTTTCCTTCCCAACTCCGCCGTCGTCCATTCCTCCGCTCTCCTCCTCGGTCGCAACTCTTCGCCTTATATTGAAGGCTAAAGAGGTATACAAAAGCAGCCAGTCCTTTCCTTTTCTCCTCTTCTTATTAAGTTATATCTGCTGTAGGTATTTTTTTCCAAGTTTTAGTCCTCATATATATGTTATTATGTCTGATTTTATCAGCTAGCAAAGGTGATCTTTTGTTTTTAATGAATTTTATTGTCCCAAAATTTTTAAATCTTTGATCAAAAGAATGTATTGTTTGTGATTTTGGATGGGTTTTAGTTGAAAAGACTTCTGTCTTGAGTGACCCAGAAGGCGAGGTTTTCGAGGGATGGATTTTAGGAATGAGTTGTTTGAGTATATGCTTCTTGTTGTACTTGAATATCAAGAGGTTTTAATTGAGATTTTTAGTTTTTGCAATAGTCAGAGGCAGTTTAGACAGAAATATTGAAATGGGTTTTTGTGACTTCTGCGTCTTGCGTATGGAAGTCATTTAGAAATAATTTGTATCTAAGTGTTTTTTTTTTTTTTTTTTTTTTTGAGAGAGTATCTAAGTGTTTGTTAAAAGATCTGGAAGACATTTCTCCTATAAAGATGGACTAATGCCTAATGAATAGACTTTAATTTAGTTTCTTGGCCAGGATTTTGTTGTCAAAAAAGCCAGTTTAATAGTCGGTGAATCTTTTCGATTTTAAGCATTGAAATTAGCTTATAAAAGTATACTTGGCCGAAACAATGAGTTCACCATCGGGGATCTTTCACTTGTTTTCTGCTGTCCATATATTGATTATTTTTGTAATTTATATTTTTTACCATAAATAATTTGTCCCCTTGGAACATACAATTTCCCTCCAATATTGGCTTGTTATAAAAATAAAATAAAAAACTCATGTTAAATTTGTAGTTAGTTGCAAACTAGTCCAATGTTTTGTTTGTCCTTTGACTGTATTGCTTTTCTGATACTAAAGGATTTTCTGATTCTATTCTTATTAAAAAAGTGATCGTGCTTTGTGTAGGTGTATTGCCTGTTTAGTTTGTCAACAGACAAATTAATAATCTTATCTTTCTCCAAAAAAGGAGAAGAAATGGTTGAAGCAGAGGAGAAAAAAAGGACAGTGATATTTAGAGATATAAGAAGATACTATTGTGAATATTGTGGAATCTGCCGTTCCAAGAAGTCCCTAATCTCCTCTCATATCCTCTCTCACCATCAGGTTTTTATTGCTTCCTTTACCTCTGGTCTTGTATGCACTGTACACATGCACACACAAAGAATAAAATAAATAATAATAAAAAATACAAGAATGCATATGCGTTCTTTTCTTTGCCATTTATTAAAGCATTGATTTCAGAAATGTTGATGGGTTTTATTTTTAATGCGAAACAGGAGGAGTTGAAAAAGAAAGAGGAGCAAAATGGACAAGCAAAAGATGGACCAAAGATAAATATGTGTGAAGAGTGTGGTGTTAGTTTCAAAAAGCCTGCTTATTTGAGGCAGCATATGCAAAGCCACTCACTTGAGGTAATTATTCTTGCTTTTTTATTTTTTTCCTTACTATTGTTTCTTAATGTGTTATAAACTTCTATTTATGAGAGGAGTTATTCAAGTGCGTCACAAAACTGGTTGAGAAAGAGCTTTGGCATAATTGTTAGATACCAATCAGGATCGTGGTATCTTATTAGATTTTTCTTTCATTCACCGTGTTTGTGTTCTATCTGCGCCTCCCATGATGATAATCGAAGCCATTGGATTTAATGCTTGGTTGGCCTGTTTACTGTTTTGCTGGGTGAACTTTTTTTATATTATAGCATATAATTGCAGACTAATGTGTTGTAATATGATCTGGATTTGTTATTAGGCGTGACAAGCATTGGATCCCACATAAAGAACTCCAAAATGCGAGAGGCATTACGTTGACTTGGAGGGATCAGTACCAGGTAGGGGGACCTCCTGAGAAGATCCTTCAAGCAAGCCTCTTTCACGCTATCTTCGGCTATGAGGTTTGAGGATTTTATTTGTTGTTTATTTGTAATTCGAGGCGCATTAGTGCTTCTTATACTTACAACTAATTTTAATTTTTCTCGATACAGAGACCTTTTACATGTCCAGTGGATGACTGCCACTCAAGCTATCGAAGAAAGGATCACTTGACTAGACACCTCCTTCAGCATCAAGGGAAACTTTTCGAGTGTCCTCTTGATAGTTGCAAACATAGATTTGCTTTTCAAGGTAACATGAAGCGGCATATGAAAGAATTCCACAAGGATTCTTCCTCAAGTGATGTTGAGAGTCCAAAGCAGTTTGTCTGCACAGAAATTGGCTGCGGAAAGGTGTTCAAATTTGCTTCTAAATTGCGAAAGCATGAGGATTCTCATGGTAAGCTTTTTTCTTTGAGAAAAGTTCTATTCAAACGTTGAGTTTGAGTATGAACATTTGTTTTCCTTTTGCTTAGACAGCATGATGCATGCATTAGCTACGCTCAAATTGTCATTTTTAACCTTTCCTGGAACTCTTTGGTAAATGCAGTTAAGTTGGAGGCGGTGGAGGCATTATGTACTGAAGCAGGATGTATGAAGTATTTTACAAATGAGCAATGCCTCAAGGAACATATCCGCTCATGCCATCAATATGTTACCTGTGAGACATGTGGGACCAGGCAGCTGAAGAAGAACATTAAGCGGCACCTCCGCTCACATGAAGGAGGGTTTTCTCAAGAGAGATTAAAATGCAGCTTTGATGGCTGTCTTCACTCATTCTCAAATGTAGGTGGCTACTACCATCATCATAAATTGCTTCCATCTGGTATTTTGACAGCATAAAAAACTTTGTTAAAGAAGGAAAATTCCTTAACGAATACATATCTATCAGTTCTATGAAATGAATCTTTCATACTATTACTACCAGTAATCTGATTTTTTTTCTGTCTTCTTGGTTGCTGAGATTCTCATATTTCACCTGATTAATCTGTTCAACTTCAATAAATCTGCAGAAGTCAAACCTCAATCAGCATGTTAAAGCTGTGCACTTGGAGCTTAAGCCATTTTCTTGTAGATTTTCAACATGTGGCATGAAGTTCTCATTTAAGCATGTGAGAGAGAACCACGAGAAATCTGCGCGCCATGTTTTCACTCGGGTGAGTTTTTGACTTAAATTGACAGTGTTCTAAAATATATCATCTGACTCCTTTTATGTTGATGCTTTACGATGCCTGGTAGGGAGATGAACTGATCATCTTTGTAATGTAATATGCCTTCAATTTCAGGGTGATTTTGAAGAATCTGATGAACAATTTAGATTGAGACCTAGGGGTGGCAGAACAAGGAAATGTCCAGCTATAGAAACATTGATGCGGAAACGCATTGTTCCACCTTGTGATTCTGATCCAATCCTGAATCAGGAAACTGAGTATTTATCATGGTTGCTCTCTGCTGAATCTGAGGATGAACTCTGAGTCATTGTAGAATCTTCACTGAATGCATGTCCTCTCTTCGTTTTTTGGTGCTTGGAACTCCATTTGCCAACTGTATTACAAATTTAGGCAGGAGGCAAAATGTAAGATATGGCATAATGGCTGTAGTCGACTATTATACTGATTTTTGTGTATATTCTATTATTAGTAGAGTGTTTTCCTTGTATTCACTGTTCACCGTTGATGAATTATTGGTGATATATTCACCTTAGTTGACGCTGTACAAAAACATCACAATTAGAGAACTTGAAAATTTACGAATACCAAGAATGTTGAGGATAATTAAAAATAAATAAATAAATGATGCCTTTATAAATCTGAAAAAGGAGGCTGAAATCAAATTGCGACCTTAGTTTCGGAAGAAAGGACAAATATTGCTAGTCTGTGTTAGTGTTTTCTGTAGTTCTCTAATCATGGGCTTCTTTTCCGTTCCAGCTCACAGCGTCATGTATAGTCTTTTTTTTTTTGTTGACATATCATATATAGTTGTTTATATTGCGTTTTTGTCCTCCATGTAATATTCTGTCTACCTTGTTGCGTTTTTTGGTTTGCAAACGCATTTGTGACGCGTGAGTGCGCGTTTGGACCATGTCCGGGAAAGCTAGTATCTGGTTCGATGTTGTTATGTTTTGAAGTTTTGCTATTACATTTGTCATATTTCAGCCGAATTTCTTATTACTGAATATGTAATTTTACACAAACAGTTCGTTTGGACCAAGGAAATGGAAAGAAAATGAAGTGTTTGGGGGGACTTTCTCTCATTTGGGAATTTAACGAAGAGAGAAAAGAAGGAAAGGGAGTGATGTGAGAAGGATTGGAAGTATCTAACTTCCTCTCGTTTTGAAGCTTGATGAAGAGTGAAAAGAAAGGGAAGGAGTGAGATAGAAGGATCTTAAAATTTGGAGAGAAATGGAAAGTAACATCTATTAATACTTTAGATTAGAGAGGATTGTATTCAGTAAAAAGTTTGTGATCATATTTCAATACATCAATGGGCGTCATATTCTAATGTTTGAGGGCAAAACACATCGTAATATAAATTTGATGATGTAAAAAAAGGTCTGTGATCATATTTCAATACATCAATGGGAGCCTTATCCCAATTGTTTGCGACAAAATAAATTGTTATACAAATCTGATGATATAAAAAAAAATGTTTTCTCTTTTCTATAAACTACAAAGCTATACATAAAGAAAAAAAAAAAAAAAACCATACACACGCACTCTTTTATTTTCACTCTTGGACACCCAAGTAGGCATAGGAGCAAGACTACCCAATTAAATCCCTTTCCTTCATTCCGCAAGAGGGGAAAAAAAATCCACACACACACACACATATTTCTCTTGCAGTAAAGTGCAAGATAAGTAACAAGAAATAAACTTCAAAAAACAGTAGTGTCTTATAAATAGCAGAATATCTTTCTTAGAAAATCATTTCGTTTACCTTTTTATTACCTATACACCTTATTTCAAGAAAAAAACAAAAATGTGCAGAGCACCTTCCAAAAATCTCTTCCCAACCAAAAAAAAAAAAAAAAAAGAAAAGAAAGAGAACTACCATCTGAAAACCAAATTCTTAAATTTTCCTCACACTAGAAAATAAGTACAATGAGTATTATATAATTGAATTAATTATAAAGTTAACCCAACCAGATTAACTACCCTTCTTTACGCTACATATATTACCCCTAAGATGCACTGTAGAAGGCAAGCCGAAGGAAAAATATGTACCACCATATACAATTCTACCACTCCCATTTCAGCGCTGGGTATCTTTTCCAGCTGGTGTTCTATGGCAAATTTGTTGAAATATTGCCCCAAAAAAAGAAAATTCGGCATTTATAGGTGTTAGAAATTTTTTTTTGGCATCTAAAGGCGCCGCGTTTGAGAAACGCGGTGCTAAAATTTTATTTTATTTTTTTACAAAATAGGTAAGTGTTTAAGGTTTTTTGTATTATTGTTTATGTAGATTTATAGGATTTAAGTAAAAGTAATCAAGGTAGTTCAATATTTGAATTGAAAAATTTTAAATTTAAAAATAATAAAGCTATAAATATCAAATTTTGATATACCACTAAATTTTCTAATATCTTGTGGGTCATTTTTTATTTTTCGAATGCGAAATCTAATTTTTAGAGAAAATGTGCAAAAGTCTTCTGGTAAAATTGTAATTTCAGCACGTAAATACCTTTTTGGTCAATTTTTTATTTTTAAATTCATATTTTATACCCTTGTACAAATTTTTAAATTTTGTAATTTTTTTAGATGAACTACTATTTTTTTGTGTACTACGTCAATTCAAGGGCAAAATAATTATTTTCAATTTTTTTTAGAATCTTAAATTCATATTTCATAATTTTAAGCACAATTTATATTTGTGATAATTTTCCAGGTACAAAAAAAATAACGATTTTGTTTCAGATATGTATGCATTATAGAAAAAATAGTTTTTGAACCCGAAAAATTATCACAAATTTAGAATATTTGTAAAAGTACGAAATATGAGTTTGGGATTCAAAAATAGCCAAAAAAAGGTATTCAAAAGTTGAAATGATTATTTTGTCCTTGAACTGACGTAATACCTAGAAAAATAGTGATTCATCTAGAAAAATTTCAAAATTTAGAAATTTGTACGATGATATAAATATGAATTTAAAAATAAAAAATTGATAAAAAATATATTTACGTGCTGAAATTACAATTTTCCGGAAGACTTTTGCACACTTTCTCTAAAAACCAAATTTCACATTCTGAAAAATAAAAAATGGCTCACAAGATATTAGAAAATTTAGTGGTATATCAAAATTTGGTGTTTATAGTTTTATTATTTTTAAATCTAAAATTTTTCAATTCAAATATTGAATTACCTTGATTACTTTTACTTAAATCATATGAATCTATCTAAATAATAATACAAAAAATCTTAAACACTTATCTAAAAAAAAAAATAACAGTAAAAAGTACGTGAACAGTAACCGCCGCATTTCTCAAACGCGGCTACTGTTTATGTGCCGTGTTTGGAAAACGCAAAGCATGACAAATTAAAAATAAAAAATTTAGCACCGCGTTTTTCAAACGCGACGTATTTAGATGCCAAATAATTTTTTCTTGCACTTGTAAATACCGAATTTTCTTTTTTTGGAGCAATATTTCAACAAATTTGCCGGTGTTCTATACATTGAATTTACGCACGCACAGTGCATCCGCAATCATACACGGAAAGAAAAGACTTGAGCTATCTTCTTCACTCTGAATGAACAGAATCTCACACACACACACGCACTTGAACATAAAAGAGAAAGAAGTGAAAAAGATTGAAGCTTTTTGAGTTGAATCAATACTCAAAGCAGTAGTTTGATGGACTCAAAGTCCTTCAGATTCATAACCCACCAATCATTTTTCTCAGCTGTCAGGGAAGAGGACCTAGAGGCCCTCAAGAACCTCATAGAAGATGATGGGTCGAATCCATCTTCTCTGATGGCTTTGCAGAATGATGCAGGGGAGACTGCTTTATACCTAGCTGCAGAGAATTATTTTCTTGAGATTTTCAGCTATTTGCTGAGCTTCTGTGATCTGCAGATTGTGATGATTAGGTCTAAAGCTGATATGGATGCTTTCCATGTTGCTGCTGCTCGTGGACACTTGGGTACTTTGATGAACTTGTTTTTTTTTGTGGAATTAGCTCAAAATTTCAAGATTTTAGCGTTTTTTCTTTGTTTGATTGTTTTCAATTTACATATTTCTTTTTGTGTTTTGTTATGTGTTATTGGGGTTTTATAGTATTAGTTTTTGATAATTTGATGTAATTTTGTGAGTCTTTTACATATTTCTGATTTATGTATGACCAAACTTTGATGAAAAATGAGGTGTGGATGGGGAAAAAAAAAGAGAATATATTATGTGAAGAAGGGTATAGGATTTTTGAGAATGGGAGGAAAATAAGTATTGTTTAAAATATTAGATACTTTAATTTTTAAATTTTATTTGTTCTTTGTGGAAATATGATTGGAAAATTAGAAAAGTGTGGAATTTGTTGGAGTCTATGTGACGTTCATCTTCTTTATTACCACAACGCCCAGGCAAAAAAAAGAACTCCCCTTGCTTAATATACGTTAACTTGATGTCAGAGTAAGGTATAAGATGGATCTTTGGTATGGCTACTATACACCCGGGGGGGGGGGGGGGTAGGAAATCTTGATATTGAATTATTTCTTTCCAGATTTTTTGTTGAATATATATTTTGTTTCAACAAGATGGAATTGTTTAAGCTTTTTATTCTTGTGGTGCTTGACTTGTAGAGAGTGAAGTTTTCATGTCTACTACAAAAATTGCTTTTGTAGAAAGTGAACTACAGTTTGCTTGTTTCAAATAAAAAGCCTCCTGGAGGTTCATAGTGATTTTAGCGTATGCCTAATATATTCAATTAATTACTGCTGCATTTAAATCTATCTTAATAGGTCTACACTTAAAAAGTCTTGTAAATGAACCTTTCTGGTAGGTTGAAGCATTTGTGATAATTTTATGATTATGTATTCAGGAATCATCCAAAAACTTTTGAGCACGTGGCCTGAGCTATGTAGAGTTTGCAATTCTTCAAACACGAGCCCCCTTTACTCAGCTGCTACCCATGGTCATTTAGATGTAGTAAATGCCATATTAGATGCAGATGTCAGCTCCATGTTTATTGTGAGGAAGAATGGTAAAACTGCATTACACACAGTTGCAAGATATGGCCTTCTACCTATTGTGAAAGTTTTAATAGAAAGAGATCCAGGAATTGTATCTGTAAAGGATAAAAAGGGCCAAACTGCACTGCATATGGCTGCAAAAGGTCAGGATACACCAGTTTTGGAGGATCTATTGGATGCAGATCATTCAATATTAAATGAACGTGATAGAAAGGGTAATACAGCTGTGCATATAGCCACTCGAAAAATCCGTTCTCAGGTATGCTGCTATTTGTTGAATGGAATTATTTGACTTTTCTTGTTATGGGCATACCTTGTTTCATTCCTGTATTTTCTTGATGACTTATTCCCTGCATCCATTACTTAAATTCTCAAGATTGCAAATATCTTGATAAAACATTGTCCAATTGGCATAATTTTTAATGCAGTCCTGTTTTACATTCTTTCTTTTGAAAGAATAAAGTTGAACTCTAGTTTGGTTTCTTTCTTTTCTGTAAATTCTCTAATAAAGCTTATGGTGACTTATATATGTTCCTTTTCCTATTTATGAGGTTAGAGGATGAGCTTGTATTGAGTTATAAGTCATGGGAAGATTGCAGTTCTGTGTTTTGGGGTGTACTTAACACATTTGAAGTGCTCTAGATGAGGTTATGTCAACTTTTGGCTTGAAGAGGTTTGCAACTTACATTAGCTGTCATGGCAGAAGAAAGCAAGGGAAGAAAGATTTTCTTTTCTAGGATATAGTATTGAAATCACAACCTAAAGGTTGACATTGCCCATCTGTCCATATTAAAGAAATTCTGGGGATATAAAGGAGAGTTAAAGCATAATTTGATGCCCTTGGTAATCTATTGAGGATTTCGTGACCTTTAAAGGTGTAAATATGCATTATTTGGTGGCTTTCTGGTAACTGGAAGATGATGCTCATTAATCCTGTAGGAAGCTACAATTCATGGAGGTTGTGCATATATGGATTTAGCACTTGATTATTAATATACTTGAGAATTGTGAACCCAAACTTATTTTTAGACTTGTAGTGTCCATATCTATTTTTACCAAGGCGGCGATATAAGAAGGAAAATGGAAAGTAGAATTTTAAGATCATATAACAGAGCTGAATGATCTTTCCCCAAACTTAAATGGCACTTTATTCTTCAAATTTCTCTAAATATGTACATGATGAAACTAAATTTAAAGTTCAGTTTGGCAGTCCTAGAAATGTTGCCTTAATTTCATTCCAAGTGCTCACTGTTCTGAAGAATAAATCCATTTTATGGCTGAATTGCATGGACAAGAGAAGAGAAGTTTGTCAAAGAGAACATAGTCCTTTGACCAAGTTGAATTCCCTGGAGACACTATGGGTACAATTGATATTTAATCCTAGAAAGTATTTAGGTGTTTTGGCTTTCCAAAATAGTCTATGTAAGTGTTATCATGTGGTTTTATGTTTCATTAGTTTCTGCTCTTTACATAGGCTCATGTGATCATTTCGTTGTCCCTTTGCTACTTTGGTCCATAATGTATTTTCACTAAAGGTAAGATCCTTGAAAAGTTTGGAAATTCCAAAATTGGATAAAATCTCTATTAGACCTAATCACTAACTAATGGCATGGAAGTTTCTAGCGCGATGAGTATAATATTTTCTTTTAAACAGAGAAACTTTGCCCTTTATGCAGCATTTTCTGGATATCTTCTTCAGTAATTTTATTAAGCTTTTCCTTTGTTATATTTCCTACCAATGTGAACTTGCACCCTTACGGTCATCTGTATGGCATTATTTCCTTTTGCTTTTAAAATGGGGGCAAGAGAAAGTTAGTTAGCATGTGATAAGAAACACCAGAAAAATAATGACTGAAGTAATTTGGGATCACTGAAGTAATGCACAAGATAGTTCTGAAAGTTTTTGAAGAAGAAGAGTGCTTCTGAAAGTTTGAATACATCACATCTGTGCTCGAAAGCCGTGACAAAACTTTGGCTTTCAATCAATGAATTTGAGAGGGAAGACATATCCCAGGAAATGGTTGAAGATGGCATGAGGCGGGAATAGAATATAGGTTTGGTGGTAGCGGGAAAGCAGAGATAAGGCATAGGAGGTGGTTGTGCTGAGGATAGTTCATATTAATTATGAAAATGACTCAAAGGAGTAGTATATCTTTTTGCCTAAATGTAAGCAGTGATGTTCTTTGTACCAGCTTTAGAATTTCATTAGAAATTATCTTCAATTTTGTCTTTATAAAAATGTTTTCTTAAAGTGTCAAATCTACCTCTTTATTTCAGACAGTCTGCTTTTTGCTGACATACACATCGATTGAAGTCAATGCCATTAACAATCAACATGAAACTGCAATGGACATAGCTGACAAACTCCAATATGGAGAATCAGCACTGGAAATTAAGGAAGCTCTGTTAGAGGCTGGTGCAAAACATGCAAGGCATGTTGGTCAAGTTGATGTAACAATGGAACTGAAGAGGGCAGTAAGTGACATTAAGCATGAGGTGCATTCTCAATTGATACAAAATGAGAAAACCCGGAAGCGAGTTTCAGGCATTGCCAAAGAACTCAAGAAAATTCATAGAGAAGCTGTTCAGAATACCATCAACTCTGTGACCGTGGTTGCAGTTCTGTTTGCATCCATAGCTTTCTTGGCTATATTCAACTTGCCTGGCCTTTATGCGACCGATGGGCCTGAAGCAGGAAAGGCAGTGATCTCTGATACTATTGGCTTCCGAGTGTTTTGCCTCCTAAATGCCACCTCTCTCTTCATTTCTCTAGCAGTAGTGGTTGTGCAGATTACTTTGGTTGCCTGGGACACTAGATCTCAGAAACTAATTGTTTCAATAGTAAATAAGTTAATGTGGGCTGCTTGCATCAGCACCTGTGGAGCATATTTAGCCATAGCTTTTGTGGTTGTGGGAAAGAAGAGCTCCTGGATGGCTATTACAATTACAGTTCTGGGTCTACCTATTCTTGTCGGGACACTGGTTAGCTTGTGCTATTTTGTTTTTCGACAACATTTTGGAGTATTTGGTAATGATTCTCAGAGACGTATCAGAAGGGCAAGTGGAAGCAAATCTTTCTCATGGTCATATTCAGCAAATATTTCTGATCTAGATGACTACAATTCAGATGAGAAAATCTACGCCTTATAAAAAAATCAGATACAACCAAGCATGCAAAGGGTCATTCATTGTGGAAAAATGTGTGATATTTGCTGTTATTCATAAGCCAATGGAAACAGAAGAAGCCTGGAACGCCAACATCTGGTCTATCAAGCCTGTACTTTTTGTTTATTATGATCTTCTCATCACATTTGGAGCTAAAGAGGGCATTGAAGCTTTTTTGTATAATCTAAGCACTGGATGTGCATTTCTGGTGTCAATTTTATCAAAACATTTGTTTGGTATGCTTGTAGTTATAGGATGATGATGATATAGATTTGTGTATATGCATGTAGATCTGTTGTAGAGCTTGTTGAGCAAGCTGTAAATTATTGTGCTATTATAGTTTTTTATTTTCTCTACTTTTAGTTTTCATCTCCTTGTTGCCAGCTTCTCCATGTTTAAAATAGGTTTGGAAATAAATTGAATCAAATCGAACCCCATTGTTATGAGACTCAAATTTGAAGTTCTAAACTCAAGTTCAATTTTGAGCTCAAGTTTGATATGAACCAAATCCTAAGTACGAAATTGATGCAATAAACAATTCAGTAGGCTTAAATTTGGCTTGAAAGCTTGATTTGTTTACTTGATGCAAATTCAACTCGAACCAAAATATTTTCAAATTCGAATTGAGCCCTTAATGAATCGCGCTCAAACTATTCATTAAGAGATTAATTTGTTTACAAGTGTAGTTTAAATTACCATAATTCAGGACCAACATAAACGTTTGGGCCGTTCAAGGGTCTATTCAAACTAATATTGAAATTTAAAATAAAAAAAATTTAACGTGTGGTATAAATCAAATAATGTAATCGATTCTCAAGCAACACGTGGGGTAGTTATTTTATACTTTTTTTTTTTTTTTTTGAAATCTCGTTTGTTTATACTCTATATACAATGATTTACATAGATAAGCTTACATTATCCTATCTATAAGAAGTTTTGTTTATTGTTCGAAATAATTATTTATGCCAATTGTTTCTACCTCATTCTCTCATTACTCTTGCATTGTACTAAGCTTTGATACTTTTGTAATTGTAGTGTCTTTAAGGATACTAGGGTGAAACCACTGTCAACATCGTATGTTAGCCGTGGTTATACCATTATCTACATAATGTACACCCTACCGTAAAACTTAGGAAATACTTTAATAAATACATTTGTGCAAAAAATTGGCAATTATTCCTAAAATTCTAGTATATCTTTAAGGACATTCTACCACCTTGTTAGTATAATCTCTAAAATCAATATAGTTAAGGACATCGCTAATTGAATATAACCTCTAAAATCAATATAGTTAGAATATATCAACTGCTCGTCTCTTTTTTAAATTTTATTCAACTGCCATCATTGATGTCTTACCCAAAATCATTATCAACCCAACTGATATGCAAATTACCTCTAATATGATGTCGTCTATCCGAAAACAACAAAGTCAGCGGAGATTAGTTAATTTGTTTAGATATTGAAACTGCATTATTTGGATAGAGTATTATTGATTTTTTAAAATATCTCTTAACCACAATTTTTAATTACTTTTTCATTTTTTCAATTACCTTTTTATTTTACATATTTAATATCACAAAACTTGCTAGTAAACATTTTTTCAATAGTTCCTTATCCAAAAGGAAATAATGTTGCTATTCATTTGTTTACGGGGTGCGTCCTGATGCAGCAAAATACTGGTTATTTAATTCCCACAATAATTTTATTCTAGTTGGTTTTGTTCAACTTGGAAGACACTACTTCAGTCTCTCTGCCAAATTTACAAGGTAGGGGTCTTAAAGGTTTAATAATGAATTTTGTTGAACCTTGTAAAGGGAGCTCAAAAAAAAAAAAAAAAAAAAAAAGAGAGAGAGAGAGAGAGAGAGAACCTTGTAAGGGTAAATTGGTCATTTAAGTCTCCCTTTCTACTCGTAAAATATGATGACTGGACTAACATAAGGCAAATTTTTCACTAAGGTCATTATTGAAAGTTCATGTTTATAATTATTACGTAAAGCAAAATTTTATACTTACTCAACCATGTTTGTTTGTCTTTAATTATTATCCTTCTTAATCAATAATTTACAATTCCATTTATCCAAAAAAAAAAAAGTTAAAAGATGAACACGTATTATTTACCAAAAATGAAATGCCTATTTTTTGCTTTAAATTCATAACTGTATAATTAGCAATATTATTTCATTCTTTTGGGTTTAAGTTTTAGAATATGAATAATAAATTCTAATGAAATTGGTGCTTCTACAAATATTAAAGCACGTGGGGCTTGTTTACAGTGGCTTGGACTCGGGGTGAGTCTCGGCGGTTATTAATACAAAACATTTGCCCTGTTACACCATTTGATTGATGGTTTACATAAGAATTTAACCATTTTAACTTCATTTATCACACAAATTATATTTCATTAATGGTCCATTGGTTGGGTTAAAATTTTTTTTCATAGAAAATTATTTTCCTAAAAAAAATTTACATGAAAAATATCATTTTCCTTACAATTTTTTGGTGTTTGGATGACAATATAAAAATCTTTTAATATAGGATTTTTTTATTGTTAATATAAGTTAAAAAGACTAATAACAATGTAATAAATGTTAGACAACTTATTAGAGTTAATCAGAAATTGTTGTTTATAATTAATTTTTTAAACAATATAATGGTAGAGTATGCATAACTGTAACTATATTACTGTAGAGTCCAAAATGACGAAAACAATTAGTTGATAAGAATGAAAAACAAAATGTAGTTTGGTGATTGAAGTTAGAAAAGTAGGTAATTAACGTTTAATGTCAATCTTAAAGTCTTAAGAAAATAACTTACACTCAGTAAGTATGTGAGTTTTTTCAGCTAGAGGAAAAAATTAAAAAATATTTTCTATTGTTTGGTACTTAGAAAAGTTTTGAAAATATTTTCTAAAAAAATATTTACAATCCAAATAAAAAGACCCTAAATGTCATCTCAAAAGATTTCGTTAAGCCACTTATTGTATGATTTACGCCAACAGTAAGGACCCTTGTCCCATGAATAAGCTATAAACAACTTATTTGAGACTCAGAAAAACTTATTTGAAAAGGCGGCTTGAATTGCTCTGAAAACAGCTTTTAACTTTTCATAATATAAAAAAACAAAAACATATTTTCAATTTTTCTAATGAATTTTTGAAATTACTACTTTTTTTAAAATTTTGAATAAGCTGCTTAGAACTTATTTTACGGTTTTGAGAATAAGCCTAAAATCTGTAATTAATCCCCATTTTTACAAGAGATCAGCTAGAGAATACTACGAAAAGTGTGACCATACATCTATTACAAACACATCTCTCTCTCTCTCTCCCCCTTTCTCTCTCTGTGTATGTATATATACATTTACATATATGTACTTGTTATGTATCTATAAAACAACTCCATTCGAGATAGTGTCGACATGATGCTAATGTAGAAATCTTCATCTTAATTTATCCTTTTCAGACTCTTAACATATAAGCTTTATTATTTTGTTAATTTTTAAGAATAAATTTCTATATTAGTGAACTTACTTATATTCCTGTATTCTTCTACAATTCCTCCTTGATGCTGCCTTAAAAATGACTGTTTCTATTGATTCTTTAAATTCAGTTGCTCGTTAAATCAAAGTTTTCTATATTTTTATTTCACTAATAGAACCCTCTTTAGTGTGCGACTGTTCTATTTCTTTTTATGCAAAAATTAACAAAATTACATCAATGAAGGACTATATAGTAGTGATACATAAGAAAATGACATATGAAGCCATCAGCCATAGAGATCAGCTAGCGGCATATATAGCTAGGTGAGATATAGATCAGCCAGCGGCATAAATGGCATAGGTGAGAAAAATGAGATGTAATCCATATCATTGTAGTCCTTTATGTTTGAAGAGAAAGACCTAGATCGCATCCAACTCTAAATCTATCCCCTCAAATCTCCAGCTCACTGTTGATAACATATAAATCTAATCTATCTAACTATATTATAAAAAGACATGAGAGTTACTGTAGTGACTCCTGCACTTGACATGTGGCACTCTAATTAGGGAGCAAATGGCTTCTTTCTTTATTGAAATGAAATGCTTCTTGCCTTAATAGAAAGGCATTTAAGCTATTCTCCAATCATTAATTGCATATCATATTAAAAGATAGTATTTTTAGCTAAAAAATGTTAGACTTATGAGAAATGAAAATAAAGCGTTAATATCATTTGTGTTTATTAATGGCTATCTTTTTTTTTTTGGGGTAACACTAACTTCTTATTATTAATTTTTTAACTTTGCAGTTATGAGCTTTTTTTTTTATTTAGATATTGATAGAATCAGGTTTTTTTTTTTTAGAATTTTTAACACATTTTCATGCGATTCAATAGGAAATTGGTAGAGCTTAACAAAATGTAAATGTAATTGTTTATCATGAATATCAAGCTAATTGTTGCACTAATACCAAAATTGCTATTGGGTTCTGCATTAATCATATCAAAAATTATTTTTATATTATTCTTTTCAATTTTTACCAATAGTGTGTATGGTGTGGTTGTTTAAAAGATAATAATTGACATTTGTTTTTCAAATATAAGTTTACTAACTAGCAATCTGATTGATTGCAAGCTTATTGGAGGAATTTTATAGTTGCAAGTTAGATATGGAGTTGGGATATTGATGAAAAATTATATTGAGCCAATTGTTGTAAACATTGTTAGATTTTAGATTATTCTAATGTGCTTATTTGAAATTTTTTACATGCTTAATTTAGTTGTATTTTTTAGTGGGTTTAAGTTGTGCCTTGCACAATTTGCCTTTCCAAGTATGTATGTATGTGTGTGTGTACATATATATATATATGTATGTATGTATACATACACACATACATACATACATACATATATATATATAGATGGCATATATATGTGTGTGTGTGTGTATATATATATGTATGTATGTATATGTATATGTATATATACATGTCTATGGCATATATAGGTATACACACACACAAATATACATATGCCTATATATATACACCTATATATGCCATATACATATACATATATACCTATATATATAGACACACACACACACATACCTATATATATATGTATGTATGTATACCATATACATATACATAAACATATACCTATATACCTATATATATATATATATATATATAGACACACACACATATACATACATACATACATACATAAATACATACATACATACATACACCTATATATATATACCGTATACATATACACATACATATACATATCTTACTAGTATAGAAAAACCAATCAAAACACTGTGGATTTGCCACGTGTCACTATAACAAATTTTTCCACCTTAGTGGGCCGATGGACCTTTACTTGCTCAGGCCAATTTGTGCATTTTTGCTGGTCTGCTTTTCAGACATTTTTTTTTGGATGGACTGAAGAGTGCTCATATGCTATTTGTTATTTGTGTGGCTCACTGTATTCTCAGGCAAAAATTGTGTCACTTAGCCGATTTTCTTTCCAAAACATGCAGTTCTGTACTTATGACTGCACTAAATCCCTGATTAAGTGGGATTGGGCTTGCATATCTCTTACCAACCCCTCATCCCTGTCTCCAAGTTTCTCTTCTCAAAACATCTTGCGATTTCTTTTCCTTTTTGTTCTTCTAAAGACTCCCCTCTTCATTTTCTCCAATTTCTCCACCCAAAAATCGTTATCTTCTTCTCCTCCTTCTTATTTTTCTTCTTCTTCCTCTTATTATTATTGTTATATACTTGTTGTTGTTGATTGTAAAACAAATATGATTTTTTTTTTGGGTTATATTGTAGGTCCACACACGGGACACCACATTTTGTTTGATTCTACACCAGTTTTTTTCTTATATTCTGGTTAACTTTGAAGATTGATGTACTCTTTGGTTTCTGCCATCTTACAGGCCAACTTTATTTCCAAAAGTTTAGGTTGTTTAATTTAAGCTTTGGTTATTATTTGGGGCCTTATTCTATGTATAAATTGGTCTTATGTTGCAGGTTACCGATGGTGGCTCCATTGCACTTTGAGGTCCACGACATTAAATTTTTGTTCACTATTTGTTCATTTTTCATGATTTCCCTATTTCTTTTGTTATTTAGAGAGCCTTTTGATTGTCTATTTGGTGTTTTTAGTCCCGTTTATGTTCTCAATACGCAGCTGAAGTGTGTTATGCTACAACTAATATAATCCAAATCTTCTTGGATTTATCTCAATAAAGATAATTTAGCTTGTCAAACATAGTGCTACTATTAATATAATCTTTGATTTTCAATGCTGTTTTTGTATATAATTAAAAATATTTGATATTTTTGGAGGAGCTAAAAGTTTTGAAAAGGACCGAAATGTCATATGGTTTGATAATTTCCTCTAATGAGTTTCATACTAAAATTGTAGCAATTAATTCAATTCCTCAGCTTTATCCTTCTGATGTGATAAAAGTATAGCTCTAAAAACCATCTAAAATAATTAGTCTATAAAGTACCATTGTAGTAAACTGGTTTTTGCCTTCTCCAAGTTCCATTTAATCAAATGCTAAAAAGTTTTGGTCTATTTAGCATGGGGAGATATGAGACAAATCTGATAGTTCACGTGTAGATGTATGTTTTAAATTGTACTAATTTCATGTAACAGTTACAATGGAGTAATTATACTTACAAAGTTTTTGAATTCTCCGTTTCAGGGCACTGTAAAGATTGTTGGGCCTATCACATATCAGTTGCGGATGTATTAGTTGTGTAAGTGATCAATCAGTTTGTATTCCCTTGTATCTATATAAGTTCATCCTTTCATCTTGTTACATAGTTAGTTAAACATGAAGTGATTTAGAACACAAATTTATAATTTGTATTATCAATTTCCTTATTGTCAAGGAAATGGGTCTTAAATTAAGTTTTGATCATTGTGTAAAATTATTGTCCTTTAGAGGTGTTAATATTCCAATGAAGATTGTTACTTATCAAGATAAACTACAAAATTATACAATCAATAAAAGTTTGATGACAACGGGACAAAATCGTTTTGCAATTTTCTCTTTGTCCACAATTTTCTCTATCAAACTACGACTTTTGTGCGAGATTTTGGAAGATCTGTAGATTTTTAGGAGTCTATTATTACCTTTTGTCAATTTCAATTAATTAGATTTAAGGAAAAGTATTATTAGTCAATCAAACTTTTATCTAAAAGGAAAGACTTCCTTTTGTGGTAGAAGTCTAAGTAGGAAAGAGAGAGACGTATTATTAGTAGTGAGTTGTGAATCGTTCTAGATAATTTTTTATTCAATATTTTGAACAGAAAACTCTTCTTCTTCTCTCAACATCTCTCTCTACTTTCATGGGGTGTAACTAAGCCTCTATTCTAGTCAAAGGAAGATTGAAGAATTGGTTTTACATGCTGTGAGATCTAATCTATTTCTATTGTTTCTTTCAATTATTGGTATTTGTATATCTCATGCTTTTAGCGTTTAGGGTTATTGTGTGTTAAATTAAATATTACTGGCCAGGTATTTAATTCCACCATATAATCCTTTGTCATTCAGAATAGTTGATTGTTTAGCTATTTTGATATTTGTGACAACTAATTTGAGAGATCTACAATCTAATTTAAATGAACCCTTGTAGGTGTTTGTTGATTAGAATTGGGCTTTTCTAATTCATATTGCAATTGTGAGATTAAATTCTATGGTTGTACCTAGGTTATCTCTCAATTAGGGAAGTAATTAACGGTTGTACCTTAATTACCGAAACGGTAAGGAAGAGTTGGCTGTTCGATTGTATCAACAGCTATAACCAATTTATCAATAATTGCTAGAATTCATTTTTGCATCGATGATCAGTCGAATGAACCAATTCCAACATCATTCCTTTGGCTAGAGTTTTCTCAACCTTGATTTTCTTTAATTTATTCTCTGCAATTTTGTTTACTCTAATTCGTTTAATTAATTTTAGTTATTCCAAAACCCCCCGTATTCTGGTGATTGTGAGATAAGTAAACAACCCAGTCCCTGAGGAGACGACCCTACTCATCGCTATACTCGAAAAATCATCTTTTGTTGAGTGGGATTTTAATATTAATTTTTGTGCGGTTGACACCCGTCCAAAATTTTGGCGCCGTTGCTGGGGATTGGCGTCTTGATTTATTTATTTCTTTTTGTCTATTTTCACCTTCTTAACTCTTGAACATGGCAGCGAACTTCTTGCAGTTTGATACAACATTTGATTATCCCTCTAGGATTGTTAATGAGGTAAGTGATTTTTCTTTTGAAAAATCAAATACTGAGCTAACGAATATAATTCATCAATTGGACGTAGGTGGATTTTCGAGGCAACCACAAAGAGATTATGGTTCTTATTCTACCATGTATGATCATTATGCAGACATGTACAATTCAGAATGGAGGGATCATACAAATTTTAGCTATAAGAATCCCTATGTGTATCAGTCAACACCGGATCATCACCAAAGCCTCCAACAGTACAATCCTCCATATTCTCCTACTCTACAACTGGTCCCAAATTCTAATTATGGTATGTCTCTAGAGGATATGAAGAAATCTATACACGAAGATACACTCAAACTCCAGCAACAAGCAAAAGATCAACTCCAATGGCAGCAAAATATGGAAGTCCAATTTCAAACTTTGACTAATCAATTAAGACAGATAACAGCTGTAGCCAATCGTTTGGCGGACAGATGGGAACAATCATCTCTCCAAACGATTGAAGAAACGGAGGAGGATGCAAACACCATCAGTTTAAGGACTGATGAGGAGATTGAGATGTCCAAAAAGATATCCCACATACCATCAAAAGAAGAAGAAGAGGCAGTCATGATTGAAAATTCAACAATTTATGATGGTAAAGAGGAGGCTACAGACGAGATGCCTCCAAAACCACTGAAAGATGAAGAGGAAAATGTTGAAGATGAAGTGTTTAAACTGCAGGAGGAAGAGACTGATAACCTGACATTGAATCAAGAGTTGGATGAATATGTTGAAGAGCTTAATGTTCAATCTGAGTTTCAACAATCAGGTAAAGTTTTTTGTTTTATTTTGCCAATTTCTAATGAGAAACCTTTACCATTTGTTTTGTAGGCAACATCTCTATTTTTGAAGGCTCTCCATAAAGCTAGGAAGAATTTTGACATAATGATAGATGGATGGAGAGAACATAGATTGTTGCAATTCCAAGAGCTTGGGTATCCGTTTGATCCTGGTGGATAAGGAAGCTATGTCTAGCCAAAGACGTTAAAGAAAGGCGCTATTGGGAGGCAACCCAAATTATTTAGTTTAATTTATGTTAGTTTAGTTGTCTTAGGTTGTTTTAATTTCAAGTGTTAAAGTCTAATTGTTTCGATTTTGACAGGAGAGTTTGTTTTATAGGGCATGCCCACGTCTTATAATTGGTTCTTCTAAAGGATCACGGTTGGAAGAATCAGAAGACTTTTTCTTTCAAGACGTGCCCATGCTTTATGGTTGGCTCGCAACAAAAATTTGATGAAAAAAACAGAAGACTTCATTCTGTATAGCATGGTCATGTCTTACCATCAATTCTCAAGAGGCCAAAACGTGGAAAAAGTCAGAAGATTTAATCTTGCAAGATGTGCCCACGCCTTACAAATTTTACTCAAGGAAGTTTCAAATTTAAATGTCAGAAGACATTTTGTTATACAACGTGCCCATCTTTTAAATTAGGAAGTCTTCTGTGAATTGGTTCTAAAAAAGAGAGAGAGAGAGAAAGAGAATGTTTATTTTCTTTTTTTCCTTATATGTCGTATTTTCCTATTTTTTGCTATTTTCTAATTTCCTTTTTCTCTTTCTTTCCTTTTCTCTTTCTTTATGTCCTTATTTTCTTATTTCTCTTTCTTTTCTCTTTCTCTTTACCCTCCTCTGCTCGCTCTTTCTCATTGATTTTTCCACCGCTTTTCCTCTTCTCCTTCTGCTTCATCTCCATCACTAGCCCTCTCTTCTGCAACCATTACCCAATTCGAACCACCCTTTTCTCACCCTCTCTCTCTTTACTTACTGTTTATTTCATATTCATGGTTGACTATTGCTTACATCCGGTTGATTGTTTGACGGAGGAACATTCATGATTGTTTACGTATGGCTTATAGTAAATGCGATGAAGAGGCAGTCCAAAGCTTCCTCTAGGAAGAAGTCCACAACTTTTGCTCAGTTCGCCTAATCCCCCAGTGCTTAGTTGCTATTTCAGGGAAGTCCACTTTGTCTCACTTATGCTATTATTTTCCTGCATTGGGGACAATGTAGACTTTAGGTGTGGGGGAGGATTTATGCATTTGCTTCATGTTTGGTGTTCATGTGTCGTAGTTAGTTTTAGTGTCATTTTCATGTTTCTTTAATTGTGGTAGAATTTTTTTTTGTCCTTCTCTTTTTCTTTTTTTTGTGTTCATCTTATCTTTCTATTTTCTCAATAAGAGACAAGCATGATTAGTATGATAATCATTGCTTGTATGAGTATTGCATTGATTTCTCAACAATTGATTGAATTCTTAATGTGCAAGATTTGACACAAAGTTAACCACTTGTGAATTTTTGAGCCTTACGAGCATTCCATTCATAAAATTTGCTCTATTTTCTTTTGATGAGTGGTTATCACACATGGATATGAAATTCTAGAACTTGCTTTGTTATGCATGTCAAGATCACATTTTTATGAAATTTGGTGCATTAAAATGACAAGGGCAATTAGGTTTAACCCCTTTTAACTCTCTAAATACCTACCTTTGCATAATACCACTAGTGAACCCTTTTGAGCCTTAACCTTTTGTTCTTTGACTAGTCACTAAAATTTAACTATAACCTCTTTGTTTTAACTTTCTCTTTCAACCTTGTGTCAAAGAAGTGTCTTGATTCTATTGCATGGAAATTACAAGCCTCGTTGCGGTGGTTGTTTGAAGAAAGAAAATATTAGCAAGTACAAGTACCTTGAGGTTATTTCTGTTCATGTTCGAAAAAAAAAAAAGAAAAAAAAAAGAAAAAGTGAAAAAAAAAGTACAAAAATAGTTGTGAAGTGATGTGTATATACGTGTTGTTTCGTGATGATAGGCAAAAGCCTAAATGTATTTGTAGTTGTCCAGTTTGCTCGAGTTATGTATTACATGAGGCACTGGAGCACGTGAAAAATGATAGTTGAATTCATGCAGTAGAATTAAGCATTACTCTTTGACACTTATGTACACCTAAAATTTCCATTTTATCTGCCCTTTGACTTTAGCCCCATTACAACCTTGTTCAAAGACCCTTAGATTTTTGCAGTAAATTTCTATTGAAGTGGTGGAGATGTGATATATTAGCAAGCATATGGTAATGTCATTCCATGGTGTTGATATGAGAGTAAATGGTCCCTTGAAATACTTTTGAGTGCATAGAGTGAAATCTGGGAGGAAGTCGTTGAATCTTGTGCATTTTGACTTTTGAGAAATTGTTTGGGAAATATGCTATTCATGCTAGTATGTGAGAGATTGTGCTAAGAAAGGCTTGTTTATCTTGTTTGAGGAATGCTTGAGGACAAGCATTATTCAGGTGTGGGGGTATTTGATAGGGCGTATTTAGTCAATGTTAATTGTGTGTTTTCCCATTATGTTTTAGTGTTTTATTGCTTTTATGAGTTGATTTTACTTAGTTTTATATTTTGTGTCGTTTATAGGTGTTTTGGTGTATTTGGTGCAATTTGGAGTAGAAAAGGCAAAATTCCAGAAGAGTTTTGTTCGTAAGGCGTGGGCATGCTGTAGCTGAGAAACTAAGCAGCGGGATTAAAAGCATAAACTTCCTATTTTGACTCAAGCTACATCTTTTGTGCGAGATTTTGGAAGATCAATAGATTTATAGGAATCAATTGTTATCTTTTGTCAATTAAAATCAATTAGCTTTATAGGAAAATAATATTAGTTAATTAGACATCTATCTAAAAGGAAACACTTCCTTTTGTGATAGGATTCTAATTAGGATAGAAAAAGTAGGAATTTGTGAGAATAAAGAGAGGAACGACCTCTCAATCTAATCTATCTCTCTCGTTCTCTCCTCTTGAAGAGGAGCAACTTATTTCTTTCTTTCTACTCGTTTTATTTTTCTCTGTTTAGTTTCTTCTCCATGAGAAGAAACTAAAGCACTTTTCTAGTTAAAGAAATATTGAAGGATTGGTTCTACAAACTGTGAGATCTAATTTATCTTTACTGTTTCTCTTGATTATTGGTATTTGTATATCTTTTGGTTTTAGCGCTTAGGATTATTATGTTGAATTAAATATTAACGGCCGAATATTTAGTTCTATCATATAGTTCTCTCTCATTCAAAATAGTTAAATCTGTGATTGTTTAACTAGTTTGATACTTGTGACAACTAGTTTGAGAGATTTACAATCTAATTTAAATGAACCCTTGTAGGTGTTTGTTGATTAGAATTGGGCTTTTCTAATTCATATTGCAATTGTGAGATTAAATTCTATGGTTGTACCTAGGTTATCTCTCAATTAGGGAAGTAATTAACGGTTGTACCTTAATTACCGAAACGGTAAGGAAGAGTTGGCTGTTCGATTGTATCAACAGCTATAACCAATTTATCAATAATTGCTAGAATTCATTTTTGCATCGATGATCAGTCGAATGAACCAATTCCAACATCATTCCTTTGGCTAGAGTTTTCTCAACCTTGATTTTCTTTAATTTATTCTCTGCAATTTTGTTTACTCTAATTCGTTTAATTAATTTTAGTTATTCCAAAACCCCCCGTATTCTGGTGATTGTGAGATAAGTAAACAACCCAGTCCCTGAGGAGACGACCCTACTCATCGCTATACTCGAAAAATCATCTTTTGTTGAGTGGGATTTTAATATTAATTTTTGTGCGGTTGACACCCGTCCAAATATAGTTGTGAAGTGATGTGTATATACGTGTTGTTTCGTGATGATAGGCAAAAGCCTAAATGTATTTGTAGTTGTCCAGTTTGCTCGAGTTATGTATTACATGAGGCAATGGATCACGTGAAAAATGATAGTTGAATTCATGTAGTAGAATTAAGCATTACTCTTTGACACTTATGTACACCTAAAATTTTCATTTTATCTGCCCTTTGACTTTAGCCCCATTACAACCTTGTTCAAAGACCCTTAGATTTTTGCAGTAAATTTCTATTGAAGTGGTGGAGATGTGATATATTAGCAAGCATATGGTAATGTCATTCCATGGTGTTGATATGAGAGTAAATGGTCCCTTGAAATACTTTTGAGTGCATAGAGTGAAATCTGGGAGCAAATTGTTGAATTTTCTACATTTTGAGTTTGGAGAAATTGTTTGGGAAATATGCTATTCATGCTAGTATGTGAGAGATTGTGCTAAGAAAGGCTTGTTTATCTTGTTTGAGGAATGCTTGAGGACAAGCATTATTCAGGTGTGGGGGTATTTGATAGGGCGTATTTAGTCAATGTTAATTATGTGTTTTCCCATTATGTTTTAGTGTTTTATTGCTTTTATGAGTTGATTTTACTTAGTTTTATATTTTGTGTCGTTTATAGGTATTTTGGTGTATTTGGTGCAATTTGGAGTAGAAAAGGCAAAATTCCAGAAGAGTTTTGTTCGTAAGGCGTGGGCGCGCTGTAGCTGAGAAACTAAGCAGCGGGATTAAAAGCATAAACTTCCTATTTTGACTCAAGCTACATCTTTTGTGCGAGATTTTGGAAGATCAATAGATTTATAGGAATCAATTGTTATCTTTTGTCAATTAGAATCAATTAGCTTTATAGGAAAATAATATTAGTTAATTAGACATCTATCTAAAAGGAAACACCTCCTTTTGTGATAGGATTCTAATTAGGATAGAAAAAGTAGGAATTTGTGAGAATAAAGAGAGGAACGACCTCTCAATCTAATCTATCTCTCTCGTTCTCTCCTCTTGGAGAGGAGCAACTTATTTCTTTCTTTCTACTCGTTTTATTTTTCTCTGTTTAGTTTCTTCTCCATGAGAAGAAACTAAAGCACTTTTCTAGTTAAAGGAATATTGAAGGATTGGTTCTACAAACTGTGAGATCTAATTTATCTTTACTGTTTCTCTTGATTATTGGTATTTGTATATCTTTTGGTTTTAGCGCTTAGGATTATTATGTTGAATTAAATATTAACGGCCGAATATTTAGTTCTATCATATAGTTCTCTGTCATTCAAAATAGTTAAATCTGTGATTGTTTAACTAGTTTGATACTTGTGACAACAAGTTTGAGAGATCTACAATCTAATTTAAATGAACCCTTGTAGGTGTTTGTTGATTAGAATTGGGCTTTTCTAATTCATATTGCAATTGTGAGATTAAATTCTATGGTTGTACCTAGGTTATCTCTCAATTAGGGAAGTAATTAACGGTTGTACCTTAATTATCGAAACGGTAAGGAAGAGTTGGCTGTTCGATTGTATCAACAGCTATAACCAATTTATCAATAACAATGCCTAGATAAATTTTTTTTTCAATAGTTTGAACAGAAAACTCTTATTCTTCTCTCGACATCTCTCTCTACTTTCATGGGGTGTAACTAAGCCTCTATTCTAGTCAAAGAAGATTGAAGAATTGGTTTTACATGCTGTGAGATCTAATCTATTTCTATTGTTTCTTTCAATTATTGGTATTTGTATATCTCATGCTTTTAGCGTTTAGGGTTATTGTGTGTTAAATTAAATATTACTGGCCAGGTATTTAATTCCACCATATAATCCTTTGTCATTCAGAATAGTTGATTGTTTAGCTATTTTGATACTTGTGACAACTAGTTTGAGAGATCGACAATCTAATTTAAATGAACCCTTGTAGGTGTTTGTTGATTAGAATTGGGCTTTTCTAATTCATATTGCAATTGTGAGATTAAATTCTATGGTTGTACCTAGGTTATCTCTCAATTAGGGAAGTAATTAACGGTTGTACCTTAATTACCGAAACGGTAAGGAAGAGTTGGCTGTTCGATTGTATCAACAGCTATAACCAATTTATCAATAATTGTTAGAATTCATCCTTGCATCAATGATCAGTCGAATGAACCAATTCCAATATCATTCCTTTGGCTAGAGTTTTCTCAACCTTGATTTCCTTTAATTTATTCTCTGCAATTTTGTTTACTCTAGTTCGTTTAGTTAATTTTAGTTATTCCAAAATCCCCCATATTCTAGTGACTTGTGAGATAAGTAAACAACCCAATCCCTGAGGAGACGACCCTACTCATCGCTATACTCGAAAAATCATCTTTTGTTGAGTGGGATTTTAATATTAATTTTTGTGCGGTTGACACCCGTCCAAAATTTTGGCGCCGTTGCCGGGGACTTGGCGTCTCAGTTTATTTATCTCTTTTTATTTATTTTTAAGTAGTTATTTTCTGGTACTTTTATCTCGTTTATGTCCCGTTCTTCTCGTACAGGTGAATTAATATTCATCCCAGAAATAGAAAGGACTGCACGTAGATTGAGAAAAGAGACCAGAGAAAGAATAGAAGAGCAGTCGTCTGTTGCATCTCCTGGACTAAACTTGGCTATTGAATTGACAGATTACTCTAGTGACTCTGAGTCAAAAGAAGAAATCATGGCCAATAACAGGACTCTAAAGGAGTTGGCTGCTCCCGACTTGAACCAACAGCCCCTATGCATTACTTTTCCTAATTTGGATGAGAATGTTACCTTTGAGTTAAAATCTGGACTAATTCACCTTTTGCCCTCTTTTCATGGTCTTCCAGGTGAAGAGCCCCACAAACATTTGCAAGAATTTCACGTAGTTTGCTCGAGCATGAAGCCACCTGGTATCAATGAAGACCAAATCAAAATGCGAGCATTCCCATTTTCTTTGAAGGATGCAGCCAAGGATTGGTTGTATTATCTACCTCCGGGGAGCATAACCACATGGAATGGCATGAAACAAGCATTTTTGGAGAGATATTTTCCTGCATCTAGGGCTGCTACATTGAGAAAAGAAATATGTGGCATCAAGCAGAATTTTGGAGAGTCCCTATACGAGTATTGGGAGAGGTTCAAGAAGCTTTGTGCTAGTTGTCCACAACACCAGATAAGCGAGCAACTTCTTATTCAATATTTTTATGAGGGACTACTGACTACGGAGAGGAGTATTATTGATGCTGCAAGTGGTGGTGCCTTAGTGGACAAGACACCTCAAGAGGCGAGGAATTTAATCGCAAATATGGCAGCAAATTCGCAGCAATTTGGAACTAGACAAGATGTTCCTGTTCGCCGAGTGAATGAGGTAAATACTCCTTCAGTTGAACAACAGATATCTGAACTAACTTCTCTTGTCCGTCAACTTGCTGTAGGAAATATGCAACAAAGGATAGTCTGTGGAATTTGTACGAACACGAATCACCCTACAGATATGTGCCCGATGTTGCAAGATGAAAACAATGAACAAGTGAACATGGCTGGAAATGTGCCTGGGCTACGTAAGCAGTACGACCCTTTTTCTAACACCTATAACCCAGGTTGGCGAGATCATCCAAATCTCAACTACGGTGGAAATAAGCAGAATTTTTATCCGAATAGGCAGCAAGGTTTTCAACCTACAATTCCATCCCTAAGGGTCAACCTTCATCCTCAAATACGAGCCCAAGTACATCTATGGAGGATGTAATTAAAATTGTAGCAGATAATCAACTCCAAATCCAGAAATTGACAGATGGACAATCTCAATTTCAACAAAGGCAGAATCAACTATGAAAGATTTGGCAAATCAAATAAGTCAATTGGCGACAGCTATCCATCGTGTAGAAGCTCAAAATGGAGGAAAATTGCCGTCTCAACCAGAGGCAAATCCAAGAAATGTGAGTGCAATGACTCTCAGAAGCGGCAAAGAGATTGAAGATCCAAAGTTAGTCATTCCCAAGAGCAAAGATGAGAATAGAATTGAGAAAGAGTTAGAAGAGGAAGGCAAAGATGCTAATGCCAAGGTAAGCCCAAATTCGATGGTTCAAGTTAGAACTAATCCCCCTCCTTTTCCTAGCAGGTTAGTCAAGCCAACGAAGCAAGATAAGGAAAAGGAAGTATGGGAGGTGTTTCGTAAAGTGGAGATTCAATATACCTCTCTTAGATGCGATCAAACAAGTGCCAAGGTATGCCAAATTCTTGAAGGACTTGTGCATCAATAAGAGAAAATTGAGAGGAGATGAGAAGATTGTTGTTGGAGAGAACGTGTCAGCAGTTTTGCAAAGGAAGTTGCCACCTAAATGTAAAGATCCAGGTATATTTACAATTCCTTGCAAAATCGGAGATACCACAATTAGGAGTGCCATGATAGACTTAGGTGCATCTATTAATGTGATGCCTAAATCTATTTATGCATCCCTAAATTTAGGGCCTTTAAAAGAAACTGGAATTATCATTCAATTAGCTGACCGTACAAATGCATATCCTGATGGTCTCATTGAAGATGTCCTAGTCCAAGTAAATGGATTGGTGTTCCCTGCTGATTTTTATGTGCTTGAAATGAATGACCATACTTCGTATAATCCATCACCTATTCTTTTAGGTAGACCTTTCTTGAGCACTGCCCAAACTAAAATAGATGTTAGTAAGGGTACCTTAACAATGGAATTTGATGGAGAGGTCGTTTATTTTAATGTTTATGATGCATTGAAATATCCAAATGATTCTCATCATGTTTTTGTTGTTAGTACGACTGAATCTTTAGTGCAGAAAGTTTTTGAACTGAATGGAAAGGATGAATTAGAAGTGGTGCTCAATGCATCCCTTATGATGGAATCCAATAGTGAAATTGAATGGAGTGAGGAGTTAAAGAATGTGGTTGCTGCACTTCATTCGTTGGAATCTACTGAAAAGAGGTATGACTTGGCTCCTATTCTTATTTCAAATCCTCATCAGAAATTACTTCCTTCTGTCGTGCAGGCCCCTGAAGTGGAATTGAAACCATTACCGAACCATCTGAAGTATGCATATCTAGGTGACAATGATACTTTACCGATAGTTATTTCTGCAAATTTGTCATCAATTCAAGAGGAAAAATTACTCAGAGTCGTGAAAGAGCATAAGGAGGCAATTGGGTGGACAATTGCTGATATAAAAGGCATAAGTCCCTCCTTGTGTATGCATAAGATTTGGCTTGAGAAAGACGCTAAACCTGTGAGGCAAGCACAACGAAGACTCAACCCATTGATGATGGATGTAGTGAAAAAGGAAATTATTAAGCTCTTAGATGCAGGAATAATTTTTGCTATTTCAGATAGTCCATGGGTAAGTCCAGTGCAAGTTGTCCCAAAGAAAGCAGGAGTTACTGTTGAAGCAAACCAAGAAGGTGAACTAGTTTCAGTTCGTAAGCCTACCGGATGGCGTCAATGCATTGATTACCGAAAATTAAATGCAGTGACTAAAAAGGACCATTTTCCTTTACCTTTTATTGACCAAATGCTAGAAAGATTATCTGGTAAATCTTATTATTGCTTTTTGGATGGTTTTTCAGGTTATTTGCAAATTGCAATTGCGCCCGAAGATCAAGAGAAGACTACTTTTACATGCCCGTTTGGTACTTTTGCTTATCGAAGAATGCCTTTCGGGTTATGTAATGCTCCTGCCACCTTTCAAAGGTGTATGGTAAGTATTTTCTCTAAATATGTGGAGAATATAATTGAGGTCTTTATGGATGATTTTAGTGTTTATGGGAATAGCTTTGATGAGTGTTTAGATAATTTGGCTCTAATACTGGAAAGGTGCATAGAAACAAATCTTGTGCTCAATTGGGAAAAATGTCACTTTATGGTTGAACAAGGTATTGTTCTAGGACATGTAGTGTCTTCACGAGGAATAGAGGTTGATAAAGCTAAGATAGATCTTGTGTCTGCTTTACCTTACCCTGTAAATGTGCGGGAAGTTCGCTCTTTTCTTGGTCATGCAGGATTCTATCGAAGGTTTATTAAAGATTTCTCTATGATTGGCGCACCTTTATTCCGACTCCTGCAGAAGGAAGCGGTGTTTGAATTCAATGCAGAATGCAAAGTGGCATTTGATAAATTAAAGGAATTATTAATTTCACCGCCTATAATCCAACCTCCAGATTGGACCTATCCTCTTTGAGATTATGTGCGATGCCAGTGACTATGCAGTAGGAGCGGTGCTAGGTCAAAGGGTGGGAAAGGCATGCTCATGCAATTTATTACGCCTCGAAGGCTTTGAGTGGAGCTCAATTGAATTATACAACTACTGAAAAAGAACTTTTATCTGTTGTTTTTGCTTTAGAAAAATTTAGGTCTTATTTATTGGGAGCTAAAGTGATAGTTTATTCTGATCATGCAGCGTTGAAGTATTTGTTGACCAAGAAGGAAGCTAAGCCAAGGCTGATCAGGTGGATCTTGCTCCTCCAAGAATTTGACTTGGAGATAAAGGATAAAAAAGGAGCAGAAAATTTAGTTGCAGACCATTTGAGTCGTTTGGTTAGAACGGAAGTGGACTCCTCGTTGAGAGAAACATTTCCTGATGAGCAACTACTCTCTATCAATTCAACACCCCCTTGGTATGCTGATATTGTGAATTACTTGGTTACTAATAAGCTACCTGCAGGTTGGACAACAGCTAGAAGGGATAAGCTAAAAAGCGAAGCTAAATATTATATTTGGGATGACCCCTATCTTTGGAAGATTTGTGCTGACCAACTGTTACGAAGGTGCGTAAATGATAATGAAGTTAATTCTATATTAACTTTTTGTCATTCTTTTGCATGTGGAGGTCATTTTGGACCCAAGAAAACAGCTAGAAAAGTTTTGGAAAGTGGATTCTACTGGCCAACCATATTCAAGGATGCATACATGTTCTGTAAGTCATGTGATAATTGCCAAAGAGTAGGTAATATATCCCATAGAAATCAAATGCCTCAAACACCAATGCTTTTCTGTGAAATTTTTGACGTCTGGGGCATTGACTTTATGGGTCCCTTTCCCCCCTCTTGTGGTTTTCACTATATTTTACTTGCAGTAGATTATGTCTCAAAGTGGGTGGAAGCAAAAGCCACCCGAAATAATGATTCGAAAGTGGTTGCAGATTTCATTAAGTCCAATATTTTTGTCCGTTTTGGAGTTCCACGAGCTATGGTGAGTGACAGAGGAACTCATTTTTGCAACAAGACGATGGAGACATTATTTCGAAGGTACAATGTCATACACAAAGTCTCCACGTCTTATCATCCTCAAACAAATGGTCAAGCTGAAGTATCAAACAAGGAAATTAAATCTATATTGGAAAAAGTGGTTCGTCCCGATAGAAAAGACTGGAGCATGAGACTAGACGATGCTTTATGGGCTTACAGGACGGCATACAAAACGCCAATTGGTATGTCCCCATACAGGCTGGTGTTTGGGAAGCCATGCCATCTTCCGGTTGAACTCGAACACAAGGCTTTTTGGGCAATCAAAAAGTGCAATATGGATTTTAATGAGGCAGGATTGCAGAGAAAGTTACAACTGCAAGAGCTTGAAGAGTTAAGGAATGAGGCCTTATGAGAATGTTAAAATATACAAAGAGAAGAGCAAAGCATTTCATGACCAAAACATTACAAGGAAAACCTTTGTAGTGGGGCAAAAAGTTCTACTCTATAACTCCAAGCTCAAGTTATTTCCAGGTAAGTTGAGATCTCGATGGTTTGGTCCGTTTGTTGTGACTGATATTTTTCATCATGGTGCAGTGGAACTTAAAAGTTTGAAGAATGACAAGAAATTTGTAGTGAATGGGCACCGTCTCAAGCCTTATTACGAAGGATTCAAAATTGCAGAAGTGGAAGTAATCCTTTTAGAGGATCCCATATATGGAGTTTGAAAAGATTAAATCACGTCTAGCCAAAGACGTTAAAGAAAGGCGCTATTGGGAGGCAACCCAAATTAATTAGTTTAATTTATGTTATTTTAGTTGTCGTAGGTTGTTTTAAGTTCAAATGTTAAAGTCTAATTATTTCGATTTTGACAGGGGAGTTTAATTTATAGGGCGTGCCCACGTCTTATAACTAGTGCTTCTGAAGGATCACAGTGGGAGAAATCAGGAGACTTTTTCTTTTAAGGCGTGCCCACGTCTTACAATTGGCTCGTAACGAGAATTTGATGAAAAAGACAGAAGACTTCGTTCTGTACAGCGTGGTCACGTCTTATGAGAAAAACTCAAAGAGCTGGAATGTGCAAAAAAATCAGAAGACTATTGCTTATACAACGTGCCCACGTTTTACAAATTGTACACAGGGAAGTTTAAGGTTTAATGTCAGAAGACTTTTTATGATACAACGTGCCCACGTGTTAAACCTAAAAGTCTTCTGTAGAAAGTTTTTGAATCGCAAAAAAAAAAAAAAAAAAATCCTTCTCAACGTATTTTCTTTCTTCTTACTTTCATTTTTTTTTCTTCTTTCTTTTTCTTTCTTTTTCTACCGCCTTCCCCATTCTCCCTCTTTCTTTCTTTCTTTCTTTCTTTCTCCCTTGCAAACCCTTTTCCCTCTGCAACCTCATCCTAAAAACAACCCTCCCGCCTACTCTCTCTCTTTCATTCTCACATTATTGTCTCTCATCTTCCATCTCTCTCTTTCCCTCACTCTTTTCTTTCTTTCTCATATCATTTTTTTTTCTCTCACAACCCCTGCCGATCGACACCCCACTTCCCTCACTGGTACCACGATTTCTTCACTCTCTTGCAGGATTATTGCCCTTTTCCATCACCCTCTAGTCATCTCTGCTTATTTGGTTTTATTGTTGTCTTCTTTTATGTTTATTAAATTGATTAATTTTTGCCTTAATTTTTGAAATTTGTGATTCCATTGTTACTTGTGTTTAATTGCTTCCCTGATTAGTTATTGTGTTGTTGAAACCGTGGGTATTCGTTTGTTTCTTGGTATTGGTGATGACCGAATGACTGTGCTGATCGGTTGGTATATACAATTGTTGAACTATGATTTTTATGGGCTTATTTGAATATATGATTATTTGGGTAGATGATTGTCTGAAGCATTATGCATTGATACAACGTTCGTTAATTTGAATCATTCTATATTGCTAATGCTTGGTCATTCTTTGTAATGGGCGATTGAAGTCTTTTCTAAGCAGCATTGTTCAAGTGTTTGTTCATAAAGCTCAGTTACTGATTTTCATTGGTTTAATTTGTCTCCAGTTCAATTATGCCGCGCACTAATATTAAATCCAAGAAAAAGAAGGCTAAGACTTCTGCAGAAACCTCTGTCCCACACATCAATGTTGGTCAAAAGCGTAAAGCTCAATCTGCATACAAGCAAAGATCTCGGCTGGGGATCGATACTGGTATTCTACCATTGCGCCTTGATCAATTGGGAGGAGAATTAGGAAGCATGACTCCAGCTCAAAGGCAACGCCTAGAACTATTTCGATTCAGAAGCTTTGCCCCGTGTAAGTTCATCGATGCTTCGACCCTTGATCAGTTAAATATTGCAACTCAAGTGCATGATCTATTTGATGCGGTTGGTTGGAGAAATTACTTCACAATGGTTAAATACCCAGCCTATTTGGAGCTTACATATGAATTTTATAGCACCTTTGCTTTTGAGAGACATGATGACTTTGAACTTAGACACCCCTGGGGTAATCCAGTATAGACTGCTAGGGAAAGAATTTCATCAGTCAATCACCCAATTTAATTTGTCACTGGGATTTGTGGATTCCTCGAATGTGGAATTGAAAGAATACTTGGAAAGTGCATGCGATTATGTACAAACATTTTCGTCTAATTATATTAACATTTGGAGGGACATATCCACGGACCCTTTAGTGTACAACCCCGAGTACATCAAAGAGCTCATACTTGAAAGATCCTATTTTGAGATATGTACAGCGGTTCCTTGCCTACAATTTCTCTGGACGAAAGGACTCATCTGGCACCTTCTCAAAGGCAGAATTCTTCATCATTTGGTCCATGATGAACAAGCTAAAAGTAAATCTTGGGTGTTGGCTAGCCTCTCAATTCCAAACTGTACTTGCAAAGAAGAAGAAGCCAATCATTTTAGGGTCTATTATCACTCATCTTGCTGTGGAGCATGGACTCTTTGACCCGGACGAGGAAACAGATATGCATGTGGCATGTCCTCTCTGAGCCATTGAATTTGGCCTGTTTAGAAACTATGGGGATTGTAGAATTAGTTGATGGGGCTTTTCAAATTTCGCCCACCAGGGGTATATACGCGTCCCGTTCCACATCGTCTTTTGGGAAGTACATCTGGTACTTCACAGTGTGCAGATGAAGCAACGCCTTCTACGACTGTCCCAACTCAACCAACCACTTTGGAGTCCCAGCTGCAACACTTGAGCACAAGCATCCAGCAGTTGGATAGTCGTCTTTCTCACATTGAACAGCAAAATGCTGAACTGACACAACAATTGTTGGCCTTCTTTGAGTTCACAGGCTTCACTCCGCCAACTACACCTAGTGATTAGCTGCTTTTTCAGGGAAGTACCAGTTATCCTCACTTATACCTTTATTTTTACATTGGGGACAATGTAGAGTTTAGGTGTGGGGGGAGGATTTATGCAATTGTTTTATGTTTTGTGTTCATGTGTCGTAGTTAGTTTTAGTGTCATTTTCATGTTTCTTTAGTTGTGGTAGAATTTTTTTTCTTTTTTGTGTTAATCTTGTCTTTCTATTTTCTCATTACGAGACAAGCATGATTAGTATAGTTTTCATTGCTAGTATAAGTATTGCATTGATTTCTCAACAATGGATTGAAATCTTAATGTGCAAGATTTGACACAAAAATAACCACTTGTGAGTTTTTGAGCCTTACGAGCATTCCATTCATGAAATTTGCTCTATTTTCTTTTGATGAGTGGTTATCACACATGGATATGACATTCTAGAACTTGCTTTGTTATGCATGTCAAGATCACATTTTTATGAAATTTGGTGCATTAAAATGACAAGGGCAATTAGGTTTAACCCCTTTTAACTCTCTAAATACCTACCTTTGCATAATACCACTAGTGAACCCTTTTGAGCCTTAACCTTTTGTTCTTTGACTAGTCATTAAAATTTAACCAAAACCTTTTTGTTTTAACTCTCTCTTTCAACCTTGTGTCAAAGAAGTGTCTTGATTCTATTGCATGAAAATTACAAGCCTTGTTGCAATGGTTGATTGAAGAAAGAAAATATTAGCAAGTACAAGTACCTTGAGGTTATTTCTGTTCATGTTCGAAAAAAAAAAAAAATCAGAAGACTTTTTATGATACAACGTGCCCACGTGTTAACCCTAAAAGTCTTCTGTAGAGAGTTCTGAAATCGCAAAAAAAAAAAAAAAAAAAAAAAAAGAAAAAGAAAAAAAAAAGTACAAAAACATTTGTGAAGTGATGTGTATATATGTGTTGTTTTGTGATGATAGGCAAAAGCCTAGATGTGTTTGTCCTTGTCCAGTTTGCACAAGTTATGTACTACATGAGGCAATGAAGAACGTGAAAAATGATGGTTGGATTCATGCAGTGAAATTAGGCCTTCTCCTTGACATTCATGTACACCTAAAATTTCCTTTTTATCTGCCATTTGACATTAGCCTCATTACAACCTTGTTAGAAGACCCTTAGATTTTTGCATTAAATTTCTATTCAAGTGGTGGAGATGTGATATATTAGCAAGCATATGGTAATGTCATTCCATGGTGTTGATATGAGAGTAAATGGTCCCTTGAAATACTTTTGAGTGCATAAAGTGAAATCTGGGAGGAAGTCGTTGAATCTTGTGCATTTTGACTTTTGAGAAATTGTTTGGGAAATGTGCTATTTATGCTAGTATGTGAGAGATTGTGCTAAGAAATGCTTGTTTATCTTGTTTGAGGAATGCTTGAGGACAAGCATCGTTTAGGTGTGGGGGTATTTGATAGGGCGTATTTAGTCAATGTTAATTGTGTGTTTTTCCATTATGTTTTAGTGTTTTATTGTTTTTATGAATTGATTTTACTTAGTTTTATGTTTTGTGTCGTTTATAGGTGTTTTGGTGTATTTGGTGCAAATTGGAGCAGAAAAGGCAAGGTCCAGAAGAGTTTTGTACGTAAGGCGTGGGCACGCTGTAGCCAAGAAACTAAGCAGCGGGATTAAAAGGAGAAACTTCCTATTGTGACTCAAACTACGACTCTAGTGCGAGATTTTGGAAGATTAGCATATTTTTAGGAGTCTATTATTACCTTTTGTCAATTTCAATTAATTAGATTTAGGGAAAAGTATTATTAGTCAATCAAACTTTTATCTAAAAGGAAAGACTTCCTTTTGTGGTAGAAGTCTAAGTAGGAAAGAGAGAGACGTATTATTAGTAGTGAGTTGTGAATCGTTCTAGATAATTTTTTATTCAATATTTTGAACAGAAAACTCTTCTTCTTCTCTCGACATCTCTCTCTACTTTCATGGGGTGTAACTAAGCCTCTATTCTAGTCAAAGGAAGATTGAAGAATTGGTTTTACATGCTGTGAGATCTAATCTATTTCTATTGTTTCTTTCAATTATTGGTATTTGTATATCTCATGCTTTTAGCGTTTAGGGTTATTGTGTGTTAAATTAAATATTACTGGCCAGGTATTTAATTCCACCATATAATCCTTTGTCATTCAGAATAGTTGATTGTTTAGCTATTTTGATACTTGTGACAACTAATTTGAGAGATCTACAATCTAATTTAAATGAACCCTTGTAGGTGTTTGTTGATTAGAATTGGGCTTTTCTAATTCATATTGCAATTGTGAGATTAAATTCTATGGTTGTACCTAGGTTATCTCTCAATTAGGGAAGTAATTAACGGTTGTACCTTAATTACCGAAACGGTAAGGAAGAGTTGGCTGTTCGATTGTATCAACAGCTATAACCAATTTATCAATAATTGCTAGAATTCATTTTTGCATCGATGATCAGTCGAATGAACCAATTCCAACATCATTCCTTTGGCTAGAGTTTTCTCAACCTTGATTTTCTTTAATTTATTCTCTGCAATTTTGTTTACTCTAATTCGTTTAATTAATTTTAGTTATTCCAAAACCCCCCGTATTCTGGTGATTGTGAGATAAGTAAACAACCCAGTCCCTGAGGAGACGACCCTACTCATCGCTATACTCGAAAAATCATCTTCTGTTGAGTGGGATTTTAATATTAATTTTTGTGCGGTTGACACCCGTCCAAAAACTGATTTCAAATGCATCATATGTTCAAGCATATCAGAAATTTTGACTATTTTGCATCTTTTCAAGTTGATTGCATTCTTGAATGTAGGAGAAAACATCAACTGTAAGTATTCTTGCTCCTTTTGTATATTTCGGTGTGGATGCTTTCTTTTATGGAAGTGATGCATATGCTTTTAACTTAATTTTAGAGATATAGTAAGTACTTAAGCTATATCATGATTTACTTTGTTAGCATTGATCTGCCTTTTTGTTTAAGTGATTTTACTTTTTACATTGCAATTTCGATCCTTTTGATGATGCTTTCTGTATAAGGGAACCTATGGTTTTGTTTTTGTGCAATCTATAGATTGTTACGAGGTTGAAAGAGACTCAATTTATATACATGTGTAAATTTTGTCGGATGCGAGTTATTTTGCTGTTGTTGCTAAGATAAGAAAAATGCGCGAAGACATGCATTGCACTGAAATTCGAAAGCAGGGTAAAACATGTCCTTTTTACTTTTCATGGGTGAGTCATTTTTCTTGACATTGGTTGTACATTGTGTAAAGGATAGAAAGACTACAACTTTGGGAGAGCTTACCATGGTTCGGTATTTCTCATTCTTATGTGACAATTTGGTCGCTTTTGATTATTTTGCTATAGATTTATGTAATAGAAATGAGGCAAGGAATGTGAAAAATGCTAACTACTTATGAATATGGTTTTAGCAATTCTCGGTCAATTATGAATTAATATTTTCATTTTTAAACTTTAGGTGCACATGTTTGATTTATTTGTATGTGTTTATTTTTTCCTTTCTTGCTTCTAAATGAATCTCTTCCTTCGTTAGTGTTTCTTTTATATCTGTTTTTTCAGCTTACACAATTTAGATAGTGTATGTTAGTAATAATATTTGTTGAGATGATTGTTAAAGTACTTGTATTTTCATTTTATAGCAAGAAACATAAAAACTCTCAGTCGACAAACTTCTTTTGACAAATAAAAGTATTTTCATTCCATACCAGTGGACAACAGTGTTACCAATGCTAATTTGATTCTAGATTGTTATTATTAATTTAGGCTGTAAAAGGAAACATAAATGATGGGCCAGGCCTGCCTAGTACCTAGATATATATACACACCATATACATGTACATATACATATGCCTATATATATACTTTTTTCTTTGTTTCAATATTATTCAATTAAAAAGCAGTCATCATAACTCAATTTCTGATTTTCTAGTGCCAAACTACTGAATAAGCAGCAATTTAACGTTGTAAGCCTAAAAAGCGTTATGCTCATAATGATCAATCTATCACATAACTTTAAAATCATCAATGTTCTGGAAAGCCGGGCACTTTTCTCACTTCCTCCGGAGTTAAGAAGACAACGTTGGTATACTCTG
Source organism: Mitragyna speciosa (assembly GCA_024721245.1). Lineage (NCBI taxonomy): Eukaryota > Viridiplantae > Streptophyta > Magnoliopsida > Gentianales > Rubiaceae > Mitragyna > Mitragyna speciosa. The sequence continues at coordinate 8,399,331 of CM045570.1, forward strand.
TTCATTCCTAAAGAAATTTTCAGGATCAACCATAGTCTTCACTTTAACCAATCTATCAAAATTGCCTTTAAAATACTTCAGCCCATAAACTTTACCTTCGCCATAACTATAGTTCCCATGAGCATTTGTACCAATATCAAGATCCCTATAATTGAGGAAAGCCTGTCTTGGATTCTTTGTTACATAGGGTGTCATGAAACTGTACAGTTCCCTGGCTTGGGCAAGGTATTGCTTTTCTAACGTTGGGGTCAGCATCTTGCCAATTGACTGAGTACTGAATCTTGAAAATGATCCCTGAGCGATGAGGAAATGGTGTTTCGTTTTCAGGGAATTTCACTCATTCTTCCACCATACTGGATTGAAAACGAAACCTATTTTTCCAAGCTGAGCCACTTTTCTTGAAGATTGCTGTTAGTGCCATCTTTAGGAATTGGGGTCTGGACATAAGTCTGATTTCCTCTTCAAGAAACCGACCGAACTAGGGATCCTCTTCAGTAGAGCTTCAGGGGCTGTTGTGCTTATCGAAATACCAGTATAACACTGATTTAATCCAACTCATTTCAGAACAATCAGTTTTCTTCAATCCCAGCTCATGAAATTGAGGCATTCATGACGGAGATAAGCCTGTTTGAATCTCCTAAAAATAATGCAACAAACGTTAATCTAATGATTATCTGATCATTTGATGTTCCAGTGTTTGCTTGAATTGGTTGGACAAGAACTTCTAATGAAGAGATCATTGTCAATCTTTGATGCAACATTTTGCCATTTGTATAGAATATCTGTTGCATTCTCTGCCTCAGGTCCTCCTGAACAGTAAAAACAGTGACAACTTCAGGCACTTGGACCAACTTAAGTTTGTATGCCAGAACAACACCAAAACTGGCACCACCACCACCACTGAATAGCCCAAAAAAGATCTTCCCCCATGGCCTTCCTATCCAAAACCTGGCCTTTAGCATCAACAATTTGTGCATCAAGAATATTGTCTACCGAGAGGCCAAACTTACGCAACATTGCACCATAACCACCCCCACTTATGTGCCCACCAATGCCTAGAGTTGGGCAAACACCAGCAGGGAATGCATAAATTTTGCTCTTTTCCCAAATCCTATAGTAAAGTTCCCCCAGTGTCGCCCCGGCTTGCACCCAAGCACTTTCATTAGCAATATCAACGTTGATGGACCTAAGATTGAAGGTGTCAAGAATGACAAAAGGAACGTCAGAAACATATGAAATACCTTCGAAATCATGGCCACCGCTTCGGATTTTCAGTTGCAGCCCTGTACCTTTTATGCATAATATTGTTGCTTGGACATGTTGGACTTCCAAAGGCGTGACAATTATGGATGGCTTTTTAGTACTTGAAGTGTTGAACCTGAGGTTTCGAACATAGGCATCTAAAATCGAGTCGAATGAAGTGTTTGTTGGACTATAAAGAATCTTAGCAATCTTGTCACTTGGAACTCCATTGTTTTGTTAGACAACTAGCAAACTTGTCATAGATTGTATCGGAGGCAGCAACAAAAGGTTGTGGATTGAAAGTGAAAAAAGGGAGGAGGAGAAGAAGAAAGGGGAACATTGTAGAGGACAATGAGCAACTTCTTGTCATGGTAGACTATTGGAATCTTGCAACTTTGCACTAGGAGTATATACCTATATATATACATATACCTATACATATACATATACCTATACACACACACATATACCTATATATATATATACATATACTATACATATACCTATACATATACGTATACCTATATATAAATACACACACATATGTATATGTAATGGTGTATGTGTGTGTGTGTGTTTTTGTGTGGGTATATGTGTGTGTGTGTATATATATGTATGTATATATATGTATATGTACATGTATATGGTATATGTGTGTGTGTATCTATATAGGTATATATATATGTATATGTATATATATGTGTGTGTGTGTACACATACACATACATATACATATACATATACATACATACATACATAAATACATACATATACATATGTATATGTGTGTATATACATATATACACACACATATACATATACATATACATATACCTATATGTACATGTATATATTCTCTCTAGCAGAAATGCCAAGATTTGGTAATCAGTCTTGATCGGCACCATAAATTTATTTGCCTTCGTATATTTTCTCCATGTTTGATGATCGCGATGGAAAATGAAAATAATGTGATAAAAACAAGCCTTTACATATATATTATATTGGAGCATTATGCGAAGTTGGAACGCTTTTTCCAAGTTAAGATGGGAAAGGAACTTCATGGGCCCAATTAACGTATTTCTATATGCATAAGCATAATGTAACTAGTATTAAACATATATCAAAAGCAATGCTTAAAAACTCGAAACTCAAACTCGACCAGAAAAGCTCTTGAATTGAGTCAAATTCGAACAAATTTTTACTGAATTATAAAATCAAGACTCGGATTGTACCATAGATTATATATGCACGCTTCCCCTATAATACATGTACTTCTGAAACAGGACAAAAAAGGGGAATTCAACAAGTTTTAAGGTTTTTGGTTTATAAACTGAAAAATATAAATAATTAATTCATTAATTGACCACTGAATATAAGAATCAAAATGTCGATAAAAACAAATCATAGCCAGAAAAAAAAAAATTTTTGAGAAAGACCAATTATTAATATACCTAATAGCCAATAATTTGTTGCCTTCTCACACTTTAAAATTAAAAAGCAAACATTTTCATCCATTTCACTTAAATTATTAATATCTTGAATGTCCAATTAACTGATATCACCTGCTTCTTCAAATATCTCTTCATTAACAAGACACTCATCTGCACCAAATTTTAATAAATGATTTCCTATATCAATTGGATCAAAAGTTGAATAAAACCTTTTTAATTTTCGTTATTGAGCCTCATATTGTAGTGAACAAGGACCGACGATTCAACTTTCCTTGCTTAAATCGATTTCCTATTTTGCATGTGTTTGATAAATGTGCTGTAATTTCTTTCACATCCTGATAAAGACTAATTTTGACTCAAAATTCGTATTGCAAATTTGTGAAGGTTTGGGGTACCCAAAACATGTGGGCTCCACCAAGATACTGTATCAAGAAATCGAAAGTTTAATTAGAAAAAAAAAATAGACAAAATAATTAAACGTTAAAAAGTTTGGATACTACCTAGTTGTAATTTTATCCTACCTTGAATAGCAATTTTAGTTCAATGCTCCAACACCATACATGAACACACGCATAAGCACACACAGAGCAATAAAATGCACGAGTGATTATAAATAAAACGATAGACAATGCTAAGAAGATTATAGGATTAAATAAACCTCAGCAAATGCTTTCATCTGTGTATTCATGTCTAACTAAAGGACTAATAACATGTCAAAGGACAGGCCGTATATTGAGATCCCAGGAAGCTTTAGAGTGGGCAGAGATCCTTGGAAGCTTAGAGTGGGCATAATATTGAGCAACATAATTTAGAAATTAACCAAGAGGTAATTGAAGAAAATGGCTTCATCTATCAATAATAATAACCTAATATTGTTTATATCTTTGTTCCACATAGTTACCTTATCTTTTTAGTGCATTATACTAATATGCCGTAGCAGGTCTTTCATCTCCATAAGGAACACTTGAACAAGTGGTTTAACTACTTCTATAAACATTCAATCATTCCCTCAATCCAAATTTTCTACATTTTTAATTTGCTAATATAACCCTCTTTAGTGTCTAACTATTCTACTTCCTCTTCTTTTTTTTTTCCCTAGCTAATAATGATGAAATTACATTAATAAGCTAGTAATAGTGATACATTACAAAATGACATATGAAGCCATATATATCAACTAGCAGCGTATCTAACTAGGTGAGAAAAATGAGTTGTAGTGGAATTTTTTTTTTCTAATACACTCTACCATATACATATTTAACTAAATCCAAATCTATATCATGGTAGTTCTTTATATTTGAGGAAAAAGACCTAAATCAGATTAAACTCCAAATTTGACCCCAAATCTCTAGCTGGTTGTTGATAGTATGACAAATACAAGTATATAATCCATAGATGTATATGTGTGTGTGTGTGTCTATATATATATATATATATATATATATATATATATATCCAAAGTAATGTTTAAAAACTCAAAGCAAAAAATTGACTCATAAAGCTCTTTAGATGAGTCAACTTAGAAATTTGGACAAGTTTTTACTGAGTTAAAAATTCGAGACTCGGATTTTACACATAGACTATATATACTCTACTCCTATAATACATGTAATTCTCAAATAGGACAAAAAAGGGAATTTGATGACATTGGAATGTTTTTGGCTTACAAATTGAAAAAAAATAAATAATTACTTCTTTAATTGACCATTAGAAATAGGAATCGAAATGTCTATGCAAACAAATCATAGAAAAATAAAAAATTTGATAAAGACCCACTTATTTGTCTGTTAACCCCTAACAACCATTAATTTGTTGCTTTCTCACAGTTAACAATTAAATAGCAAACGTTTTCATTTAATTATTAATAAATTAAACATCCAATTAAGTTATCTCTTTATTAACAAACCACTCATTTTCTATATCAATTGGATCAAATGCTGAAAAATTTCATTTCAGTTGTTGTCTGAGCCTCATTTTGTAGTGAACAAGGAACAATCATTCAACGTTTCTTGCTTCAATCGATTTCTCTTTCTTGCATATATTTATTTTTTTGCATATATATAATTAAATGCACTCCAATTTCTTTTACATCACAATGAAGAATGATTTTAACTTAGAATTCGTATTGCAAATTTATGCAGGTTGGGTATCCAAACAAAGTGCCCTCGACCAAGATACTATATCAAGGATTTAAACATAAATTTATCTTAATTATTTTATGTCAGACTTTTTTCTTCCATACAGATGTACACACACACACTCATACACACGATCAGAGGGAAGATTTTCATTTTTTTTTTATTTACTATCAAACTATACCAAATGCCATGTAGAACCTATGCAATATATGGGGATGACTAGTCTTATATACTATTTGAGAGCATGTGCAAGGTTTAGGTTGAGAAGTCACCATCTCATCTATGTCATTTCTTTTGTTTTCTTTATTATCATAGATAGAAAATCTTGAAACAAACCCATTTAGTTATATTATTGGTTAGCGTACGACGCTTGAACCTTATATAGAAACACACTTAAGATAAACATCTCTAATTTAACTTATCTTAATGGTCGTACATAGCACAGGACCTTTTTTTTTTTTTTTGTTGTCAGTTTCTCTTTCTTCTAACCATTATTGAATTTTAATGATAAGGTTTCTTTGATGTTTGCCTGCATTATATGTTCGAAGTTTTCTATTATAGTGATAAGTTTGTCAATATGTTTGTATTCTAAAGTTTGCTATAAAGAACTCGTGGTAAATCATTATTGAGATTATCTTTTTAAATCTTTTTATTTTTTTTGGTTTCCTATGCAAAATAAATTTAAAAATAAACTTTTACGAAAATTTATCACTTCCTGACTTGTTTTGTGAACAATACGAAATATTACTCATAAATCATGAAAACAATTGCAAATCAAAATTTAATTAATTTTGATTCAAATGTTTTTGGCTTATAAATTGAAAAACCCGAATAATTACTTCATTAATTGAGCGTAACAAATAGTATCTAAATGTCAACGCAAACCAATCACATAAGAACAAAACTTCTGAGAAGGACAATTCTTTGATTATAATACCTAACAATCAATAATTTGTTGCTTTTTCTCATTTAACAATTAAATATCAAATATTTTCAGTCCATTATTAATATCTTGAACATCCAATTCAGTATCTCATCATTAACTAGCCACTCATCTGCATCAAATTTTAATACAACATTTTCTATATCAATCGATCAAAAGTTGCAGAATTCCATTTCAATTGACGTTATCTGAGCCTAGTATTGCAGTGAGAAAAGACTGATGATTCAAATTTCTTGATTAAATGTACTGCAATTTCTTTCACATCGTGATCAAGAACAATTTTGACTTAACGTATTGTAAATTTATGAATGTTTGGGTATCCAAACCATGTGCCCACCTCCAAGTTACTGTGCCAGGGATTTAAACTTATGAATTTACCTTAATTAATTAACTTTTGTCCGTCTTTAACACATACACGCACACACACTCAGACACACTATATGAGGGAGGTTTTTCAATTTATTTTTATTTTCTATCAAACTATATAGAGTGTCATGTAGAACGTATGGATTATATGGTTTTTCATCTACATGTACCAAAAGGAACACTTGGACAACTGGTAAACTACTTCTATAAACATTCAATCATTCCCTAAACCAAAATTTGCTATATTTTTAATTCACAAATACAACCCCCTTTAGTGTGTAACTATTCTATTTCCCCTTTTCTTAACAAAAGATGATGAAACTACATTAATAAAATAGTAGTAGTGATACATTACAAAATGACGTATGAAGCCATATAGATCAACCAGCAACGTATCTAATTAGCTGAGGAAAAAGTAGTTGTAGTTCCTTTTTTTTTTTTTTAACCTCCCTAAGACACTAGCATATACACATTTAACAAAATTGAAATCCATATCAGAATAGTTCTTTATGCTTTTTTATTTTTTTGCTTCTTTACGAAAAGGATCAACAGTGGAATTTCACTTACTCTCTTGATGACTCGAACCCAAACCTATAGGTTCCAGGTAAATTATCTTGCCAACTAAATTGTGTTTCGTTGTCAAATCAGATTCAACTCCAAATCTGTCCCCAAATCTCTAGCCCATTATCGATCATATGACAAATTTAACCAACAGATTCTAAATATATATATATAAATATATATCAAACTTAATCTTTAAAAACTTGAAACTCAAACTCAACTCGCAAAGCATTTGAGATGAGTCAACTCAGAAATTTGGCCAAGTTTTATTGAGTTAAAAATTTAAGACTCGGATTCTGGACATAGACTATATATACATACTACTCCTATAACACATGTAATTCTCAAATAGGACAAAAAGGAAATTTGATAACATTAGAATATTTTTGGCTTATAAATTGAAAAAAAAATTACTTTTTTAATTGACCATTAGAGATAGGAATCAAAATGTCAATGCAAATCAATCATGGGAAAAATTTTCGATAAAGATCAATTCTTTGATTGTTATCCCTAACAACCATTAATTTATTGCTTTCTCACTTAACAATTAAATATCGAACACTTTTATTTATTTATTAATATCTTCAACATCCAATTAACTTATCTCTTCGTGACATCCCACTCATCTGCATTAAATTTGAATAAAAGATTTTCTATATCCATTGGATCAAATGTTGAAGAACTCCATATCAATTGTCGTTATATGAGCCTTGTATTGTAGTGAACAAGGACTAATAATTTAACTTTTCTTGCTTCAATCGATTTCTCTTTCTTGCGTATATTTATTTTTTGTATATATTTAATGAAAGAGAAAATTACAATTTTAATACCAAATGTTTGGGGCATCGATAATTTCAGTCCCTAAAGTTTAGATAAAAGTAAATATAGTACTAAATATTCCAATTTTTTAACATATTTAGTCCCATTAACCAGTTTTACAAAAATGTTATCGGAATATGGTCACATGATACTCACGTGGGTAAAAAAATTTTCAAAAAGAATTAGATTAAAATTCTTTTAATTATCATAATTTGTAATTAAAAGCACTAATTTGAGTTCATAAATGATAAATAAGCAGAAAAAAATGAAAAAAATTTGTCTGGATAGTGCATCGCGTGTGTGCCTTTAATAACAAAATTATGGCAATTAACATTTTTTCTTTTTAAAAACTTTTGCAACCGTCACAAAAGTTTTACGTGGCTAGATTTTGATAAGTTTTTGAGAAAATTGGTCAATAGAACTAAATGTGCTAAAAAATTGAAACATTTAGTATTAGATTTGCTTGTGTCCAAACTTTAAGAACTGAAACTACCGATACCTCAATCATTTGGTACCATAAACTACAATTTTCCCTTAATTATTAAATGCACTCGGTTTCTTTCACATCATGATGGAGAACAATTTCGACTTAGAATATCGTTATCTGAGCCTCATATTGTAGTGAACAAGGGCCAACGATTCAACTTTTCTTGCTTCAATGGATTTCTCTTTCTTGCGGATTTTTTTTTTTTTTGCATATATTTAATTAAATGCGCTTCATCTTCTTTCACATCATGGTGAAGAACAACTTTGACTCAGAATATCGTTATGCCTCATATTGCAGTGAACAAGGAACAATGATTCAACTTTTCTTGCTTCAATTGATTTCTCTTTCTTGCATATATTTCTTTTTTGCATATATTTAATTAAATGCGCTCCAATTTCTTTCACATCATGGTGAAGAACAATTTTGCACGTCCTCTACCAAGATACTATATCAAAGATTTAAACTTATAAATTTATCTTAATTATTTTATGTCATATTTTCTTTCTTTCATATAGACGTATACACACTCGTAGACATGAACAGAACGAACATTTTCATTCTTTTTTTTTGAAATTTCTATCAAACTACAAGTGTCATCACGACAAAAATTTGGAGTTTTAGTCACGAGAATTGCTGTCACTAAAAGTCAAAAAGCAATGTGCAAGGTATAGGTTGAGAAGTTGCCGTCTTATCTATCTTTTTCATTTGTTTTCTTTATTATTATAGATAGAAAATCTATAAACAAACCCGTTTAGCAATATTACTGGTCAGCTTACGAGGTTTGAATCTTAAATAGAAACACACTTATGATAAATATCTCTAATTTATCATAGCAAATGACTTTTTTTATTGTTAGTTTCTCTTTATTCCTAACATTATTGAATTTTAATGATAAGCTTTCTTTTATGTTTGCGTGCATATGTTCGAAGTTTTATATTATATTGATAAGTTTGTCAATATGTTTGTAGTTCTAAAGTTTTCTATAAAGGATTCGTAATTAATCTTTTTTTAAGGTTTAATCCCAAAATGTCTCCTATAATGTTGAATTAGTAGGAAATTACGCCATGTATTTAGAAAATACATACGTTACCCTCTACTTTAGTAACAAATTGTCCTCTCATAAACACTTCACCTTTTTGAAGACAAATTTGCCCTCATAATTTTTTAATATCACTATTCCTGTTGATTTGTTATATAGGAACAAAATAAGGCCACTACATTAGATCAATGTTGTTGTTGCACTTTTATATAAAAAACCAAAATCATGATTCCAAAATTACAAAAATTTTCATCACAAACTATTCCTATTATTTGGATTCAAGATGGAGAAAAGTATGAAAAAAGACATGAATAATTTAGTTTTTACTATGATGTATAGTGAGTAGCTGGCAAAGTAAAGATAAAGTTGTGATTTCTGTCAAATATATTCAAAATAGAGTATCAATAAATGATAATAATGGCATTTCTACTAATGATAATAATAAAAAATATAGTAATTATAAATTGTATTTCTAACCAAAACAACGTAAACAAAATTAGCAAACTATTTTTTTTATTTGTAATTCTTGTGTTTCAGAGTTCCTTCTCATTTATCATTGTCTTCTACTTGCTCATGGGTAAATTTGGCATAAAAATTTTAGGTTTTGGCATGAAAAAGAGAAAATTGTCAAAGCATTGTGTATAAAAGGGCACAAATATCCTTTATGAATTCTAGGGGGTAATTTGTATGTTTCTTGAATATAGGGGCAATTTGCTACTGATACAACATTACATGTGGCATTTTGTGATTTAGCATTTTTTTATTATCTTGACTGGTGGTTAATCATTATTATTGAAATTATCCTTTTAAATCTTTCCTTTTGTTTCCTATGTTAAATAAATTTAAAAAATAATCTTTTACAAAAATTTATCACTTCCTGACCTAGTTTTTGAACATTACAAACTATTACTCAAACATCATAGTACCAACCACAAATCCAAATTTTTACTTAATTTTGATTCGAATGTTTTTGGCTTATAAACTGAAAAACATAAATATACTTCATTAACCAATCACAATAGGATCAAAATGTCAATGGAAACCAATCACAGAAAGATAAATATTTTGAAATAGGGTCAAAATGTCAATGGAAACCAATCACATAAAGATAAAAATTTTGAGGAAGACCAAATCTTTGATTGTTATACATAACAACCAACAATTCGTTGCTTTCTCACATTTAACAATTGAATATAAGCATTTTCATTCAGTTATTAATATCTTGGATATCCAATTGAGTTATCTCGTCATTAACAAGCCACTCAAATGCATCAAATTTTAATAAAAGATTCTCTATATCAATTGGATCAAATTCCATTTCAATTGTCGTTATCTGAGCCTCGTATTGTTGTCGACAAGGACCAATGATTCAACTTTTCTTGCTTCAATTGATTTCTCTTTTTCTATTCTCTCTCTGTCTCTGTTTTTTTTTTTTCATATATTGGATTAAATGTGATGCAATTTCCTTTACATCATGATGAAGAAAAATTTTGACTTAAAATTCGTATCGCAAATTTATGAATGTTTGGGCGCGTCCCTTCACCAAGATAATGTGCCAGGGATTTAAACTTATAAATTTACCTTAATTATTTTATGTTAGTCTTTAATACACACATAGCCATACACACTATCTGAGGGAGGTTTTCCATTTCTTTTTTGATTTTCTATCAAACTATACCAAGTGTCATGTAGAACCTATACAATATAAGGAGATGACTAGTTTTATGTGCAAATTGAGAGCAATGTGAAAGCTATAGGTTGAGAAGTCGCAATATCATCTATGTTATTTCTTTTGTTTTCTTTATTATCACCAATAAAAAATCTTTAAACAAACTAGAAACACACTCATGGTAAACATCTCTAATTTTACTTGTCTTAATAATCATGCAGAGCTCTGGACTTTTTTTAGGGATAATTTACATACCTCCCTTGAGGTTCATCGTAGTTACACCTAAGTCCCCTCAACTTTTAAAAATTACACTTACCTCCTTTGGTTACTTGGGATTACTAAAATACCCTTGAATGTGACTATAATTACTTAAGGAAAATTATAGAAAGATAGATAGGAAAAAAAGAGGAAACAAGGAAAGTAAAAAGGAGATAGTTATTTTAATTTGTTTTTGAGAGCGTAAGTTCACATATGCATAGAATTTTTAAATTGTTATGATCACCTCTTTTTTTAATAGTTATCTTGTTTGTTTTTGAGATATTTTGGATAAAGATAAAATTGGTAAAGTGAAACATAGAGCACCAAATGGGAGAGTTGCACTAGAGTACATAATTAGTTGAGCATTACATGGACAATAGTATGGTTTTTTTTTTTACTTTATGTTGAATTAATAAAATTGTTATTTTTAAAGTTAATTTAGTAAACAAATTTCTAGAGGCATTTTAGGATATTCATTTAATTTTTTGATGGCATCAGCAAAATGAGTTTTTGGTTACCAAAACTATTGAAATAAGGGAGATAAGTGCAATTTTTAGAACTTGAGAAAAGTTAGGTGTAATTATCATAAACCTTAGGGGAGGTAAGTGAAATTCTCCCCTTTTTTTATTGTCAGTTTCTCTTTCTTCTTATATTATTGCATTGTAATGATAAGCTTTCTTTTATCTTTGCCTGTATTATTATATGTTCGAAGTTTTCTATTATTTATAGTGATAAGTTTGTCAATGCGAATGTAGCTCTAAAATTTGCTGTCAAGGACTCGTGATTAATCATGATTGAGACAATCCTTTTAAATCTTTCTTTTTTTTTCCTATGCTAAATAAATTTAAAAATAAAGTTTTACAAAAATTTCTCATTTCCTGACTTGGTTTTTGAACATTACAAAATATTACTCATAATGTTTTTGAAATATAAATTGAAAAACATAAATAATTACTTCGTTAATTGAGCATTAGAAGTGGGAATTAAAATGTCAATGCAAAACCAATCATAGAAAAATAAAAATTTTGAGAAATACCAATTCTTCGATTGTTATACCTAGCAACCAAGAATTTGTTGCTTTCTCACACTTAGCAATTCAATAGCAAACAATTTTCATTCAATTAGTAATATCTTGAACATCCAATTAAATTATCTCTTCATTAACAAGCCACTCATCTGTATCAATTTTAGCGATAGATTTCTATATCAAATAGAAAGTGGAACAATTCCATTTCAATTGTCGTTACTAAGCCTCATATTATAGTGAACAAGAACCAATGATTCATCTTTTCTTGCTTCAATCGATTTCTTTTTTGAGCATATAGTTAATTGGATGTGTTCCAATTTCTTTCACATCATGATAAAGAGTAATTTTGACTTAAAATTCGTGTTGTAAATTTTTGAAGTTTTAGATATCCAAACCATGTGCCCTCCACCAAGATACTGTACTAAGGTATGGGTTGAGAAGTCGCCATCTCATCTATGTTATGTCTTTTGTTTTCTTTATGATCACAAAAAGAAAATCTTTAAAAAAACTCATTTAGCTATATTATTTGTTAGCATACAAATTTTAAATCTTGGGTAGGCGTACGAGGTTTGAATCTTGGATCGAAACACATTTAGGATTGTTAAAAAAAAAAAAAACACACACACACTTAGGATGAACATAATTTAACTTATCTTATTAGACATAATAAAAAATTGGGTAAATTACTATTAATCTCCTTGTGGTATCGATTTCGAAAACATAACTCCCCTATGGTTTCAATATAATCACATAACCCCTGTGGTTTTATGAAATGGGGAAAATGAACGGAATCAATGCATCGTCACGGAATATTCTCAGAATATTCTAAATATCCTTCTATTGATGTGAAATATTGCGTAACGATAAGTGGATTAAACCTGTCTGGTGCGAAATATTTTGTCTATTTTCCACATTTCACAAAATCATAGGGGGGTTGTGTGGTTATATTAAAACCATAGTGGGGTTATGTGGTTGAAGGCAATACCACAATGGGGTTAATAGTAATTTACCCTAAGAAATACTAAATTGAGTAGAAAATGCAGTATAGTTGTAGAAGTAACGGATTAACAAAAGCATATTACCTACTTTGACTTAAAATTCGTATTGCAAATTTATGAAGGTTTGGGGTATCCAAAGCCATGTTCCCCCCACAATGATCGTGTATCAAGAAATAAAGAGTTTAATTAGAAAAAGGAAAAGACAAAATAAAATATTAAAAAAATTAAAACTACCTATCTATAATTTTATTCTATGTTTTTAGACTTGGATCGGGCATTGACTCGGCTGAGATCAAGGGTCAATAGGTTTGACTGGAGTTGACTCAGGGTCGAATCGAATGATGTCATAAATACTCATATGTATATATATATGTAAATATAGGTATATAAATTACATATACCAATTAATTATTTTTCAATTTTAGTTGTTAGTCAAGGTTTAAAAAAGGTCAATGAGTTCAAAAAAATCAAAACTAGCCAAAAATTAAAAAAATCTTGTTTTTTCCAAGTCAAAAACAATTTTTTCCTGGTCAAACTCGGTTTTTGACCAAGTTTGGCCGATTTTTTTCGAATTTGATTTCTCTAAATTACTCGAATTGGATGCTTGACCGGTTCCCTGTCTGACTGACCAGTCCAGTCCTTAAAAACATAGATTTTATCATACTTTTGAATAGCAATTTTAGTTCAATGCTCGAACACCATCCATAAACACACACACACACACAAACACACTCGACACATATAAAAATGCATGAGTGGGTATAAATAAATGATAGACAATGCTAAGAAGATTATAGGATTAAATGAACCTCAGCAAATGTTTTTATCTGTGTGTTCATGTCTGGTTGAAGGACTCTAATTTACATGTTAAAGGACAAGCCTAATACTTTTGATTCTTGGAAGCTTTAGAGTGGGCATAGACCCTTGTAAGCTTTATAGTTGGCATTATATTGAACAGCATAATTTAGAAATTAACCAACTAAATATAGAGGTACTTGAAGAAAAATGGGTCCATCTATCAATAATAATATCCCAATATTGTTTATATCTTTGTTCCTCTTGTCCAAAAACCTCACTTAATCATTACCTTATCTTTTTAGTGCATTATATTGATATGCCACAGCAGATTTTTCTTCTCTATATACCAAAAGGAACACTTGAACAAGTGGTAAATTACTTCTATAAACATTCAATCATTCCCCAAATCAAAATTTCTACGTTTCTAACTCACTAATATAACCCTTTTTAGTTGTAACTATTCTATTTCCTCGTTTCTTTTTTCTTTTTAAACAAAAGATGATGAATTACATTAATAAACTAGTAGTAGTGATAATGACAAATAAAGCCATATAGATCAACTAACTGCGGCAATGTGGGCTCACAAGTATCATTTGGCACAAGTTCACTGTCGCGTCTAAAATCGATGAGCAAGAGTCGGTCCGTGACTGTCGCGCCTCGAAAAAGTAGTCTGGTTCGATGACCCATTTTGAAAAGATAGAGTTTTGGAAAAAACGTGCGTGTGTGATGAAAATCTAGTTTTTAGCGAAAAATGTATTTTTAGGAAAAATGGTATTTTAAAAGAAAATAAGGCCGGGACTAAAAGTGCAACAATTTTGGCCAACTTATTTTGAAAAAAGGGTTTTATTTTCAAAAATAGAGTCGCCATTTAGTATGGAGTTAGAGTGTACCAAGTCACCCGAAAAATCGTTTAACAAAACAAAAACAAAATTTTTATAAAACATAGTTAAAAATCCTTTTTCGACTCCGGTATATGAAAAAACGAGAGAAAAAAGGTCCGAGAGTCACATTTGAAGAAAGGGAAGGCAAAGGCTTGTGCCCAAGGCACCCTTTTAGCCCAGCCGAGACTAGTTGCGAGGTTTAATCAAAATTTTCTAAAGTAACCCTAAATTCTATTGCGTTCGGATGTGTCTATATGAATGCAAATCCTATGCCTAAATGTGAGTATCGAAAGGATCGAAATGTCCCGTCGAAGCTTGGCCGGGATTATCGCATTAATTGCAAAACCCGAGTCGAGACCTCGAGGGAGTCACGAGTGTCTATGCAAAAATGAAATACAAAAAGAAAAGAAAATAGTAATATAGGTAGTAAGTGATCAAAGAAGGTGGGAATGCAACACAACGGGTACGGTGGACTAATAACTTATGACTGAATATTCCTAATCACAGAGAGGGGAACGACATGTATGCCACTACTTCCCACGTGAGAAGGTGACTATTTCTAGTCGAATCACACGAAATGACTTAATTTCTAAGTGAAATGCAACCTAAATGCCATGCACTGAATTTTTGTAAAAAAAATAGATGATAATAGTAAGATATATATGAAAAATCATGCATAAATGAAAAGTCTAAAAATGAAAAGTGGTGTGTGAAGTGACATGACATGCACACGGGGTGTAGAACTATCACTAAAATAACTTAAGGGTCTAGCATCGAATTGGCCCTTTCCAGGGATTCCCACGAACGTTGGACTAGAGGGGGAGCAGTAAAAGCCAAAACTAGCATTGGACTGTGTAGTGACGGAATAACAAAACTAACAAAACATGAATTAAAATGGTAAAACATGAATCCAAAACAAGTAAACATATAAGGCATATAAGAGCACGTAGAAGTACATAACATGTAAACGTGGTATCTAGATGCAAAAATCCTAAGGAAAATGGTAAAACATGTAAGCACACAAGCACACAAAAGTACCTAAGCCCTAATTATTACACTGGAGAAATTAACTACAATTTTTAGGGGGAAAAAAAAGGTAAAAATTACCTATCTATTACACTTGCTATCTATATACAAAATTTTGCTAAAACACAATAAATGTAATTTAACTGTTACATTGGCTAGCTAAATACAAAACTATTTCACTTTTTGCCAAAATAATAAAATTTGAAATTAAATAGTGTAAAATAAATAAATACGTAAAAGTACGTAAAATAAGGAACATATGAAGAAAATGCATAAAATATCACGCTGAAGCATATTGGAACACATAACGAGAAATTAACAAAAGATAGGGATATCTCTTGAAGACCCGGTATAAATACTAATCAAAATGAACAAACAAGTCAAGGTACCTCGGTATAACAAACAAAACCTAAAAATATGTAATTACTGACAAATTGGATAAAAATGTAAAGTCTAGAAAGTTAAGGGGGCTAAAATAAAATTCTATAAAACTTTTGGGGTAAAAACTACAAATTCACATAAGTCTAATGGGGTAGAAATGCAAAATTAAAACAAACTTGAGGACAAAACAATAAATTTCAGCAAATATCTAGGGACAATTTGCAAATAATAGGACCTAATTGAAAAGGAAACAAAATCTAGAGGGGCCAATTCATAAATATTAGAACTTAAATGTAGAAGAACAAAATTACATAGGGGCATTATTGACATTACTCAAAAACCCAAAGGACTGAGATGGGAATAACTATGTCATAGTAAAATACCAGAGACAAGAAATAGCAAACTAGATTAAAAACCAAACAATTTCACTAAACAAATCAAATTAAGCGAATCAAATTACTTAAAATCAAAGCAAACGAGAGAAATGCACAATGATGAGACTA
Organism: Mitragyna speciosa; assembly: GCA_024721245.1. Classification (NCBI taxonomy): domain Eukaryota; kingdom Viridiplantae; phylum Streptophyta; class Magnoliopsida; order Gentianales; family Rubiaceae; genus Mitragyna; species Mitragyna speciosa. The sequence continues at coordinate 8,415,918 of CM045570.1, forward strand.
AACAAAACAAATGCCAGAAGCCCCCCCAAATGTCCAAATCGGTACCCCTTAAACAGAAAAACAGCTTCCCTTTCCCAAATTCTTAATCAAAATTAAAACTCTACTTTTTGCTTTATTCACAAATCAAAACTCCTAATCTAAGACCAACTTGTTTTTCTGCTCTTCAACCGAAACAGAACTCTTCCCAGGTTCAATCTCACGCATTCTCTCGTTTTTTGGTTCTCTCCAGTTTCTTTCCTTTCTTTGCCCTGTTCTCTCTTTGCTCCGATTCTATTCTCTGCTGCACCATCTCTCTTTCTTTCTCACTCTTGCCTCTCAAACTCATTCTTTCTTTCTGTTCCAACTCTCTCTCTCTCTCTCTCTCTCTCTCTCTCTCTCTCTCTCCTCTTTTTCTCCAGCCTTTTCTTCTTTCTCTATTCCCTCGCTCAAATTTTCTTTCTCTTTCTCTTCCTTTTCTTCTTCTTCTCTCCCTCCTGCTCTCTTTGTGTCTCACTCTCTAGTCTCTCTCTCTCTCTCTCTCTCTTCGTTGTCTCTTGGTTCCAGAAACAAACTCCTTCACTCTCTCTTTATTTGAAGGTCGACTAAATCCATTTCACCCAAATTGAGGGCTGATAGTTGACTGTGGCTTGGGATTCGAATTATGGCTGATTTTGGGGTTCTTGGGGTTGTTTAAGGGTGGCGATTGGAATGGGTATTGTGACAACTTTCAGTAGGGCTTGCGGGTGCTGTGGGGATGGCGCGATGCATTTCGGGTGATTTTTGAGTGTTGACAGTCTGGTGGTGATTGGTTTTTATGGCTTGTGATGCTGGATTCTGGTTTATCTGATTTATTTCTTTTGCAGGTAATTTGGCGATGGTGGGATGTCTGGTGAAAGAATGATGGTAGCAGAGGAGAGACGATTGACAATAAAGCTGGTGATGTTTCTGATTTAGTGGTTTGTGGGGGGTATTGATTGGTTGTGATTAGGATTGTGGGGATGATGGAGGTCATATGCCAAAACTGGTAGCCAATTGGCTTCAGTGGTGGTTGAGTGAAGCTAGCTCGTGGTCCTGGCTGTGATTGTGATTGTGAATTGCTAAGAAAATAGCAGTTTTTTGGGCTTTGATTGTTTGTTTGCAGGTTGTGGGGCCGAGACAAGGGCAGTGGTTTACTGAATTTGGGGGTTATATGGCTGCCCTGGTGAATGGTGAATTGACTGAAATTGGGGACTGTCTATCTTAATCTGCTTTTTCTTCACAGGGGATTGCTGGTGATGGAAAAATGAGGGATGATTCTAGTGGCATGATTGTGGTGTGAGAGGTTTTGGTGAGCTTGGTAGGATGTCCTGCTGGTAATGGATGTGGAATTTGGTTTGTTTATGTCTGATGAGTGATGGTAAAAAAAAAAAAATGGTGGATGATTGTGGTTTGGGGTGACAGGGGTAGAAGCTTATTGGTTGACAATGGGTTGTTTTGGTTAAACTGGGTAGTGAGAACTGACTGGTTGTTGGGCTTGTGGAGAGGATTTGGGTTGTGTATTGGCTGTTTTGCAGGTGGCTTGGTTGAAATTGTAAATGGCAATTGATGAATTGGAGGTGGCTTGGTGGTGTTAATTTTGTAAAAATATGACTATGGGGATGTGTAATGGAGTACGGTGGTGGTGACTGGAGGCTGTATTGTGTGGAAGAAAGTGGAGCTTGAATGGTTTACTATTGAAACTGATGGTCTAAACGGTGGTGGAAAGAGGGAGAGACAATGGTGGGTTCAGGAGGAAGGAAAGAAATCCAAACGAGAAGAAATGAAAGAACCAGAAACATAAACAAGACCCCAAAGAAGAAAAACCCAGAAAAGAAATGCAGAAATTATTCAGAAAAATAAAACAATCCAACCAAGAAAGTCTATGAAACAAGTATGTTTCTTATTAAAACATAAATCAAAACAAAAGGATTTAAGAAGAATTACCTATGGATTCTTGTTGCTTGATGACGAACAGTAATCTTGTGAACCTTGGAACAATGATGATGAACAATGGTGAATAGTAGAAGACGATAAACAGTAGTTAGAGTAATGAAGAAAAACGGCTGAAAAATGTATATGTTTTGTGGCGAAGTAGTGTGTGTGTTTGATTTTTATGGATAAAAGTAAATGTGTTTTGGGTTTTTTTTTTTTCTTTTTTTGCTTTCTGATTTTAATAGGAGTATTTATAGACCTAGCAGTCTTGTCCTCCATAAATACTACAAAATAACAAAAATATCACTGGTAATAAAAATTCTAATTTTATTCTAAAAAAATTATTTTCGACCCAAAAAATAAAAAATAATACAAAAAATGACGATAAACTCCAAAATTTTTCAAAAAATTCAAAATATATTTCAAGATTTAAAAAAGTAAAGATTAGGGCTTAAAACTGGCCAACAAATGTATCCAGGTGTGAAATGACGGTTTTGTCCCTATAATGACAAAATGCACAGAAAAATAGCTATTGGTCTCGAATAATTACCAAAAATTAAAGATAATCTTAAAATCCTAGAAAATGAATTTAGGACTCAAAAATTGGTGAAAAATACGTTTGGAATGTGAAATGACAATTTTGCCCTTGAACGCGGTATTTACAGAAAAAATAGCATTCGTCCCTAAAAAAATCAAGAAAATTTAGAAACATTCTTAAAGAGTCAAAAAAATAAATTTGGGACCTGAAATGAGTGAAAATGGTGTTCGCGAGACAAAATTATGATTTTGCCCCCCTACTGGCAAAATATAGGAAAAATACCAACTAAATCCGAAAAATCACAAAAATTAAAAAATATTTATAAAAGTACAAAATATGAATTTAAAAGCTCAAAACTAATGGAAGAATATTTACAGTTAAAAATTACTGCTTTGCCCTCCGAAATTATTCATTTTGCCCCTTTTTGCTAAAAAAAAAAAAATTTGACCCCACAAATAGAAAAAAAAAAATCCCCCTAGTGTTAAAATTTGGTGTCTACATTCACAGCCGAGATTAAAAGGGCAAAAATGGATGGATAAGTTTGAACTAGTAATACCAAATTTATAATGAGAAAATGAAGTCGTTTAGAATGACAAATGATTACACTACACTTCAGAAGAGTCCCATCACAATTTTAGCATGGTTACAAATTTTATCAAACCAGTTATACACACCTCAACTTGTGGAAAATGAGAAGGTGCCCAATTTGCGATGTCCTGTGTCTGCTGGCAGTGTATCTATCTAGGTGAGAAAAATGAGCCATAGTTCATTTTTTTTCCCCTAAAATACTCTAGCATATACACGTTTAACAAAATTCAAATCTATATCATAGTAGCCTTTACGTTTGAGGAAAAAGATCTAAATGAGATTCAACTCCAAATCTGTCCCCAAATCTCCAGCCCATTATTGATAATATGACAAATATAATCCATAGATTCTATATATCAAAAGTAATGTTTAAAAACTTGAAACTCAAACTCGACTTACAAAACTCCTGAGATGAGTCAACTTATATATTTGGACAAGTTTTTACTAGTTAAAAATTCAAGACTCGGATTTTACACATGGCCTATATACACACTCTACCCTAAAATACATGTAATTTTCAGATAGGACAAAAAAATGACAAAAAGGGAATTTGATAGCATTGGAATGATTTTGGCTAACAAATTGAAAACAATAAATAATTACTTCTTTAATTGACCATTAGAAATAGGAATAAAAATGTCAATGCAAACCAGTCATAGAAAAATTAAAAATACGATAAAGACCAATTTTTTGATTGTTGTTCCTAACAACTATTAATTTGTTGCTTTCTCACACTTAAAAATTAAATAGCAAACGTTTTCATTTAATTAGTATCATACTGAACATCCAATTAAGTTATCTCTTTATTAACAAACCATTCTTCTACATCAAACTTTAATAAATGATTTTCTCTATCAATTGGATCAAATGCTGAAGAATTTCATTTCAGTTGTCGTTATCTGAGCCTCGTATCGTAGTGAACAAGGAGCAATCATTCAACTTTTCTTGCTTCAATCGATTTCTCTTTCTTACGTAGATTTGTTTTTTTTTGCATATATTTAATTACATGCACTCCAATTTCTTTCACATCACAATGAAGAACAATTTTGACTTAGAATTCTTATTGCAAATTTATGAAAGTTTGGGTATCCAAGCCATGTGCCCTCGACCAAGATCCTATATCAAGGATTAAAACATATAAATTTATCTTAATTATTTTATGTCAGACTTTTTTCTTTCATACAGCTGTACACACGCACACAGACACACACACACACCCATACACACGATCAGAGGGAAAATTTTCATTTTTTTTTTTGGATTTTCTATCAAAATATACCAAATGTTATGTAGAACCTATGCATTATATGGGGATGACTAGTCTTGTGTACTATTTGAAAGCAATGTGCAAGGTATAGGTTGAGAAGTCGCCATCTCATCTATGTTATGTCCTTTTTTTTTTTCCTTTTATTATCACAAAAAGAAAATATTAAAAAAAAAACCCATTTAGCTATATTATTGCTTAGCTTACGAGGTTTGAATGTTGGACCGAACCACACTTATGATGGACATATCTAATTTAACTTATCATATAAGACATAATAAATAATACCAAATTGAGTAGAAAATGCGGTATAGTTGTAGAAGTGCATGTTGCTGTCTTTCTTATCTTCGTACTTGTATATATTTGTCTGGAGTGTATATCATGGCTAACCTTGTTGACGAACCTGCTGCTTGTGCTGAGAATTGCTTTCTACGCTGTCCTCATTTTAGTTTCTAAGTCATTTGTTTTCAAATTATTGGCTTTGTCGCTTTAGTGGACTTTTATGCATATATTCCCTACTTATCTAAACATTTTGTTATATTCTTGTACTAGGCTGGCAAGTCATTAAGAAACAAGATTTTTTTTTTTTTTTTTTTACCTAAACAGAAAGAACAGAAAGTTAAAAATGATAACTATGAAGCATTCACATTACTGTGCATAATGGGCAAGGATGGATGTGTACAGTATGCAGGATCTTAGCTCTACAGTCGTGAGAAATATTCAAATAATTGAGGGTTAATAATTGAGGTCTAATCATTGAGGTTTAATAATTACGAGGAACAAGTCTAACCGACCATGAGAGAGAAAGAATACATAATTTACTTATGAGATTATGCTTTATTCTTTTGTCTATGCATACAGGAATTGGCATAAAGGTCGAAGAAATAGCTCTACAGTCATGAGAAATATTAAAATAATTGAGGGTTAATCGTTGAGGATTAATGATTGAGGTTTAATCATTGAGGTCTAATGATTGAGGTTTAATAATTGAGGTCTAATGCTTGAGGTTTAACAATTACGAAGAACAAGTCTAACCGACCATTAGAGAGCAAGAATACATAATTTACTTATGAGATTATGCTTTATTCTTTTGTCCATGCATACAGGATTTGGCATAAAGGTCGAAGAAAACACAAGAGAATACACTTTACACGTGTATTGATGACTGAATGGTATAATTTACTTATGAGATTATGCTTTATTCTTTTGTCTATGCATACTGGAATTGGCACAAAGGTCGAAGAAAACACAGGAGAATATACTTTGCACGTGTCTTGTTGACTCAATGCTGCACTGCGTTTATAACGGATTAACAAAAGCACATCACCTACTTACAAGTACTAAACACTTGGGAACTAATAGAGGACTACAAGTGTATAATTCAGAGATTCGAATCTTATCATTACTATTCTTTTCTCCTAATCTAATGTAATAGTATAAATTTGAAAAAAAAAAAAATACTAGCCACTTGGATGCAATGGTATCTAACTAACGTTTCTTTTCAGTGACCATGAATTTACTTCCACAGTGCACCAAGGAAGTGGGCATTAACTCTCCGGACCAAAATTAATTGATCTATTGACTGGCTTATAAATCACCATCATTAGATTGGAGAACATTGTGTGGTGTACTCCACAAACTTGTAATTTATTTCCTTTGTCACAGAACAAAATATTTGGGCATAATTGTTCATCTAGTATGCTCCTGCTAACATATTTTATAGGGACAATTTCACATACCTGTCGAGGTTTGTTATAATTGCATTTACCTCTCCCTCATAGTTTAAAAATTACACTTAAACCCCTTGTGTTTATATTTTTTTATAACAAATAAGTCCATTTTGATAATATAACCAAAAAACACCAACAAAACACCTTAAAATATCCTTAATTACTTTTAAAAAAGATAAATAAATCTTAAAAAATTAATCAATTAGTTATAAATTCGTCAAAAGGACTTATATTCTTACATCAAATTTTTAATCTCCTCCAAATATTAAAGGACTTATATTCTTACATTAAATTTTCAATCTTCTCTAAATATTACTTTTTCAAAATTTAGTTGTATGATTAATATAAATGAATTTACTTTATCTATCAAAATTTTACAAACAAATATACTAACAAGAAAGAGATGATCAATTTAAAAGCAATTAAGGATATTTTAAAGTGTTTGGTTGTTGTTTTTGGATTACATTATCAAAACAAACTTGTTTTGCTATAAAAAAAATGTAAATACAAGGGGTGTAAGTGTAATTTTCAAAACCTGAGGGGTGGTAAGTGCAATTATGACAAACCTCAAGGGAGATGTGTGAAATTATCCCTATTTTAAATTGAATTTCATTCTACTCTAATGTATACTTAGGGGCAGTTTGGTTCAAATTCCTCAATTACTATCACTATGGTATTATTAATCCTACTATGAGTATGGATTTTGATAATTCTCCCCAACATGTTTGGTGTGATAATGGAATGGGTATCATTATAAAAATAATTTTTTTGGTTTACTGGAATGACTTTTAAGTAAATTTTAAAATTTTAAATCTTTTATTTATGATATACATATTTTTTGGATTTCTCATTTTGTATCTTTTTAAAGAAAATTTCTAAAAAGACTTTTTCAATTTTAAATATGGCCATGCTCTAATTTGAGTTTTATGCAAATTAAAACCTTAAAAAAAGTCATTTTTATTGTATTAACAAAGAGGACTATACATCTTTGATTCTCAATTGAAATTTTTATTAAAAAAGTTGAATGTAAAAAAAATTTATTAAAAAGAATTTTTATAAAAAGAATTTATAAAGTACTAATAAAAATTATTCAAAATCAAAAGACAAAACACAGAGAGAGAGAGAGAGAGAGAGAGAGAGAGAGAGAGAGATAGAGAAGAATAGTATATTGGGGGTTGGAAACTCAACGGATATGTGTTTTTTTAGTGGGTATATTTTTGCCCTTAATCACAAAGGTTAATAGGTTTGATATAATAGTATTTTGGGAGGAATCATTAACACTCCAATTAATCACTATCATTCCCATTGAATGATAGTAATAGATGTTTTACAGGCATCAACAATAGGTGCCATTATTTATGATACCTATTCCCCTCCTTGATTCTCCTAAACCAAACACCCCTTAGATGACATTTTATGTATGCACTTTTGTTCAAGTATAGGTGACAGCAAATTAAGATTGATGAGAATATAAGATATGTTGAAACCTCTGTCTTAATCTATTTTCTTGTTATTTTGATCGGAACTTCCTAGTAGCAATGGTGTGATGGTATTAGAATAAATTTTGTTGTTGGAAAAGTAATAGCTGTAATGGTTTTAGAACAACTTTTGTTATTAAAAGAATAGTAGTGTGATGAATATTTTTTTATATCTAACTAGTTATATTTAATTCGCATTTGCTAAATCCTTTATGTTCTTATGAAGTACTTCAGTGTCTTGTACTTTGGATGAATCATTGTGTTGTACTTTAAATTTTCATTCATATTCATCTTTCTCAGGCTTCAACTGGAATTTGCTATCTGAATTGTCATCTTCCTTGACCTTAAGCTAAAATTTGCTATTGGAATTGGAACAAGCAAGGTTGAAATGTTATTTGAGACTGTTTTGAAATTATCGACAGGTTGAATAATATTCTCTCAGGTTGTTAATAAAAAAAAATGAAAAAAAAAATCCCTGACGGCCAATTTTTGTTTACCTATCACGACGCTGCAATCCTGTCGAGGGAGGCAGGAAGAGCAGTTTGCATTTCCATTTTTCCCTAATTGATATCCAGCGGGGGCCTTGAGTTGCATATGACGTATAGCATGAGTGAATTGAGGCAGCGAAATGAACAATATGGTGAAGGTAGAAACTGGAGAGAATCAACTTTTGGTTTTTGAACTGGATTTTGCTTTTAGAGCTCTTGCAAATTCGAAGGCTTATTACACCAGAACATAAAAACAAAATCACGGCTTTTGTAGATTATTTTTAAAATTCATCACAATTTTAGGAATTTCTGTTCTGATCGAATTACGTGAAAAGCCATTCAGAAATTCAGGAACGAGACTGGATGATAGGAATCATCAATTTAAGGAGAAGGAAGCTAGGTTTTCAGACGGGTGCTGTAGGAGGCTGGCTCCTTAAGCCTCTTCTGCACTATTTTATTTATTTATTTATTTTTGAAATTATTTTGCTGTCCGGTCCATTAACTTGCTGAGGACTTGATCGTTTAAAGAAGTTGAATATTGTTGGCTTATTAAAACGATAGATAGCGGCTTAATAAGAATGTGGGGTAGGGAGTGACATAGATCGGTTGTTAGATTGATACAAATACTTTCAGCATCCATTTCCAAGACCTTGAGAAAGAGAGTAACTTTCCCTATTGCAGTCACGATCATATGTCTCAGATGGGAGGCTAATATGTAGGTGAACCGGACGGTGGTAGATAAGGGGTGATTAATGCCTCATATGGGAGGCTTATTCAGGTGATCGGGTCCACGGTGACCTGCTGAGGGACTGAGCGACATAAATCAAAGTTGCGGGGCAACGTGACAGCTAGAAAGTAAAAGGGCCTAACTTTATATATATCATTTTTTTTTTTTTTAGTTAATCTCAGGCCTGGTACATTTTTGCCTTAAAAGTGATAAGATTAAACACCCACCACAAGTCACCACACAAATTTAGCAGTTTGAACCATTTTCCTGAAACACTACCTCAGCTACACAAGGCTAATATATACGGATGATATCGTGCAAAATCCAGTTGCTGAGCACAGTGTTGTAGATCCCGTGATGATCTATCTAAGGCATATGGATGCTGAATTGTACAGAGCTGCCGAGCCTGGCAACTGGGATGGCATCCAAAAATTTGCTAACCAGATCTATCGGCAGCGGACAACAGGTGGAAACACCGTTCTTCACGTAGTAGCCCAGTTCTGTGACTCTTCAGATGCAGTTCAACAGATCCTTGCAAGAGCACCCCTCTTAATTTATAGAAGGAATTCAAAATCAGAGACTGCACTTCATATAGCTGCAAGAAAGGGACATCTCAATGTTGTTGAAGCACTTCTTTCTTTCGCGAAAGGTCATGAAATGATAGGGATCAAGACATATCAAAGCATAATTCAAGCGTCCTGGATCCTTTGCAAGGAATAGGTGGTCCAATGACACGTGCGAGGGCAAGGAGAATGAAGGAAGCCATGCATGTATTAATCATGGAAATGTTAGGGAAAGAAGCTTTCAAGGACAATTCTGCATCGTCCAGACTTGTTACGCTAATATGGAGTAGAGATGGTGTTGATCATGAAGATGGGGCATATGGAGAGGCAATGTCAAGACAAGGGAATGGACAAAATGTGCAATTCGGGCCAAAAATTGAAGAAACGAAGCTTCTGACCAAGGCCGCGCCCCAGTCCGCGCCGCGACCTTACCCACGGCCTCCATCAGATTGAGACGACGAGGCTGGTGAACATTCTGACTGAGGCCGCGCTCCAGTCCGCGCCACGGGCTTTCGAACGACCTTCATCAGAATGGTTAAGGGAGAGCAGCAGACGTTCTGATCGAGTCCGCGCCTAAGGCTGGCCCGCGGCCTTCCCCGCGGCCTTCTTCAGAGAACGCGAAGTCGCGTTAGTTTTAGAGTTTTCCTATTCTGTTGTTATTTGATTATTTTGTAGTACATGCCGTACGCCTATTTAAAGGCAGAACACATTGAGTAATGACAGATTAAGATCATTTATCATTAAAACGTGTGTTTTTGGAGAGCTCTTCAATAGTACTTTCTTGGTTCTTGGATTGGAACCGTCTTGGTCTTATCAAGGCTACGCTTGTGGCGACCCAATTACCCGCTTAGAGTAATTCTTTCGCGTTTGATCAAGTTCTTAGCGTAATAATTTAGGCAAATTGAACCCGCTCAAGTTGGTCTAAATTAGAACCCTAGGTTCTTCGTTCTTCGTTGAAGAGTATTCGAGGCTTTTTACTTGGAATCATCAAGCGATCTTGGCCGTTCACAATCCCGCGCGCATCATGAAAGTCGGCTTGCTTCCGATGCTGCGAGATGCTATCGGCTACAAATAAGGAAGGAAACACGGCCTTGCGTGAGGCTGTTAGGTACAATTTCTCCCACGTTGTTGACCTGTTGGTGGAAAAAAGTCTTCCGTTTAGTCATCCAACCAAGTCTCTCACCATCTGCGTCCGCCGCATATTATTTATGGAGGCTGGAGTTCCTAGCTTTCGTTACCGTTCCAATTCTGCCGGCGAGAGTCCTTTGTATCTAGCACTTGAGAATGAAAATTATGGAGTTGCTAAAACGATTTTGTCAAATTTCAATTCACCATCTTTTGATGGCCCTGGTAAGAGGACGGCCTTGCACGCTGCAGCACTAGGAAACTTCCCAGGTAAAATCTAGGAGACAAGAAATTATGTTTGATTGAGGGCAGGAAAGTAAAGAAAATAGAGGAAAAATTCTAATGATATATTTTTTTACCTCTTTTTTGTGTTTAGAATTTTGCTTGATGAAGTTGATTTTGGACTAATAATACTAAAACCTTTCACTTTAAAAGAATAACAGAGGACAAGTATTATTTTTAGTATATAAAATAGAAATTCTACTCATATGTGGTAATTAGATTTTTTAGTTACAAACACATCTGGGCCATATAAGAGTTATTATCAATTACAAACTCTTATTTTCATCCAACTCGTAACTTGTACTAGTGATTTCTTACGTAAGTAGCTGTTTGCACTTACTTTTGTTTATTGCAGCATAGACCTTAAGGGAAAAAAAAATTTTACCCAAATTTTTGATTTTATATTCCCTTTTTAATTTAGGATTTTAGGATTAAGGATTCATGAGGAAGAGTTTATGGTTTTAGGATTTAGAGTTATAAATAGATTAAGAAAATAGTAGTAATCTAGCTTTTTGTTTGTTAAAGAAAATTAGAGTTAACTTTTTATTTGTTAAGGACTACTTCAGATTTTTATCTTTTGGTAAGTTAGGATAATATAAAACTCTTTCAATATTAAGTTAAATTAGTATTAATTTAGAGGACTACCTTTTAGTGAGTTGGGATAATATAGGATATTTTTAAAATTAAGTTAAATTAGTATTAATTCAGATGTAACAGATTATGTTAGGCATTTGTGACATTGAATATTAGAAGGCCTTTGATGCTACCATTGTTCATTTTGTTTATCTTCTATGATAAATTCTACACTCTTATGGTTGAAAGTATTTATATATCCCACTTTTAGTCTGTACTTCAAAAAAAAAAAAAAGACTAGACGGATCATTAAAAAAGACAAAAAAGAGCTCTCTTCTTAGCTCTCTCTCTTGATATTTTTCATCAAATGGCATTGGCAGGACCAACTTCTTATGTAAGAGAATTGCTTTGGATTACTCGTAACTTTGAAAGGAAATACAAAAAAGCACTCTCTTCTTACCTCTCCTGTTCTTTACCTCAAGTAGAAGAAATTAAAATGGACTTTTTGTGGTTGGGAATTTTGTTGTCTAGACCAGAAAGTGGAAAGAATTAAAGTGGACTTTGTAATTGGGAATTTTGTTGTCTAGACCAGAGTTTATGGAGGCAACCGTGTCACAAGTTTCATTTGGGATAGGTAAATTCCCCTAATTTAATGGAATAAAAATTGGAAGGACAAGATTGAATCAGCAAGGTTAAATTTAGAACAAAAACGATGTTATTTTGGAGTGAAAATTTATTATATCGCACTTCAAAAGAGTTAAACCATAATTGAGTGAAGTTACACACACTCTAAATTTGTTTGAAATGGTGCGGACAAGATTTCAAATTGTTCGAAATTACAAAGTCTCAACTTACAAGGCCCAAATGCATGCAGTGGACAAAGAGATAATATGTGTATTTGTCAATTCCACATGGAAGTTACATTTCGTGTCTTGGTTCGCATGGATTGGGCCTATGAATTCTCATATACGTAACATTCATTCTCATACAAAAATTTATTTATTTTTCTTTAAAAAACTCTTTGACAATGGAAATAAAAAGGGCTTTCAAAAGTAAAAAATTTCTCTTTACATTTTCATTGCGATGAATTATAAATCTCATATCCGTCTCTCACAAGCATTTGTAAACTGCCTAATAAAAATATTGGATTTCTCTATTGGTGTCCCCTAGTGCTTATAATCCAACTAAAAATTGCATATATACCTTATACGTGCGATTAAATTTACATAAAATAAGAATAATACATGTACGCAATGTTGAAGTTAGATTCTAAATTTTTTTATAGGAGATTTTTTATTCATTTTAACAATATTATTGTGCATTAGCTATCAAGAACTGAGAATAGAAAACCAAATTCAAATGCTTTTTGAAAGAAATACAATCGTGTATATAGATTTGTCATGAAATGCACTTTAGAATTTGTTAAATTATTTTGTTTATCTAAGAGAAATAGGAAGTTTAATTTTGTTTCTCAAGCTTTAACACACTGTATAAAAGTTTATCGTTTTCCCTAACCCGAATTGTACTACAAATACCATAACAACTTTTAGTTATGGGAGAATAAAAATAGCGTATCATATTAACACTGATTTTTTTCTTAACCACAAATTGCATATGTGCCTTGAACATACAGTTAAACTTTCATAAAATAAGAACAACATATGTATGTAGTTGGCGAAGTCATATTTACTATAAAGAGTCACACTGTAAATTTCTTCTATGGTAGTATTGCCATGAATTCTCAGTACCTATAGAAGAAAATATAGGAAATTTTGTTCATTAGACCAAAGATCTTTCTCTACTGCATTTATTTTATGATACAGATGTAACTGCTTGTCTTTAGGCTGTTGTTAAGAACAGCTGATAAACGTACAACATGGTCTCTAAAAAGTTATGCTCATATCTACTTTCTGTGCAATTAGTGGATAGAGCTCCAAAGGTAAGCCACAACAACCACCCCCCCCCCCCCCCCAAAAAAAAAAAAAAAACCAAAAACAGACACGAAAAAAAAAGGAGTAGAGAATAGTATGAAACCTTAACTTCACCGAAATTTGATTGATGTATGCAGAATGTAAGGAAGTGCTAGAACTGATACTGGTGAAGCTGCCACAACTTACAAAAAAGGTGGACAAATATGGCTGGACTGCGCTTCACTATGCTGCTAAATTTAATAATCAAGAAGTGGCAGCGCTACTGTTGATTAAGGATAAGTCTATGGCCTATATTTCTCCACGTAAGGATGGCAAAAAGGCTGCTCTGCATGTAGCAGCGATTCATGGACATGTAGGTGTAATGCGAGAGATCTTAACACACTGCCCAGATTGTTGGGAGATGATCACTTATGAAGGCAGGAATATGCTTCACCTAGCCGTGAAGAATGAACAAAAAGAAGTCTTGGATTTCATCCTACAAAATTCTTGGGCTGCTGACCTTATTAATCAAAAGGACGTTATGGGGAATACTCCTCTCCATCTCTATGCTGCTACAAAAGAATTCGACGGGCACTATCTTGTAAATTACCCTCATGTGAATCGGAATGCCACCAATTATGCCGGCTTAACTCCACTAGATACAATAAAACAGTCTGATGAGGTTACTGATCGACAGGTAAATATTTTCACTTTTCCTTTATATATAGGATCCGTCAATTCTTCTTATATTTACATTGCCATTTCAATCATTCCATTCCATCTGCAAAGGGGCAAACTTCTGCATCCAGAGATAGATGATGACTTGAATACTAATCATCCCAAGGAAATGAATATAGGCTTGTGGTTAATAAATATGATGGTCCTTTATAAGAATAAGAAGTTACTTCCTCATTCCAAGCTAAATGCCCAGTTATTAAATAAACTAGTGATTTTGTTATGTGGGACCCAATCTTTTTTGGAAAAAAGGAAAATATAAATAAAATAGGAGTTTCAAGTAAAACAAAGTAAAATAAAGACATTACTTTGGCTATTCTAAATCACGGTTCAATAAATCATTCAGCGAGCTGATTCTGAACTTTGCCAATGTTTTGCCCAAAAATGATTCATTATCATCTGTAAAACTGTAAAATTTACTGTGTTTATGTAAAAAATTTACAACACCAGATTTAGAATCATTCATGATTAAGCAGTGACTTGTTTTAGGAGATGCTGAAGCCTTACTGCATTGTTGCCTACTAATGAGGAAGTTCTTGTTTGTGTCATTTATAAAGACTAGAAAGACGAACATGCATTGCACTTGTTAATTGTGAACTAAAATGAAAGTTTTATAGGCTTGTGATATAATGAATTTTAGTCAAAAGATAATGAAACATCAGTAACTTTGTACTTCAATTTCTTTTATAAATATTGTTTTAGAAGGACTTTTTCATGCATATGCTCAAACTAAAACACATTAATGTACTAAAACTTACGAATGGCTAACTTCTCAAAAAAAAAAAAAAAAATGACATTTACTCACTATTTTATATTCTTACATATCATTACTTTGATGAATTGGAATGTACAAAAGTTAACTCACTAACATTTTATACAAAGAAACTGGAAGGAAAGGAAAAAGGATTAGTACAAAGTTAAACTCCATTTGGTCTTTTTCTTTCTGTTCCAGTTGGTCTTCCGCAAGAAAATTTTGTGTCTTCGCGATTCATTGTGAGTTTATTGGGATGGAAGCAACCGGCTCAACATTTCATGCTATTTTACTATACTTTTATTACCGATTACTTTGATGAAAATTATTATGAAGATAATCTTATTACTTCCCTATTTGGACTGACAAAAATGTCATCCTGTTCTAATAGCCTTTTTAATTATAATCGGTTTTCTTTTTAGTGTCCGCCTCAAAAAAAATTCTCTTCTTCATCTTTTGGGCTCAAAATATGTAGTAATTCGGTATTATTGACCCAAGAAATAAAGCAAAACTACAAGATACCCTTTAGGGGAAAAAAATGTTCTCCTCATATGTTTTGAATAATCTCCTATCAATTAGCTTTCATTATAAATTTTGTCTAACAAAAAGGAAGTTTCTTTTATTTGTTCTTGGGTATATTATAATAGAGAGAACTAATACAGTAAAAAAAAAAAGATTTTCGGACACCAAGCTTTGGAAAATTCCAAAAAAAGAAAACCAATTTAGAAAATTTCTACTGTAAACCACTTTTATACCATAATTTAGATGTATTCACAATCAATTTTTATTCGTAGTTACAAGGGACCTGCAAACTGTACAATAATTTTATAGTACCCTAATTTAATTGAAGAAAATAAAAAAATTAAATTGAGAGGTAGTTACCTTACAGTTCCTTGCCATATGAATACTCTTGTAACTCTTCTTTAAACATGGAAGATAGACCACATGAATGTTTGCTCCATTCATTCTTTAACTTGTGGAAAGTTGGAACTGAAAAATCTTCAGAAGCCTGCATTAATTTTGTGTTTATATTTGTATATTTAGCTTTAAAGACTAAGAGCTTGTTTTCCTTATAGTTCAAGTGTGAGACCCCAAAGTCCCACATCGGTGAAGAGAAAGGAAAATTCGTAATATATAATATCACTGGTTATGAATTACTAATAATTTGGTTTAACTATTTTGAGCTCGTGGTTTAAAGCTCAAAAGTTATTGGGCCGCCCAGACTTGGGATGTTACAAATGATATCAAAGCGAACCACGTATGTGTGGTCTCTGTACGAGATAAGACTGGGCCGATGATATTGGGCCGCGACTATGCAAGGAAGTGAAGGAACTAAGTACTGTACTGAGCTAAGTGCTACGTCGATCTAAAGGCGGGAGTCACCTCTAAAGCCTATACGAGTACCTCTAGAATTCAACACAACCAAGTGAATAGTTCGGATTATGATATGGGTTAGACTTTGCTAGGACGCAAAGGCGTAAAAGAGGGGTGAATGTGAGACTCCGATGTCCCACATCGGTGAAGAGAAAGAAAAATTGGTAATATATAATATCCTCGGTTATGGGTTACTAATAACTTGATTTAAGCGTTTCGAGCCCGTAGTTTAAAGCTCAAAAGTTATTGGTTCAACCCAGACTTGAGATGTTACATCAAGTGGCGTTTATATCATATTTTTGAATATCATATTTTTGAATGTCCAACGAGTGTTATGGTAAGCAATGAGAGTTCATGTAGGACATGTAAACTTAGGAAGGATAGTATTGTTTGTTAACGCCGAGCCTTGCATTTTAATCTTATATTTAAACAAATTAATGGAATTTAGAAACAATAAAAAAATATAGTCTAAGTACATCTTTTCTCAAAAAAGGATCGGTAGAAGTTGATTACATGGTTCAGCCAAGAGGTGTAAGTACAGGATTGTGGAAAAAAAAAATCTCGCTTTAATTGTAAGATCTGAAGCTTTTTCTAAGACAAGTGCTGAGCTTGAATTAGATCTCCACATGTTCTAGTAAATTGTTGAACACATCATAGGTAACGACTGAAGTTTACAATTTATATAATCAAGTATACAACTTTAAGGATAATTAATCGAGGGCACAGACTGTTAGGATTTGATTTCGTTAATACGCGTATAGAAATGGGATCGAATAAGAAAAGCACAAGGACGCATTTAGTCATCGTATGAATGAATGGAACAGAAAACTCAGGTCAAAACCGGATTTAGGTTTAAGAATGACCCTCTTTTTCTGGTAGATCTAAGCACGAGTTTCACTCTCCTTATTCCATTGGATTTTGTGTTAGCAAAACAATATTTCAACAAATCATGCTTCTATAATTTAGAGTTTGCATGAGGATTTCTAGCAGTAGTTTTAACTATTTTAAGAGTACATGACTTGTATTGATGAGAGAATGAGAATAAGTATCCAATTGAACATCCACATCTAAATTTCTAGATCAAGTAAAACTCTTTTATCCAATAATTCAATACTTTTAGTTTCTATTAAATGGGTATAATATATAAATAAAAAAAAGAAAAAAGAAACTTGTACCTAAAGTGAAAGACCTCAAGTTATTAAATAAATATTAATATTTTTATTAACTTTCCAAATAATAAAATCGATCATACAAAGTAAAACTTAAACTTTAAGGTCGGTGCTCAAAATATTAACTTCTTCATCTGGTCAAAAGAATAAGGGGGAGCAGGAATTTTTTTGTTTGTTTTGATGGGGTTTTTGTTGTGTTGTTTAGGGAAGAAGGGTTCGTTTTGTTCACATTATCCTTCTGCCAAGCACCTGCCTTTTTTTTTTTTTTGTCAAAAGATTCAGGATATATTTCTAATTGTCCAAAACTATTTACAAAGGGGATAACACCTTTAGTTGCAATATGTGAGATTAGTGATCCACAAGAGGAATGTTACTTCCCACTTCACCATATTCTTTAGACCTAGTGCAAATTTTGCTACTCTGTCAGCACATCGATTACTATCACTATTAATTACTTCAAATGAGCAATTAAGAAAAAGTCTACTAAAAAACAAAATGTTCTCTAGCGTAGGCAGAGACTGGGCCCTCATTGGATGTCCTCTCATTTAGCATCTGTATCATCTGTTTATTGGTCGACACTAACTTCACCTCATTCTAGTCTTTCTCTTTCACGATCAACATAGCCAGTTTTAGTGCATTAGCGTCATCCATCAGCTGGTTACCGTCCCTATTTTCTGTTGCTGCCTAAACTAGCAGGAGTTTGTTTTGCTGATCTGTTGCTATGATGCTATAACTCACTTTCCTGGACAGCTTATTTATCTTCAGTGCAATTTTATTGTGACTTCTCTTCTCCCGGCTTCTCCTATTCCTCTGTTGCCCAAGTGTTCCACTGTTTCTTTTTTGCTCATCCTTTTCTCCTCCACCTTCATCTCCTCTCCTTCTTGCCATTCCTGTACAACCCTTTGTATCACCTCCCACCCTGGCCTTCTTTCGTTGTTAAAGACCATGCAGTTCCTGTCTTTTCACGATTGCCACAGAATGTGAGTTGTGTTACAAAATCAACATGCCAATATCTAATTGACGCAGCGAAATTTAAAGTTTGATTTTCAACCAAGATCATTGATTATCTGTACAGTAATAAGACGTACCTCTTGGTGGCGTAATTTGCAATCAAATTGGCAAGGAAATTTAACGATGAAGCAATGTCAACCACAGCCGCACATGTGTCTAGCTTCTAAGGTATCTACACGAACGCCTTTTTAAGATCCTCGATAGGATTGAACAACACCAAGGCAATATACTAGATCCCTTTGACACACTACGAACGTAGAGAATATTAAAAAACTATTTTAGCTAATTTTCTCTCTCTAACTTTTAAGAACGTTTTCTTGTATGTCAAGTCTTGGTATCTAAAGACTTATTTATAGAGCAACAAATAAGACATCTTGTCCTACAAGAATTCGATAAGTTACTTTTTTCTAATATGATAAGAATATCTTACCAAATAACATATTTAGTAAGTTTTAATTTCCTTCAAAAGGAAACTATTCCACTACTAAAATTGCTCTATTTATTAACAAGCCCTTAGGATTAATTATCTCACAAATTAATCCCATAATTATCACATAATTATTTAAATCAATTTAACTCAAGAATTAGTTCTATTGTGTGTGACCCTTTAGGTTCCTAATCACTTGACAATAAATATAAATTATAATCTTAGAATTAATTGGCTTTAGTGTAGACACCAAATTTTGACACACCTTTTGTAAAATATGTGTATTACTTTATTTGAGGGGACATTTTTTATTTTTTGGGGGTCGAGTACAATTTTCGCGTATTATAACTAATTCGTCGTACTAGGGGGCAAAATGATAATTTCACCATGTAAATATTAATTTATTTTACTTCATTTTTCTAAATACATAATTTTACTATTTTTATCATTCTTTATGATTTTAATGATTTTTAGGAGTCATTCATTATTTATTTAAAATTTTAGTATTTTTTAATTCAACGGCACGTTTTCCAATGCACTCTTTTTTACGAGAATTTTTAAGTGAAAAATTTCATATGTGTATTTTGTATATTTATAAATTTTCTGTAAAAATTACATGATTTTTAGGAGTCATTTAGTATTTTTTGTCTTTTTGCCTATTAATGGCACGTTTCCCAAGGATGCGTTAATCTTAAAATTTTTGAGTGAAAATTATACTATACGCGCTTTATGTGATAATATATGTTGTGTAAAATTTTTGTGACGTCATTTATTAATTTCATAAATTTTTTATAATTTTGCCATAGTTAAGTCACGTTTTCCAATGTACTTTTTTATCTTTATTTAAAATTTTTCTTTATAAGAATTATGTGTTTGTGCATTTTATAAATTTTATGCAAAGAAAATTTTCATAATTAATTAATTATTATTTACTTATTTTTAAATACCATTTGTTTGTTTATTTTAAATTGTATTTTTCTAACCTATAATTAATTTTCTTACACTGAATTTTTCTTTTTTCTTCTTATAATGTTGTGTTTTAGTTTTAATATATAATCTAAAAAGAGTTCAAGTTGTTTTTATTTTATTTTTTATATTTTTATTTTTCTGGTTTTCTTTGTTTTCTTCTTTCAAAAAAAAAAAAAAAAAAGGGAAGCAGCTGCTACAGCAACTGCAGTAAACTGCAGCTGCTGCACGCAACTGCAGCAGAAGAAGAAAAATCAATCACCACCTAAACCAGATTTGAAGGGATTTTGGAAGGATTTCTTTCCTTTTTTTCATTCATCTGCAGAACACATCTGCAATGGCACAAAAAAAAAAAAAAAAAAACTCTCACCATCTCTGCACTCCCTCACTCTCTCGGCCATACACAAGCACAGACACACTCACCAGCTCACACACAATCCTCACCTCTCCCTCTCAATCTCACTCACTTCTCTGCCTCCCTCTCCCTGCATTTTCTCAAAAGCACACACCACACTCACATTCACTCGGGCATCCCCTCCCCTGCAAGCAAAAACACACACAATCTGCATACACAAACACAGGCACACAACACACAAACGCACACCACACAACACACATCACGCCTCACTCACTAAACACAGACCTGCATTTTTCCTCACTTCCCCTGCACACACAACATTTTTCAGGCACTTCACAGACAACACACACTAACACACACTTGCACTCTCGGCTCTCACAAAATTCACTCCCTTTCCCCTGCATTTTCAACACATTACACACACGGCACACACCTGCACACACATTCAAACACACCTGCACACACATTCAAACGCACAGAAACACACACAGCCAATCACACACATTGCACACACTCTCACAACCTGCAAACACACACATCATACCAGTTCACTCACTCACACACAAACGTCCAGAATCACATTTCCTAATTCACCTGCAAAAACACATACACACACGCACCAGCACGCACACCACCTGCAAGAATTAAAAAAAAAAAAAAGAAACAGAAAAGCAGAATCCAACAACAACCGGTTGAAGCTCCACCATACCAACACTTCATCGCACCAACTGCCATCAACAAGCATCATCCACTACTTAATCTCCCCTGTTATCCAGGTACAATTTCTTTTTCTTTCTCTTTCGATTTAGCTCATTAAATTAGGTAAAAATGTAGGTTTTGTGGATTTATGGAGTATTTGGGGATTTTGGCATGATTTGAGGGGATCAATTCGCGAGAGAGAGGGATAGGACGAGAGAGACGACCGAACCGAAAAAAAAAAAAAGAGAAAAGAGAGAAGACAGAATTGAAAGAGAGATCGAGTGAAAAGGGAGAGGAGAGAAAGAAGGAGGAAGAAAAGAAGAAAAGAAAGGAAGAAGAAAGGAAGAAGAAAAAAAAAAAGAAAAAAAAAAGGGGAAATGGAGAGTAGATCGGGAAGGCACCAGGAGAAGAAGAGAAGAAGAGAAGAAGAAGAAGAAAAGAAAGAAAGAAAGAAGGAAGAGAAAGAAAAGAGAGAAAAGAGAGAAAAGAAAGAAAAGGAAGAAAGAAAAGGAAAAAGAAAAAGGAAATCTGGGGAAAACGTCTGGAAGGAAAAAAAAAAAAAAACACTAAGTCAGCCGAAAAAAAAAAAAAAGTTTTAGTGAAACTACGTCGTTTTGACGTAGTTTCACTCAAAATTACGTCGTTTTGATTAGTGAAGTTTTTTAATTTATTTTTAATTAATAATAAGTATTTATTTTATAGTCCTTATACTTTCATTAATGTCACTGTGGCCCCAATAATTTTCGATTTGTGCATTTTAATTTCTATTTATTATAGATTGACCCCCATAATTTTATTTTCTTTTCAATTAGGTCCTAATTAATTGCATTTAGGTCCCCCGGCTTTTATATAATTATAATTTTGACCCCTGTATTTCTAAATTTCTATTTTTGACCCCTACATTTTTCAGTAATTACATTTTGACCCCTATAATTTTTTTGGAATTGCAATTTTACCCTCTGATATTTATGAAAATTGCAATTTTACCTCCCAAGCTTGCTGTTATTGTATTTTAGGCTTTAAATGTCGCTGGAATTCTGTTTTAGTCCTTGAATGTGGCTGGAATTTGCAATTTGGTCCCTCACATTGCTGGAATTTTGCATTTTTGTCCCCAAACTTGCTGGAATTTTATTTTTGGCCCCTTATTGTTGCTGGAATTTATATTTTGGTCCTTTATGTTGCTGGAATTTGTTTTAAGACCTCCATTAATTGTTAGAATTATATTTTAGCCTTTATTTGTTGCTGGAATTTGTATTTTTATACTTGTAGTTGTTGGAATTTTTATTTTGGCCCTTTTATATAGCTGAAAATTATAATTTGACCCTAGACATTGCTGTAAATTAGGTATTATTTAATGACTTTGCTGAAATTATATTCTTGGACTTAAGTATTGCTGGAATTTTTATTTTTGGGCATTATACTTGCTGAAAATTATATTTTATCCTTTAAATTTGTTGTAAACTATGTCATTACCTTAATTAGGGTTAAAAAATTATAATTTTACCCTTTTGTTTTGTTGTAAATTACATGTTTACTTTAGAATGTTACTTGAATTTTCATTTTAATCCAAACCTGCTAATATTTTATCTTTGCAAAAAAAAAAAAAAGGGAGACTTAATTAAGTCCTCAAAGTTCTTAATTATTTCTTTTCACGTTTATTTTTATTTATTTTTATTTTTATTTTTAAATTTATAATTAATGTTCTAAAATTGGGTCTTGTTAGTCTAATTAATGTTGAAATTAGTTTCTCTATTCCCTTTTAGTTATTTTGATAATTTTCATTTGGGTGTTAAAAGTTTAAGTATGTATTATTGCGTTTTATCTTCTACTATTTTTTTACTTATTCATTTTCCTTGTTTTACTTTATTTATTTATGCACTTATTTATTTTTACTTAAACAATTTTCATTTTTCTTCCTAAATAATTAATTATTATTATCATTATTTTCTTCCTCTTATTTTGTTCATTATTGCTATGATTGTTTGAATTATCGTAGTGAGTTCATAGTGATAGGTAGAAAATTATTCAAATTAGTGATTGACTTATTAAATAGTGGTAATTTTGACGTGTTTGTTCATTTTAGTAGCAATTTATACCGGGTTTACAAATGAGAGGTACCTCGATTACCTTTCCAATATTTCTTTTTATGTGCTCCTACGTGCTCCTATGTGTTTTTCTACGTGTTTTTGTGCTTATACCTTTTATCCATGTGAGAGTGTTTATTTATTTATGTCATATTATTTATTCGAATTTAATTTTGATTATTCAAAGAAATGTAATAGATAGGTAATATTCTGTTAGCAAAATTTTGTATTTAGATAGTTAATGTAATAGATAGTTTATGTGTTATCCATTTAACAAAAATTTTATGTATTTATATAGAAAATATAATAGATAGGCTAGATAGGTTACCTTTTGTATTTTTAGATTGTAATTAGGCTTCTCCGGTGTAATAGTTAGGGCTTTGTGTGCTATGTGTGTTATGTGCTTGTGTGTTTTATTCGCTTTTCCTAGGAACTTGCATCTAGAATACCATGCTTATGTGCTATGTGCTCCTACTTGCTATTATTTGCTTTTATGTGATTTATTGCTTTAATACATGCTTTATTTATTTACTTGCTTTAATTATATATGTGTATCGTCGCCACACTAGTCCAAAGCTAGTTGTGGTTAATTTCGTTTTCTTCGCTAGTCCAACGCTAGCGGAGAACTTTTAGAAAATAGGCTAGTCCAATGCTAAGCCTTTAGGTCATTTTAGCATTAGGATCATTTTCGTGTTCACTCTATGCCATTTCACACACATCTTATCTTTTTAGGCTTTTTCCCATTTTCTATGAGTTTTTATATATACTTTATAACTTATTACTTATTTTAACATCTATTTGGTGCATAACATTTAGATTCCACTACACATAGAATTTTAGGTCATTTGTGTGATTTGACTAGAAATAGTCATCTACTCACGTGGGAAGCGATGGCGTACATGTCGTTCCCCCCTCCGTGAGTAGAAACAGTTAGTCACGAGTCCATTCGTCCCCCGTACCCGTTATGTTGCATCCCTACTTTCTTTGTTCACTTACTATCTATACTACTATTTTCCTTTTCTTTTGCATTCCATTTTTGCATCCTATACTCGTGACTCCGTCGAGGTCTACATTCGGGTTTCGCAATTAATGCGATAATTCCGACTAAACCTCAATGGAACATTTTGTCCCTTAACGATATCCATTTTTAGGACTAGATTTGCATTCATATAGTTGCATCCAAATGCGATAAAATCTTAGGGTTATATTAGGAAAATTTAGACTAAACCTCGCAACTAGTTTCGGCTAGGTTGAAAGGGTGCCTTAGGCGCGAGCCTTTGCCTTCCCTTTCTTCAACTGTGACTCCCGAACCTTTTTCTCTTGTTTTTCAAAAACCTGGAGTCGTCTAAAAGGGTTTTCTTGTTTTTCCTTATTTTTTCCAAAAACCATTTCTTTAAATAAATCATTTTTGATTTTTTACCTTTTATAAAATATTTTCGGGTGACTTGGTACATCAAAACTCAATACCAAGTGGCGACTCCTTTTTCACTAAAAAAACCCTTTTTAGACTCTATTTTCGGGCCCAAAAACCGTCGCATTTTCAAAGTCCCATTTTAGGCCCTTTTTCTTTTATTTAAAAAATAAAGCATTTGTTTATCGCATTTTTATCGAATCATCTGTTACAAAGTATTTTCTAAAAATTATTTTTTACAAATTTGACACGCTTCTTTTTCCAATAAACACAATCACATTTAATTTTTCCTTTCCCTTTTTCCCGACTCGACACACTTATCATTTTATTATTTTATTTTTCATTTCGAAAAATGGGGCGCGACAGCTGGCGACTCTACTGGGGATCACTAGTGAGTCCGAGCATTAGGTTTAGTCATCTTCTTCCTTTTCTAACCCTTTCATTTTTATCACATTTGGATGTTAGGATTGCATTTTTCTTTTTAGGTTTTTAGGTTTTTCTTTTGCATCTCGCACGCTTCTCGTCTCTCGTCTACTTATGTGATGTATGTATAATTTATTTACTTGTTATTGCTTTATTCGACCGCGCTTGCATTTGGGGAAGGGGTCAATCACCCTTAGAGCCCATGCGTGTTATTATTACATTCCTTCCTCTCATAAGGAGCACTTCATACGTGCACTCAATGTTTTTACCCTTTTTCTTTTTTGGTGGTTGCCACCCACCCATCCCTTTAAAACTAGAATCGATTTGCCTAGACATGCGGCCATCGCATTCGTGCATGTAGCGGTGTCTAGGGGATCACTCGAACCACCGACTTGGGATTCTTGGAATTGACGGACTTCATTTGGATCCCTCGGTCTGAAGGTTCGGGAACCGAAGCCTTGTTGAGTTTAGATGCATTCGTAAGCCTAACCCCATGCATCCATGTAGAATAAGTCTAGGGTAGAGTCAACCTTACCCTATTAGGTACACTAGGCACGAGAGGAGGGAATCCACCCCTCTTTATTTTTGTGTTGTACTGATTATTGCTATTTGCTTTATCAATGTATTATGTGATATTTATTGAAAACTAACGCACTCTCTCTTATTTTTTGATCGCATTCACAACCATAAAATAAAGAGCTCTGGTATGGTAGCTCTCGTAGGAAACCAACTCATTATCGGCACGTTTAAATTTTTTGTCTAACCTTTAATTTCTTTGAGAAAAATGGAAATGAAATTTTCATAAAAATTTTATAAATTGCATTTTGTTGTAAATAAAGCATCCCAAGGGTCCAACTATTGTAATTTTTGTAAAATCTCGAAAAATTTGATATTTTAAGAATTTTATTTTTTAAACCCTTTTCAAATTTACCCATCCATATTGTACTTGTCAGTTTTTCCCGAACTAAATTTTCTTAGAGTCAATAAATGCACCCAAGTGATCAAATTTTTTGCACAGTTTGCATTTTACCCATTTTTCAAAGAAATTAATATGTCATTTTTGACGTATCCCCCACCCTCCCATCCCGCGTGATACAAAAGGAGAATTTAACACATAATTAATTTTATTTATTTTTAACAAACTGGCATTTTGACTTGTATATTGCTAAATAAAGTTACGATTTTTTACCTTCTTTCAATGCTGTGTTCAGCAACCTCTTGTGGTTCAATTTTTCAGTCAAGAAAAAAAAAATTTTTTGAAGTCAAAAATCATTTGTACAGTTCATTTGCCATCTTGCTCGGGAAAATTGCGCATCATTATTAGGATAAAAATTTTAGAACATTTTGCATATTTGCATCTGCTTTAATAAACCGGCATCATGCATAAACCTTAGAGGGAATGTCATTTCGAGAATCCCATGATAAGAAAGCCGCCCTTTGTCTTGGGTACATAACCCTAAAAGACGTGCACGTTTATATTTTCAGTAAATTCTGACGGGTGAGACCCTTGGTAAAGTAACACGAACGGAATGGAGGCATTTCTTCCTAACGGATTTGGCCTGTCTACGATTAAAAGGGGGCGTCTCACCCTAAAGGATAGCATTTCATGCTAGGCCTACCCTTGGCATAATAAGGGCACCCATTAAAACATGCATCCGAATCATTTATATACTTACTAATTTTAGTCTTTTTCTTTTTCTTTGCGATAATAAAATTGACAAGTGACAATGACGATGGGGCGACTAAACCTTTCTTCTTTCTGGTGTACATTTCAGGTACTTGTAAAACATAGCTTCTTTTCACCGAAGCCCCATTCGTACACGGTCCCGTACTAGACAGCTACATATAAACATGAGTGCTCCCACTGAATCATTCGAGGGACCTGCTGGAAATCAATCTTCAGAGTTAACAGCGTTGAGGGCTCAGATGGACTGAAATGTTGGCCAAGATGAATAATATGACTCATGAAGTATCTTCTCATAGCCAAATTATTGCCCACTTCATCAGTAACATGAACAACAACGGCTTCTACTTCTACTGCGCCTGTCACTCGAGAACTTCTGCAATCCCAATCTGATGTGAGCGGAAATGCCCAAGATGCAAATAACAATGCCTCAGCTGTTCCAGTACAAACCCCACTCCTTAATACCCAAAATACACAAATGCCTCCTCCACTCCCAAAC
This sequence comes from Mitragyna speciosa, assembly GCA_024721245.1. Classification (NCBI taxonomy): domain Eukaryota; kingdom Viridiplantae; phylum Streptophyta; class Magnoliopsida; order Gentianales; family Rubiaceae; genus Mitragyna; species Mitragyna speciosa. The sequence goes on from CM045570.1 coordinate 8,442,704, forward strand.
ACTCAAAACCCTCAAATGACCATTCCAATCCCACCCAGTCCTAGACACACCCAAAACACTCTGAACCAACCCCAATACCCACAACAAGCCAACCATATCACTCTGAACACTCAACCACCACCGAACCTCAACACACATCAGTTTGTGCTAGACCCGGGGTATCAAGTAGGAGTGGATGTGGAGCCGTATAATAGGGATGAAAATCCAGGCATGACAGAAAAAGCCTTGTTGCGAAGATTGGAGAGGTTCGATGATTTCATCAAAGAGAGCCAAGGATTGGATCGATACGGCGGTTTGAATTACGATGATTTCTGTATGTTCCCTGATACTCAACTGCCTCCAAAGTTCAAGGTGCCAGAATTTTCTAAATACAACGGTGCTGGCGACCCCGTAGTGCACCTTAAGATGTTCTGCAACAAGTTGGGCAAACCGACCGGGGATGAGAAATTGCCGATGAGGCTATTTGGAGAGAGTTTGGAGAAGGATGCATTGGAATGGTATTTGAAGTTGGATTTTTCAAAGATCCGAAACTGGACTGACCTATCCCGAGCGTTTATCAAACAGTATGAGTTTAACTGTGACTTAGTGCCGGATAGATTCTCACTGGTAGAATTGAAGAAGAAGCCCTCAGAAAGTTATGTAGCTTATGGGCAGCGTTGGCGGAGTGTGGCAGCTAAAGTAAATCCACCAATTGATGAGAACGAAATGGTAAAATTATTTATCGATGCCCAAGACCCGCCTTACTACCAGGCCTATCGTAGGCTCAATTGGAAAGACCTTCGCCCAAGGTTATTGAGCAAGCAGAAGCTATTGAGAGAGGGGTGAAGAAGGGAAAGGTAGTAGGACATGGCTGCTGTGAAGTTGCAAGTTGAATCGTTGCAAAATGGCAATAATCTGAAGAAAGCAGTTGGGAAAAAGCCTGAGAAAAAGAGAAGAAGGAAATATCTTTTGTGATAAACCAAGGCCCAAATTTCAACCCCAGGTTCCAAAACAAGCCAAATTACCATTCTCAATACCCACGATTCCCTCAGTTGGCACATCCCTCACCTGCTTATCCCCAGTACCCTCAACCTGTTTTCAATACCCAAGCCCAACCAGTAAATGCCCAACCATTTTATCCAAACACTCAACCCATGTTTCAGAAACCCTCGACCCACACAAAATAACTTTCGTCCCACCCATGCAAAACCGCCCGAGACCTATTTACCCTAACAACTATACTCCACCCAATCAGCCTCCAAATACAACCGGTCCAGCCAACCCCCACAAAGACGGCCTAGGGCTTTCACTCCCCTTGGTCGTCCTTTAGACCAAATATATGACCAATTGAGAGCAGCGGGCAAAATTGGCACCATACCTCAGAAAACTTTTCCTAACGGGTTACCCCACGACTATGATCATCAAGCCGTCTGTGCTTACCATTCGGGAGGTCGTGGGCACCCCACAGCTAACTGTTGGGCTTTGAAGCACAAAATTCAGGATATGATTGACGATGGAGAGATAGTATTGAGAAGAGGGAGAGAGGCAGGCCCCAAATGTGGATAACAATCCTTTGCCTCAGCACGGGTCTACTGTTGGAATGATTACTTCAGATGAAATGCTTGGTGACCCTTCTGAGATGATAGTTGCGATTGAAGAGACAGGTGGGTGTTACTGATAGAGATGACATGCGAGCTAGAATGACGATGTCAGGAAAAGACTTCATGAGTCAGTATATGGATGACATTTTGGCAGGAAAGTTGGCATCACCTGTAACCCAACCAAAAGAGCCGGTTGTGTTAAAAGAAGTCATGTCTGCCGCCAACTCATCAGCCCAGCCATTTATCCTAGACTGTTGTGCCGTTTGAGTTAGAAATTTCAGAACCAGAAATCATTGATGTGCCAGAACAAATGCCTCGTTGAAAATCTGCAGAGGGTGCCATGGAATTACGAAGGCTCTGAATTGAATAATGATGTCTCCGCAATTTTGAGATCAGGGAGAGTGATGGCTAGAACCAGAGATTGTTGTTCCAGCAAAGGGAAAAGAGAGCACACTACCTCCTAAACAGCCAGTTGATGAGAAGGAAGCGAAGAATTCTTGAAGATTTTGAAAAAGAGTGAGTACAAGGTGGTGGAGCAGTTGAGTCGCATGCCAGCACAAATTTCAATTCTAAATCTTTTGTTGACATCTGAGCTGCATCGAGAGGCTCTTTTAAAAGTTTTGAATGAGTCTCATGTTCCCACAGACATTCCCACTGAGAAGCTAGCCGGGATAGTAGGGAATGTTTTGGCATCTAATCAGATCGCCTTTTCTGAAGATGAATTGACTCCTGAAGGGAAGGGGCATAACAAGGCTTTATACATTTCTGTGAGGTGCAATGGAAGATACTTGCCTAGAGTTTTGATTGACAACGGATCTGCACTGAACATCTGCCCATGGAACACTCTACAAAAGCTAGGATATTCACGGTCACAAGTTCGCCAATCACTGACCGTTGTTAGAGGGTTCGATGGTTCGAGGAAGGAGACTATAGGAGAGATTGATCTGGTGCTCGAGATGGGTCCAGCTCAGTATCAGGTTACCTGCCAAGGTCATGGATTTTTCTGGGATATACAATGTTTTGTTAGGGCGGCCGTGGATTCATTCTTCTAGATCAGTACCGTCATCTCTGCATCAAATGGTAAAATTCATTATGGACTGATAGACTGATTACTATTTTTGCTGAAGGATGATTGCACTATGATGGTGAATCGGGGGCTATGATGAAAAGGCGAAGGACTGAGCCATCACTTGATCGGGGATTTCGTGCTTCAGATATTGTATCTGTCAACTTGGATTCCAGAAGGAAAGCCACCTGTGGAGCCCTTATTGCCTAATGCGAGTATCATGGATAGCTAAGGAACTGATTAGGGCAGACTATCAGCCAGGGAAGGGCATTGGAAAGATGCTGCAAGGGAATTACAGAACCTATTCAGTTGATAGAACAGAAAAATACCTTTGGGCTTGGTTTTCACCCAACAGGTAAGGATTTGAAGGAGATGAAGGAGAGAAAGAGAGCTGAAAAGGAAGGAAGGCAGGTCTCACTCTATGTTCCTCCACTGTATCACAGTTTCTCAAGGGCATCCAAGGTTATTATTTCTGAAATATGCAATGAGGACTCTGATGTTGAAGAAGGGATGAGCCGTCTTTTCATTGGAATGACTGGTACAGAAGAATCGTCTGATGCTACTGACTTTGAGGAAATCGAGAAAGAATCATTGAACAATTGGACATCTGATTATCTCCCTAGTTCGGAGGGAGTTTCGGTAAATTTGGGATTGTCTTTTGTTCAAAATTCATTTCTAGATGGAGCCTTGAAATGAATTACTTTCTCAAAGTTTGTTTTAGTGTTAGGCTTCTGACTTTATTGCATTAGCTTTTGAAAGAAACTATTCTCAATTTTTTGTTATATCGAGAAAGTTTTTTTTTTGTCTAAATATTGAAATGCTATTTATCTTTTCTCAAAGGTTAAGGCTAACTTGTGATTGTAAACATCTTCTTTTGGAAATGCAAACTCTCATTCAATAAATTGAGAAGTTGTTTATTTATGTTTCATTTATTTATGATTACATATTTTGTTTCATTTTCAGATGGTCGAAAATAGCCGCCTATGATCCTTTGGATGTCATTTTGTTAGAAACTGACAAGTTCAACTTCGATATCTCTCTAAATTCTGAAATAATGCAAACCATTGATGAGAGTGAGAGCGATATTGAAGAAGATTATGACTCTGTGCTTAAGAATCTTGAACAATATGAAGAAAAATCCAAGCCTAACTTGGAAGAAACAGAAACTATCAATATTTGCACTGAGACAGAAGTTAAAGAAGTTAAAATCAGTGTTCATTTGAACAAGAGGCAAAGAAAAGAGATGATTGAATTTTTGACACTGTTCCAGGATGTGTTCGCATGGTCCTATGATGATATGCCTGGGGTCTCCACAGATATAGTAGTTCATAGATTGCCCACAGATCCAAACTTTCCTCCAGTAAAGCAGAAACATTGTAAATTCAAACCAGAAATGAGCCTCAAAATTAAAGAGCAAATAGTCAAGTAATTCAATGCCCAAATCATCATTGTGTCTCACTATCCCATTTGGCTATCAAACATGGTTCCGGTTCCTAAAAAGTCAGGAGAAGTGCGGGTATGCGTGAATTATCGAGATTTAAACAAAGCCAGTCCAAAAGATGATTTTCCTTTGCCTAACATTCACATCCTGTTGGACAATACTGCCGGACATGAAATGGATTCATTTATTGATTGCTTCGCTGGATATCATCAACTTTTGGTCGCAGAGGAAGATCGAGAAAAGACAGCATTCATGACTCCGTGGGTAATATTCTGTTACAGAGTTATGCCCTTTGGATTGAAAAATGCTGGGGCCACCTATCAAAGGACTATGACTACACTGTTTCAGTGACATGATACACAAAGAGATAGAAGTTTACGTGGATGACATTATAGTCAAGTCCAAAAGAGCAGAGGATCATTTGGGAGATTTAAGAAAGCTGTTTGAAAGATTAAGAAGGTATAATCTAAAGTTGAATCCTGCAAAATGTGCTTTCAGGGTATCCTGCTGGCAAGTTATTGGGTTTCATTGTCAGTAAGAAAGGTATTGAGATAGATCCTGACAAGATAAAGGCCATACGCGAAATACCAGTACCCAAGACGCAGAAATACATGAAAAGTTTCTTGGGAAAGCTTAATTTCATTGGCAGATTTATTGCTCGATTGACTCTCACTTGTGAGCCCTTGTTCAAGTTGCTAAGAAAAAATACCCCAATGAAGTGGAATAGAGATTGTCAGCGGGCTTTTGATAAAATCAAAGATTATTTGTTGAATCCTCCTGTCTTAGTACCGCCAAAGTCAGGTCGACCACTTATCATGTATCTCTCAGTATTGGATGGAGCCATGGGTTGTGTTCTCGGTCAGCATGATGATTCAGGCAAAAAGGAGCAGGCAATCTATTATCTGAGCAAGAAATTTACGGTCTATGAGGCGAATTATTCATTTTTGGAAAGATTGTGTTGTGCATTGGCTTGGAACTGCTCAAAAATTGAGACATTATCTCCTTGACCATACCACCTATCTCATATCTCGATCTGACCCGTTGAGGTATTTGCTTGAGAAACCAATGCCCACTGGACGCATGGCTAAGTGGCAAATGATTCTCAGTGAATTTGATATTGTGTTCACAACTCAAAAGGCAGTCAAGGGCCAAGTAATTGCCGATCACTTGGCAGAGAACCCTTTGCAAGATGATTATGAGCCATTGAATACCTATTTTCCTGATGAAGAAATTTTGTTTGTGGGGACAGCCGAAGACATTAATGAGGAATCTTTAGGATGGAGATTGTTCTTTGATGGTGCTTCAAACTCTTTTGGAGCTGGAATTGGGGCAGTCTTAGTGTCGCCTGAAGGAAAACATTACCCTGTTACAGCCAAACTGAAATTTGCCTGCACTAATAACATGGCGGAGTACGAAGCCTGCATTCTTGGTTTAAAGATGGCTGTTGGATATGGATATCAAAGATTTGACAGCATTCAGTGATTCTGATCTATTAGTCCACCAAACATTGAGAAAATGGATGACTCGGGATTCTAAAATAATTCATATCATTGTTGTTTGCTCACTTTGGCTCGACAATTCAGAACTTTGGAATTCATGCACATCGCGCGTACCCGAAATGTCTTTGCAGATGCTTTGGCAACTTTGTCTTCCATGATCTCTCATCCTGATGGTACTGTAATTGAACCCATTTTTATCAAGATTCAAGAGGAACCAGCGCACTGCCTGCGCATTGAGCAAGAGGCTGATGGCCTTCCTGGTTTCATGATCTGAGGGAATATCTGAAAGCTGGATTATATCCTTCGGGTGCTAATACTGCGGCTAAGAATTTTCTTCGAATGGATGTCTATGAGATTTTTCCTGAACGGAGAAGTCCTGTACAAAAGGTCAAGTGAATTTGGGTTTGTTGAGAATGCGTTGACGAGAAGGAAGCTGAATATTTGATGAAGGAGATCCACAGTGGCGTATGTGGGCCGCATATGAACGGGCACTTATTGGCAAAGAAAATCATGAGGACGGGATATTTCTCGCTTACCATGGAGCATGACTGTGTTGAGTTCGTCAGAAAATGCGTTAAATGTCAATTACATGGTGATGTGATACACGCACCTCCTTCGGAGCTCCACAGTATGACTGCTCCTTGGCCATGTTCAATGTGGGGAATGGATGTGATTGGAACTATTGATCCTCCTGCTTCGAATGGTCATCAATTTATCCTGGTGGCAATAGAGTATTTCACTAAATGAGTCGAGACAGAGTCTTACAGGCACGTGACTAAGAAAGTGGTAGCTGATTTCCTGAGAAATCACATTATCTGTCGCTTTGGAATACCAGAGACGTTGATTACGGATAACGCGAGGAATCTCAACAATGACATGGTAGATGGGTTGTGTGAACAGTTCAAGATCAAGCATCGAAACTCTGCCATTTATAGACCTCAGATGAATGGAGCTGTAGAGGACTGCCAATAAGAATTTGAAGAAGATCATTTGGAAGATGACTAACACGCATCGAGATTGGCATGAGAAGTTGCCTTATGCATTGTTGGCATACAGAACTGCTATAAGAACTTTTATTGGGGCGACCCCATATTCTCTTATGTATGGGATGGAAGCTGTATTGCCAGCGGAAGTTGAGATTCCTTCTCTGCGTATATTGATGGAAGCTCAATTAGAGGAAGCTGAATGGGTCAAGGAACGTCATGAGCAGTTGGCATTGATTGATGAAAAGCGATTGAATGCTATTTGCCATGGGCAGTGTTACCAAAGGCGAATGGCTCGTGCCTATCAGAAAAAGGTTAAACCCCGTCAATTTGAAATAGGAGACAAAATTCTGAAACGAATCCTTCCAATCCAGGAGGAGGCAAAGGGAAAATTCGCTCCAAATTGGCAAGGTCCATTCATTGTCAAGAAAGTGTTATCAGGAGGGGGCCTTGTCCTGGCCGAAATGGATGGTCAGGTTTTTCCCCAAATCATTAATTCAGACATGATAAAAAAGTTTTATATTTGATTCTGTGAAATTTCTTTCAAATAATTCTTATTGCAAGAAGATGGGCTAAAGGCGGGCCTTCTTTCTTTTCCATAAAACGTTCTTTCCCCTCGTTCTCCCCTTTGAGCTTTCAGAATTTATAATTTCGTTTGGCAACCCCTTTGAAGGTCGTATCCCACACTCAAATAACTTTTTGTACTAAATTTATCCCATATTTGAAGCAAATCTTTTGTCTTGATTTTTATCCCATACTATGGCAAAAAAAAAAAAAAAAACTGGAGCAAATCTTGTTTGGGGAAATGGAAGGAGAGCCCCAAAAGCGAGTGACAATGTTAGAATAGATTTTCTTAAGAAAAAACGATTGGTCAATATTGGGATAAAACTTTTGCAAGTGCGACATCAAGACAAATCAGCTCCCTCATAAAGTCTGCTTTCCAACCTTAACATTTCTGACACCTCACCTGACCTCATTATAAAAGCCGATAATGTTACCGACCTCCATCTTTATATTGCAATAATTTTTAGAATGGAAAATTTGCAAATCAAAATGGCATATGATGTTAATATATCTATCCTGAATCATCAAAGGAAAGATTGTCTTACTGATGTTAAATTTTTTGAATAACTAGTCTGTTTTAATGGTAAGGGGAACAATTGCCCAGGACTTGAATGTCGTTTGCTTTCATCCTACTCTACAAAGGCGAAAACCCGAAAGGGCGCCTTAAAAAAAAAAAAAAAAAAAGGGGTGGGGGACACCACAGTGAAAACCCGAAAGGGCGCTGTGGTTGGGAATTGCAGTTAAAGGCTAGTAGGTGGAGAAGTCAGGATACAGGCATTGGATTTAAATTCCTTGAAAGCTGGTGACCATAGTTATTTGAAGTTTTCCTTCAACATTGATCGTTTGGTAACTTTCAGAGTTCGAACAAGATGACATCTAAAGGATCATAATGGCAGTTGTTGTAGGGCTGTTCTCTGAAAATCCATTTCTCCAACCAAGCGTAACGATTTTTATTTAGTATTTATTTATTTATTTTTCTGTAGTTAGGAATTGCAGATACTTTATTTATTTAAAAAAAAATGTATACAAAGACGTTTGTACATTACTGCATTTTGAATTATTTTAATAAATTCATGTTTTGAAATTTTGACGTGTGCTTTATTAGAATAAAAGACAAGGACAATCCTAAAATTATCGAAAATCAGAAGTATACACCGATTGAGCAATTATTCGGGACACTGGAGCTAAGCCGCCAATCAGAATTTATTGAATGCGGAGAACTTGCTGGACATGAAAGTAAGAAATAGTATCAAAAATTCAAAAGGGCAGTACTCATGTTTATATGCACAAGTTGAGTGAAGGGATCATCAGGTGGTGGCATCATGTCTGACAATTATATCTGCTTTCTCTGTTTTGCAGATGGAGTTACATCACCTTCATCGAAGGTCTTTATCTAAAATACAAATTGGGGCAAAATTTTATGAGAAAAAATTTGATTTTTCAAAGTTAATTTTGATGCTTTGAGTTTAAGGCAAAATTGAGCTGCATTGGGACAAGTTCAAAAGAAGGCAACAAATTGATTTCATTTGATTTATATTGGGACAAATTTTTCTATAAAAAAAAAAAGAGAAAAGAAAGAAAAAATTGATTGCAAGTGAATTTTCGTGTCACACAAGTCTTAAATTTGAAAACATGATCTTGAATTCATTTAATTCCATACACTGGGGCAAAAATTTTTTTTAAGAAAAATTTTTGACAATTTTATTGATTTGGACGTTATATTTGACAGTTGTTTTAAGTTTATTATTGCATTCATCAACCTTGGCAACCCAAAGTCATGCATTCCGTCAAGCAGCATGGTCGGCATCTTTTATTTATGTTTCAAGTCTGGCAGCCCAGACATTGCATTTATGACTTCTGGCAACCCAGGATCATTTATTTCCGTTTCAAGTTGGCAGCCCAACTTTGTATTCATCAACCTTGGCAGCCCAAGGTCATGCATCCGTCCAGCAGCCTGGTCGGCATCAGTTTATTTATGTTTCCAAGTCTGGCAGCCCAGACATTGCATTTATGACTCCTGGCAGCCCAGGATCATTTATTTCCGTGTCAAGTTGGCAGTCCAACTTTGCATTTATCAACCTTGGCAGCCCAAGGTCATGCATCCGTCCAGCAGCCTGGTCGGCATCTTTTATTTATGTTTCAAGTCTGGCAACCCAGACATTGCATTTATGACTCCTGACAACCCAGGATCATTTATTTCCGTTTCAAGTTGGCAGCCCAACTTTGCATTCATCAACCTTGGCAGCCCAAGGTCATGCATCCGTCCAGCAGCCTGGTCGGCATAAGTTTATTTATGTTTCCAAGTCTGGCAGCCCAGACCTTGCATTTTATGACTCCTGGAAGCCCAGAATCATTTATTTCCGTTTCAAGTTGGCAGCCCAACTTTGCATTCATCAACCTTGGCAGCCCAAGGTCATGCATCCGTCCAGCAACCTGGTCGGCATCTTTTTATTTATGTTTCCAAGCCTGGCAGCCCAGGATCATTTATTTCCGTTTCAAGTTGGCAGCCCAACTTTGCATTCATTAACCTTGGCAGCCCAAGGTCATGCATCCGTCCAGTAGCCTGGTCGGCATCTTTTATTTATGTTTCAAGTCTGGCAGCCTAGACATTGCATTTATGACTCCTGACAGCCCAGGATCATTTATTTCCGTTTCAAGTTGGCAGCCCAACTTTGCATTCATCAACCTTGGCAGCCCAAGGTCATGCATCCGTCCAGCAGCCTGGTCGGCATCAGTTTATTTATGTTTCCAAGTCTGGCAGCTCAGACCTTGCATTTTATGACTCCTGGCAGCCCAGAATCATTTATTTCCGTTTCAAGTTGGCAGCCCAACTTTGCATTCATCAACCTTGGCAGCCCAAGGTCATGCATCCGTCCAGCAACCTGGTCGGCATCTTTTTATTTATGTTTCCAAGTCTAGCAGTCCAAGGTCATGCATCCGTCCAGCAGCCTGGTCGGCATCTTTTTATTTATGTTTCCAAGTCTAGTAGCCCAGACCTTGCATCTGATGACTCCTGGCAGCTCAGGATCATTTATTTACCGTTTCAAGTTTGGCAGCCCAAACTTTGCATTCATCAACCTTGGCAGCCCAAGGTCATGCATCCGTCCAGCAGTTTGGTCGGCATCTGTCTATTTACATTTTCAAGTCGAGTAGTCCAAGCATTGCATTTAACTTGTCAATATTTGTTTTGTCCAGTAGTCAGGACTCATTTTGTCCATTAATTTAAGCCCTTTATTAGGTCTTGCAGTTTTTTATCGCTTTATGTTATCTTTGTTCAGCAATTCAAATGTTGCATTTTATTTTCTATTAAATAAAAAAAAATCAATCAAAGTCTTGTATTATTAATTGCACTTTTGTGTTCATAGTTCATCAATTCGAACTACGTTTTGACCTGATTCCCTTATGTGGGATACGTAGGCAACTCTTAGAGAGTTCGGTCATTTTCTCACTCTTTCTTTTGTTTACATTCTTACATCTTGTATATTTAGATATTTATTTTTGCTTTTGTGTTTAGGTGAGTCAAAATTCGGTGTTGTCTACGTCTTTATCTAAAATCTCTACGAGATTCCCGACAAAGAGGGGCAAGCTGTAGACACCATTTTAGGCCCACAAGAGGTTACGTCTTTGTCTACGTCTTTGTCTAAAATTGAACCACAAGAGGTTGCTGAACACAGCATTGAAAGAAGGTAAAAAATCGTAACTTTATTTAGCAATATACAAGTCAAAATGCCAGTTTGTTAAAAAATGAAAAATAAAAATAAAATTAATTATGTGTTAAATTCTCCTTTTGTATCACGCGGGATGGGAGGGTGGGGGATACGTCAAAAATGACATATTATTTCTTTGAAAAATGGGTAAAATGCAAACTGTGCAAAAAATTTGATCACTTGGGTGCATTTATTGACTCTAAGAAAATTTAGTTCGGGAAAAACTGACAAGTACAATATGGATGGGTAAATTTGAAAAGGGTTTAAAAAAATAAAATTCTTAAAATATCAAATTTTTCGAGATTTTACAAAAATTACAATAGTTGGACCCTTGGGATGCTTTATTTACAACAAAATGCAATTTATAAAATTTTTATGAAAATTTCATTTCCATTTTTCTCAAAGAAATTAAAGGTTAGACAAAAAATTTAAACGTGCCGATAATGAGTTGGTTTCCCACGAGAGCACCATACCAGAGCTCTTTATTTTATGGTTGTGAATGCGATAAAAAAATAAGAGAGAGTGCGTTAGTTTTCAATAAATATCACATAATACATTGATAAAGCAAATAGCAATAATCAGTACAACACAAAAATAAAGAGGGGTGGATTCCCTCCTCTCGTGCCTAGTGTACCTAATAGGGTAAGGTTGACTCTACCCTAGACTTATTCTACATGGATGCATGGGGTTAGGCTTACGAATGTATCTAAACTCAACAAGGCTTCGGTTCCCGAACCTTCAGACCGAGGGATCCAAATGAATCCGTCAATTCCAAGAATCCCAAGTCGGTGGTTTGAGTGATCCCCTAGACACCGCTACATGCACGAATGCGATGGCCGCATGTCTAGGCAAATCGATTCTAGTTTTAAAGGGATGGGTGGGTGGCAACCACCAAAAAAAGAAAAAGGGTAAAAACATTGAGTGCACGTATGAAGTGCTCCTTATGAGAGGAAGGAATGTAATAATAACACGCATGGGCTCTAAGGGTGATTGACCCCTTCCCCAAATACAAGCGCGGTCGAATAAAGCAATAACAAGTAAATAAATCATACATACATCACATAAGTAGACGAGAGACGAGAAGCGTGCGAGATGCAAAAGAAAAACCTAAAAACCTAAAAAGAAAAATGCAATCCTAACATCCAAATGTGATAAAAATGAAAGGGTTAGAAAAGGAAGAAGATGACTAAACCTAATGCTCGGACTCACTAGTGATCTCCAGTGGAGTCGCCAGCTGTCGCGCCCCATTTTTCGAAATGAAAAATAAAATAATAAAATGATAAGTGTGTCGAGTCGGGAAAAAGGGAAAGGAAAAATTAAATGTGATTGTGTTTATTGGAAAAAGAAGCGTGTCAATTTTGTAAAAAATAATTTTTAGAAAATACTTTGTAACAGATGATTCGATAAAAATGCGACAACCAAATGCTTTATTTTTTAAATAAAAGAAAAAGGGCCTAAAATGGGACTTTGAAAGCATTCATATCCTCATGCTATTTTTGTAGCTCAGGACTCATGGATGCCAGCATCAAATAGCATACATTTTCAGAATCATTCTTTTGTTTCTGAAATGCATCTTTGACTGCCTTATCAGCATCATTAGCAAGCTCCATAGGAATAGGGTTATCAATGACATAAAGCAACTTCTCATTCCTGAGAATGATTCTTAGGTTTTGGACCCAATTAATGAAATTCAGGCCAGTGAGCTTGTTGTCAAACAAAATATTATGCAAATTCATATTGTTACTCATTTTCTACAACAGAAAGATATAAAAATAGAATAAGATTTCACATTTATGCAATAAACAAAACCAAAATGAAAATCATATAATGGCATAAAATGTTGGTTTTGCTCCCACTATTTTTATGTAAATCAATATCCTCATTACTGATTCTAGAATTTTCACAAAATTTTAGTAGGCTACAATCCCATTTTAATTATTTTTAATCTTGAGTTAGCTCAACAAATCAAAAATAATTTCAACAGGTAGAAAACGATTACCAATTATAACCTTTGTAATTTCTAGATAGTTAGGTATCAACTATTGATACACATATCACATATGTCTCCTAACTCCTTGCCTAAAAAATAGATGACCTTGAGTTAGCTCAACAAGTCATGGATTTTTGTTAAATCAAACCTATTATTCAAAAATCACATCTTATAGTATAAACATATTTTTAGTAGAACAACCTTGAGTTAGCTCAACAAATTATTCTAACAAAAATTGTTTAAACTATAATAATAGAAGGCAACTATTCATGATTTAATATCTTAATTGAATCAAAACTATTATTTAGAGATCATATCTCACATTAAACATATTCAAGGTAGAATAACCTTGAGTTAACTCAACAAATTATTCTAACAAGAATTGTTTAAACTATAATAATAGTTATGATTTTTATTGAGGGATAAATTTATGGTCTCATCATTCACAAATATCATATATGAAAAATATATATTTGATCAATTAAGCATACAATATGCAATTAAATAAAGAACATTATTTTATTCAAATACAAATCACACATGATATATTATCCAAATAATCACATTAAATAAATGTATAAAATTTCAGTCATGAATTTGTACGGATATTAATTCTAATCACATTAGAATCTATTTAATTGAATAATTCGAGAAGCTTCTGGATGAAAAATAATTAGACTAAAATTATTTGGGTCAATAAACAAAGAAAGAAAGAAAATTGGGGTTAACTTGCAAAAAGGGAAAAAGTTGCCCTTTTCTGGCGTGGACAAAACAATGTTTTTAAAACCGGACCGGTCATTGAACCGGAAGAGGCGAGGTTCACGGTCGGACCGGTCGGACCGGTGGTTCAACCGCTTTTTTTTTTTTCAACAATTGTATAAAAAAATTCCTACAAATGATAGTTGAAACCTGGAAAATCAAGCATATCATTACAAATATTTTCATAAAATCATTACAAACATATATAAGACTAATAAGCATAATTCAAATACTAATTAAAGTACATATTTAGTTTCTCTCACATACTTAAAAAGATTCATAAAATAAGTACCAAGAAATCTAAGTACTAATTATCATCATTTTCATCATCAAATTTATAACTAATCTTCAAAGTTCATAATTCCAATAACAAAATCCCTCCATTGCCATCACAAGCTAACAGTACCCATGAAAGTTACTGCCTTGACAACTTCTTCAATTTAACCTAAAAAAGTCAAAAAGTTCAACATAAATATATAGATCCAATTTCATCAAACTTAAAAAAAAAATAGCCATCTAAAACAAATAAACGTCAAAAACTTCAAAACTTAAGAATACAACCAAACACCTAAAAATTTAATTCATTACCCATAGTAAAAATGTTTCAATTACCAATCATCATCTTCATCGCCATCCAAAAGACGCCTACGTTGAAATGCTTCCAAATCTATATCTTCCCCAACTTCACATTCATCATCTAAATAAATAAATTATAAAATAATTATGGATTAATCATAACTTAAAAGAAAACTAAAAATTCAAGTATACACTTTTAGCACGTCATATTATAAGTAAGAAACATTCATTTTAATTTATAATTAACCTTCAACTTGTTGGGATTGGAAATCATCATTAGGAAGCTCTTCAAGTTCTTCCTCTAGTTCATCATAATCAAGCTCTCCATTTTTTTCTTCTTCTATGACCCAAAATTCCGTTTTGTCAATTGATTCATAATCAATGGGATCATAAGATCTCTTTCGTTGGTCATTCCTGTGTAACAATACACTAATTATCAATCTCATAGTATATTGTAAAAAATCAAATGTAAAGAAAAATTAATTGTACCTATGTTGTAAACGCAAATTGTAGTGCACATAAACAAGATCATTAAGTCTTTGATGCTCCAATCTATTCCTTTTTTTAGTGTGAATGCGTTCAAAGACACTCCAATTGCGTTCACATCCAGAAGAAGAAGCTGTTTGACTTAAAATTCTAATTGCAAGTTTTTGCAAATTTGTAGCATCGCAACCATATAGCTTCCACCAATTTTCTGCCATGATCACATTAACATATTAGATAAAATAAAGAATAAATTCATAAATTTTTAAAAAAATATAAGTTACCTGGTCGATCCGACTTGCTAGTAAGAATAGCAAGTTTTCGTCCAAAACTCCCTTGCCGTTCTCGGTACATTCCAACCTCTTGTGAGAGTTTTTCAGGGCTACACCAATCCACTTTTGTCTCAATGTAATCTAGCAAACCATTTATAACCTCTGGATGCGTAGAAAATGTAGCATGATCATACTGAAAAGCAGGATTTAGATAATAAGCTGCAGCATGTAAATTTTTTCTCAACATCCTATCCCACCTATCATTGATGATATCAATATAAGGCTTGTATAGCCTTTCTTTGTTTCTAAACAGCTTCTTGATCCCATTTATTGCTCTAAACATGCCTTCATAGACATAACCCAATGAAGGCCTTTCATCAGTATCACAAATACGCAATAAACGGATAAGCGGACCCATTATTCTCACTATAATCAAGCAGTTATTCCAAAATCTTTCATCCAAAACAATTTGTTTCACCTCTTTTCCCTTTTCAATTCTCAAACATTTTTTGTAATCTCCACTAGTAACCAGAGATTGCAAACTATCTTTGTGATCATGCAAACTTTTTAACGCAATAAATGTAGTTGCAAATCGTGTTTCACCTGGACGAATAATTTCTTTCCACCCCGCAGTCTTTCTCAACCAATTCAAAGTGAATTTGTGGTTATAGATAAAAACGGTCACTGTCGAAGCAAGAGATACTAGAGCTTTTACATCACTCATTTCACCAATATCTTTCAAAATCAAATTGATACAGTGTGCAGCACATGGTGACCAACAAATACTCGGATATTTTTCACTTAATAAAGCCCCAGCAGCCTTATAGTTACTAGCATTATCAGTAACTAAATGCACCACATTATTTGGACCAACCATCTCAACAATTTCAGCAAATAAATTACACAAGTTTTCTGCATTTGCTACAATATCAGATGCATCGACAGATTTAATAAAAGAAATGCCCTTAGGACAATAAACCAAAAAATTTATCAGTGGCCTCTGTCTAGTGTCTTTCCATCCATCACCCATGATAGTGCAACCAGTTTCTGTCCAAGTACTTCGAAATGAATCAACAACTAATTTTACATCTCTCTTCGCATTTTGCAACAAATTAACTCTCAAAGAATGATATGATGGACCTTTATACCCATGACCCATTGATGCTATTTGATCAATAGCTTTTTGAAAAAATGGAGAGTTAACAGCATTTATAGGGAATGCAAGCATCATAAAACCAACGAGCAATAGCCATGTCTGTATTTTCCCATTTTTCTTTACTTTGCAAACAAGCCTTAATGGTAGGTTGAGAAGTATCACGCTCACCTTTAAAAAAAGCACGTATACCTGTTGAAGCAACAGCTTTTCTTTTTCCTTTGCTAGATGCACCAATCTCATTCACTGGAGGAGCAGGGATTTCTTGCAATTCATCACTGTCAAATGCATGCATAGTGCGGCCAAACGGATTTTCTTGTCCAAAATCTCCCTTCTTTTCTTTAGATTTCTGTTCCTTCTCTTTCATAGATGTTAACATTGATAGTCTCACTGCTGGGTCGACTTTTGGACATGGAATAATACTACCCTGTTCTCCTGCCAAATGCTGTTTCATACGGTGAATACCACCACCGGCAATAACTTTGAAACAAAATCCACATGTCAAAGTTTTTCTTCCTTGCTTATTTACACCCTCAGAACAGTAATTCCATGCTAAATCTGACTTTTGCCTATGACTTTGACAGGATGATGCTCCACTACTCATGGCTTCTGCATTCGAAGATTGTGAATTGCTACCAATAGCAGTATCCATTATCCTAAATATAAACAATTTAGACATAATTGGTTAATTTTTACAAAATAAACCAATATAGGAATATGTCTTATAACAATGTTGACCAAAGACATATAGTTCCTATAAACACAAGAAATGATATAAAAGTTGTGCAAAAAACCTTTAAGGTCACGAAATAATAATGGACTTAGAAAGATTCAAGACAAGAAGCATAGTAACATTCGAGTTCCTCATGGCAAAACTTAAAAAGATTCAAGACAAGAAAATCTTTTTTTTTTATAAGTATAGTCATTTATCTTTCTAGTGTATTAGTTTTTGTAGTAATAAACAAGATATTTTTATAGTAATTCATGTATTATTTGAGAAATTTGACCATGTATAAAGAGTGATAAATAGCTAGTTAATTAGTAATGTCCTTTTAATCTTTTTTCTTCCTTGGACCATTATTCATGTTCATAAATTGATAAAAATTTTCAGGTTATACTTAGTTGTAGGTTTGGTTCGTCCAGTAACCAAAATAAGTCCTAACAAAACTTATGTTCATTTATTCTTTTATATTCAACTATAACACAACTCAATATAGTCCCCAGTTTTAATTTTTAGACAAAAGCTTTCATTATTTAAGAATGCAGAATATGAATCATTATATAAAATAAATTACTTAAGTTAGACAAAAAAATTCACTCAAAATAATATTCATTCCTAACACATTATTAGGTCCATCAAAAAACTCAACCCAGCCTAAACACTAGTCTTCCGTTCTAATTGTTCTATTGCTAATTAACAATGGTTGAAATTGAGCCTACATTAATGCATATCTGCTTTGCCATAAATTTTATACTTTAAGTAGTGCTTGCATTTATTTTGTACTTAAGCCCAAAAAGAAAATAAGGATAAAGAAATGTTTGCATTTGTTTAAATGACAATGTTTTGCTAGAAAGAAAATATAAAAATGAACTAGTGTATAATATTTGAGATTCCAAGGACACGCCAGAGGGACAAAATTTCATTATTTGGATGTTCACAACTCCATAGATTATTTCCATCCTTGCTACCTTCTCCACTACCGAATTCAACTTTCTCCTAAATCTGTTTTCTTATATCTTGTATAACATAAATTTGCACATCAAATACATTGCAGTTCGCTCAAATATTTTACACAACTATATATGTTAATTCCAATATCTACTCCAGCCAACTTATATTCAATCTTGAACACAACAATAAGATTCTTATGACCAAAACATCTAACAGCCTAGTCTTGGAATCGTATGAGCCTACAATAATGCATTGGAAGCGACGAACGGTTAAGGTAATAGGCTGTAATTCTGCAGCTTCATATTAGATTTGTAGTCTTAAAAAAGACAAGACAATACAAAAGAATTCTTGTATTGATAACAATTCTTGTATGACAAATCTGGGTTAGGCCATTTTGAGCTAGGCGAATATTAGAAAGATAGCTGGATCACCAAACAAATCAACCAAGACAACCCACAATTACCAGATTCCTAAGGCCCCAATATTTACATAGAACTGCAGAATAAACATTACATATGTACAAATATGACATCCAATTTATATACCTTATTCTTCACCGGTGCAAGATTGAAACGCAGCTCAAGAATCCCAGCAAGTTGATGTCCCTCTTTGTCTAATTTTAGCCTCTCTAAGAGGAAAAAATTGCAGAAAGATGGAGCTTTGGGTCGGTAGGATCTGAGAGTTGATGTGCCCTTCTATGTCTAATTTAAGCTTCTTCAACTCCAAAAGGAACAGAATGCACAAAAATGGAGCTTTAGACGACAACGGCGGTGGGACATCGAAAGGTGGAACTTTGAGCAGCCAAAGTGAAAGTGAAACGGCAGAAGAATTGTTTACATTAGGTTTCTTTTGTTTTTTCTTTTAACGTTTTTTTTTATTATGAAAAATCGAAAGAACCGCCGGTTGGCGGTTCACATTATTTTTGCCGGTTTGAGAGGTTCAACCGGTTCATTGCGGTTTATTAAACTTTTTGGCTTTTTCACAGAACCGGACCGGTGACCAGGCCGGTTCGCGGTTCGACCGGTCGAACCGGCCGGTCCGGTCCGGTTCTGAAAACGTTGGGACAAAACGCACGTTTGACCAACCTTTCCTTTTGTTTTAAAAAATTTATGGGCGTGTCAAACCGTGCCTCAATCTGGCAGTTGAACCGCACGGTCAAAATGATTGGTCAAACTGCATTTTTCCTTTTTCCCTTTTTTTTATTTTTAATTCTTTGACCAAAACGACGTCGTTTCGGCTTGGATTTCCCAGCCAAAAAATGACGCCGTCCAAGTCGTCTTTTCCCTAAACTTTTCTCCCTCCTTCACTAGCGGTGGCTCTCTCCTCGCCAGATCAACATCCAGCGTGCAACGTCCAGCCAGATCTTACTCCGGCCGTCTACTTTTGGACCCAAGGTCGCCGGATCGGGGCCGTGCGATGCTACTAGAACTTCTCTGGTGCTTAGATTTCGCTGCGACCAAAACTCTTCTCCGACTGGCCATAGATCTCCTCCGGGTACAACCAGAACTCTTCTGGATCGTAGCCAGAGGTGATCTCGCCAATCGCCGCCTGGTTCACCATTTGCAACACCGAAATTATTCCGGCAAAAGATGCCCAAATTTCTCTTTTTTTTTTTTAAACAGAAATTGCAAATTCCCAAAAACAATTTTCAAGATTTTTTTTTAACCAAATTTTTGTATAAATATTTTTAGCCAAATTTTCGTACATATTTTGAAACAATTTTTCAAAATATAACTTCTCAAATAATTCAATTAAATTACATATACAAATATAGCAAATTATTCATGACAACATATAATGCATAGATAATCAAAACACGATGCTTTAATACCACTGTTAGAAAATCAACATGCTAATATCTAATTGACGCAGCGGAATTTAAAGTTTAATTTTTAACCAAGATCATTGATTATCTGTACAGTAATAAGACGTACCTCTTGGTGGCATAATTTGCAATCAAATTGGCGAGGAAATTTAACAATGAAGTAATGTCAACTACAGCTGCACACGTGTCCGGCCTCTAAGGTATCCACATGAACGCCTTCTTGGGATCCTTAATATGATTGAGCAACACCAAGGCAATATACTAGATCCCCTCGACACACCACGAACGTAGAGAATATAGAAAAACTATTTTAGCTATTTTTCTCTCTCTAACTTTTAAGAACATTTTCTTGTATGTCAAGTCTTGGTGTCTAGGGACTTATTTATAGAGCAACAAATAAGACATCTTGTCCTATAAGAATTCGGTAAGTTACCTTTTTCTAATATGATAAGAATATCTTACCAAATAAGATATTTAATAAGTTTTAATTTCCTTCAAAAGGAAACTATTCCGCTACTAAAATTGCTCTATTTATTAACAAGCCCTTAGGATTAATTATCTCACAAGTTAATCCCATAATTATCACATAATTATTTAAATCAATTTAACCCAAGAATTAGTTCTATTGTGTGTGACCCTTTGGGTTCCTAATTACTTAACAATAAATATAAATTATAATCTTAGAATTAATTGGGTTTAGTACCAAACCAACAAGCCGCAAGTTCAATACGCTTGTCTCCTTGCTGTCTTTGTTTGGCTTCACAGAGTTTCTCCCACCAATCCCTCATATTATTCCTGAACTCATCCAACCCATCCCATTGGATCGAGGCAAAATCCCAAATTTCCTTTGCTCTTTTACGTAATAAAAGAGTATGTTCAACAGATTCCACTTCCTCTCCACAAAAATTGCACAGTGGATCCCCCATTCTGGTTCTATGGAAGATCTCCCCTTTAACTGGAAGGATTTGATTCAAACATTTCCAAAGGAAGGGTTTGATCTTATTTTTTACATTTAACTTCCAGATTCCTTTCCACAATTTTTCTTGACTTCTTTCTCTGCTTGTTTCTTCTATCTCTCTCCTCTCCCTTCCCTGCACCTGGACTTGCTTTGCTAATTCATAGTCTGATTTTACAGTGTAGTCCCCTTTTTTCCAAAAATTTCCAATAAACTCTATCTGGCTACCCACTCAGGCTTAGAGGAATCCTTGTAATCTTTTGGACTTCACTTTGCAATAAAGCATTGCTCCACTTTGCCTATCCCAGCATGTACCCTTGCATCAGCTGATCAACTGTTTTAAATTGGCAGTCTGTTGGTCTTTCAGATTCTACCTTCCCATTCTCATTGAAGGGGATCCATGGATCTGTCCATTCGACTTACATTTGTCAATACCTAACAGCCAATTCTTTATCCGTCCACTCTTACCAACCTTCTCCTAGATGTGGCCTTTATGATTCTAGTACAAAAAAGGAGTTGTTTGCTAAGAGATTTAATTAATTTTGTTTGGGTTGAAACGTTGGTGTTATTCGAAAATTGGATGTGGGATTTCTATCGTACTTTTAAATTTGAAATAGAGGTCAGTTTTCAAATCTGTGGTGTTTCTGTTTGTTAGCTAATTTTATGCTGTCATTGTTATGGTTGCCGGTGGTTGTGGACATAGCGGCTGCAGGAGTGAAGGGGAACGAAGAAGAAAAAATAATTTTTTTTATGGCCATCGATTTCCTTATTTTCAAATAAAAATCAATATTTATTTAAGTTTTAATAAAAATGATAATGTTTTAATAAATAATCCCTCCTTTTTGAACCTTCCGGAAGTAGAATACCTCAAAATATAGTTGTGGACTTTGTAAATAGTATAATCAATCCTCAGGATTTGACCCTTAATTATGTGTAGGTCATATTAATTAGCTATTGACTGAACTTAGACTCCGAATGATTATCGTTTTTAAAATTTACTGTACATGTTTAAGTATGTATGTTTATGAGATGAAAAAGTAATTGAAAAATGGGTCAGAAAAATAATTTTTTTTTTAAAATGCTTAACCAAACAAAGCCTGTTTTCTTTTTTTTCACTTGGTTTTTTATTGAATTTTTTTAAAAAAAAAATCCATATATCTTACTGCTAATTCCCAAATTTTTAACGATTCATATAGCAGATAGCAATTCCATTCGTATTTATCATTATCCTTTGTCCCTTAAATCATTTATAGAATGCAATCAAGGATGAGCTGGAGCAAGCCGATGCTACCCACCAACAAATCCCTAAAAGCTTTATTATAAAGAAAATGGCCAAAGTATCAAAAGATGAAGCAGAAATTTTTGAAAAAAAAGCGGGATTCATATGATTGTAGCTACATTGATGGTAACAGTAACATTTGCAGCCGGTTTCACCATCCCAGGTGGCTACAATGGAGATGGTGATACCAAAGAAGGCATGGCAATTCTAGGAAAGAAAGCAGCACTTGCTGCATTTGTTATTTCTGATTGATTTGCGATGATGCTTTCCATATACGTAGTGTTACATCTGTTCCTCATGCGCTACGGCCTATACCTCAAGAATAATCAACTTCACTTCCTTTATAATCGGTTACTAATCATATGTGCTATGACATCAATGATAATAGCATTTGTGAGTGGCCTATTTGCTGTGCTACCAGTCTTGGGAATCAAAATTTACCTCTGTGTAATTACTGTTCTTCTCTGCTTTTCGGTACCTTTATACGCAGTAGGCACAATTCGAGCAATTAATCTAAGAAATCGATTAGATCTCTAGGTGGATGGAGTCTTCATTATTTGGCCTCTGCCAAATCCAGTGGAAGAATGTACCCCTAAAATTGTAATTCTAGAGATCAATTTTTTGAATTTTGAAACTTTTAATTATTGCACATTTTAATATTTTAATTAAACTCGCTTATTTGTTTGTATTTTTATTATTTTTAATTTTCTTGTCCTATTTCTTTAATTTGGAAAGAAAAATGATCCAAAAGGAATGCAAAACATGTCCAGCCCAAAGTTATTTTTTTTTTTAAAACAAAGTCATGCCAAAAAGTGTAATGTACTACTTAATAACAAAATTCTTTTACCACTTAATACATTAATGACTACTTAGTTCGCTATACATTTGGAAGTAAAAAATTTTCACTTAATTTGTAAAATTTTGAATACATGTAGTATGCTCTTTCCTCACATATACATACACACATACGTATATTCTCTCTCTCTCTCTCTCTCTCTCTCTCTCCCTCTCTCTCTCTCTCTCTCTCTCTCTCTGAGATACACTCACACTTTTGCGCGCGCACTCTCTCTTACACATACATTTGCATGTGCACACATACACATCATCTTTAACAAACAAATAAATTATCAAACTTGTAAGCGTGCACACATGTTCTTTCTCTATCACACACAAAAATACATAAACTTTCCCTCTAGACAATACACCAGAAAAAAAAATTACACTAGTTACTAACTAAAATTACCAAATTGAGTAGAAAATAGTGTATACTTTGTTATTTTCATAGTTGTATATATTTACCTGGAGTATATATCATGGCTAAACTAGTCGAGGAATTTGCTTCTGGTATTGAGCTGCTTTCTATGCCGTCTTTATTTTCTTTTTTAATCATTTAGTAGACTACTATGCATATGTCTCCTACCTATATAAACGTTTTGTTTTATTCTCGTACTAGATTGGCAAGTAATTAAGAAACAAGATTTTGTTTGCCTAAACAAAAAGAAAACAAAAATAAAAATAATAACCATGAAGCATACACATTATTTTGCATACTATTAAGGACAGATGTGTACCAGCAATGCTGTTGATGTATAAAATAGATGGATGCTCTTAGCTCTACAGTCATGCAAATTATTAAAATGATTAAGGTTTCAACACATGGGGAACAAGTCTAATCGGTCATGAGAAAGAAAGAATGCATAATTTACGTTTGAGATTATGTTTTATTCCTTTTTTTTTATGTATGCACGAATTGGCTAAGAAAACACAATAAAATTTGCCTTCGCGTGCCTAGTTGACTCAATCCTACACTGCGTTTATAATGGGCCAACAAAAGCATATTATCGACTTATAAGTATTAAATTTGAAGAGGAATGGCAGTTACCTGCTAACATGTGACAAGAGCAAGTTCATCTACTAACGTGCGCGGGAGCCAAATCCACTATTGATTGAGCTCTAAACCTGTGATTTCTGCAAATTGTTACCATCAACACTTTGATTCTGTAGTTTTTTTGTCGATTGAAGTTGATTGTAGATACAATTGTAACTGCCATTGTCGTTAGGCATTTCTATGTGCTAATTTTCTACGCATCCAAACAATGGAGGTACAGAAGAGCAGCAGAATGATAAGGATGAGCTTGGAGGGTAAAGATATGGCTGACTTACAACCCAACAAACTTGCATGGTAAGATCGAAAAATGAAAATTTATGAGTACATATTTTAAGTAGTTAATGCACTCTATCAGTATAAAGTTTTCGATATATGTTAAATAGTTGGATTTGAAAATTGATTATATTGTAAATATTGTCTATTTATATTTAAATACAAATGCAAATAATTTATTAATATATAAATAAATTTTTTTGAAAAAGTTAACATAAGTGTATATACATAATGCTATATATAACTCTTAAACTTATACTTCAAAATAAGTTGAACTTACATACACTTGTATACTTGATTATATAAACTAGATCTCTTAATGTATTTATGATATGCACAAGTTGAACATGTCTTTTAATTATAAAGTGTATAACTCATATTTAGGGATATATATATATATATATATATATAGTCAGATCTATATAAGAGTACATGATAGAAAATAAAAATTTATTGAATTGAATTCAAAATAGGTGATACTGATTTGAAAATTCCTCTTTCGACGGAATTTAACTTCTTGAATTTGGTATATATTGACATACTCATTCATTTACCTAATTAACGATTTTCAATTATTAAAATCTAAAATCGGTCGATAAATCAATTTTTTTCTGATTATGCTCATCCATCGTGTGGATTACTCTTACACCATAGCCTCTAAGTTGGGGGAGAGTGTGTGTGTATATCTCACGCATAGAGACATTTATACATTAATGCTCTTTGCTAAAGTGATATATACAACTTATAAATATAGGAAAAATATTATTATTTTTCTACTCTTTGAATAATAGAGTTCCAATCCAATTAAATTCTTTACTTCAAAGAAATTCATTGGCATTAAAATACCAACTTTATATGGGTTTTATTTGTATTGTATTCTAACTTTTTATGTTCTTCTAGTGCCCTTCTTTAATGTGATTACAAAGTGCAATACAGACACACAGAATTATATGTGTCTGTGTGTGTGAATGTGTATATATATATTGGAAGTTATGTAAATAATAACTTCTTTCCTAGATTAGTGGTGCTTTATATGGTGATTTCTAGATTAGTGATGTTGTATATGGTAGTTGTGTTGTATAGACATTTGACTAGGCTAAATTAGTGTAATTAGCTTAGGCTAAAGCTATAATTGATTGTCTATAAATATACTTGTATACTGCAGAAAAGGTATGAATGAAATGTGATATTTTTCTCCCAAAAGCCTTTCTTTTTCCTCATGGTATCAGAGCCGTAAATCCTGCATCTCTCTTTTGTCCATTTTAATGGCTCTCAATGAAACTAATGATGCTTCAAAAATTTCAAAACAAAATCATTGCTGTTTCCTCCACCACCATCACTGATAATGAAGTCAATACCTCTCAAAAACTAGTTTCTATGTGCTTGAATGAATTTAACTACCTTCCTTGGTCGAGGGCAGTCACTATTGCTCTTGGCGGAAAATCAAGAGTAGGATTCATCAATGGCAAAGAAAAGGCTCCTGATGATGGTTCTCCTAGAGTATGATACTTGGCTATCAAAGGACCAGATGGTTATGTCATGGCTTCTCAATGCTATGGAGCGCAATATTGCTGAGATTTTTAGTTATTGTGAATCCTCTCAAGATCCTTTGGGAGGCGTTCGAGATATGTATGGTAATCAAAACAATTCTGCTCGAATTTTTCAGATTCAACGAGAGATTGCTAATCTTCAACAAGAAAGGAAACCATTTGTTAGTGTATTGGGAAAATTAAAAGGCTTGTGGAACTAAATTGGAAGTATATCGTCCACACACAGTTGATCCAGCCATTCTGCGAAAACGAACTGAAGAAGATTGAGTCTTTTAGTTATTGGCAAGCCTTGATTCTAATTATGAAGATTTTAGGAGTCATATTTTGATGAATATTGAACTTCCATCCTTGAAGAGTGTTTGTGCCTCTATACAACGCAAAGAAGTTCACAGGAAAATTATGCCACGTGGTGTTACATCTGGTGTCTCAGATGCTCATGCTTACCTTGCTTATCAACAGTCTGACAAGAAAACTTATAAAGGAAAGCGACCAGACTTGAAGTGTGAGTATTGCCACTCACTTGGACACACAATAGATCGCTGTTGGAGTCTCCATCCAGAACTAAAACTCAAAACAGGCAAAGATAAAAAAGGAGGAGATAAAAAACGTGGTCTTAACCATAAGGCTCATTTGGCTACTCACTTTGATGAATCCTTTTCCTTTAATCCAATTGCTTTGCTTAATGATTTTAATAGTTACTTACGAGAAAAGCATGGTCAGGTATTAGTCCAAGATGAGGATGAAAAACGTAATGAGCATGCTGCATTTTTGAGCAAATTTGCTAGCTTCTTAGCTGATGCAAACGTTGAAAATAGTCAAGGTATTATGACTGCTTTTATGACTACATTAGAAATTAGTGCTTTGCATGATTTATGGGTTGTAGATTGTGGTGCCACTGATCATGTGTCTAATAAGCTCACTAATATTTGTGATTTTTGTCCTTTTTCCTCTATTGTGTCAGTAGCTAATGGAAAGAGTGTTCCTATTAAGGGAAAGGGTAAAATCAAACTTGTCTCTGACTCCATAAAATCTGATGTTCTTTATGTGCCTTCTTTCCCCTTTCAATTGCTATCTGTTCACAAACTAATATGCACTCATAATTGTGAAGTCATATTTACTCCTTCTAAGGTTGTGTTTCATGACCGAGTCACCAAAATGATGATTGGTGAAGGATTTCACTTGAATGGGCTCTACTATTTTTTTCGTGATTATCGAGTTTCAAAAAGCTTCCAAGCTGTTACATCTACTGTTAGTGAACACTCCTTGTGGCATCGTCGTTTAGCTCATCCATCTGAACTTGTTTTCTCCAAAATAATTCCTGCTTTGTCTAAAGGAACTCATGATTGTGAAGATTTGTCATTTTTCTAGTCTTCAAGGCTTCCTTTTAAGTACTTCATTGTCTCGAAACTACTAAGGACTTTGAATTAGTACACTCTGATGTATGGGGTCCTTTTTCTATTTCCGTAGATGGTTTCAAATACTTTGTAACCTTTATTGATGATTTTTCTAAGGTTACTTGGGTTTATTTATTGAAATCAAAAGCTGAAGTTTTTATTACTTCAAGGACTTTCCATATGATGATTTACAATCAATTTTCTGCTCATATCAAAATCCTTTCGCACTGATAATGGCACAGAATATACATCTCATAACATGACAAATTACTTAATCTTCTAATGGAATATTGCATCAAACTAGCTGTGTTGATACAGCCCAACAAAATGGGGTTGCCTGAACGTAAGAATCAAGATTTGTTGGAGAAAACTCGAGGCAATCATGCTTCAAATGAATGTTCCAAAATGTTTTTGGTCCTATGGAGTAGCTTACTGCAACTTATCTTGTCAATCGGTTACCAAGCCGAGTATTGGATTTTAAATGTACTCTTGAAGTGCTGGAGGAAAAAAGACCCGATATATCTCACTTAAAGATTTTTGGCTGCACTTGTTTTGCTCACTTGCAAATGCATCAGCTAGACAAACTTGATCCAAGAGCTGTTAGATGTGTTTTTTTAGGTTATTCACAAACTAAGAAGGGGTACAAGTGCTACGATGTTGTTGCTAAGAAACTCTATGTTACTAGAGATGTGCGGTTTGTTGAAACTAGTCCTTATTTTACAACAGATTTTGACTGAATTATTTCCTTTGCCAAGTGTTGAGACCTGCCATGAATCTTCAAGTGATACAATAGCTCAAGTTTCTCCCTCTTGTGAGTTGAATGCCTCTGAAGGTATGGTAAGCACAAAAGATGTTGTTCACCAAGAAGCTGCCATCACTTCAAATGAGCAAGAGTCATCAAATGATCTGGTGCAATCATCTATTCCTCGACGTAATCCTCCAAGGAACCGTCAACCTCCAAAGAAATTCCAAGAATTTGTGGCTAGTTCTTGCATGCATCCTTGTACTAATTTTCTGTCTTATCAAAAACTATCGTCCACATACTCGGCATTTCTTACAGCTATTTCCAATGTTCGTGATCCTAAAACCTTTCAAGAAGCTCAAACCAAAGCTGTGTGGAGGAAAGCTATGGAGGACGAATTGACAGCTCTTGCAGAAAATAATACTTGGAGTATAATGCCTCTTCCTAATGGCAAACAAGCAGTTGGTTGTCGCTGGGTATTTAAGACAATTCTGATGGGTCTATTGATAGACATAAGGCACATCTTGTAGCTCAAGGTTTTACTCAAAAATATGGCATAGACTACACGGAGATGTTTGCCCCAGTTGCCAAGATGACTACTGTTAGAGTACTTTTATCTGTAGCCATTAATAATGGGTGGCTCTTGTCTCAAATGGATGTCAAAAATGCATTTTTGCATGGAGATCTTGAAGAAGAAGTCTTCATGAAACTTCCTCCTAGTCATTCTAAAGGTGGTGACTCTAACCTAGTGTGCAAACTCCATAAATCTATTTATAGATTAAAACAAAGTCCTCGTGCATGGCATTCTAAGTTGAGTTCAGCTCTTGAAATTCTTGGTTTCTCAAGAAGCAGTGCTGATTCATCATTATATGTTTGACTTGGCCAGGTTGAAAAACTGATGGTGCTTATTTATGTGGATGACCTCATTATAACAGGAAATGATGTTGATTCAATTGCTAAATTAAAGAAGGATCTTCAACAGCAATTTTCTATCAAGGACCTTGGACCTTTAAAATACTTCCTTGGGATCGAAATAGCAACCTCCAGCAAAGGACTCTTTCTTAATCAGCGAACATACATTCTAGATTTGTTCCAAGATGCAGGTATGACAAATTCTATGCCTGCTCCTACTCCTTTAGACAGCAAACTAAAGCTTGATTCCAACAAAGAAGCTCTTAAGTGTCCTGTCGATTATCAAAAACTTGTAGGAAAACTAATTTACTTAACTATTACTTGGCCTGACATTTCCTATGTTGTTAGCCTTGTTAGTCAACATATGCATGCTCCAACTGATTATCATTTATGTATGGTGAAATGGATCCTGTGTTACTTGAAGGGAACAATTGGTCAAGGGATAGTTATGACAAAAAATGGGCACACCAATATTGTGGGATATACTAATTCAGATTGGGCTGGAAATGTTCTTGATCGACAATCTACTACTGGTTATTGTATGTTTGTTGGTGGTAGCCTTGTTTTATGGAAATGCAAAAAACAACATGTGGTAGCTTGTTCTAGTGCCGAGACAGAGTATCGGGCAATGGCAACTGCAGCTTGTGAGCTCTATAGCTTAATGGTCTTCTTACCGATTTAGGCTGCACATGCACAACTCCAATGACTCTATTTTGTAATAATCAAGCAGCCATGCATATTGCAACAAATCCCGTGTTTCATGAAAGAACAAAACACATCGAAGTTGATTGTCATTATTTTCGACAGCAAGTTCAGTCTAAACTTATAAATACTAGCTATGTGCGAACTAGTGATCAACTAGCAGATGTGTTTACCAAAAATCTGCCATCAAATCAGTTTTAACGACTAGTAAGCAAGCTTGGATCCATTAATCTTCTAGATCCAGCTTGAGGGGGAGTATTGGAAGTTTTGTAAATAACTTCTTTCCTAGATTAGTGGTGCTTTATATGGTGATTCCTAGATTAGTGATGTTGCATATGGTAGTTGTGCTATACAGACATTTGACTAGGCTAAATTAGTGTAATTAGATTAGGCTAACGCTATAATTGATTGTCTATAAATATACTTGTATACTGTAGAAAAGGTATGAATGAAATGTGATATTTTTCTCCCAAAAGCCTTTCTTTTTCCTCAATATATATATATCTGTGTATATATACATGTATATATGTAATCGTGTTTGTGTGTACACACATAGAGAGATATATACGTACATTTGTGTATGTGTATTGTGTATGTATACATGTGTATATGTATTTGTGTTTGTGTGTACACACATATCCCACACACACAGATATGCATCAATAAATATATATGCGTGCGTGTCTACATATGCCAATATATAAATGTTGCTATATATATGTACAATTCACGAGCCGGTTTCCACTTTAACATAATACTTATTTTGTGCAGTACCACCAGAATGTGATTAGTAGTACTGGCATGAATTCTCAGTCTCTCGAGAAGAAAATATCGAAAATTTTGTTCATTACACCAAACATCCTTCTCTGTTGTCCTTCTCTGCTGCGTTTATTTTATGCTACAGATGTAACTATCTTCTCTTTAGGCTGTAGTTAATAACAGCCGATCTCCAAAGGCAAGCTGCACCCAAATACCACCTCCTTCCTCTCCCCCCCCCCCCCCCCCCCTCCCCAAAAAAAAAAAAAAAAACAAAAACAAACACGAAAAAAAAATGTAGAGAATAATATAAAACCTTAACTTCACCAAAATTTGATTGATGTATGCAGAATATAAGGAAGTGCCAGAACTGATATTGGAGAAGCTGCCACAACTTACAAAAAAGGTGGATAAATGTGGCTGGACCGTGCTTCACTGTGCTGCTAAATTTAACAATCAAAAAGTGGCAACGCTAGTCTTGATTAAGGACAAGTCTACGGCCTATATTTCTGCATGTCTCAAAGGCTGCCCTGCATATAGCAGTGATTCATTGACATGGACGCGTAATGCGAGATATCTTATCACATTGCCCAGATTACTTGGTTAATCACTCTAGTGGTTCCAAAATTTTTTATGAGTGTCAGTTGGGTCCTTTGACTTTTAGTTGATCGTGCCTATTTAATCCCTCAACTTTTATACAAGTTTTTAAATGAATCATAATACCAATTCATGACAAAATACTCCTTAGATTGATAAGAAAGAAAATACTTTCTAAGGACTCCAGCAAAAGGTTGCCTAAATAAATCTCCATCAAGTCATAGTTTTCCTTTTCTCTCAAAAAAAAAAAAAGTCAGAGTTTTCCCTTTTTTTTTTTTCTCTTCCATATGATAGTAGAATGGGTAAAAATATTTTCAACTGAGTGGAATGTAACAAGATTCCAAACAAGTACTGTGTACCCTAAATTAAGTAAATTCAAATTTTTTAGTGAGTAAGTTTTTCCATCTTCTTAACAACATTCACATGATTAACATATAAGATATAAATGCTTATATATAGAGATGGCAAATGGGCAGGATGGGTGGGACCTAATTGGGATTGTAAAATATGAGATAGACCCAAACTGTCCCATATTTGTTATGGGATCAATATAAGCGGGACTAAAATGGGTGAGTCTCATTTTGATACTGCCCAAATACCCAATAAATTCCATTTTATTAATTTTTTTAAAACCATCTTTCCTTATTAATCAATTGCTTTTTTTCTAATGCCATTTAGTTTTTTCTTAATTAAACCTTAATATTTCTTTTTTATATCATTCATATTTTTAGTTTATTAACATCAATAAATTTCCAATTTTTTTTGTTTTTATATTATTCTTTTTTAAATCTCATTTTTTAATGTTTTCTAACCTTTCTAATTATAAACTACAGTTTTTTAATGCTTTCTAACCTTTCAATTAAAACTATAATTTTTCAATGATTACATGTAAAGAGGATAGATTGAGAATATACAGAGATCTAATTTATCTACCCCTAAAAAATTAATTTGGATGTTATTTTATTAAAACATCTGATACTAAAATTCATCACTTTTGCTCGTGTATGTGTTGAATTGATTGGTGAATCTCAATTTCCTACTTGTTGTTCCTATGGTTAATAAGTTTGGAGTTAAAATGTTGTAAAAAGAATCGAGTATGAATGGTTACCACTTTGCAAAAAAAATTGACCATTTAAAAAAAAATTGCAACGCTTAAATCAAAGCCTCAATTTGTGAGGATACAAAAAGACAAAAGTAATTGCAAGTCTATTTTGGAGAGTGGAGAATCTAGTAATATGGCTACTTTTTATAGATTAAATGATAATAAGAAATTTCCCTATAGTTTTGCCACTTAAAATGGCAAATAATATTACAACACTTTTTAGAGTATAATTATGTGACATATAACGATGAATTAAAAACTTTAAATAGTGATTGAAAAACATCTTTAGAGAATATTCTAAAATAATCTTTAAAATGCCTTGTCCAAACTAAACCATTGTTTCAAAGACAAAGTATGCAGTGGCTTCTTTGAAGGATGTTGTATGAACAATTGTAGACTTGGAATCTAATTTAAAAGTTTACAGTTCTACATATTTTAATTAAGGCACTCAACGTATGAAATCTACATGAATTTTTCTTAGTACAAAGATCAATTAAACCGCACAAAATTGATGTCAAGAGGTAAAATTTAACATAATATTCAGATGGGAAATAGATGAATTGAATAGGCTAAAATGAAGAACCCAAGAATGGAGAAATAAAATTACAACATGCTGATCATTGTATCAAGAACGTCAGGGACCACAATATTCTACTATCATTGAAAAAAATGTCAAAAGTCAATAAAATGAAGAAAGGATGAAAGATACTTTGTTAATGTAGCTTAAAATGAAGGATTTTTCCAAGAGAGAGTATGGAAGAGGTGGATCTAATCAAATATAAATTATTTCAAGGTTTTTTTATATTTGGGTATGGGAGTCCCAATCAATTCCCGTCCATACCCATATTTAAATGGCTATTAATGGGTAAAATCCCAAATAAGCCCAATCTCATATTATCGATATCCATCCCGCCCAAATTAAATATGGACATGAGATCCCAATGGCTCTTGGGACACATTGCCATCTTTACTTATAAATGAATTTTTATTAAAAAATTTAACAACACGAATGCAAAGAAAATAAAAGTAGAAAAGAGTTTTTTTAGGCAAAAAATAAACATAGAAAAGATTGAAACAGTTCAAATCCAACGTCATTGTCAATGTGTACACATTTAGGGACGGAGCTCGGAATTTAGATTTGGGAGCTAATATTGACATATATGTACAGTAAAAACAAAATTTTATTTGATGAATAAAATTTAAATGAATATAACAAAGTATTGTATATAAAATATTATCGTGTTAATTATTCTAACGGTCTCCAAAATTTTTCATGGGTGTTAATTTAGTCCTTGGATTTTAAATTGTGCCTATTTAGTCTCTCAACTTCTATATTAGTGTTTAATTGATTTGTAATACCAATTCATGAAAAAAATTGTCCTTTTATTCATGGCAAAATTACACTTCTATTTCATAAAATTTACTAACATGATATTTCTTTTATCAGTCCCCCTCATCCATATCTCAGGAACATCATAGAACACTCTGAACTTTTCAAGTAATTAATCAATGCAAGCTTGTGAAAAAAGAAGTTAATGTTAGATTGTTTCTATCAATGATGAATAGTTCTTTTGTTAAAGAATTAAGGTTTTATGTGACTTAGTTTGTTTTCTTTGTCTGGCTAGTGGTGAAGGCATAGTAAAGGCAGGAAAAAGGTTAGGTTCTTTGAGGATGCGGATACAGATAGGGAGGAAGACGGAGGAATAAAGAAAATAAAATATAAAAAAAGAATAAAAAGTAAAGGAGAGAAATAAAGAAAAACAAAATATGATATAAATAGAAGGACAATTTTATTATTAATTGGTGTTGGGATGAATTAAACACTAATGTAGACATTGAGAGACTAAATAGGCACAATTAAAAGGTTAGGGATTAAATTGACAGTCATAAAATTATTTAGGGACCATTAGAGTAATTAACTTAGCATTATTCTAATTAGTATTTTATGTTCAATGATAAAACTACGATATATAATCAACATACATAATCAAATTACATATTCGAACTCTAAAATATATACATATAAGCACACAAATATTCACTCAACGATTTCTAATAGTTTCTCGCGAGAAGAGAGGTATCATGTTAATCATATTCATTATATGATCAAAAAAAAAAAAAAAAAAAAAACCAACGTGTGTCACAACTAGTTTCGCCAAGTACTTGGCGGCTACTCCTTCAAGTAAATGCTACTAATAATTCCTACCCCACTGCACTTTCAATTTTCTTCTGTAAAGTTGAATTTTAGGATGCACAAGTCCAAACATGACTTGAATGCTCTTATTAAACGTGGTCTGTCTCTCAAAAAAAAAAAAAAAAAAAAAACGTGGTCTGTACGTCGTCCAAGTAATGTCCAAATCTACAATTGTCATGCTTCCTCGTAGTTATTTCAAGCCACAAGTTTTTCAGGCTTATGTTGTGGTTAACAATAGCAGAATAACGTGGCATTCTCAACGCCACATGTGCTGGCGAAAAATTCCTCTGTTACTTGGAGTTGGTCTTCCCATTTTCCCGAAACTCTACGTTACTTACACAAGGCTAATAGATACGGATCATTAACCTATCTTACAAAATCCAGTTGCTGAGCTAATGGCGACAATTCTCATAAATCTGATAAAAAGCTCAAGTCGCATAACGCAAATTGATTCTAAATTGTACGAAGCTGCCAAGGATGGCAGTTGGGACGCTAACCAAAATTTTGCTGACCAGATCTATTGGCAGCGGACAACAGGTGGAAACACCGTTCTTCACGTAGTAGCCCAATTCTGTGACTCTTCAGATGCAGTTCAACAGATACTTGCTAGAGAACCCCGCTTAATAGATAAAAGGAATGCAAAATCTGAGACTGCACTTCATTTAGCTGCAAGGAAGGGGCATTTCAATGTTGTTGGAGAACTTCTTTCTTTCGCAAAAGGACATGAAAGTTGGCTTATTTCTGGTGATATGAGATGCTGCAAGATACTATGGGGTACAAATAAAGAAGGAAACACGGCCTTGCACGAGGCTGTTAGGTACAATTTCTACAACGTTGTTAGACTGTTGGCGGAAGAAAGTTGTCCGTTTAGTTCCCCGGCCAAGTTTCTCGAAAACTCAGCCCTCGGCTTATTAGTCATTGCTGCTTTGCGTTTTATTTCGCAGGATGCAATTTCGCGTCTTAACTATTTCTCTGGACTCGTCGAATTGTTGGTGGGTAGAGTTATTGGCTTTAGTTACGATGCCAATTCTGCCGGAGAGAGTCCTTTGTATCTAGCACTAGAGAATGAAAATTATGGGATTGCTGCAATGATTTTGTCAACTTTCAATTCACCGTCTTCTGATGGACCTGGTAAGAGAACGGCCTTGCACGCTGCAGCACTAGGAAAATTCCCAGGTAAGCTTTTTACGCCCATTCGAATCTAGCAGACAAGAAATTATGTCTGATTTGAGGGTAGGAAAGTAACGAAAATAGAGGGAAAATTCTAGTAATCTTCTTTACCTCATTTTTATGTTTAGAATTTTGCTTGATGAAGTTGATTTTGGATTAGGAACACAAAAAACTTTCACTTTAAAAGAATAACAGAGGACGCATTATTTTTAGTATATAGAATAGAAATTCTACTCTTATGTCTACCCCTATTTTGGATTGTTCTCAATAACTTTAACTTCTTATTTTTATAAAAATTAATTTTAAAATAGTTAAAAATCAATAATTTTTTATTTTAATTTAAAAAATTTAAAAATATAATAAAAAATAATTAAAAATATCATAAAATAAAATTTTTAAAAATTAAAAGTTAAAATCAAATAAAAAAGTTATTAAAAATAAGCTCCTAGATTATTGAAAATAAGCTCTTAGTTTATCTTCCATAATAAATTTTACACTCTTATGGTTGAAAGTATTTATATATCCCAATTTTATTCTGTGCTCTGAGTGGATGGATCATTAAAAGAAACAAAAAAGAGCTCCCTTCTTAGCTCTCTAGTTCTTTTTCATCAAATGGCATTCGCAGGACCATGTTATTATGTAAGAGAATTCCTCTGAGTTCTAATAACTCTGAAAGTAAATATAAAATAGCATTCTCTTCGTATCTATCCTATTCTGTACCTCAAGTAGAAGAAATTAAAGTGGACTTTGCAGTTGGGAATTTTGTTGTGTAGACCAGGTTTGGGTAGCGGACCAAGAAATCATGTGTGTTCCACGTGGAACTTACATTTGGTGTCTTGGTTCAGATGGATTTGGCGCCTGAAAGAATGAGGATCAAATTTTCTTTTTTCATATGCATAACATTCTTAGACAAAATTCTATGGCTGTGTTTGGATGCCATTATTTGGAAGAATTATTGAAAAAAATTATTTGAAAATTTTTTGTTGACTTTTTTAAAAAATTGAAAAGTGTTTTACTTGTGAAAATTTTTTTGAAATTATTATTTGAATAGTGAATAATTTTTTTTGTTGACTTTTTT
Organism: Mitragyna speciosa; assembly: GCA_024721245.1. NCBI lineage: Eukaryota > Viridiplantae > Streptophyta > Magnoliopsida > Gentianales > Rubiaceae > Mitragyna > Mitragyna speciosa. The sequence goes on from CM045570.1 coordinate 8,478,866, forward strand.
GAAAAGTTGAAAAAATGTTTGAATTGTGAAAAAATTTTTAGTTTGTTTAAAAACTTTGTAATAACTTTAGAAACTTTTTACACAATTAGTCACAAAAACAAACACATTTATACTAAAGATCTGTTTAGAAAAATTAAAAAAATCGCGAGTAACAAAATAAAATCCATTGTCGGTGGGTTTTGTGATAAATTTTGTGAAACGAGCGCTGATGTCAGGCACTTATAAAATAATGAATGCCCGATAAGTTTTTAATGTTCAGACATATTGGACGCTCGTAAAATTACCAATGTCCGATATTGGTGCTTGGTCTACAAAACCTACTACAAAACCCACAAACAATAGATCATATTTTATTACTCGTGATTATTTCAATTTTTCTCAACAAATTTTGTACATAAACATGCTTGCTTTTGTGAATAATTGTGTTAAAAGTCCTTAAAATTGTTACAAAGATTGAAAAAAATATTTGAAATTAAAAGTGAAAATATTTGGTGGGAAAATTTGAACCATTGCTTTTGAAAAGTGGGAAAAAAGTTTTGTCAAAAATTTCTTGACTTGTAGCCAAATAAATTTTCAACTAACCAAACACATTTGGAAAACATTTTTTCAAAAAATCTCAAATAATGACATCCGAACACACCCTATGTTTTTCTCTACAAAACTCTCAGAAAATATGAAATAAAAAGAACTTCGAAGAGTCAAAAATTTCTCTTTAACTTTTTCATTGCGATGAATTAAAAATCTCATATCCGTTTCTCAAATGCTTGTAAACTACTTAATAAAAATATTGGATTTCTCTATACAATGGCTTGTTGGAGTGTTTATAATTAGAAAATTTTTACATGGACCGAGTTCACGGCTCCATTTGTAGATCTCATAGGCTAAAAAAGAGTCATATAAATATAATGATACATGCTGATATAAGAAAGTGATATAAAAATACTTACATGGCTTTATTTTAGACTACGAAATTCACAAGTAGGACTGTGATTCAGGTCCATGTAAGAATTTTCCTTTATAATCCAACTAAGAATTGCACTATGCCTTACACGTGCGATTAAATTTACATAAAATAAGAATAAAACATGTATGCAATTGGTGAAATTAGATTCTAAATTTTTTATAGTAGATTTTTATTCATTTTAACAATATTGTACATTAACTACCAAGAATTTAGAATAGATAACCAAATTCAAATGATTTTTGAAAGATATACAATTGTATATATAAATATTGCATGAAAATGACCTTAGAATGTATTAAAATATTTTGCTTGTGTAAAATATATAGTAAGTTTAACTTTGTTTTTCAAGCTTAAACACATTGTATAACAGTATATCGTTTATCGTTTTCTCTAACCTAAATTGCACTAAAAGTACCATAACAACTTTTAGTTATAGGAGGATAAAAATAAGTCTATCATATCAACACTAATTTTTTTCTTAACTACAAATTGCACATGTGCCTTGTACATACAGTTACACTTTCATAATATAAGCACAATACATGTATGTAGTTGCTGAAGTCAGAGTTTAATGTAAAGAGTCACATTCCATATATCTTTTATGGGAGATTTTTTATTCATTATAACAATATTATTGTACATTAAGTACCAAGAACTGAGCATGCATAATAAAATTCAAGTGCTTTTAGAAAGAAATATGATTCTACATATAAATGTCACGCCTTGCATGACCAAAGTCTCAACAGTCAAATCTAACTATTTGGGCTCCGTCCTCACTAGCCCAAAATGAATATCACAAGTTAGATTTGAGTGTTTAGACTAAACTTATACATTAGTCCATGTTATTTGACTTTTTTCAATGTGAGACGTAGTATTATATTCATCCCTCCTTATTAAGTCTTGGGTCCTAACAAAACCCAATCCATACCATAATCCGAACTATCCATTCAGTTGTGTCAGATTTTAGAAGTAGCTTGTATAAGCTATAGAGGTAGCTCGCACCTTTTGGTTGACATAGCACTTAGCTGCTCCAGTCTCTTGCGTAGTAACTACCCAATACCATTGCCAAGTCTCATCTAGTGCAGAGACTACATGAGATTTGCTCCTGATATCATTCTGTTACACCCCATGCCCAGTGCAACACACTTCATATTAAACTCATTCAATACGCAAGGCTTTAAAAGTCAAAGCAATGTAAATCATCAATACCATCGATGTAAAAAATACTTGCTTTAATGATTACAATCATCCTTTGATATCTATAAAAATTATCAAGTTTAATTAGGGAATAAAAATAACATTGACCATAAAATAACTAAATGTCGTTTGTTCACCACCATAAACTTGCCAACTAATAATCCTCAAAAGGTTTTCTTTATTCAGAAGTTAAAACACTTTGCTAGTCTATCCTGAACTAATAGTACCTACAAGACAGATAATATACATGGGATGAGCAACCGACATGTTTAGTAAGCAATTTTATCTCTTTCTCACCAATTTGAGAAGTTATATTATATACATATATATAATACATGCATTCATTCCATAACATGTGGTTCATAATCATGCAAAAATAATAATACGTACTATGCAGTGAGGTTTTGGCATATCAAACAAAACATAATCCATACATGCATACTCATACATACGTAGGTAGGTTAGATTTTCAATGTAGAAACCAGTAATAGATATCTAGCTTAATTTTTTTCCAATTAAGAGGGTCATAAAACATGCATGCATGATCTTACTACTCACCATCAGGTAGATATATCGAGAACTAGTTTTCTCTAATATACAAAGAATAATCGAAGCCAAATCATAACATTTCATGCATTCACACATCACACATACACATTTATATACATATAAATAATCAAAATGCCATGATATATGAAAGGATTTTCGCACATATTACACTCCCATTTTGAGTTTCATATTATGAAAATATTTGTGAAAGAAATACACACTAATTCAAATATTACCTTAAAGTGCAAAATCAATCATGCTAAATCAGATAATCTTGACCCTAATAATAACCATGACCTAAATACAATCAAACGAAAATACAATTGCCACCATAATAAATATATCCAAAAACTACTATAATTTTAGGCTTACTAAATGAATAATTCTAAAATCCCAAATTACTACTAGAACCGAATAATTTTTATTTACCTACTCAATAGGAAAAGTTAAATAATAATTAACCCATAATCAAGGATGACCTATAAAATTATTTACTAAATAGAAATTTAAATTAAGCAAATCAAAATAATTCAACTTAAAATATCTACAAAACTATCCTCTTTTGGGAAATAAGGGATATAAACATACAAAATTTTTTCTAGTACATCCTGTGGGAATAATGCCTGTAACAGTGGTTGTCTCCATCTTCTCTATTGATTAATGAGATCCTTTACTCTCAAATTCAACATCGATTGCAATCGAGCTTGATATCTGAGTGGGTTCTCAAAATCAGGAATCCAATTCTTCGTCAAAGCAATAATTTCTCAATAGCCTACCTACCATTTTATTCCACTCTTAATCAAATCCTGTCCTCATAAAATTCTTCTCCATCCCCGTGATGCAGAAGAGCTTGGTTTAACTTGTAAAAAAGAGACTTTTTACGATATTTTCCCAAGGAGAATTTACTCTTCCACGACACTTTCCCCAGCAAAGCTTGATTAAAGTTAGATGTAGCTCTCAACCAAAGACCTCCTCTAAACTTTGAAAGACATATACGTCCAAGACTTCCAATTGATCCTATGACTATCTCTATCCCCTTGCTAAATGAATTTAGCAATCATCTTGTCTATCTGCTTGGCAACCAAATTAGGAATTCTAAAAACCTCCAATGTGTATTGAACCATGCATGTTAGAGCATGCTTTGCCAGAGTGACATGATCTATCATAGATAATGATTTGTTTTTGTATCTTGTAATCTCAGCCTTTATTCTATTTTTAAGAAAACCTAACACTAAGACTTTTTTTTTTGCAAAATTCAAATCCAAACCCAAATATGTACCTATATCTTCCTTGACATTTATATTGAAAACAGAAGAAACCAAGGCTCTAGTTTGTCGGTCCGAATTTCCACTTAGAATTAAGGAAGATTTTTGCCTATTTATCACTATCCTGGAAACTTTGAGTAATTATTCAGCATAACACGCAGCTTGTCCACCAGATGAGGATTTGCTTTGAAGAATAATATGTAATCTTCACCGAACATAATATGTAAAATTCTTACACCACCTCTGGCTACCAAAATCCCCAGAGAATTAGGTGCTGAACTCATTTGATAGAGAACTGAGGATAACGCTTGTTGAGCCAAGATAAATAAAAAGGGAGATAGAGAGCATCCCTTTCGCAAACCTCTCTTTGGATTGAATACGGTTGATAGCTCTCCATTAATTACCACTGATAATCTCACAATAGAAATACAATCATGAATAAGAGAAATCCATTTATTTGAAAATTTCAATTTGGCCAACACTTTTTTGAGGAAATCCCATGATACTCTTCATAGGCATTACTCATATCTGGCTTCAAAGCTGCCCACATATCTTTGCCCTTCTTTTTCTTCCATAGATATTCCACAATTTCATGTGTAATAAGAAGATTATCGGTAATAGACCTCTTAGGCACAAAGGCATTTTGAAAATTTGAAATGATACTTGGAATAACATTTCAAAGTCTATTAGACAACCCTTTGGCCACCACTTTATATAAAATATTACACAAGCTTATGGGTCTAAATTGAGATTCGCGTATAAGGTCATCAACTTTTGGAATAAGAATGATTTTAGTATCATTCTAGGGTTGAACCCAAGGATCATCATTCAAACAATTAAGGACAACCTTAGCTACTGAATCTCCTACAATATTCCAAACATGCAGATAAAAACCAGCTGGAAAAGCATTTGGACTTGGTGCCTTCTATTTACCTATTTGAAACAATGCTTCCTGAACCTCTTGTTTTGTGAATGGTAATTTAAGAAACTATCTTTGATAAGGAGGAATTTTAGCATTCATGTGGCCTATAAAAACATTCAATCATTCTTCTATGTCTAGCTCCCTAGTATTACCTGTGAAAACACTTTCACGCTGAAACAAATTCTGAAAATAGATTTCAGCATAATGAACAATCTCCTGCAGGTCATATATCCAAGCACCATCCTCTTTTTGAATTTGACTTATGTAATTGATTGAATGTCTTCTAGATGCCACTACAAGAAATATCATCAACAGTGACAACAAAAGTCGTCACTAAAAATTCACAAGTCGTCACTAATACCTTTTATCGACAAAAAAAATGTCGTCGCTAAGTTGTCACTAAAGGCTTGTCACTAAAAGTGAACAATGACAACATTGAAAGTCGTCACTAAATATATAACTTGTAGTGACGACATTTGTCGTCACTAATGGTTAGTGAAATTGTGACAACTTTTTCTTCTTGTCAATGAAAGTGCAAGCATTGTTGTCACTATTAAGCACTTATTAGTGATGACTTTTGTCGTCACTGATACATTGTCTATTTAATGACAAAGTTATGTCATCACTAATACTTTATTTCACCCACCATTCAATATTTAATGACAAAGTTTCCTTGTTACTAATGCTTTTTTTAGTGACAACTTTTATCATCACTGATACATTCACTATTCAATGACAATGTCTTATCGTCACTAATGTTTGATTTCACCTATCATTCAATATTTAATGACAAAGACTTCTTGTCACTGATGCATTTATCAGTGACGACTTTTGTCATCACTAATATAGTCCCTATTCAGTGATAAGGTTATGTCGTCACTAATGTTTGATTTCATCCATCATTCCATATTTAATGACAAAGAATTCTTGTTATTGATACATTCGTCAGTGACGACTTTTTTCGTCATTAATACAATCCCTATTCAATGACAATGCTGTTATCACTAATGTATTTTTCAGTGACAACAAGGAGTCATCACTACAAATGTTACCATTGAGTGACGACATAACTTTATCACCACTGAGATTGTATTTAGTGACAACATCACAGTGCACTATGAATTGTATTCAGCAATATAGCATTGTAATTGGTTATATTGCACTCAATGATAACATCTAATTGCCATTATCATTATTATTTCTGCACCAGAATCTATCACAAATCAATGTATATAACATAAACCCATAATTCAAATACAATTATTAAACTGAATCTCAAATCAATCACAATATCATCAACAACAATACTTATATAGTAACTATCCTTTCAATTGCCCAAAATAATATTCAAAACTATACAAAAATAATTTTACATACTATTTTTACAATACATTCATTTGATGTACAAAACATAACATAAACAAACTAACATACTAATTTTACAATCTTTCCAAATGCTTTGTAGCATTACAAAGTAATACTAAATCAATCTATAAATCTCAATCATCAAGTCTTCGCAACAGTAACAAAAGTAAAAAAGATCAAAGGAAACTTTAAATATCCCTTCTTGTCAAAATAACTTTCCTTTTAAGTGAAACTTTGTCACCCCAAGCTTTGTCAACCGGCTTTCCAACTTTTGAGTGCGCATTGATGTCACTACTAGGAGCTAAAAGCATTTATGTCACTGCATAACATGATTAAAAATTGATAGTGGGATCAGTTTCAATATCTTAATATGAAATTTAAATAAAAAAGAAAAATAAAAAATATTATAATTTAAGCCCCATATTTTAGAATACAATAATTACACACAAATTTTCCTTGATGCCTAATTAAGCCCCTAACAAACTATTCAAAGTTTATGATGGTAAGCTAACTGTTAAATTTAACCAGTGGACGGCTTCCCTCAATTTTTTCAGATGTTTCAAAGTTGACTACAAAGATATCAAACAATTGTGATTTCCCACTTGGACAAAATCTAACTATCAGTGAGCGTACCACAATCTAATCCTTTTATTAAAGATGAAAGTCTGAGCTTCTGTAGTTATTTATGATATTTTGTGACTATCAATTCATTCCTGTTCCTCATAGACAGATGAGCCAAAGTTATTACATGCAAAGTAAAATGCAGTGGAGATATTGTTTTGTAAAAACAAGGTAGAAAATTAAATCCTAAGCACAGCTAAAACTACACTATGAGAGAGAGGTGGGAGTTGGCTTGGCAAAAAATGACAAAATTTTACAGTTGTTTCAATTATTTAGAAGAGGCAAATAGAGGAGGATAATACATTCCCCGTATTGATCTTAGTTGAATGACCTCATTTTCGAAGCAATTGCATTCATCAATGAGGAGATAAAGAAAGAAAGTGTCTAGTCACTCGTCAAGAAGTCTCTTTTAACCAACCAACCTCCTCGAACTCATTTCTTTTCATTAACTGCTTTCTTTTTTTTTTTCCTCATTACCATCATCTACGAGTGCTACTGTACAACTCTAATTAGCCCAAGAGCTTTCCTTCTTTGACAGCAACTTTTGCATAATAAGATGCCTATTCCAAAATCATATAGATGAATCTGGCGCATGCATCTTGACTTTAATATGACATGATGAACAAAAACCAAAAAGTAACCCAAATACGTGTCTTAATATAACTAGAGTATCAAAGCTTATAACAAAGTATTTCATTTGCCGTCTAGTGCAATTAGAAGTATATTGGAAAAAAAATTCATATAAGGTAAATGCTTCCCTCCACTGGTCAGCCACAAATGACCATGTTAGGCCATCAGTGATACATTTGTACACATAACCAATTAGCATCACACTTGTAGTAAGTTCATATTATTGTGGCTTGGTACCACTATGTCAAAGAACAAGGAAAACAAAATACAAATAATGGTCTAGATAACTCAAGAAAGCTGTCCAAATATAAGTCAAGTTCATATTCCAGTTCTTTCTTCATGTTCAAGTTTATATAAAATTAAGATATATAAGACAAGTTCCTAAAAGAGGGTGGTCCAATGAAAAGAAAGAACAATAAAGCAAAATGTTGAAAAAATATTGAGTCATAATCTTCTTTTTGGATATCTTCTTTTGTTTATTCAAGTCCTTCCAACCCAAGCATGCTTTCACTTTTCTAGCATGTTTACAAGAGCTAGTTCTCTTAAAGAGTTTCATCCCTCCATTCATACAAGAGTAGGTGCCATGGTTGCATAATATCAGTGCAGAAATTGCACATGCAACTGCAAGCACAAGTCCAAATTTTGCTTAGTACTTACTTGGAATACAATAGGAAAGGGAAGGGACCCTAAACTTCCAAGTGAGGTAGACCACACAAAATTCTAAGAAACTAAGAAACAAGACTGTTTACCACCTCCTTTCCATATTCAGCCAATGCATCAAAGACTAAAAAAGTTAGTAATCATACACTATGACTTGGAAAGTGAGAGTAAAAGAAGGTTAGATTTAGTGTAAACTCATTTGGTAAAACATGTTAGCCGGCAAGAATTTGTTGAAAAAGTGGCCCCCTCAATGACTCAACTGGAAAGCCACTCTAAACCATACACTTCACTTTTCAGCTCTTGCTTGGCATATAAGCATACAAAAGCAATTATAATTTATAAATCCTATTTCATTTGTTACTAGTATTAAAGAAACTAATTTGACCAAATTCTAGTTGAATCTACAAGATAACAATAACAACTCGAAGTTAAAAAATGTTAAAGAAATGCAATGACAACACGTTCGAGTCATAATCACCATTTTTCTTCTTTCTACAAAAGAATCAAAAAAGGTTAACTCTCTCTAAACTAACTTAAGCATGCAGCTTGCATTTTTTAATAAAAGTGTCACAAAATTATCAACTAATGGGAGCCTAATGTATAGAAGATTTCAAGTGGCCACAACTTTAGGATGAGATAACAAAAAATCAATCTAGATTCGACTAAAAGAGGATGATTAAGATAGTACAAGGTCATATTAAAATTTGTTAGCATTCAGAAACAACTTATATCGGGGAAAACCCGCCAATTATTCTTAGCTTAATGTATTATTGGTAAGAGAGATTAGGGCTACAGTTGTGGTATAACTAGTGATCAAAGATAGCCCATGAATTCCTTGGCTAGTCAACTCAAATAACAATAATCCTCAGCAATTCTAAAACTGCTATGAAAAGATAAGAGAATTGAAAATATGACCATTGTGCCAATCAAATTAATTTCGAGGTTTAATCCTATGACAAGGTCTTAAATCATTTTCAACATAGTATTATCACCCTGATTAATGAAATTACTAAGGAAAGATAAATAAGCAGCAAGAAATGGAGGGGCAATAATGCCAAAATAATGAAGGGTATGTAAGAAAATGACAATCTCAAATCTAATAAAAATAATAGCCCAAAATAGTCAATTGATTCCTTAAGCAAACAAAAAACTTTAACTTGACCTAAAGGGGCAAGAGTGCTAAAATATTCAAATCATTAGATGTTTTTAATAATCAATGTTACTCCAATTACACAATTTGATTGAGGTATTAAGGTTAAGACATATTCTCCTCTCTATACCAACCTAATCAGAGTGTCTAAAGCCATCCAAGAATTCTGAAGCTCTGGTCAGAAAATTGGATAAGAGATAGAATTAAAGTTGTCAAATTTTAAAAAAAGCAAGCAAGTAATAGCAAGCAAGTAATAGAAGGAAATGCAAGTTTTCATTCAGAAGAAAAGTCTAATGAGATAGATAGAGGCGCAAAAGAATGTGTATTATTGAACATTGAAGTAGCTAACAATAAAACAAATTGCTTGGATTATGATGTTCTCTCTATATGTCTCCATGTCTACTTTTCAAATTCATAGACAAATTGCATGTCAAAAAAATCCTGCTACCCTTGAACAATAATTAGTCTGCAATTACAATTGCAAGATCATTTAACAAACAATGCACCAATAAAGAAATTGACCAACCTTTACTCATAAAGAATGGTGGAAACAAGGCTAGCAAAAGTTTTAGCTTCATGTCCCTCTTCTCTTAGCTAATATAATTTATGCCAGAAAACAAGCCATTGGTATCTTCAAACATTTTACACAAAAAAAGAACTCAAAAATCATTGTCAAATCAGCCTCAATTCTTTCAAGAAAAAACACAATAAATAAACAAACCCAAATATCAAACATTTACAATATTCTGATAACAATATCCAACTAAACATTTTAGTAATCTTAATTTGTCCACTAAAAATCCATTTTGAACACTTAAAAACTACTAATTTCAATCGGGTTTTCAAATAAACAAGCAATATAGAAATTTTATATAATAAAAGGGATTTTATTTTGGAATTGGAGAATTACAAGTCTTGGGGATTCGTAGCGAGACCGGAGAGTCCAATGAAGAGTTTTTCGTGGATCTTGTAAATCTTTTGAAAATTGTCTGCGATTGTCTGTAGCTGGACGCCAAGCTGCTGATACCTCGCGATGGTGAAGCAGTTCTTGCCCACCATCACCACTGGGGCACTTCCGTTGTAGAAGATCTGCCCAATTTGAAAGAAATCCAAAAACAAAATATTAAACCAAAATCTGAACAACAAAAAAAGAATAAAAAAAACTGCTACTTATCATTTGGAGCTTGTCTTGTTTCAGTAGTGTTAGGGGAGGCCGAAGTGGTTGTGGGTGGGTCAGTTACTGGGGTAGCAACAGCGGTTGGTGGTGTTAGGCGGTGGTTTAGTTGTGTGTGACTGGTGGGCTATGTTGGTTGGGAAGCTGTGCTGATTGATAGTGGAAGGAGCTAGTGGCGGTGGTGGATCTGGGGCTATCTTGTTGGTTTTTGGTGCTTTGGTAATGGACGAGGCTTAGTGGTTAAAGGAGTTTGGGTAGAGGTTACGGAGAAAGAAACTGGAAGTTCGTGGTGGAATCCCAAGGCTCGCCTGAAGATTCGCCGGTGAAGTTGTCTTGGTCGGCGGTGGTGGAGATAAGGATGTTAGAGGTGGCCATTTGATTTTGAAGGGCGAGTGAAGAGAGAGGTAGAGAGAAAGACTTGGTAATTTATTTTGACTAGTAAATGGGAAGACACCGAGAGGGAATTTGGGGTGAGGAGGAGGGAATTTTGATTTTTGGTGAAAAAATGGTGGGTTGGGAAAATTTTGGTGTAAAAAATTTACAATATTCTTCCTACAATTAAAAAAGTTTTGGTTGTGATTTTTTTCAAGCTAGCCCGAGCTAAAGTACAAGTCACAATATTTTTTAACAAACCATTTAAGTAGATATATTAAACAAATCATATATATTTAGAGTTTATAACCTATAAATAGACTGGTCTATACCGCTACGGGCTCGGGCCTATCGGCCCTCGCTCTTCGCTTCCACCACATACCTCAAATTTTTTCTCATTTTTTCGCGTAAAAAAATCTCAAATATCAAATCATATCATATATCGAATCGCAATACAAATTTCAAAGACACTCAATAATGAGGATTGACTAAATAGGATTAATGAGTAAGAGACATTCGAATATTACAATGATGATTAACTAAAATATTTTACATAATTGAAACAAAGATTAAAATCAATAAAAAGTCAACCACAAAATAGAAATGAATACATAAGATTTAATAGTTCACAAATGAATCCGACAAGCTATCTGATGCATGATTACAACAAGACCAACCAGCAAATGATCATAAAAATGCATATTTTTGCAAGAGTTAAAATATTTATTTGTTTAACAAAATTACCATTTTGTAACTTTGAAATTTTTGGAATAAGAGTTAAAAATTTGCGAATATTTATCTGTTTGGATAAAAAATTCTTTGTACTTTTAATTAACAACTATTAATGAGAGGCAAAAAAATGTCATTAATCCTTAAGATTTCTTGAAATTATTGGTAAGTAAAAATTTTATAAAATCTAAATTCATTTGATACTTACAAAATTCCACCAAATATTAAAAAAAAATGAGCCTACTCTACCAACTAGGACATATAATTAATTACCCATTAGTTTGTAGTGAAGGTTTTGAATCACATCTCAATACTCAGTACATGATTACGTGACCTACACACACATATATGAATATGTAAATACATACATTCACAAACACGTGTACATACATATAAACACACATATGCATGTATGTGTTTGTATGTATGTATGTATGCACACGTGTGTGCATGTATGTATGTACATATACACATTTGTGTGTGTGTGTGCGTGTCTATATGTATGTACATATACATATACATATACATATACGTATCTATGTTTGTACGTATACACACACTCATACATGTTTGTGTGTGTGCGTGTTTGTACGTTTGTATGTGCACAAACACACAACACACCCATATATGCGCGTATATATACAAACGTTATATACATACATAATATTAGTATACACACATATATATAGCTTTAGTGATGGCATAGTTGTCACAAATTGCTTGGAAATAGTAAGAAACAATCTAGCGTCAGTGACAACCTGGTGTGGTTGTCAGAAAAGGCCGGAGGCTCAGTGACGATTTTGGTTGTCACTAATAGACTAGACATATACACACACATAAAGAATAGTAAAGTTTGAAGACTGGTAGAATTAGAAGTTCAGTACCAACATCAAAGTTGTCATAAATGCTTTGTATAGATTTCACTATTAGTGACAACATATAATTGTTGTCAGTAAAGGATCTGACTTCAGTGACGACTTACGCTGTCACAGATGGCTTGGTAATAAGAGAAAAAGTTCAACATCAGTGACAACAAACGTTGTCATAAAAGGTTGGCATTTTCAGTGACAACAAAATGTTGTCACTGATGCACAAGATATCTAGGCTTTAGTAATAACATTAAATTCTTGTCACAAACGCTTTTTATGCATATACTATCAGTGACAACATGTAATTCTTGTCAGTAAAGGTAATGGCTTCAGTGACAACTTACGTTGTCACAGATGCTAGATAATATGAGATAAAAAATTCAACTTCAGTGACAACAAATGTGTTGTCATAAAAGGTTGGTGTTTTCAGGGACAACAATATATTATCACTAATACACAAGATATATAGGCTTTAGTGACAACATTAAATTATTGTCACAAATGCTTTTTATGCATATACTATCAGTGACAACTTGTAATTCTTGTCAGTAAAGGTAATAGCTTCAGTGACGACTTACGTTGTCACAGATGGCTTGATAATATGAGATAAAATATTAAATTTTAGTGACAACAACCGTATCGTCATAAAAGGTTGGCGTTTTCAATGACAACAAGATGTTGTCACTAATGCACAAGATATCTAGACTTTAGTGACAACATTAAATTGTTGTCACAAACGCTTTTTATGCATATACTATTAGTGACAACATGTAATTCTTGTCAGTAAAGGTAATGGCTTCAGTGACAACTTATGTTGTCACAAATGCTAGATAATATGAAATAAAAATTCAACTTTAGTGACAACAAATGTGTTGTCATAAAAGGTTGGCGTTTTCAATGACAGCAAGATGTTGTCACTAATGCACAAGATATCTAGGCTTTAGTGATAACATTAAATTCTTATCACAAACGTTTTTTATGAATGTGCCATATGTGACAACATGTAATGTTGTCAGTAAAGGTAATGGCTTCAATGACGATTTATGTTGTCACAGATGACTTGATATTATGAGATAAAAAATCCAACTTCAGTGACAACAAATGTGTTGTCATAAAAGGTTGGCGTTTTCAGTGACAGCAAAATGTTGTCACTAATGCACGAGATATCTAAGCTTTAGTGACAACATTAAATTGTTGTCACAAACGCTTTTTATGTATATACCATCAGTGACAACTTGAAAAATATTGTCACTAGTAAATGTATATTTAGTGACGATATTTAACTCTTGTCAATAATGCATTTGGCGCCAAAAGGCGGCAAACAGTTAGTGATGACATTTTGTTGTCATCACTGATCATACATCACAATTGTGACAAGAATATTGTTGTCACTAAAAGCTATCTTTAGTGACAAGTTTTTGTCGTCACTAAAAAATGTCGTCACTAATGATCCTTTTTCTTGTAGTGTGCCCACTGATGAAAGAAACTTGTATTCTGATCCCCCAATGTCAACCACAAGAGCCGAAACTTCTGCTTCCAATATTCTTCCTTACATTGAAAAAGAAAATCCAAATGATTCCTCAATATTGACTCCATTTTTTAATTTTCCTGATTAGGCAAAGATTGCTGTAATGATGCCAGATGTAAAGAAGCTTGATTAATCCTATTATCCAGTCTTCCGTATGTCAGTTGATTCCAGTTACTCAACTGCTTAATGAGTATCTATAGCTTTTGCTCAACTGTACAACTTTCATTCAAAGGAAATCCTTCTTCACTCCAAACTCTAATGAATATTTGTGCACACGTAAGGTCTCGCAGCCAAAAACTCTCAAATTTTTTATTCCTTTTCCTCCTAAAATTAGTAAAATGAATATCCACAAGGATAGAGCCATGATCAAATCTCATTATAGGTATATTTTGCATTCCTAATTTTGAAAAATATTGGAGCCACTATTTGTTTGCAAATGCCCTATCCAATCTTTCATAAACCCTGTCCGAACCTTGTCTATTTTTTGTCCATGTATACCAAACCCTTAAATTTGCAAGTTCCTCCATTTGTCGATAGCCAAGAAATTCTTGAGAAAGTCCTTCCTCTAGTCTATGAATTGCTACTTGTACATTTATCATGAGCCTCAAAGGTATAATTGAAGGGTATTGGTCTGATGAGGGTCGACGTCAGTGACAAGGACAATTTTTTTTACCTCCAAATGTTAAATTTTTTTTTTTTATATTTGGGGACTAAATTGTAATTTGGTTATTTTTATGAGAGTCACTGCCTGACTCTCACAAATCTCCCAAATATAAAAAGATTTTTTTTTAAATTTGGGAGCTAATTATTTGTGAGAGTCACCGCACACCTCTGTGCGGTGACTCTTACAAAATTAATAAAATTGTGAATAAAAAAAAAAAAATTTTTGCATTTGTGTCACCGCACACCCTCTGTGCGGTGATGTTTTAACCAAGAAAATAAAAATAAAAAATGACACAACTTTGACACACAAAATAAAAAAAATCAAAATTTTCATAGTCACTGCATACCGTGTGTGCGGCGACTATAAATGTAGAAAGCAAAAAAAAGACCCTAAATTGGAGACTTTTCTTTAAAAGTACAATAATCAGAGATGCAAGACAAAGTTGTAAAAGGGGAGAACCATAAGCAGAAAAGATAAACAAAGCTCTAAAAGTAAGTAGAAGATTACGAACACATGGTTAACCAAAAACCAAAGACAGGAAGTGATCTCAAAAGAAGTGTGCAAGCTGAGAAATTCTTAATATTTGTGGGCCAACTTTGATTTGAAAAGACAAACACCGAAGAACAGTTATTGGACTAAATCAAAAACTGCTCCACTTGGAAAGGAGAAACATTTAGGGGATTAGGTTCACGGGTGAGGCCCTGGACCTTTTGGTTCAGAATAGTCTACATTAATCGTGGCCCATGCTTGGCCCACTCTACAGCCACTAAGGGGTCATTTCATTGCTGAAGTGGACGATTCCGGACTACAACCGTGAATCCGGTCTACTTAAATTTTTTCTCCCTTGAAGAGAAAAGCTCTTTTTTTTTTTTTGAATTAAACTTGTACTATTACAATTGAGGAATGAGACTTGAGAAATAGAAAGAAGCTCTATTCGAGAAAGTGTTCTTTACACAAGCCTAATTAATACGGATGAACCCATCGTGCTAAATCCAGTCACTGTGCAGAGTGTCGTGGATCCCGTGGTAAAAAGCTTAAGTCTCATGAGGCAAATGGATGCTGAATTGTGCAGAGTTGCCGAGCTTGGCAGCTGGGATACTATCCAAAATTCTGTTGACCAGATCTATTGGCAGCGGACAAGTGGAAACACGGTTCTTCATGTAATAGCCCAGTGCTACGAATCTTTAGATGCAGTTCCACATATCCTCGGAAGAAAAACCGGCATAATATGTAAAGGGAATGCAAAATCCGAGACTGCACTTCATATAGCTGCAAAAGGGGCGTTCCAATATTGTTGGGGCACTTCTTTCTTTTGCGAAAGGACATCAAAATTGGTTATGGGAATAGAGAAGGGAATGAGTATTAGTAATAATGACAATTATTATTGATGTTTAAAAAATAATTATCACTGTTGTTTAATTAAAATGAAAGTGATTAACTAGAGTTTTTATAATTCTCACTAAAATACCATTCTAGCCAACTCATTAACTCTTTTGGAAAAATGATACACATTCTATTACTAAACTGAACATGTTATGGGGAACTATCAAAACCCATACTCATAGTACGGTTAATTATACTCATAATGATAGCGATTGAAGAATTTGAATTAAACGGCTCCTATGTCATACCTAGCATTGAAGAATTTGAATTAACAGCTCCTCTGTCATATCTAGCATCCATATACCAATTTAATTTTTTGATAGGCTATGGTATGTCAATCAATGCAAAATATGGTGCAATTTAGCATTTTTTTTAATGACTAATTCTTTATCTTTGATTTGTTTAAAATTCAACAGAATGCTTAATGTACTAATATTGTCTTAGTAAATGTTAAGTTTATATCATTGTGTAAATTGTTATTAGGTAATATTTTTTATTTATTATATTAGTCTAGTTATATGAATCCATTTGCTTGCAGTGTTTTTCTTCATCCAATTTGGTTTTCCAAAGAATCTTGATAATTCCCAATCATACTCAAGTGATTAGATACAGGTCATAAAATGAATATAATAAGCTTAATAAGTGGCTCAAGCTTATAAGAAAAGCAGGCCAACATTGAATTGTACTTCTACAGAGTTGTGAATTTTACTTATCTGTCACACAGAATAATAATTATGGAAAGTAAAATCCTTTATGACAAATTGATGGGAGACAATCATATCAATATCTATTAGACTTTTAAGTTTAATTTTTCTATTTGGTAGGTAGCCATATTAAAAATATTTTCTTTCGCTTAAGTTGTTATGGCTTTTTAACTACGTAATCTTCTTTAAAGTTTCTAGTGAGGTAAAATCCAAGGAATTATTAATAATTTATTATTGCAATCCTAGATTAAGTAAGATATTAGATAAGTATATTTCAATTAGGATGCTGCCAAAGGATTAATTCCAATGCCATAGCGGATGTTTAGAAAATTTTGATTCTCTCTAGAACACAACCAGAAAATGAGTTCTCAAGTTAATACTTTCTCTTCCATAAGATTTTGTTTCTTATCCAAATATTTTATAACTTTCATCGTCTTAAGTTATGAAAGCATAATTTTTATCTAAACGTATTTTTTCTATAGATATTATACTTTTTGATCAAAAGCATTGTTTTGCTTAAAAAAGTATGCTTTTGTACAGTACATAACATGGAGTCTTACACGTTAATTCACTTTGCATTCTTAATTGAGATTGTTACGTTTTATGTAGGGATCAATTGGGGTGATATAGGTGTTTTCCGAAAACTTAATATTTCTAATTCGTAATCACACGGTCCTTTTTAAATTAGTGCTTTCTCATCTTCTGAACTTTCATCTAATCTTCTATATGTATTCTTTGTGATTGCCTCGCTAACTATTTATAACATCTTTTTTTTTTTTTTGATGTTTGCTTATGTTCAACGACTATCAACGAGTTTTGAACGAGTGATACTGAATATGAGCATTACCCCAAAAAAAAAAAAATCAAATATTACAAGAGTACATATCCCATTTTAACTTTTGTTTAAAAGTAGAAAAAGTTTAATAGACATAATGAAGCTCCAAAATGTTCAACATATGCAGATACTAATGTTATTTTAGATCGTTTACAAACAGATGTTAAAGATGGAATTTTATTCATAAAATAATTAATAGCAATGAGTAAATATGAAATGCAAGCTAAATAGAACTAAATAGAACTCATTATACTTCAAGCCTATAAGTCATCAATTGCTTGGGGATTGTGATCTTCAATGAGGTCTAATTTTATAATCACCAATAATGAATTCTTGAGGTATTCAAATATAATGCTTCATAATACATATTGAAAGTAGGAACGCATTGAAAAGACTAGTTCCACAATAATTAATTTTCTATCAAATATGAATAAGAGATAAAATGGCTATAGAAAGAGCAAAAACATGGTAAATTTTGTGCTACCTCTAACATGGTTTTTATGTATATTTGCAGCATTTATTATCTATGTCACTTATCAAATTAGATTAATAAACATTTATAATAATATTGGAAGGGATTCTTAGAAACAGTTACCCATATTAAAATTAAAAAAGCTTTGATGAAATTAATGGACGATGCAAATGTCAAGCTCTAGGAACACTTTCACTAATTTAATTCTACCAAGGCACAAACTTAACGATTGATGAGTCAATTCTCTGTCAGCAGTTAAAAATTTAAATTTCAGTTTGTAGTCTTCTGAGAAAACTTTTAGTAAGTCTCTTTTGAGAAAATTGATTGTGCCTGGTCGATGGATGAATATGTGTAACAAAAATTCATAGTGAACCTACTCAGTGTATTTCTTATGTATGAAATATGAGGTAGACTAAACAAAACATGGCTGATCATTACAACCTAAGACAGTGATAAATTCCACATTTTCAGGCTATTGGCAACTGCTTTGTTTTCCAACTTCTAATCCTTTTCTACAAATTTCTCAATATTCTCCCAAATAATAATAATTCAAATTCACATGATACCTTGTTGTGGAAACTACTTTTGCAACTTCATTTATATTTTGATAAGAATTGAATGATGCATTAAAATTCAATTAGCCTATATTGTAGGAGCTAGAGGTGAAACAAATTCTTATTCATTTTTATCTTGTCTCAAATATTGTAAATTATTTATATAGATATAAAAACAATTAAATTCTCACATTCAAAGAACTTTTATTTGGTGTGGAATAGGGGTGTGATTCTATCGATAATTTGGTAATTCGATAAAATAAATTCAGATAATTCGATAATTTTACTTAGAGAAATACTGACATATCTTAATTTTGAATTTAAAATTAGTGAATTCAATTTCACAATTTGATTTAGTATTTATCGAATTACTAAATTAGATTGTGGGATTGAATAAAAAATTTGACATAATAACCATACTCTAACATTGAAAAGTATATATTATGCTCAATAAACATTATCAAATTGAATAATTCACCAATCAATTGTAATTAATCAACAAATGGTCCTTGATGAATAATATCGAAAAATGAAATTTATGAGTACATATTTTAAGTAGTTAATGCACTGTATCAATATAAAGTTTTCATTATATGTTACATAGTTGGATTTGATAATTGATTACATTGTAAATATTGTATATTTATATTTAAATACAAATACAAGTAATTTATTAATATATGAATATTTTTTTTTGTAAAAGTTCAAATAAGTGTATATTGGAATCACTATAAGTTATTATTCATAAGTTTATATATAACTCTTAAACTTATACTTCAAAATAAATTGAACTTACACACGCCCACACACATACTTGATTTTATAAACGAGATCTCTTCATTGTACGTATAATATGCTCTAGTTGCACTATATCTTTTAATTATAAAGTGTATACTTACTCATATTTAGGGATATATATTGAATATATATATTTAGTTAGATCTATGTAAGAGTACGTGAGGTGCTACTGATTGAAAATTCCTCTTTCGACGGAATTTAACTTTGTGAATTTGGTATATACTGAAAGGGAAATAACATCATCAAAGACTGTAACTAGATTTTTAGTTACAGACAGATCTTGATCATACAAGAGTTATTATCAACTACAAACTCTTATCTTTATCCAATCTGTAACTTATACTATTGGTTCCTACGTAAGTATCTATATGTTTGTATTTAGTTTTTTTTTTTTATTGCAGCATAGCCTTATAAGAAAAAAAAACTTTGCTAACATGTTTATTACTAGATTTTATATTTCCTTTTAAATTAATGTTTAAGATTAAGGATTTAAGGTTCAGGGTGTAGGGTTTATATTTTAGGATTTAGGGTTTTAATTAGATTTAGAAAATAGTGGCAACTCTGGCTTTTTGTTTGTTAAGAAAAATTACGATTAACTTTTTATTTGTCAAGAACTATTTTAGATTTTTTTAGTAAGTTAAGATAATATAGAGTTCTTTCAAAATTAATCAAATTAGTATTAATTTAGAGGAGTACTTTTTTAGTAAGTTAGAATAATATAGGACTCTTCTGAAATTTTATTAGGTTAGTATTAATTCAGAGATGATGACGTCCGTAACATTAAGTATCATAGCATTTTTTATGCTACTATTGTTCTAAACTAAAATACTCACCCATTTACCTACTTAACGATTTTGAATTATTAAAATTTGAAATCTGTCAGTAAATCAGTTTTTTGATTATGCTCACCCATAGTGTAGATTACTCTTACACTGTAGCCTCTACGTTGGGGGAGAGAGAGTGTGTATATCTCACAGACAGAGACATTTATATGTCAATGTTCTTTGCTATTGTGATTTACACAAATTATAAACACAGGCAAAATATTATTATATTCTCTATTTTTCTACTCTATGAATAATAGAGTTCCAATCTAATTAAATTCTTAACTTCAAAGAAATTCATGCGGATTAAAATGCCAAGGTTATATGGTTTTTATTTGTATTGTGTTCTAACTTTTTATGTTCTTCTAGTGCCTTCTTTAATGTGATTACAAAGTACAATACAGACACAAACAGTTACATGTGTGTGTCTGTGCGTGTGAATATGTGTGTATACATATACATATACATATACATATATATATATATATATATATATCGATGTGTACACACACACCTACATATAGAAGAATCCTTTACTTCACCAAAATCAAAACAAAAATCAAATGAACCTGCATCCGCATCCATTAACCAATCTACTTGTCCCTTAGAACAAAAAACAGAAACTGATTCTGAACCAGATGATTTATCAGCTTAAATATCCAAACTTCATTTACAATCATATTCTCAAAACTGGATATATTGTGTTTGTGTGTACACACACAGATATATACATACATTTGTGTGTGTGTGTGTATGTGTATCTCTTAGTATATGTGCATGTATATATGTTTTTTTGTTTGTGTGTACATACACACATATGCATACATAAATATATATGCGTGCGTGTGTGTGTATATATGCCAATATATAACTGTTGCTATATATGTACAATTCATGATCAGGTTTCTACTTTATCATAATACTTGTTTTGTGGAGTAGCACTAAAATATGATTAGTAGTATTGCCATGAATTCTCAGTACCTATAGAAGAAATATAGGAAATTTTGTTCATTAGACCAAACATCTTTCTCTGCTGCATTTATTTTATGATAGAGGCGTAAGTGCTTGTCTTTAGGCCGTAGTTAATAACAGCTGATAAACGTACAGCATGGTCTCTAATACATTATGCTCATATCTACATTCTGTGCAATTGGTGGATAGAGGCAAGCAACAAACCCCAACCTCCCACCAACCCCCCCCCCCCAAAAAAAAAAAAACGAAAAAGAAAAAGCAGAGAATAGTATAAAGCCTTAACTTCACCAACATTTGATTGATGTATGCAGAATGTAAGGAAGTACTTGAACTGATATTGGAGCAGCTGCCAGAAGTTACAAAAAGGGTGGATAAATATGGCTGGACTGCGCTTCACTATGCTGCTAAAGTTAATAATCATGAAGTGGCAAGGCTACTCTTGAATAAGGACAAGTCTATGGCCTATATATCTGCACATGAGGATGGCTTAAAGGCTGCTTTGCATATAGCAGTGATTCATGGACATGTAGGTGTAATACGAGAGATCTTATCACACTGCCCAGATTGTTGGGAAATGATCACGGATAAAGGCTGGAATATGCTTCACCTGGCCGTGAAAAGTGAACAAAAAGAACTCTTGGAATTCATCCTACAAAATTCTTGGGCTGCTGACCTCATTAATCAAAAGGATGTTAACGGGAATACTCCTCTCCATCTATATGTTGCTACAGAAACCTTAGAGGGGCATAATCTCGTAAATTACCCTTGTGTGAATTGGAATGCCACCAATGATGCCGGCTTAACTCCACTAGATACAATAAAAGAGTCTGATGACGTTACTGATCGACAGGTAAATATTTTCACTTTTCCCTTTATAGGATCTATCGATTCTTCTTATATTTACATTGGCATTTCAATCATTCTATTCCTTCTAGAAAGGAGCAAATATCTGCATCTCCATATAATCCAGATATAGATGATGACTTGAATACTAATCATCCCAAAGAAATGAATGTAGGCCTATAATTTATAAATATGAAGATGCTTTATAAGAATAAGAAGTAATTGCATCATTTCAAGCTAAATGTTCAAGTTATTAAATAAAACTAGTGATTTTGTTGCATAGGACCGGATCGTTTTTGACAAAAAGGAAAATAATAAATAAAGTAAGAGTTTCATGTAAAATAAAATAAAATAGAGATGTTGCTTTGGCTATTCTAATCACGGTTCAATAAATCATTCAGCAAGCAGAATCTGAACTTGCCCAAAAATGGTGCATTATCATTTGTAACACCAACAGAAAAATGCACTTTTTAGTTCTACAAGTTAAATCAGCTGTAAAACTATAAAATTTACTGTTTTATGTACAAAATTTATAACACCAGATTTAGAATCATTCATTATTAAGCAGTGACTTGTTTTAGGAGATGCTGAAACCTTACTGCATTATTGCCTACTAATCAGGAAGTTCTTATTTGTGTTATTTATAAAAACTAAGAAGACGAACATGCATTGCACGTGTTATTTGTGAACTAAAATGGAAGTTTCATAAGTTTGTGACATAATGAATTTTAATCAAAAGATAATGAAACATTAGTAACTTTGTAAATTAATTACTTCAATTTCTAAGGCATGCTTTCAATAGTTGGTGGAATGATTGGAGTGATAATTGACCCCCAAAATCTATTATTTAGCATAGAATTATTTAGTATTATAAAAGAAAAGTTCTATTATAAAATTATTTAGTATTATAAAACAAAAGTTCTATTATAGCCTCTTACACGCATACAGTAAGCTATTACAATTATTTTTTTCTTTGGTTTTCTAATTCTTTAAAATTGTGAAAGTGAGTGTCTGGATATGTGTCATTTTTCTGCAATTAAAGGCATATCTATGAAAGGAATTCGCAGTAAGCTATTAATTTACTCTTTTGATATAAAATTTGATTTTAAAATCATACAAATTGACGTAACTAAATTTAAAATCATAGGTCTCGGATGTTGAAATTGAGTATCAAATGTACGTGTGATCTTATATCATGAATTCACTGTAGCTAACTTCTAATGCTAATAAATTGTTTTTTTTTTTGAAAGAAATTAGTTCAATTTTTTTTTTTATGATGGTTTTCCCACCAGGGGATTTTAAATTGATAAAAGTTTCTAATGTGTTAAGTTTGTGAGCACTTGAGTGATTCATTTATACATATCTAGTCAAACATAGTCCTCAAATTATCTATAAGATCTGGAAATTTTATCACAAAAGAAGTATAATTTAGAGATTATATATGTTTATCTTTTCTGTATGGTCTATGTACAAACCAATAACTTTCTTCAAAATTTCACCAAAAACTATTTTTTTGTTTGGTTAGTATTTTTTATTTTTCTCAAAATTATTTTTAAAGTAGTTTTCTGGCTATATGTTTTATCTCACAAACACACTTATCAAAGAAAATATTACAGCCGTATTTCCTAAAGAATCTTCCAAAAAAATTCATCCAAATACAACGTAAGTTAGTCTTTATTTTATTGATTTCAATTACTTTGGTCCATCAAGTTTGTAAAATTTAGCACGTTTCCAATTTTATCAATAAGCAGTGGGATCTGGAGAAATTTTTAATTTTGACCAATTATGTGAAACTTTTTTGTACTCCAATCCATTTGACAATAATTAGCCTACATTTTCAACTATAAAAAAATAACGTGATTGTGGTTTTATCGATGTACTGCACAATATTTCTTAATGTATTGGACCAAAGAAAATTTAATCTAAATTTCTTGTAGAAGTTGGATACAGAAAGCAAAGATTTCTAATTATTGATGCGATTTATATAATTTAACTAACCACCCCAATAAGTAATCTAATTTCTTTTACTACCCAAAAATATGAAGATTTAACTTTAGTTACCCTTTTGAAAAAGTTCATAAAGATCGTTTTAGAAGGACTTTTTTCATGCATATGCTCAAATTAAACACATTGATGCACTAAAAATTACGAATGGTTAATTTCTAATAAAAATGATATTTACTCATTATTTTTATCTTCTCACATATCATTATTTTGATGAATTGGAATGTACAAAAGTTAACTAACTAACGTTTTATACAAAAGGATTAGTACAAAGTTATCTCTTCCAGTTGGTCTTCCACAAGAAAATTTTGCGTCTTAACGATTCATTGTGAGTTTATTGGGATGGAAGATACCAGCTCAACATTTCATCCTATTTTACTACACTTTTATTATCGATTACTTAGATGAAAATTATTGTGAAGACAATCTTTCTACTTCCCTATTTGGACTGACAAAAATGTCATCCTGTTCTAATAGCATTTTAATCACAATCTGTTTTCTTTTTAGCTCCCGCCTCAAAAAGTTTCTCTTCTTCATTTTTTTGGGCTCAAAACCTATAGTAATCCGGTAATATTGACCTAAGAAATAAAGCTAGGTAACCTTTTAGGGAAAAAAATTATTCCTCATATGTTTTGAGTAACCTCCTATCCATTTGCTTTCATTATAAATTTTGTCTAACAAAATGGAAGTTTCTTTCATTTGTTCTTGGTTACATTATAAGAAAGAGTAATAATATAGTAAAAAAAAAAAAAAAAAATGGGACGCCAAGCGTTGCAAAATTCCCAAACACAAACCAATTTAGAAAATTTCTACTGTAAACCACTTGTATGCGATAATTTAGTGGTATTCACAATCAATTTTTATTTATCGTTGCAAGGCACCTGCAGACTGTACAATAATTTTACAGTACCCCAATTTAATTGAAGAAAATAAAAAGAAATAAATTGAGAGGTAAGTACCTTACAGTTCTTTGCCATATGAATACTCTTCGAACTCTTCTTTAAACATGGAAGAGACCACATGAATGTTAGCTCCGCTCATTTTTTAACTTGCGGAAAGTTGTAACTGAAAAATCTTCTGAAGCGTCCAATAATATATTCTGAGTTCATATTTGTACATTCAGCTTTGAAGAGTCTAAAAGCTTGTTTTCCTTATAGTTCAAGTGGCATTTATTTCCAATTCTTGAACAGGTCCAACAAGTATTGTGGTAAGCAGTGAGAGTTCATGTAGGACACGTAACTTCTGAAGGATAGTATTGTTTGTTAACGCCAAGCCTTGCATTTTAGTCTTATATTTAAGCAAACTATTGGAATTTAGAAATAATAAAGAAATGTAATCTTAGTATATGGAAGATGCTATTCTCAAAAAAGGATCCGTAGACTGGTGATGAGAAAAGTTGTGGCAATGATTAACTTGATTGATTACATGAAGATGGATGCTTAGATTTTTGTGTGGATTTTTTTCTTTTATTTTTTCTCTCTTTCTTAATTCAATCATCAAATATGTTGTGACATTCAATCATCAATACAATTCATATATTTCAACAAATCAAGCTTCTATAATCTAGAGTTAGCCTAAGGATTTCTACAATTGGAATGGGTTCTCTACTTCATATGAAACGAACTAATGGCACTAGTTTAACTTTTTTTAAGAGTACATGAATTGTATTGATGAGAGGATGAGAATAATTATCCCATTGAACATCCACTCCTAGTTTCTAAATCAAATAAAACTCTTCTACCCAATGAACGATTGCTTAAAGGGGGGTTAATTTGTGAAAGTTTCTGAAACAGGGGTGGTTTGGGAGGGGGCTTCCGCATGGGGGCTTGCGCATTTGGTGAATGCGCTTGTTGAAAGTGCGCATTCATCGAATACGATATGCCTTTTTTTTTTTCCCCTTTTGACACAAAAAGTTCTTTTTTTTTCTTTTTTTCCTAAAACCCTAACATTTTTTTTAAATTTAATCCTAATACTTTTTCTAAAACTCTAGTTTAGTGTTTTTTGCTTCTTGATTTTTTTTTATTTACTTAATTTTATTTTGTTAGTTCCTTTGCTTAATTAGTTTTTTTCCTTAGTTTTTTGGATATTAAAGGTATGTTAAGGTTTAGGATTGGTAAAACCTTATCCATTTTTTTTGCTTCTTGATTTTGTTATTTGCTTAGAATTTAGGGTTTGGGAATTACCGTGTATTAAGATGTATTAGGCATATTAATATCCATTACAAAATCTACTCTTCCCAAATTTTGTATTAGTAAAATTATTTTCCTTGATAATTTTTTTCTTTTTGTATTTTTTTAGACTATGAGAGCACACAAGTTTTTTCTATGAATGAATACTAAAATTTATAATGGGACAAAAGCTATTGGAAAAAATATTATTTTCTGGAAAGATGCCTATCTCATTCGATCTTTTTCTTTTTTATATTTTATCTTATTTATATTTTTCCCGCCAATTCATAGAGGGCATTTTAGGGATAGCATTTTTTTAAGGTTTTATGGGCACATGTATTTTTACGTAACCGTTAGTTTGACCATTAGTACAGGGAATTAAATAACTAAAAATTAAACATTAAAGACTAAAGTGATAGTTGTGCTATATTTTAAAGGGTAAAGTAATAAAAAATCTACAATTGAATTCAACTTAAATATTTTCACATGATTATTAGTTTTATTATCAGTCCAAAAACTTAAATGACTAAAAATTAATGTTAGGGACAAAACTAATAATTGGGATATAGTTTAAATGGTAGAGCAATAAATTTTTCTTTAAAAAATTAGGATTAAAATAAAAGAAATGACAGAAAAGCAAAAAAAAAAAAAAAAAACAAAAACAAAAAACAATAGCGCATTTGGGGAATGCACACTTTCATAAAGCGCATTCCCCAAATGCGCAAACCCGCCATACAGAAAGCCCCACGCAAACCACCCCTTTGTCAAAAGCTTTCACAAATTCCCTCCCCCCCCCCCCCCCCCCCCGAAAAAAAAAGCAATACCTCTCTATCCAATACTTCAATACTTTTAATATTTTATTAGATGGGTAGAATAGGTAAATCAAAAAGGGGGAAAAAAAAAACCTTGTACCTAAAGTTAAAAACCTCAAGTTACTTTTATTAAAAATCAAATAAATATGAATATTTGTATTAACTTTCCCAATAATGAAATCGATCTTTGGAGCATGAAAGTCGATGTTTAGAATATTAAACTTTCCATGTGGTCATAAAAATATGAGAGAGAGAAACACTCCGTGTTTGAGTTAACATAATAACTTGAGTGAATATCACGGCTTTAAAATACTTAAAGCAAGTTATTAATAGCACATCACCCAAGATATTATATATCGAAAAGAAATCAATACTCCCACGGATGTGGGACAAAGACAGACATATTGGGCATCACAGAGAGAGAGAGAGAGAGAGAGAGAGAGAGTATTATGTTCACCTTATCCTTACCTACCCTTTTGGTCACCTCATCCTTTCTGGTCACGTTAGCAAAAATGGAGTTATTTGCTAAGAGATTTAATTAATTTCGTTTGGGTTAAAATATTGGTGCTATTTGAAAATTGGACGTGGATTTTCTATTGTATTTTTAACTTTTTGAAATAAAGATGATTTTTCAACTCTATATATTTTGTATTTCTGTTTGTTAGCTAATAAATGCTGTCATTATGGTGGTGGCCGGTAGTTGTGGACTTGTTGGCGGTGGTTGTGGACATTGCGACTGCAGGAGTGAAGGGGAAAGAAGAAGAAAAAATAATTTTTTTTATGGCCATTGATTTCAACATTTTGAAAATTTTAATAAAAATATCAATATTTATTTAAGTTTTAATAAACATAATAGTACTTTAATAAATAATCCGTCCTATTTGAACTAGGGCGCCTTAAAATGTAGTTGTGACTTTGTTAATAGTATAATCAATCCCCAGGATTTGACTATTAATATGTGACTAGATCATTTGTATATCATATCAATTAGATATTAACTGAACTTAGACTCCATATGGATTTTTTTTTAAATTTTACTGTACATCTTTTAAATATGTATGTTTATGAGATGAAAAATTAAAATGAGTCTCAAAAATATATATTTTTTAAACTGCTTAATCAAACAAAGCCTTCTTTCTTTTGTTTCACTCAGTTTTTTAACTGAATTATTCTGAACAAAATCCATATATTTTAGCGCAAGTTTCCAAAATTTTAACGATTCACACAGCAGAAAGTAAGTTTCCATTAGTATTTACCATTATCCATTGTCTCTTAAATCATTTATAGAATGCAATCAAAGATGAGCTGGAGCAAGCCGATGCCATTGCCACCCATCGAATGCCTAAAACCTTTATTATAAAGGAAAAATCAAAAGTATCAAAAGATGACGCAGAAAATTGGGAAAGAATGAGTGGGCCTCATATGATTATAGCTACGTTGATGGTAACAGTAACATTTGCGGCTGGTTTCACGATCCCTGGTGGCTACAATCAGAATGGTACAAATGATGGCATGGCAATTCTAGCAAAGAAAGCAGCTCTTGCTGTATTTGTTATTTCTGATTCATTTGCGATGTTGCTTTCCATGTCTGTAGTGTTTCATCTGTTCCTCATCTACAACAGGCCTGAACTCTGGAAAGATTCATCTCGAATCCTTGATATTCGGTTTCTCATCCCATGTGCTATGACATCAATGATAATTGCATTTGTGAGTGGCCTCTATGCTGTGCTACCAGTCTTGGGAATCAAGATTTACCTGTGTGTAATTTCTGCTCTCGTCTCCCTTCCAATACTTATCTACGCAACAGAAGTATATCGAGAATTTCGGAAAGAGGTGCCGGAAAGATCAGGTCGAGGAACTCTTTAATATTTGGTCTCTCCCAAATCAAACGGAGAAATGTACTCCTAAAATTGTAACTCTAGATACCATATTTTGAATTTTGGCACTTTTGATTATTGCATATTTCAATATTTGAATTAAACTTGCTCATTTAATTGTATTTTTTATTATTTTTAAGTTTTTATATCCTTTTTTTAATTTGGAAAGAAAATGGTCCAAAAGAAATGCAAAACATGCCAGCCCAAAATCCCAAAAAAATAAATAAACAAATAAAAGAAAAAGCCAAAAAACAATATTTACATGACCCTATTTCCTTTTTAGTGATTCCATATAATTACCACACTACTACTTGTTAATTAAAAAAGAGACTACTTTCCAAAATTCCACCTCACTTTCCTTTTCTATTCTTCATCTCTACTTGCTTTCAATTCTAATTTTACACGCATAGTTATCTGTAATGAACAAAAGAATTTAAGAAGAAGAAGAAGAAGAAATAGGAAGTCGTGAACTAAAGAATATAAGAAGAAGAAGAAATAGGAAGGAAGGAATTAGAGTAGAGAGAAGAATTAAGAGTGTTTATTGAAGAACAAAGAATATGAATAAATTACAATGTCCAACTTGATGAGTTACAAAACTGATTAACTGTTTTCTAACGAACTGTACCTCCCTTAAACTAACTTCTTGGCCATGTCAGCCAACTGTCAATGAATTGATTTCCGCCAATGCTGCTCATCTCTTTCTAAGCTTCTACCCTGCTGTATTCTTAACAATGCTCCCTCCTTATCCAATCCTAGTCCCTAGGATTGTTTTTTACCTGGAATGAAGGAAATTGCTTTCGAATAAAGGTTGCATCCTCCCTGTAGCATCTTCCTGTGTCATGTTGACCCACTGTATGAAAATTTGATCCACTCTCTACCCTTTCCTCTGAATGGTCCTCCAATCCAGAACCTTCGCAAGAGCTACTTGCACAGCTTCCTCTTCTATGAACTGTGGCAGTTCTGCCGTGCTAGGAGTGCCTTTAGTAGACTTTTTCAATAGGGACATATGAAATACTAGATGGATGGTAGATCCTTCAGGTAATTCTAACCTATAAGCAGCTACTCCAATCTTCTGTAGCACATTGTAACCGTAATACTTGGAGGTTAACTTCAAGTTCCTTCTTATGGCTACAGATATTTGTCTATAAGGCTGGAGCTTAAGATAAACCAGATCCCCTAATATGCGCAGAAGTAGTAAATGCCAAGAAAGTCTTGA
The DNA here is from genome assembly GCA_024721245.1 of Mitragyna speciosa. Lineage (NCBI taxonomy): Eukaryota > Viridiplantae > Streptophyta > Magnoliopsida > Gentianales > Rubiaceae > Mitragyna > Mitragyna speciosa. The sequence goes on from CM045570.1 coordinate 8,508,987, forward strand.
AAATTCTAGGTTAAACAACTCGAATGCTTGACTCCTTTAAAACCCCGTTCAAAGACTCCAAGAATCACGAATTGGTTGCTTTGATTCTATCCAACTTCGTTGAATGTTCTCCTTTTAGAATTTGTTCTAGACTCCTAACCAACTTGTGGTGTAGATTCCTAAGTAGACAAACCTAAAAGACTAACAACAAACCGATTGAATAAACTCTAAGCGAGAACTTGAACTTAACAAAATCTCTTTGTTAAGAACAAGGATACTTCTTAATCACCAAAGAACTAAGAAGATCTCATCACGAGAAAAACACACAAAGTGCTGAAAATTATCAACATTCATCATCATAATTCGGATGAATAGTAACATGCCTATTTATTGGCTTACAAAGAAAAGTCTAGAAGCTTAAAATAAAGTAAACTACTAAAAGTAGTTGTAACCTATCACAATTGGGTAACTAACTAAAAGTTACAACTTGTAAAAACTTAGGAAACTAACAAAAAACATAAAATTTGTCCAAAATTAGTTCAGGGGTTGGATGTCCGTTCCTAAGCTCCATTGGGCTTTCGTTTATCAACTATAAGGGCCCTCCAAGAAGTTCAAGTGACCAACCCCTTGTGAAATTATTTTGGACAGCTTAATATCTTCAATTGGGCCATCTTTGTATGTTGACTTGATCCACAACCAATACTTTATCCCTTGGCCCAAGGTACAAGCATGATCAATGTGAACTTCAAGCTTGTAAAAAAAATCATAAGTCGTGAAAGTCCTTGCACGAGTAGTCATGTTGACTCATCCAAGCCATGCACACCATTGATTTAAGTCCTTCATGTGGAGGTGCTCCTTGGTTCATATCAATCCCTCCTTCCTCGAAAAGATTCGTCCTCGAATCTCCTACAATATATAAATCAATATAAGTAACTAGAGGATGGATAGATAAACAATTATGACCACCAACGACACTTATGATATGAACTAAGTCAAATAAACTAGATGACTCAATGCAAGAATAAACACAAGTACCTAAAAACTCATTGTTCTCTAAGGATGAAATAAGACAAAATTCAAAGGCAATCATGGATGATCCAACAATAGATTTTGATCTAAGAATAATAAACATGTCTTGATGAGTATCATTCCTCAAAAACATGAATATAAATGAAGATACATGGGCTACTAACAAAGTAACAAATATAATTAAAAGAAGAAATAAAAACGCGGACAGAATTAAAGTTACTAGACGAATCATGCACAACACTACCAACTATTAAACTTGCATAATCCGTATGATGCAACAAAGAATAAAAAATCTGAAAATTACTAAAAACTAAAACACTAGAACATTTAGAACAGCACGTATAAACAAATACATAATTCCTATCATGATAAAATACTCTACCAAAGAAACAATCAAAACTGTCTAAAACAAGATGATAGAACACAATATAATCACCAACTAAGATTATGGTAAAAAGTGGACAAAATGCAAAAACAAATGTAAAAACGTTGACACAAGTGAAATTGCATGTTAATTCACTCAAAACATATTGAGAATCACCCACATAATGATGACTGAACACAAATGAACTACCAAGATAGATTGCACTAGAATAAGTTAAGCTAACAAAATGCAAAACATAATCACCTAAAATAATGGAACAAACATGCAAGACTAAATTAACATCTAAAGTAAAATAATTAAAATGAATAAAACACAAAAGCTTAAGCCACAAATCAGTAGAATCTAGCAATTCAGCCAAGTTCAATGTGGCATTTGAACTTTGCATCAATTCCTTCTTCACGATTTTGTCTTCCAAGTGGATTAAACGAATCTGGACATTATGGCAGCAATGATGATGTGTTTTTCCTTGATGATCAAACTGCAAAATAGTCACAAAAACACTAGGAAAAGATTGGTTAAGTGAGTTAGTTAAATAAATTTCTTCTTGAGAGTACATAGGTACAAGACAATTAGCCCTCACAAGTAAGACACTCTTGCACTCACTCAAACAAGTTTCAGAAATTTTCTCACTCGCATGACTCTCACTCTTTTTCTTCTTCTCACGAACACTCTTTTCCTTTGATCTCATCTACACTCTTCACCTATTCTAAGTTGAATCTCTATAAGCTTCAATTGGCCTCATAGGTGTTAAGATGACATTCTTTTTACTCCAAGCAAAGGAATAAGTGTTTTTGAACCCATCGAAGATCACCCTTCTATCAAATTGCCATGGTCTTCCAAGAATAATGTAACAAGCTTGCATAGGTGCAACGTCACATACAACTTCATCTTCATACTTCCCTATGGCAAAAGACACAACCACTTGCTTTGTAACCTTCAAACTCCCCGTATCAGTCATCCATTGTAGATAATATGGATTTGGGTGCTTTAATGTAGGCAATTGCAACTTATCTACAAACAATGAACTAGCCACATTAGTACAACAACCTCCATCAATAATCACACTACATACCTTATGATTGACAGTGCATCTAGTATGAAAGATGTGATCTCAGTTGCAAACTCTCCTCATCTTCTTTAGGTTGTTCACTCAACGTCTTCATTGTGACTAAAACTTCACCATGATCACCAGTACATTCAATGATCTCCTCATCGCTTCCTCCTTCCAATGGTGGCATATCTTCATCATCACTTGAATTCAGACTCTCAACATCGCCATTGTCAAGCACAATCATAGCTCTTTTACTTGCACATTGAGAAGCTACATGACCATAACCTTGACATTTAAAACACTTAATAGCACTTTGCCTTGTTGGAGTTTCAATCTTACCCTTAGAAGATGATTTGGATGATGGATCAATTTTGTTGGCACCTTCACGAGTTGGAGTAGCCCGTGGTTGATCAACTCTTCTCTCACTTCTCCTTGGCTGCTCTACTCTCCAATTAGCTCGATTTTGCATTGAAGAATACCCCCTTGCACATCTACCCTTCAATTGTCTCTCAACCTTGATGGCCATGTCCACCAAGTCATGGATGTCTAGGTAGTATTGGAGCTCCACTTTTTCAGCAATATCCGTATTAAGTCCAGCTATAAATCGAGCCATTGAAGCCTCTTCTTCTTCCTTGATATCAGCCCTAATGATGAGCATCTCCATCTCTTTGTAATACTCATCCACACTCATTGAACCTTGCTTCAATGTTTGAAGCCTATGATGAAGATCTCTTACATAGTAACTTGGCACAAATCTCTTCTTCATGACATTCTTCATCTCACGCCAAGTTCTAATAGGCTTCCTCTTCACATCTTCTTCTTTCCTTCACAAGCTTATCCCACCATATGCTAGCATAATCCGTGAATGCCACTACAGCTAATTGCACTTTCTTCTCTTCGGAGTAGCTATGGCAATTGAAAATATGCTCCACTTTATGTTCCCATTCAAGATATGCCTCAGGATCAAGCTTTCCTTGGAATGGAGGTATCTTCATCTTGATGCTTCCAAGATTGCTATCTTGGTTGTTGGTAACCCTCCTTCCTCTTCGAGTGATTATGTCATCATACTCGGATGCTTCATCTCCATGATCCTCCTCATACACCTGGATTCCTCGTAACCCTAGTTTGGGCTTTAAAGGCCGACTCCATACCTTCCATTCTAGCATTCATTTGAGCCAATTGCTCTTGCATAGCTTGCCACATAGATTTCATGTCAAAGTTTTGTTCTACACTTTCGTTAGACATGATGAATAAACCTGCAAGAAAAATTCGTTAATAATAAAAAAGAAAATAAACAAGAATATGTGAAACACTCCCTTAGTGTTTGCACTCGCTTCCCTCAAATATTATGGCTTTTACCCTCCTTGTGCTCACCACTAAGCCTTTTACCTCTCTTGAGATCAATCTATATGCCCTTTGATGAAGAACCTGCTCAATTGTCCTCAACTAAAGTGTCAAAAGTTAAGTATCAAGGAGAGGAATAAGAGTCAACAAAAAAACTTAGGAAGCTTAGAGTAGATTTGTTGTCAAGAATTCCAAAGAATGACCAAGAATGAAGACACAATATAGACACCCTAATGTGTGGTATAATTGTGTGAAAATTCTTGATTTTAAAGTTTTCTTGACTGAAAATATTGAACTTGTGCAAAAAATAAAAACTCCAGCAAGTTATTCTTTCAAAGCTCGGACCACAATGCTCAAAGAAGCAAGCCACACCAATTAGGAAACCAAGAAAACACGATTCCAACAGTTTAGGAAACCAAATAAACGGTCAACTAACTGAATTCAGGTGGTTTCCTAAGCTATCTCCACACGGCTTTGCAATAAGGAAACAAGCTCACACGGTTTCTTGCAAAAAGGAAACTTTCCCCTTTGCTTTCCTTTTTCTTTTCCCAACTGAATTTCCCAATCCTTAAGGACTAGGATTCTTCCCTTATTTAAACACTAACAAATCCCAAAAACTCCTTTACACAATCAGAAACAAGCTGGAAAAATTTCAGAAATTCGTAGCTGCAAGATCAACAAAATTCCAGCAAGTATTTTCAACCAAGAACCAAGTTCAAGAACTTGATCCAACCAATTCACTTATGAAACCTGAAGCAAAATATCACCAAAACAACTCAAAAAAGCCTTCTCTTTAAAGTTCAAATCCTGCTGAAAAATTTTTCAGAATGAATCTGCAATCAAGATAAAAAATTGCAGCAAGTAGTTTGGGAGCAAGATTCAAGAACAAGGCTCAAGAACTCAACTTTAACCAATATGGCGTTAAAGCTGGTCAAGAACTCAACAAAAGAATCCCAAAAAATCCAGAAAATTCGTCTAAGACCTCCCAAAGTCACACCCAAACCAGATTTTTTTCAAGAAATCAAGTAGTCAATCAAGAATGTTCAAGAACAAAAATTCCAGCAACTAGCAACTTCAAGAACTTCAAGATTTTGCTCAAGAACTTCAAGAATGTGTTCAAGATCTTCAAGAAAGTGTTCAAGAACTTCAAGAAGATGTTAAAGAACTTCAAGAAATTCAAGAAACTCACCAAGAACCTCAAGAAACAACTGGACAGATTACAAGATTTCAAGAAATACACCAAGTAAGTCCAAGAATTTCAAGAACTCACTTGTAACACCAAGAAACAACCAAGAAAAACTTAATAAAATTTGTAGACGGCTTTTAGACCTTTGTGTACGCCTTTTAATTCAATTTTTTTGATATTTTCTTTGTGCTTTTATTTTTCTTTTTAGCACACCTTTTCTGGATTTTTTTTTTCACGTACCAACTCAACACAATATCACGAACATTTCCAAACCCTAGTTCAAACACCCAACAAACGATTTTCCTCTTCAAGAAGCTTCAACCCTAGGCTTTTAAATTCAAGAATTTAATTTTCTTGTAAAGTTTTTCACACAAGAATTCAAGAAGAAGAATAAAACAGTCAAGAAATACAAAAATTACCACACAAACCTAGAATTCTTGATTGGGGACAATCAAGAACAACTCTACGACCCTAAAAGAATTCAAAATAACACACGAACAAAATAAGAAACACAATCCACGATAGAAAACAAGGCTGGACAGAATTGAATTAGAAACATGACACAAGAATCAAACACAAAACAACAAGAAAACAAGACGTGACACAAGAAGAACACAAGAACGAATTGAAAGAAAGATAAATAAATGGATATGTCCGAATTTTCCAAAGGAAAATTGGACTAAAAATCTGGAATTATCAAGAAACCTTCGCTCTGATACCAATTGATATGCGCAGAAGTAATGAATGTCAAGAAAGTCTTGAAAATTCTAGGTTGAACAACTCGAATGCTTGACTCCTTTGAAACCCCGTTCAAAGACTTCCAAGAATCACGAATTGGTTGCTTTGATTCTATCCAATCTTCGTTGAATATTCTCCTTTTAGAATTCGCTCTAGACCCCTAACCAACTTGTGGTGTAGATTCCTAAGTAGACAAACCTAAAAGACTAACAACAAACCGATTGAATAAACTCTAAGAGAGAACTTGAACTTAACAAAATCTCTTCGTTAAGAACAAGGGTAGTTCTTAATCACCAAAGAACTAAGAAGATCTCATCACGAGAAAAACACATCAAAGTGCTGAAAATTATCAATATCATCATCATAATTCGGATGAACAGTAACATGCCTATTTATTGGCTTACAAAGAAAAGTCTAGAAGTTTAAAATAAAGTAAACTACTAAAAGTAGTTGTAACCTATCACAATTGGGTAACTAACTGAAAGTTACAACTTGTAAAAACTTAGAAAACTAATAAAAAACATAAAATTCGTCCAAAATTAGTTCATGGGTTGGATGTCCGTTCCTAAGCTCCATTGGGCTTTCATTGAGCAATTTCAAGGGCCCTCCAAGCAAGTCCAAGTGACCAGCCCCTTGTGAAATTGTTTTGGACAGCTTAATATCTTCAATTGGGCCATCTTTGTATGTTGACTTGATCCACAACCAATACTTTATCCCTTGGCCTAAGGTACAAGCATAATCAATGTGAATTGCAAGCTTGTAAAAAAATCATAAGTCGTGAAAGTCCTTACACGAGTAGTCATGTTGACTCATCCAAGCCATGCACACTATTGATTTAAGTCCTTCATATGGAGGTGCTCCTTGATTCATATCATCCCCTACATTGAAACTTCTCTCACTCCTATGCAAATCAGCTGCTTGTTTCATCATATGCTATGCCTTGATCAAATTCTCTCTTAGTACTAGATTCCAATTAACTCTTTCTTTCATCCAATCTTCCACTGCTACAACTGCTGAAGTGGTAGACTCTAGGCTCAATTGCCTTGGAGAGTAACCATAGAAGGCTTGAAAAGGGGACATTTTGAGTGCTGTGTGAAAGTTAGTGTTGTGCCACCATTCTGCAGTTGGTAAACATTTCCTCTATTGATGGGGTTGTTGGAAACACACACATCTTAGGTAGTTTTTTGCACATCTGTTAACCCTTTCAATTTGGTCATCTGTCTACAGATGATAGGCTAACGAAAACTATAATTGGTACCCCAGCCGACCAAATAGCTTCTGCCAGAAGATACTAGTGAAAGCCTCGTCTCTATTAGAGATTGTACTTTGAGGCAAGTCATGTAATTTGAAAATCTCTTTAAAGAATAACTGAGCTATACTTCTAGCTATATATCTGGAAGTAATAGCCATAAAATGACCATACTTAGTAAATCTATCAACCACTAGATAAATAGTATCACACCCAGCTGATTTTGGCAAACCCTCAATGAAGTCCATTGATATGTGTTGCCAGGCATGTTCTAGCACAGGTAAAGGCTGTAACAGCCTTAGCCGTTTGCAATTTTCAGCTTTACTTATCTTGCATATTTCACAGGCTTGTACAAACTCCTCCACCTCCTTCTTCATTTCTGGCCAAAAGAAATAGCCTTTTATTCTCTGACAAGTCCCTTGATTTCTAAGTGTCCTCCTAAAAGTGTCTCTTGCATGCTCACTGTTAATCTATGCCTGAAATCAATCTTTGGGCCCACATAAACTCTCCACTTATATTTGATAATTCCTTGGTTGTAAGAGTAATCAGGCACCATGGCTGCATTACTGGCTAGATTAAGCAATAAATCTTGAGATTTAGAATCTTCATTATAAGTCTCAACCACTTCTTCCAACCAGGCTGGCTTAACACAAGATAAGGTATGTATCTCTCTGCACTGACTGGAGTCTGCCTGTTCTTCTCTTTTGGAGAAGGCATCTGCAATTACATTTTCTTCTCCCTTCCTGTATTGTATCTCATAATCTAGACCCATTAGTTTGGCTAACCACTTATGTTGCAAAAGGGTGGTTATTTATATTTTAATAGGTACTTTAAACTTTGGTGATTAGTCTTGATCACAAAATGACCCCCTAACAAGTAGTGTCTCCATTTGGCTACTGCTATGATCAAAGCCAATAACTCCTTTTCATAAATGGACATGGATTATTGTTTGGTCCCAAAACTTGACTTAGATAAGCTATTTGTCTTCTTTCTTACATTAATACAGCACCTAAAGCCTTGTAAATAGCATCAGTTTCCAGAAAGAAGGTTTTTGAGAAATTTGGGAGAGCCAAGATAGGAGTTTGACTCATGGCATCTTTCAGTTTTTGAAAAGCCTGCTGAGCTTTCTCATTCCACTTAAAGGCATCTTTTCTTGAAAAATCATTCAAAGGTCTTGCTATACCCCATAGCCCTTTACAAATCTTCTATAATATCCTATCAAACCTAAAAATCCCCTCAATGACATCACATCAATATGTGCTAGCCAGGATATCATACATTCCACTTTAACAAGGTCAGCCTTCACCCCTTCCCCAATAGCTATATGTCCTAAATACTCCACTTGTGATTACTCAAATGAACATTTAGACTACTTTGCATACAAGGTATGTTTTCTAAGAACATCTAGGATATTTTTCAGGTGGGATACATGGTTGTTTAAATCATGGCTATATATGAGTATATCATCAAAGAAGACTAATACAAATCTTCAAAGATATGATTCAAATATCGAATTCATATTAGTTAGAAATGTGGTTGGAGCATTAGTGAGGCCAAAAAGCATCACCAAAAACTCACAGTGTCCTAGATGTGTTCTAAAGGTTGTCTTTGGAACATCATTTGGGTGCATTCTGATTTGATGATAGCGTGCTCTTAGATCAATTTTTGAAAAAAATCTGAGCTCCATTAAGCTCATCAAGCAAGTCATGAATCAGAGAGATGGGAAATTTGTCCTTAATAGTGAGTTCATTGAGTTATCTATAATCAATGCAAAACTTCCAGCTACCATCTTTCTTTTTAACAAATAGAACTAGAGAAACAAAGGAACTATGACTAGTTTGGATGATTCTACTGTCTAGCATTTCTTTAACTTGTTTTTCTATTTCATTTTTCTGCTTGTAGGGATACCTGCAGGGTGATAATTTGAAGGGTTTGGCTCCTATTTTCAATGGAATCTGATGGTCAAATTTTCTAGTTGGGGACAGGGATTTAGGTTCTATAAATATATCATCATATTCATTGAGCAATTCATCAAGGAATTTGGAACAGTGGTTACCTGTGATCCTAGTAACTTGAGCATACAACACTACTATAGAGCCTTCTATATCTTTCTATTCACTGTTCTTGTTGAGTTTCCCCTCTCCTCATAGACACAGCCTCACAGTCCTCATTTCTCTACAATTTGACACATTCTCTTTCTTTGTCAAATGTGGTGTTCAACTCTTTGAAATCAAAAGTCATCAGGTTGTATGCCCTCATCCAATCCACTCCTAAAATTAAGTCATAGGATTTCAGCTTCAGTAAATACACATTGTGGATGAAGAAATACCCTTGCATTTTCCACTTTAGTTGCGGTATCCATTTGTTGCATATTAGCACTTTCTCATCAGCTATCTTCACCTTGAAGGGCTTGAGGGTTTCAACCATATCTACAAATATCTTCGCAATGCCAGTTTTGAGGAAGCAATGAGTACTTTTTCCGTTTAGCAAGATTCTGACCTTGTGTTCCTAAATGGTACTTTTTAACTTGATGGTGCTAGAGAGCATCTCTCCAGTCATCAAGTGTACCTATAAGCTTTTCTTCCAACTCCTGCTCATTCATTTTTTAGTCTAATTCTTTTTTCACTATTATACGGACTCTTTTTTGCTTACAACTGTGTCCTGGGCCAAACTTTTCTCCACACCTAAAACACAAATTTTGGGTTCTTTTGTATTGGAGTTCATTAGAGAAAATTTTCTTGAAGGTTGTTTCCTTAGACTTCTGGTTTACTAGTTCAGGGGGGTTAAAGATAGAAGATCATTTTCCACCATTCCCCTTTCTTGTCTGACCTGTCTAAAACCCACTCTTGTGTTTCTTGCTCAAGGCCTCAAAGGCCATTTCTTGCAACTTGGCCATTTGAAAGGCTTTTGTCAAGGTAACTTGTTTGTGCATCTTGACTAAAACCTTGATTTCTTCTTGAAGGCCACTTAGAAAACTCGAAATATAGTAGGCCTCTGATAAACCTGGGGCTTTGATTTGTGTAATTGTGCTCAATTCCTCGAATCTTTCTTAGTAAGCCACAACTAAAGAAGTTTGTCTCAATTTGTTAAATTCTTCTACAGTATCTTCTTGACCACAATTTTCAAATCTCATAACTAAATCCTCGCAAAATTGCTCCCATTCAAATACCTCATGGTCTCGTTTGTAGATTTGTAGCCATAAATTTGCCTTGCCCTCCATGTATATTTCTGCGATATCCTTTTTTTGATACCTATTGATACAGTTCGAAATACTTTTTTCCTTTTCGAATCCACTCCCTGGGATTTTGACTGGTGAATATTGGGAATTTAATCTTTGGAGCACCAATAGGGAAGTGAAGCTTGTCCTGTTTTTCTCCTCTGATCTTCTCTCCCGCCATTCCCAATGATCCAAGTGTGTCCAAGATGCTTCTCTCTTTAGCTGGGCTTTTTAGATTATTGAACTAGTTAGTCATGGCGGTCATGAAACTCTTCACATTAGCCCCCATCGTATCCATTTTTTGTTCCATAGAATTCATCTTATTCTCCAAATCTTTCCTTACACCATTGTATGTATCCAGAAAAAACTATAATTTGGTTTCTTGCTTACAAATTTGCTCTTCTATTATCTTGAATTAAGTGCCATCAGCCATTGGATTCGAGGACCAGTGGCTCTGATATCAAAATTGTAATGAACGAAAGAATTTAAGAAGAAGAAGAAGAAGAAATAGAAAGGAAGGAATTAGAGTAGAGAGAAGAATTGAGAGTCTTTATTGAAGAAGAACAAATATAAATGAATTACAATATTCAATTTGATGAATTACAAAGAAAAATTCCCTCTTATAGATTCCTCCCATTACTCTATTACAAAACTAACTAACTATTTTCTAACAAATTGTACCTCCCTTAACTAACTTGCAGGCCAGGTCAGCCAACTGTCAATGAACTGATTTCTGCCAATGCTACTTATCTCTTTCAAAGCTTCTGCCCTGCTGTATTCTTAACAATTATCTCTGACACTAATCCACTAATCTTGCACACAAGAACACATATCTACTCACATTTTCACTCCCAATTTACACACTAATATGCAAAAAATCCACACACAAACATATACTAAAAACACACATTGATACACAAAATCCATGCACAAACACACATCTAGTTCGCACACAAAATATACACTGAAAACACATGGCAGCAACATGCACAAACACAAAGCCAACCGATGCATGCCAATTTCACCCACGAACGCTGACTGGAACACACCTATTCACACAGCCACAAACACATAGAAATTCATATACCAATAACACCCACAAACACACAGAGCAAACCCATGAAAACACTTTTCACATACAATCACCCAATCAAAACATTAGTTCACATAGCAAAATAGTCATACATTGAAAAACACAAAGCAACTGCACATTAGAAATGGAAAAACACACTCAATTCGGGCAGAAAAAACAATCATAAAAAAGAAGACACCAATATGGTACACGCAAGTAGTATTTCTACCACACACCCACACATATAGATATATATATGTAGGTATATACGTATATATATAGATATATATACGTATATATGCACATATATATATATAGCTATGGATACTTACATATGTATGTGTGTGTGTGTGTGTGTGTACACACACACACACACATAGATCTACATATGCACACACACACACACACACATAGATCTACATATGTATACACACACACATATAAATATACATATGTACATATATATCTATATATATGTATAGATACATACATATGTGTATATATATACATATACATATACATATACATCTATCTATCTATCTATCTATCTATCTATATACATATACACACACACATACATATATATACATATGTATATCTATATATATACACGTAAGTATACACACACACACACACACATATGTATATCCATATATATACATAACTATATACACACACACACACACATATAGATCTACATATGTATACACACACATATATAAATATACATATGTACATATATATCTATATATATGTATAGAGACATACATATGTGTATATATACATATACATATACATATACATATAAATCTATCTATCTATCTATCTATCTATACACACACATACATATATATACATATGTATATCTATATATATACACATAAGTATACACACACACACATATGTATATCCATATATATACATAACTATACACACACACACACATACATATGTATAGACATATATTGTAAGGTAATAATGTAAGTAACGCAGCGAAAAAATAAAAATTTTATTACCTTAACTATGAATTTCTTTGATATATCTATATGATTATAAGGGGGTTTGCACGAAAATTACCTTAAGCACAGAAGATTTCTATGCTTCTATGGTAAAAATCCTTTGATGAAGAGGTTATATCTACCACGAAAAGCCCTCCAAGCGTAGAGTCTCTAACAATATCCACACGAACAAATTTTTGAGAACCTTGTAGGCTTACTTGCTTTGACTTTTAAGTGCTAGTTCCCTTGAATTAATTAAGAACACAAGAGAAAAAAAACAACCTAACAAATTAGGAAGGGAGAGACAGAGAGACGCCTAGAGAGAGAAATTGGTGACATTTGCTTCTTTCAATTTTTCTCTCACTAGTTTTCTTTTGTGTTGCAATAATAATTCAAGAGTCAAAGCATTAACCTATTTATAGAGGAAAATATTCTAGTCTTTTAGGAAATAAAGCTAATTGGAAACCAAAAAGGTCTGGTAACTTACTTTAAGCTAAACCTTTTCCTTTAGGAATTCTATTCCATAAGGAAGCCAATTAGTTACTTTATTGCTTTCAGGAAACTAATTTCCTACAAGATTTAGAATATCTTAATTACATTTTAACCAAAGATTATGTTCTTTTTGTATGTAACCCATTAGGTTCCATTCATGTTGGCAATAAGTACAAATTATAACTCATTAATTAATTAAGCGCTAGAAAAATTAACTATTTTAATTTATCATTAATTCACAATTAATTAATTTGTATTTATAGATCATGAGTTGCGTCTAGTAATGCATCATAACCATCCAAGTGAATAGGAAAGTCACATGATAGACCATACCCATCAATGACAATGTTACTGTGTAATTAATATCTTTTCATCACATTATATCCCAATTAGTCTAAAAAGTATATTGCACACTTTTAAATGACTAATTTATATTTTCTTGTTTTAGAAATATAACTCTCCATTATGTATAATCTTGAAATTACTTCTAAGTTATACTATCACTTCTGTAGAAGATTTATGAGTTAATATTTCCAACAAGTGACCATAAAGGAATATACTCTCCTATTATGGGGTGGTGAATCTTATATTGATTACTCACTATCATTCCATGCTTCAAACTATACCCAATCTCCAACCTATGGGCTACCCTTTTACAGGCACCGAGGAATAGAGTCAAAGTATAGCAGTCCACACTCAAAACACTATGGTAATCTCAAGTCAAAGGATCACTTACACCATTGCCATTAAGAGTTCAGCCATTGACACTATAGTTGAAAACTCTTGGCGGATCAATCCAATGAACTTGTTCTCAAACAAGCATTCACATACCAGTTTAGGTGTCATGTACACCATAGTCAATGAGATCAACTATTACTTATCATAAGTAGAGGCAAAGTATGTGCTAGTCTATCTGCATTAATGATGTCCAATCTCATTCATACTATGAATAGGGATATTTAAAAATATATGGTTTTATGTATTAGAGTCTCATAATTGTGACCTGTACAATCTTTAATATACTAAGGACTTTTTTCAAACAAAAAAGTAATACGGAAATACAAGTATAGATGATAAAGAAAAATATCACATGAATAAATATAACATAAATAAGTGTAAATACAACAAGCTTTAAACCAACTTGGTTTTTAGGGAATACACTAACATACATAAGTATACACACACACACATATCTATAAATATATAGATATATATACATATGTATATCTATATATATGTATATATACGTATGCGTGTGTGTGTAGAGAGAGAGAGAGAGAGAGAGAGAGAGAGAGAGAGATTTAGGCATTTTGATCATGTATGATTCATTTTTTGTACAAATGACTTGGTTCTTATTTTAAAAATTTGTTGTCCTATAGAAGTTTGTTTCTAAAATGTTTTACGGTTTAACTTGTTCATTTGGTCAATATTCCTTGTGGCAAACATCAAAAGTATGAATCTCGAAATTTCATCTTGGGGGAGATGCTACTTTCTTAATAATACTTCATTTGTCTAAGTGTTTATTTGTACAAAAACATATTGTTTCAATTTTTTTAGTTAACATATTATTGTCTAAATTGGATGATTTATGAGGTTATGATTTGTCTAGGATTTTTTGAGTTTCTTTTAGCATATTTTCCCTTCTTTTTATAGAAGGAAAAAAGCTCTTTGCTTTCTTTATTTGATTTTGTATAAAAAAAAATTAGAGTCAGTTTTTCTTAGAAATCTTTAAAAGTCATCAAATTTAATGAAAAGTGTAATTAACTTAGCAAAGCAAGTAGATGATTTCACCACTTGAGTTGAAAAGTAAGGCTCTCATTTCGACTTATTTACTATTCTTGACCATAAAATTGAATTGTAAATATGTTGCTTGGAATCGTGGGAAATTGCTTTCCTCATCTTATTTTGGGAAGCTTCTCATGGATAATGATAGACCCAAATCACTTAGATGAGTAAAACCCACAAGAATTTAGACAAGAAACACAAGAAAAAATAATAGAGAAAATCTTTCGTATTGAAAACGTAAGATAGGCAACCAAGAAAACTGATGAAACGAAAACTAAAAACTATTTATCAAAACCATAAGCTAAAAGGCAAACATAGGATCCGAAGCCTCGCAAGTTGATTGCTAACCAATTTGGATTAGTTGACATCAGTGTACCTGTCCAGTATTTTTGTGTAACTGTCTAAGATTTTGATGCAACTGTCTAGCAATGTGGTGCAACCATTTTGACACTAAAAACGACGTCGTTTTTGTAATAGTTTTTGGCCTTGTTGTTTGCATTTCAACTGTCTATTTTCTCACTTCCAATCCAGACCATCAACTGATTTAAACTAGAACTTGCGACCCCTTATCCGCAAACATGAGAGCCTGTAAAAAGTAAACTTAAAAATAGTACTATTAGCATGGGAAATCATCACATGCACACCACAACACATAGACCCAATTATCCTATGACCAAAAATAAGACACGTCACTAACTAAAACAAATAGTCAAGCTTGGTTTATTATTTCCTAAAAATGCCTCCTTTAAAATAAGCTCTTCAAATGTTGACATGCCTAACATCTTGTTCTACCTCAAGAATGTGTCCATCTTCAGCACCTTTGTGAATATATCCGCCACTTGCTTCTCAGTCCTACAATAATCAATTTTAATCTTCTTATTACAAACTAGCTCGTGTATGAAGTGATACTTGGTGTTAATGTGCTTACTACTCTCATGAAGAACTAGATTCTTTGACAGCTCAATTGCTGATGTACTATCACAATAAATCTTCGTAGGACCATCTTGCTTGTATTCCTAAACACCAAGCATCCTCCTTAACCACAATGCCTGAGTAGTATTGTTAGCTATTACAATATATTTTGGCTCTAAAATAGACAAAGCTATCATCTATTGCTTTTTAAAACTCCAAGAAAATATCCCTAAGCAAGTAAAAAATGCATAGCCTGAAGTACTCTTTCTTTCAACTATATCGCCTGCCCAATCACTATCTGTATACCCAAAAAGTTCAATAGGATCACTGCCTAAATAAAAAATACCATCTCCTTAAGTACCTTTAATGTACGTCAAAATCCTCTTTATTGCTTGCAAGTGTGATTGACGTGAATTCTCTATAAATCTGCTAATCAAGCCAACACTAAAATTGATATCTGGCCTTGTATAAGTCAAATATTTCAAACTCCCTACCAAACTCTTAAAGTAGATATGATCTACATATCCACCAGTACCCTCCTTGATCAACTTTAATTTTTCTTCAGCAGGAGTCAAAATTGGCTTAGCTTCATCCATCTTAAACTTCTTCAAAATATCACTTGCATATTTTCTTCGAGAAATAAAAATACCACATCAAATTAAAAACTTCAATACCAAAGAAATAGGACATAAGGCCCATATCTGTTATCTCAAACTGCTTAATCATAGACTCCCTGAATTCAACAATCATCTTAGGATTATTGCCTATAAAAATCAAATCATCTACATACAGGTACACAATCCAAGCATCACCATGAGCAGAAGATTTAATATACAAAGTATGCTCATATGGAGACCTATGAAATCCACGAGAAATAAAATAAGAATCTATCTGCGTATGATAGGCCCTTGGGGCTTATTTCAAACTATACAAAGCCCTCTTTAACCTATACACCATATCTTCCAGGCCTCTTCTGATATAACATTTATGTTGTTCAATATATACTTCCTCTTCAAGCACTCCATTAAAAAAAAGTAGACTTAACATCCATTTGAAAAATTTTTCATTTATTTTTGTACAGCAAGAGAAATTATCAAACAAACAATATCAAGTCTAGCAATAGGTGCAAATAGCTCAAAATAATCAATTCCTAACTTCTGCTTATACCCCTTAACAACCAACCTTGCTTTGAATCTCTCCACTTCTCCATTGGGTTGTACTTCCTTTTGTAGACGCACTTCACTCCAATGGCTTTTTTACCAATTGGAAGAGAAATAAGCACCCACGTATTATTTTTTTCATCATTGCTTTCATCCAACAATCATCACGAGTTGTCTTTTCAAAAACAACAGGGTCATAATTTGCAGACAAAACAAAATTAACAATTTTTTCATCAGAAGCAACATTATCAGGAGTAAAACATAATCCTGCAGACAAGTGGGTAACTGTCTGTGGTAGTGTGGACGATCCATAAATTATGTTTGTGAGCCCTGAGTAACAGGTACCTGCTGAAAATTAATCTTTTCATCCTCCTTATCAAAATTCAAAAACATTTTAGCATTCTTTGTATCCTCCTTATTTTAATCCCAAATACCTCTCTCATCAAAAGTCATATTCTTGCTAACAATTACTTGCTCTAAAATATGATTGAATAATTTATGACCCTGGGACACCTCACTATAACCAATAAACACCCATTTTTCACCTTTATCATCAAGTTTATTTCTCAATTGATTAGGAATATGTGAAAATGCAATACACCCAAATACTTTGAAATGGCCAACAAGTAGTCTCCTACCATTCCAAACTTCTTCAGGGGTTCTATCAGGAAGGCTTTTGGGGCATCTATTTAACAGATAAACAGCACAAGCAACTGCCTCTGCCTAAAAGGACTATGGCATATTTTTCAACTTTAACATGTATTTCACTATATCTATAATTTTTCTATTTTTTCTTTCTGCCATTCAGATATTCATACCCCTATGGGTTTTCAAAATTTTTATTTGATAGCCACTTTGTTTCTTAATAAAAATCTTAAATGGCATTAGATTTTTCTTTCAAAAAAATAAACCTAGGCTCTTTTACTAAAATCATCAATAAATGTAATAAAATACCTGCAACTACCATTAGAAGGAACCTCCACAGTACACAAGTCTGAATGGATAATCTCTAATGGTTTTCTTCCTTTCCATGAATTATCGGTCTAAAAAACTTCCCTATGTTTCTTGTCCAAAACACATATATCACAGACTCTGCCAAGACAACTTATACCAGGTAGCCCACGAACCATTCTTTTGTTAGCTAAAAATCTCAAACTGTCAAATTTTAAATAACCAAACCTCATATGTCACAACTAATTGTTATCATCAATCACAGTATTCAAACAAGAAAAATCTCTACTATTCAAATTTAATGGAAATAAACGATTTGGAGCCATTATCACCTTAGCAATCATACCAACATTCTCATAAAAAATTGTACAAATACTCTATTTGATAGGAATGTGATAATTCTTTTCTAACAACTGCCCCATACTCAACAAATTATGATTAAACCCAGGAACATAGAACATATAAGAGATAAAATTGTTAGATCTATTTTTCAAGCAAATAGGAATTTTTCTCCTATTGAATAGGAGTAGAACAGTGTTATTCCCAAATTTTACTTCACTTTTAACAGACTCATCTAGCTTAGAAAATAATTCTTTTCTTCCACACATATGGTTACTATATCTAGTGTCCAAGAACCATTTATTTTTATCAACAACATCAACAGTATTGCATGCCAACAGTAAAATCTCTGAATTTTAATTATTATTCTGAGCCTGATTTTTAACAACATTTAGCCTGAAAATTACTATCAAATCTACATTCAAATTTTTTATGTCCAAAATTTGCAAAGTTATAATGCTAAATCCTTTGCCGATCATTATTCTGGTTAAAATTATATTTATTTTCATAATTATAACCATCACCTCTACCCCTACTAGGGCCATCTCTAAAATTAAAATTGTTATCTCTACCACATTGAGAATTATATCTAACTCTACCTCTGCGGTTAGCCTAGCCTACACCTCAATTGTTGTAGCCACGACCATTGCTGTTGTTGTCCTGATTTCTCTATTGAAAACTTTCTTGCGCCTTGTGTTCATCCTTTGCCTTCTAATTTAATTGTGTCTGCAGGGCTTTCTTCACGGTATCCGGAGTATCTTCCATCTTTCCATTAATTCTATGTTCATGTAGAATTAACGAGCCTTGCAATTCTTCAATTTTTAATTCTAACAAATTCTTAGTTTCTTGAATTATTGTCACTACGTGATCAAACTTCATGCATAAAGTGTTAAGAAATTTCTCAACAAATACCTCATCCGAAAGGTTGTGATCATTAAGTACCATCTCATTCTTAATCTCTGACAGACGGAAAAAATATGATTCAATTGATTTAAAATATTCCATCGTTGCAAGTTGAAACTTCCACTTTAACATCATCAAATTGCTTTGTTGAACTTAATCTATGCCTTTGTATGTTTTTTTCCGAAATATCCCAAGCCTTCTTTGCCATTTTTGCTTCAAAAATTAATATGTCAATGCTCTAATGAATTTGAGACAAGGCCATGTTATCTTTCTTTATGGCCTATACATCTGTATCTTCACGAATTCTTTCCTCAATTTATTAATTTAACTCATATGCCTTCAAATGGGTTAACATTTGTATCCTCCAAAAACTCTACTCCTCCCTGTTCTTCAATTTTGGAACTAAACAAGTAATATTTGTGGGTGCCATGACTATGATACTACTCTGATGGACTAAAATCACATAGATGAATAAAACTGATAGGAATTTAGATAAGAAATATAAGAAAAAATAATGGAGAAAATCTTTCTTATTGAAAACGGAAGAGAGGTTACAAAGAAAACTGACAAAACGAAAACTAAAATATCTATTTAACAAAGCCATAAGCTAAAAGGCAAACAGGAGAGGCGGCAAAAACTAAACCTAAAATAGTACTACTAGCATGGGAAATAATCACATGCACACCACAACACATAGACCCAATTATCCTACAACCAAAAATAAGACACGTCACTAACTAAAACATATAGTCAAGCTTGGTTTATTATTTCCTAACAAATAAAGTCTTCGGGAGTCTCATTTGAGCCTTAAAACATGATTTTTGTCCGCAGTGTTGATAAAAGGAGGTTTGGACTCTTTCGTGCTACAAGTTGTTTCAAGTGCTCAAGTAATGAGTTTTTGCCTTAATCTTTGGGCACAATGTTACGTAGGAGTCTCAATTTTCTCTATTGTTTTGTCAACATGCATGATTGCCATTTTAACGCTATATGCTAATCATTTTTTGGTCATTTTGTCCATAGTGTTTCAAAGGCAATTTATTGATCACACTTTGTCATGCCCCAAACCAAAAGGTCAAGTGCATGGCAACACCACATATTTGTGTGGTATTCTCATAAATATGTTAGGCCAACCAAAAATAACTAATAAGTAAAAATAACTCAAATCAACACTTTATTAAACTAAATCCATAATATTTAAGGCATTAAGGTCCACCAATCTCGAAAATCAATAGGAAAACATGTAACTTAAATTATCAAGTCTATAATCCACAATATCCCAAAAATAATTAAATAAATAAACTAAAGATCATAATTATTAATTTCTAGTGTTGATCTCCCCCAAATGATGTCCCAAGTCAATAAGCAACCAACAAAGAACCCAAAATATTTTCACATTAAACGAAGTTCCAAAATCCATAACTATAAAATAATAATATTTATGCCTATTCTAATTTTCTTAAATAATAGTTTCAACAAAACTATTCCATTCCATGACAAAACCGTATATTTCAAATAAATTAAATTTCAAGTCAAAACATTTAGGAAAATAACTACATTTGTTCAGCTACTTACCTTGACAACTCCAAATACTCCTCTTAACTCACTTCAATCAAAATCACACACAATTTCTTAAAATACAATCATACACCAAGTTAGTGAAGAACCATCAAAATTGAATTATGCATGCACTAGCCCATTATTCAACACTCACAATCTTGGGGAGACTTTCTTATGGATTTAAAATAATTAAAATTTTCTTTGCAAATAATACTTGAAAAATGAAGAATTCTCGGATTTTGTCATTATTTAGATACATCTCCCACATAAAATTATTCCTTATAAAATAAGAAGATTTTAGAAATTGATATGGTGCAAAAAATTCAATGATAGAGCTCTCACATCCCAAAATAGTGAAATTTTCTTTTATTTTCTCAAAAATTTTAAAAATAAATCGTGATCGTAATATAAAAGTTACAATTTTGAAAAATCATAAATAATATGTCGCGTCCAAAAAATCGTAAAAGGAAAAAGGTGCTAGTGGGGTCGTTGACTGTTGCGTCCCAAAAAGATGGTCCGGTCTCGGTGACCCTTTCGAAAATAAAAGTTTTTGGAAAAACCGTGCGTGTGAGAAAAATCAAATTTGAGTAGAAAAAGTGTATTTTAAGAAAAATAGTTTTTTAAAAGAAAACAAGACCGGGACTAAAAGTGCGACAGATTTGGTCAAATAATTTTTGAAAAAGGGTTTTATTTAGAAATTGGAGTCACCACTTAGTACTGAGTTAGGGTGTACCAAGTCACCCGAAAAATCGTTTAACAAAAATAAAATTTTAGAAAAATATTTTAAAACCCTTTTTCGGCTCCGGTCTACAAAAAACGAGAGAAAAAGGTTCGAGAGTCACATTTGAAGAAAGGGAAGGCAAAGGCTTGCGCTTAAGGCACCCTTTCAACCTAGTCGAGGCTAGTTGCGAGGTTTAATCAAATTTTCCTAAATTAACCCTAAATTCTATCGCGTTCGGATGTATCTATATGAATGCAAATCCTAAGTCTAAGTATGAATGTCGAGAGGGTCGGAATGTCTCGTCGAAACTTAATCGGGATTATCGCATTAATTGCGAAACTCGAGGTGAGGCCTCGAGGGAGTCACGAGTTTTATGCAAAATGTGATGCAAAAAGGAAAGAAAATAATAATATACAATAAGTGAAGAAAAAAGGTGGGTATGCAACATGACGGGTACGGGGGACTAGTATCTCGTGACTAAATATTTCTACTCACGGAAGGGGAACGGCCTGTATGCCATCGCTTCCCGCGTGAGTAGGCGACTATTTCTAATCGAATCACACACAAATGTCTTAATTTCTAAGTGAGATGCAACATAAATATCATGCATTTGAAGATGCGTTAAAATAAGTAAATAAATAATAGTAATAATAATAAAAATCATGCAGAATGGAAAGAAAACTAAAGTGTGTGAAATGTAAAATGCACACAAATGCACCTAACACTAAAATGCCCTAAGGGTCTAGCGTTGGACTAGCCCGTTCTAAAAATTCCACTAGCGTTGGACTAGCGGGAAAAGAATGAGGCCACAACTAGCATTGGACTAGTGTGGTGACGGAATACCATAAGTCATGAATTTAAACATTAAAGCATGAATTAAAAGTAATTTAAACATATAAAACATATAAGATCACATAGGAGCACATAACACATAAGCATAATATTCTAGATGCAAAAATCCTAAGGAAAGCGGTAAAAGAAATAAACACATAAACATGCAAAAGCAAATAAATCCTAACTATTACACCGGGAGGCTTAATTTACAATTTAAAAGGGGAAATTAAAAATGCCCTATCTATTACATTTTCTATCTAATTACACAGATTTTTGCTAAAAATATGAGAAAAATAATCTAACTATTACATTGACTAGCTAAATACAAAAAATATTACATTTTTGTCAAAATAATAATAAAGAAATAATAAGATTTAAAATGAAATCGCGTGAAAGAAATAAATACGCAAAGAGCATGCCAAATAGGAAATATGTGACTAAAATGTATAAAAATCACGTAAGGCACATTGGAGCACATAAAAGAGAGATTAATGAGGAATAGGAATATCTCTCTGAAGACCCAGTACCAATACTTAAGAAAATGAACACACAAGTCAAGGTATAACTATATAAACAAATAAAGCTTAAAAATATGTAATTAGAGCACAATTTAAATTCTAGCAACTAAACGGATTAAAAAATGAAGCTCCATAAATCTTAAGGTGTAAAAATTAAAAATTCACAAAGTCTAGAAGGGTAGAAATGCATAATTAAAGTAAGTAGGGGGACAAATAATAAACTTGAACAAAAGTGGAGCAAATTGCAAATAGGGGACTGATTGAAAGAAACTAACTAGAAGGGCCGAACAAAAATTATAGGGGACCTAATTGCATTAAACAACACATTCGAGGGGCATGATAACATTAATCCAAAATCTTAAGGGCTGAAATCTAAAGAATTATTCTAAATGATGTCACGAAAAACAAGAAATGCCAAGCTAAACTAAAAAAACCAAAACCCAAACCAGCTAGTTACATTAACTGGATTAACTAAAGTGATAACTAAATGAAAACTAAATCAATTAAAACAAAATGATAAATAAAAATCCAAATTAAAAGTTAAAAAAAAATATTTAGATAAACAAAACAGACACCAAAAGCCCACCCTTTAATCATTTTCTTCTACAATCAGAACAAACCTTTTCCTCCAATTTCTTTCTCTCATCCGTTTCTTTAGCTGTTCAATTTCCTTCTAATTTTCTTTCTGTCTTCCCTTCCAACTCTTTGCTCTCTCTCAAGCTGGTCCGCAGCTCTCTTCTTGTTCTCTTTCTCTAAATTTTCCCTTCTGTGTTTCTCCTTGCCCTCTCTGCTTTCCCATTCTTTCTTTCCCTCTCCAGTCGACCTTCCCCTCCGATTTGCTCTCTGTCTTTGCTTTTCTGATTTTTGTTCTCCCGTTCTCTCACCTTCTCTGTCTCTCTCCTTCTCTCTCTGCGCCTCTATTCTATTTGCTTCTCCCTTCTTTTTTCTTTCTTTTCTTTCTTTTTCTTCCTTCCTCCATTTCTTTTCGTTTCTCCAGTCTCTGGTCTCTCTACCTTAGCCTCTCTCTGTTCTTTTTCTCTCCTCTTTTATCTTACCAATTCTACTCTCTTCTGATTTCACTCTCCCTGTTCTTCTTCTCTCCTCTTTTATCTGGTCTCTCTACTTCTTCTTCAATCGGGTTCTCTAGAACCCAAATTAACCTCCCTTCAAGCCTCGCTCTCTCTCTCACACTCTCTCTCTCTCTCTCTCTCTCTCTCTCCCGAAACAACAACTAAAGAAAAAAAAAGTGAGTGGAGCTGATTCTGGGTGCTGTTTGTTGTTTTGGGGGCAACGGATGTGTGATGATTGTGTTTTTGCAGGTAGTGTTTCGATAGTGGAGGCGATGGAGATGATGTTGCAGGTGGAATTGCTGAGATCTTCGTGAATTGGTGAGTCTTAGTGCCTATGTTCTGGTTATTGTTTGGGTGGTTTATGTGATTGCTTGGCTGGGGTTGTTGGCAATGCCAGAGGGAATTTGGTGGTGGGGGTGGTGCATTCGTGTGGTGAGCTAGTGGCTTTGACAAACTACGGTGGCCAATTGGAAGTCAATGGATGGTAAAACAGGGTCTGATTTGGGGTTGTGTGTTTGTTTTTTTTTTCTTTTTTTGCAGGTTTAAGGAGGTAATTTTTCACTGGCGGTGGGAGAATTACTGGCAGTGATCTTGGGGCTGACTTGTAATGGATTCGGATTGACTGAATTGTGTGCCTGATATTGTGTGTGTATGTGTGTAATCGAATTTGTGGATATGTGTTGTGTGAAACTGTGATGGTGAAGCTGTGGGTATCGTGAGTGTGCCATTGACTGTGGCGTTGCTGATTTGTATGGTAGTTGGAATTGTTTCGGTAGGCCTTTGATTGGTTATTGCTGATGTTTCTGATGATTGGAGGTTTAGGCGTGGTTTTGGGTGACTGGTACCTGATGGTGGAATTGGAGGTTTGTAGCTTTGAGAAGCTGCGATGATCAATTGGGAGTCGATGGGTGGTAATCGATAGTGTCTAATTAGGGAGTTGTGAAGTGGGTTTTGGTATTTGGTTTTACCAGTAGTGTCTCTGGTGGAAGAGGAGGAGGATTCGCTGTTGCCAGTTGTTCAGGAGGTGGAGATGATTACTAGGGGTTTGGAGAAGGCAATTGTGGGAGATTAAACTTGGCGTTGGTGCTACCTGATGATGGTGATGTTGGCGAGTATGTGATGGGTCTGTCGAGGTTGACACCAGCGCTGAGATGGTGGTCTGATTTGAACTGATGGCAAATTGGTGGCTGTCTTACTGTTTTTGGTATCGATTGAGGGGGAGTTGTGTGATTACGGTGGAAAGAATGGATGAAGATGGCAAAGAACAAAATCCAATAACAACCAAACTGGAAACAAGAATAAAATCCCAGAAACCCAAAAACAGAAAAACCAGCAAATTCCCAAAATCCAGGAAGCATGAACACCAATTCTTGGATTAATTTTAAAAGCTTATTATACATAAACAGAATGAAACAATAAAGGAAAACAAATTAAAACAGATCAAGTAAAAATGTTACATTTTCTTTTAAATCTTGCTGGCTTTTGAAGCTTGAAATTACCTGGTGATGAACAGTGGACTTCTTGACGATGAATAGTAACAAGAACAAAAATGACGGCCAGTGTGTGTTTTTTGGTGTAGATTTTGTGTGTGTTTGATCTTAAAAGCATAAAAAGCAAAAGTGTTTGTAGGGTTTTTTTTTTCTCCTCTTTTTCTGTTGATTAGGGAGAGTATTTATAGGCCACTTGTCTTGTTGGCCAAGAATGCTGTAAAATTACGAGAATGCCACCGGTATTAAAAAATGCTAATTATATTAAAAAAATATATTTTTAAACCTAAAATTAAAATTAATACAAGAAATATGACAGCGATCTCTAATTTTTTTTTAAAAAGAATTCACAGTAGATTTCAAAAATAAAAACTAGAGCTTAAAGCTGACAGAAACGCGTTCGAGGTGTCGAATGACGATTTTGCCCCTAGACAACGAAAATACACAAAAAATAGCTATTAACATCAAAAAAATTACCAAAAAATAAGAGTAAGCTTAAAACACTAGAAAATGAATTTTTGACTCAAAATTTGGTGAAAAATGAATTTAAACTATAAAATAACGATTTTGCCCTCGAACAATGAAAATACACAAAAAATAGCTATTAACCTCAGAAAATTATCAAAAAATTAAAATAAGCTGAAAACATTAGAAAATGCCTTTTTGACTCCAAATTTGGTGAAAAATGAATTTAAACTGTAAAATAACAATTTTTCCTTTGGGCAATGAAAATTTGCAAAAAGATAGCTATTGACCTCAAAAAATTACCAAAAATTAAAAATAAACTTAAAACTCTGAAAAATACATTTTCAACTCAAAAATGGTGAAAAATGAATTTAATTTGTAAAATGACGATTTTACTCTTGAGCAATGAAAATTCACAGAAAAATAGTTATTGTCCTCAAAAAATCAAGAAAATTAAGAAACATGCTTAAAGAATTAGAAAAATGAATTTGGGACTTAGAATGAGCTAAAATGGTACTCGCGAGGTGAAATTACAATTTTACCCTTATGTTGGTAAAAATATAAAGAAGATCAATTAAATCTAGACAAATCATAAGAAATTAACAAATTCACATAAAAATAAAAATATGAATTTAAAATTCCCAAAAGCTGATAGAAAAATATTTACAGATAAAATTACTATTTTGCCCCCTAAATTATTGAAAAATTAAATTTTATCCTAAAAAGTGCAAACATGCCCCCCAGTGTTTGAAAATAAATAATGTGTCAAAATTTAGTGTCTACATAATATATAGATGGTTTTCCCGAAAAATGGTACCCAAAGGACAAGGGAGTGAACTACATTCTTCATCTTAAAATTTACCCAAGAGCAAGCATTGTCTGTTACTATTCATCATCTTCAATCCAGGGATTTCAAAATTAGCTCTACGTCTCTTCCGATCAACCATCTTATAATCCTCAATTCCCCCTCTGTAGAGGTTGGATTAACCTCAACCACTTTCGTTATCTTTCTCTTTCATCCCTTTATAAAACTCAGTCATTAATTTCTGGTGAGTGTCGCCGGAAACTACTTTTCCTGCAACCTAAAATCGCCAACTACGGTTTCAATATTAAAACTCTAATTTCTCTCAATGTACTCAACCAAATCACTAAGTTTTGATCCTATGGACTTCCAAGAGAATAAGGAACAATCCTAGATAAGTATAAGCGCCGGTGGCTTGTTGGAATATGACTGGTGACTGAATTTCTACTCGCAAACTTCCTTATTATGCAAGAATAAGCAATATTAATGCAAGTTAACAATAAATATTACCTTAAAATATTAAAAAATTGTTAAAACATGATTTGAATCACTGGAATCTATCCAAGGGGTTGTATGATTTGCATCATTGGAATCTATCCAAGGAGTCGTCACACTCTTCTCCCTGTTCGTCAGACCCTAAAACATGTTAAAATATTTACCTTGTGTTATTAATTATTAAACTTAAGTTAATGGGCTTATTAGGATAACTACAGCCCAATACAATAACCCTTAAAAGCCCAAAATAACTAAAATCCCATTTATATATTTTGGGTTGAGTTGGGTTATTGCATCAACTCCTCCTAGAGTTTAGTTCTCTAAACTTGGTGTACCTTAAGGCAAGAATAAATTTGGATACTTCTCTTTTATCTCCTGCTGTACCTCCCAAATTGCTTCTCTTTCTTACTGATTACTCCATTGCACTTTCACAGAGTCAACTATATGATGCCTCAGCACTTGTTTCTTGCAGTTTATTATGTTAACAGGGTGTCATTCGTATGTGAGATATTTTTTAAATTGCAATGGTGGTAACTCCAAAATATGATTGGGATATGAAATGTACTTCCTCAGCATGGACACATGAAAAACATTATGAACACCTGACAACTTAGGTGGTAAAGCAAGTCTATATGCAACTTCACCAACCCTCTCCAGAATCTCAAATGGCCCTACAAATCTAGAACTTAGCTTCCCTCGAATTCCAAATCTCATCTCCCTTTCTATAGGTGAAACCTTGATAAAGACATGGTTTCCCATTTAAAGCTCTTATTGTCACCTTCTATTGCCAGTATAGCTTTTCTGTCTACTTTGAGTTGCAAGAATACGTTCCTAAATCACTCGAACATTATCCACTATTTGTTGTACAAACTTAGGTCCCAAAAGTCTACTTTCACTCACATCGTTCAAACATATTGATAGCATATATTTCTAACCATACAAAGCTTGGTATGATGACATTTGTATGATAGCTTGGAACTATTGTTATAAACAAACTCCACCAAAGGTAAATGTTCAACCGAAGAACGTTTGAAATCAAGAACACAAGATTGAAACATGTCTATCAAAATCTAAATGGTCCTTTCTAATTGTCCATGATTGAAAGGTAAATGGTCTTTTTGAAGATGGAAAGCGATGCTAAAGGTTAGCTTGGTCCCAAGTGCCTTGTGTAGACTTCCCCAAAATTATGCCATAAATCTAGAATCATGGTCTGAGATAATGGATACAGAAATTCTATGAAGCCTCACAAGCTCCTGGATGTAAAGCTTTGCCAACCTTTTTAAGGAGCTTGAAATGAGTTGATTTCATCAACCTATCCATAATAACCCAAACTGAATCATGACCCCTTACTCTTTTTGGTAAAGCAAAGACAAAATACATGGGCATATGTTTCCACTTCCATTCAGATATTGGAAAAGGCTGAATAGTCCTGTTGGTCTTTGATGCTCTACTTTCACTTGCTGGCAAATCAAATATTGAGAAACAAAAATAATTACATCACTTTTTGTATTGTTCCACTAATAAATTTTCTTCAAATCTCGATACATTTTTCTTCCGCCAGGATGTAGAGTATAATTAGAATAGTGAGCCTCTTCTAAAATTTCCTTTTCAAGTTAGGATTTGTAGGTACACTCAATTTATCTCCAAACCTCCAAGATCCATCATCATGCACTCTGAAATCAAGAAATCAAATTGTCCCTACTCCAACTTGAATTTTTTGCATTTGAGGATCTTTCTAGTTGTGCTTACTTATCCTATTATTTAATAAAGGTTGCACGGTCAAACTAGACACACTGATTTCAACACTGTGCAACTTTATCCTTAATTCCAACTTTCTCATGTATTCAAGTAAATATTTCTGAGAGGTGATCAAGGTAGTTAAACTCCCACTGCTTTTTCTACTCAGTGAATTTACAACTACATTCGTTTTCTCCGGATGATAATTAATGTTTATATCATAATTTTTCAATAACTCCAACCTTCTACATTGCCTCATATTCAATTTTTTTGAGTGAAAATATGTTTCAGACTTTTATGATTTGTAAAAATATCACACTTTTCACCACATAAATAATACCTCCAAATCTTTAATTCAAATACCATTTTTGCCAATTTCAAGTCATGAACAAGGTAGTTCTATTTATAAGGCTTCAACTGTCTAGTTGCATAAGCCACTACCTTATCAGGTTGCATCAATACACAACCCAAATCATTCCTAGATGCATCACTATATATGGAAAATCCACCACTATGATCAGGGATGGTTAAAACAGGAGCTGACACCAATCACCTTTTAAAGGATTTGAAAGGAATGAGAAGTGATGGAATGAGAAGTGCCAACATAGATTTGGCCAATGGAAAAACAATATGAGAAAAATCATCTAAAAATCTTCTATAATATCCTGCCAATCCAAGAAAGCTACAAACCTCAGTAATATTGGTGCATCTACTCCACTTAACTATTGCTTTTACCTTTTTTTGGTCCACTAAAGTCCCTTCATTGGGTACTACATGTCCCAAGAATGCTACCTTGTCCAACTAAAACTCATATTTTTTCAACTTCGCATATAATTTCTTTTCTCTTAGAATCTGTAACACCTTCCTCAAATGCTCTTCATGTTTCGTCTTACTTGTTGAGAACATCAAGATATCATCTATAAAAATCACCACAAATTTGTCTAAATATGGCTTGAATACTCTAATTCATTAGGCCCATGAATGCTGTAGGTGTATTAATCAACCCAAATGGCATTACTAGAAATTCATAATGCCCGCATTGAGTATAAAAAGTCAATTTTGGTACGTTATCTCCCTTGATCTTCAACTGATGATAACCAGACTTAATGTCAATTTCGGAGAAAACTTGGGCACTTTTCAACTGGTCAAACAGAATATCAATCCTGGGCAAAGAATACCTATTACACATAGTAACCTTGTTCAACTCTCTATAATATATGCAAAGTTTCATGCTTCCAGCTTTCTTCTTAACAAATAAAACAGGCGCAGTCTTAAGAGACACACGATCTAGTAATTCTTGCAATTACTCTTTCAACTCCTTTAACTCAGTTGGGGCCATTCCATATGGAGCTTTAGAAATTGGGGTGGTACGAAGTATTAGATTAATTGTGAACTCTACTTCCCTCTCTGGTGGCAGGCCTGGTAAGTCATTAGGAAAAACATCAAGGAATTCTTTTACTATAGGAATATCATCTATCTATAATTCTCTATTTAGCATCCCTCATAGTAGCTAAATAACCCATACAATCATTATTAACAATTTCTTAGCATGTAAGGCGGAGATAATTTTTAGGGGTGATCTAACAAAATCACTCAAAAAACTAAACTCTTGTTCACCTGGTATTCTAAAGTCTACCTTCTTCCCATGAGAATCTAAACTAGCATAATATGTGGTAAGCCAATCCCTACCCTATATAACATCAAAATCATCCATATCCAAAAAAACTAACTTAGCAAGAAGCTCCCCATTCTTTATATTAACAATACAACACTTGCACACCCTATCAGTGATCATGTCGACACTAATAGGAGTTCCAACAAACAATTCATATTCTAAAGGTTCAATTTTCACTCTAAGTTTTAAGGCAAAAGAAGGAGAAACAAAAGAGTGTGTGGCTCTAGCACCGAAAATTGTGTAAGCATACTTTAAGGAAATAGGGATTACACCTGTGATGATAGTATTAAAAGCCTTAGCATCTGATTGGTCAGTGTAAAAAACTCTACTTTGGGCTCTAGGTTTTCGTCCTTTACCTTTGCTTGAACATCAAGAAGAAGCTTTCTCAAATGTTGCCAGTTGAGATAGTTGCATATCTGCTTCTTTGAGTATGATCAATAGCCTTATGACCCTTTTGACGACAATTGAAACAAACTCCCAAAGGGTATTTAGCTCTTCGACAATTAGCAACTTGATATCCAATCTGCTTACTTGCCAAACATCCTCTAGTGTACCATCTGTACCAAGGATTTAAACTTGTAAATTGACCTTAACTATTTTATGTCAGACTCTCTTTCTCTCACTCTCTCTCTCTCTCACACACACACACACAAACACACACACTCATTCATACACACTATTTGAGGGAAGCTTTTCAATTTTTTGATTTTTTATCAAACAACATCAGGTGTCGTACAGAACATATGCATTATATGGGGATGACTAGTCTTATATACTATTCAAGAGCAGTGTGCAGGCAATGTTTTTAGAATCGGACCGGATTGGCCGGTTCAACCGCGAACCGATCAGGTGTTCGATCCGGTTCTGTTCAAAAGCCATTAGAAAGGGTTAAACCGGTGTGAACCGGTAAAACCGGAACCTGACGGTTTTTTAAATTCCATATTATTAGTTATTAAAAAAAATTAAAACAAAATCTTAACACAACCCATTTTCCTTCTTACACTCACCCTAGCCATTCCTTCTTTCCCTATCGACTTCCATCCACCAGAAGCTCCCATATTTCTTCCAACCTTTCTCCGATGCAAATTTTCTTCTATCTTTTCCTAATTGCTTTGATCTAATTCTTAATCCAACCTCGTTCATCTTTATTTGCTACCAAAGGCAGCTTGTTCAAACTGCGTTTGGGCTGTTTTCCTCTACAGCAGGCAGGTAAGTTCAAATTTTTTGGGTCATTTTCTGACCACCTTAAATAATTAGTTCTTAGAATCAGCTTTTGGACAGGTATATTATAATACAAAGTTAGATGATTAGCTGCTTTTCTTTAGAAAAAAATTACTAGTAAAATACAAATTTTACATTATTGAAAAATTTAACCTAGTGTAAGGAAAAAATTATTCGGTTAAAATTTTGAACTAATAAAAGTTAAAATTATTCATGAACTTCAAACAATTTTCTGATAGGAATTCAATCAGGAAAAAAAAAAGAGTAGAATTTGGGAAAGTTTTTAAGGTCTTGACGTGTGTTGTTTTTGGTGACTTTGTATGTAATTGCATCAAAAGTTTTTTCATTATTAAATCGATATGCTTATAGTTATTTAGTTCTCATGTCCATTTTTCATTTTATCATTGAATTTTTTGCATATAAAATTGTCTCTTACGTGCAGAAATTTGAAAATGATTTTCTTTCTTTGTCATTTGGACATCATCATCGCTTGTATGACCAAAACTTCACCAGTCAAAATCACATCTAAGTACATAGAAAACTATTCCAAAAGTTTTATGATTCATTAATTGTATCTGACCTAATTATGACATTTTCTCCTCAAACAAAACTATGAAATTAAGGGGTGCATAAAATAAATAACTTTCAATTTCCTCTTGCTTTCCTCTTTGCATGGGTTAGATAAAGTCCCGAGTCTCCTTGTATCAAGATGATTTACAGTGTGTTTGGATAAAATTTTTTGGAGAGATTTTTAAAAAAATGTTACTGTAATATTTTTTAGGCAGGTGAGTTTGTGATAAAAAAAGGGTTAAAAAATGTGTTTGAAAAACAATTTTAAGAAAAAAAATTAATCAGACAAAGTTATAATCATTTATAGTAACTGATGACTAAGGCACACTCATTCCGTGTGCAAATAACAAAAATAAAGATTTTTAAAAATTCATTTTACATTTGAAGAACAAATATAGCAAAAAAGTGTATCAAATAAAAATATGGTGATTAGCAGTTATTGTTAAACTAATGTTGTTACTTTTTCTAAATTTAAGATACCATAGATAAAATATTGTTCCACTTTTATATTTGATTAAAGCTTACGACGCAACCTATGTGTGTACAATTTTAATGTCAAAATTAATTAAGGAAAATTAATTTCACATTTAAGAAGCTTACTAATTTATATGTTTTTTTGCTTCTTTTTTTTTTCCTTTAAAAACAAATTCAACTACTGTGACATGTTTTTTTCCTTTAAAAACAAATTGAACTTGATTAACTACTGGAAGGATCAAGTTGTCTGACCTTTTTAAAGGTTAAATTGACATGTATTTTCTCATTCTCCCTCCCTCTGTGATAGTTTTTCCCCCTCCTTTCTGCGACACAGTTGTATGTTTAGATATGAATTAGTAGTAATTATATGCTGACTGATTTGGATTAGTGTTTGGTTTGTCCATATTTAACTTAATAAGTTTCAAAACATTTTTTTTGGCTTTAATATTGTTAGTTAATCGTTAAATCTGGCTTGAATCAAGATTATTTTTATTCTCGTTTTCAATTTTATTCCCTTTTCCTTTTGTCTGCAATCTGGATTTTTTAACCAATTTATTTTTATGCTCACTGATATGGGAGCAAAATTTAGATTAGTCATTGGTGGGAGGACGGAAGGCCTGCTTGGTGCCGTGAAACAGAAACATTTTGATTGGATAGTTCTTAAATGACTATTATACTGTAACATCACAATGCTTACAAACGTATTTATTCACAATGCCAGCGTGATATATTACAAAATCATAATCTTGGAATGTATAACTGCACATTACCGATGATAATTAAAATCTCTCAAAGAGCATAAAAGATGTCAGATAGTTACATTTAGTTCAAATTTCCTAGAATCAAGTTTGTAAGTGGGACTTCTATAAGCTCATGCTTTGCAAACTTGTTTTGGAATTACTTACTCTCAGTGATAAGTCTACTCAAAAGGTACTAAAGTGATTGAAAACAACTCAATTCTTGTATAGATGTTAAGTGTCCCTCGATAATATAAATGCAAAATGCACTTTAGTAATGTGTTTTTGGGGCAGAAAATGGTGTTATTTAGCTAAAAACACTACGTAGCACCAATGCTTATAGGGGTAAACTATGTTACCCTTGGGGGCATAACTATGTTAATAGCAATAAATTAGTTTTTCAATAAAAAATTAAATCTTAAGGCACTTAAATTTTAACTAGAAACTGCCAAGCAATTGTCTTGCAATCTTTTCCTTCATCTCACCTATCCTTTCTTAACCAATGTCTATTAACATCTAATATAAGATGGATACTACTATGCAGTCCCAATACCACGACTGCTTTCATTTAATGCTTTCTGACCTTATTTGATCATTTGTACCAATATTCTAGTACCAACTTGTTCTAAAATACTAAGTAATTTATCTTTTTGGTGGTAGATAGATTTTTATGAACATACATTCTTATGGAATTAATATTGTCTAAATTTTTTTATGTTTAGAATAATGGATACTGCTACTGGTAGTAATTCACAATCTTCGAATGCGGAAGCCATGAGTAGTGGAGCATTATCTTGTCAAAGTCACAAGCAAAAATTAGATTTAGCATGGAATTACTGTTCTGAGGGCATAAATAAGCAAGAAAGAAAAACTTTGACATCTGGATTTTGTTTCAAAGTTATTGCCGGTGGTGGTATTCATCGTATGAAACAGCATTTGGCTGGAGAACAGGGCAGTATTGTTCCATGTCCAAAAGTCGACCCAGCAGTGAGATTGTCAATGTTAACATCTATGAAGGAGAGGGAACAGAAATCTAAAGAAAAGAAAGGAGATTTTGGACAAGAAAATCCATTTGGCCGCACTATGCATGCATTTGACGATGATGAATTACAAGAAATCCCTGCTCCTCCAGTCAATGATATTGGTGCATCCAGCAAAGGAAAGAGAAAAACTGTTGCTCCAACAGGTATACATGCTTTTTTTAGAGGTGAGCGTGATACTTCTCAACCTACCATTAAGGCTCGTTTGCAAAGTAAAGAAAAATGGGAAAATACGGACATGGCTATGGCTCGTTGGTTTTATGATGCTTGTATTCCCATAAATGCTGTTAACTCTCCATTTTTTCAAAAGGCTATTGATCAAATAGCATCAATGGGTCATGGGTATAAAGGTCCATCATATCATTCTTTGAGAGTTAATTTGTTGCAAAATGCGAAGAAAGATGTAAAATTGATTATTGATTCATTTCGAAGTACTTGGATAGAAACTGGTTGCATGATAATGGGTGATGGATGGAAAGACACTAGACAGAGGCCATTGATAAATTTTTTGGTTTATTGTCCCAAGGGCATTTCTTTTATTAAATCTGTCGATGCATCTGATATTGTAGCAAATGCAGAAAACTTGTATAATTTATTTGCTGAAATTGTTGAGATGGTTGGTCCAAATAATGTGGTGCATTTAGTTACTGAGCATTTAGTTATTGATAATGCTAGTAACTATAAGGCTGTTGGGGCTTTGTTAAGTGAAAAATATCCGAGTATTTGTTGGTCACCATGTGCTGCACACTGTACCAATTTGATTTTGAAAGATATTGGTAAAATGAGTGATGTAAAAGCTCTAGTGTCCTTTGCTTCAACAGTGACTATTTTTATCTATAATCACAAATTCACTTTGAATTGGTTGAGAAAGACTGCAGGGTGGAAAGAAATTATTCGTCCGGGTGAAACACGATTTGCAACTACCTTTATTGCATTAAAAAGTTTGCATGATCATAAGGATAGTTTGCAATCTTTTGTTACTAGTGGAGATTATAAAAAATGTTTGAAAATTGAGAAGGGAAAAGAGGTGAAGCAAATTGTTTTGGATGAAAGGTTTTGGAATAATTGTTTGATTATGGTGAGAGTAATGGGTCCACTTATCCATTTATTGCGTATCCGTGATACTGATGAAAGGCCTTCGTTGGGTTATTGTCTATGAAAGCATGTTTAGAGCAATAAATGGGATCAAGAAACTGTTTAGAAACAAAGAAAGGTTGTACAAGCCTTACGTTGATATCATCAATGATAGGTGGGATAGGATGTTGAGAAAAAATTTACATGCTGCAGCTTATTATCTGAATCCTGCTTTTAAGTATGATAGTGCTACATTTGCTACACATCCAGAGGTTATTAATGGTTTGCTAGACTACATTGAGACAAAAGTGGATTGGTGTAGCCCTGAAAAACTCTCACAAGAGGTTGGAATGTACCGAGAACGGCAAGGGAGTTTTGGACGAAAACTTGCTATTCTTACTAGCAAGTCAGATCGACTAGGTAACTTATATTTTTTCAAAAATTTATGAATTTATTCTTTATTTTGTCTAATATGTTAATGTGATCATAGCAGAAAATTGGTGGAAGCTATATGGTTGTGATGGTACAAATTTGCAAAAACTTGCGATTAGAATTTTAAGTCAAACAGCTTCTTCTTCTGGATGTGAATGCAATTGGAGTGTCTTTGAACGCATTCACACTAAAAAAAGAAATAGATTGGAGCATCAAAGACTTAATGATCTTGTCTACAATTTGCGTTTACAATATAGGTACAATTAATTTTTCTTTACAATTGATTTTTTATAATATACTACTAGATTTATAATCAGTGTATTATTTCACAGGAATGACCAACGAAAGAGATCTTATGATCCCATTAATTATGAATCAATTGACAAAACGGAATTTTGGGTCATAGAAGAAGAAAAATATGGAGAGCTTGATTATGATGAACTAGAGGAAGAACTTGAAGAGCTTCCTAAAGATGATTTTCAATCTTACCAAGTTGAAGGTTGGTTCTAAATTAAAATAAATGTTCTTTACTTATAATATGATGTGCTAAAAGTGTATACTTGAATTTTTAGTTTTCTTTTAAGTTTTGATTAGTCCATAATTATTTTATAATTTATTTATTTAGATGATGAAGGCGAAGTTGGAGAAGATATAGATTTGGAAGCATTTCAACGTAGGTGCCTTTTGGATGGTGATGAAGATGATGATTGGTAATTGAAATATTTTTACTGTGAGTGATGAATAGTAGCAATTAAATTTTTAGGTGTTTGATTGTATTCTTCACTTTTGAAGTTTTTTGTGTTTATTTGTTTTAGTCAACTTTTTTTTAATAGTTTGATGAAATTGGACTTATATATTTGTGTTGAACTTTTTTATTTTTTTTAGGTTAAATTGAAGAAGTTGTCAAAGCAGTGATAATTATGGGTGCTATTGGCCTGTGATGACAATGGAGGGATTTTGTTATTGAAATTATGAACATTGAGCATTAGTTATAAATTTGATGATGAAAATGCTAATAATTAGTACTTAGATTTCTTGGTACTTGTTTTATGAATTTTTTTTTTAAGTATGTGAGAGAAACTAAGTATGTGCTTTAATTAGTATTTGAATTATGCTTATTAATCTTATTTTTGTTTGTAATGATTTTATGAAAAAACTTATGATGATATGCATGATTTTCAGGTTTCCACTATCATTTTTAGAAATTTTCTTATATAATTGTTGGGGGAAAAAAAAAGCGGTTGAACAGCCGATTCGACCGGTCCGACCGTGAACCTCGCCTCTCCCGGTTCAATGGCCAGTTCGGTTCTAAAAACATTGGTGCAGGGTATTGGTTGAGAAGTCACCATCTCATTTATGTCAAGTTTTTTGTTTTCTTTATTATCACAAAAAGAAAATTTTTAAAAAAATCCATTTAGCTCTATTATTGTTTAGCGTACGAGATTTGAATCTTGGATAAACACACTTATAATGAACATCTCTAATTTAACTTATCTTAATGGCCATGCGGAGCACAGGATTTTTTTATTGTCAATTTCTCTTTCTTTACCATTATTGAATTTTAATGATAAGCTGCTTTTCGCTTTCATTGTATGTTCAAAGTTTTCTATTATAGTAGTAAGTTTGCCAATATGTATGTAGCTCCAAAGTTTGTTGTAAAGGACTCAGGGTTAATCACTATTGAGATTATCTTGTTAAATCTCTTTTCCGTTTCATATGCTAAATAAATTTAAAAAATAAACTTTTACATACATGTTTCATTTCCTGGCTGTTTCTGTACATTACAAAATATTACTCTTAAATCATAGTAACAATTCCAAATCAAAATTTTTAATTAACTTTGATTGTCATGTCATGATTGTTCTTATTATCTTATATAAGTATAGTAACATATTTTGATTAGAAGTAAGTTGTTATGGTAGCATAGTTTTCTTGGTAAGCTAAAGATTTGCTTAGTTGTTATGGTAGCATAGTTTTCCTGGTAAGCTAAAGATTTGCTTAGTAATGTCCTGTTGTCACTAAACTAGTAAGATTATCAAATTAACAACACTCTTATAAATAATACACCAGAATAAGAAACTACACTAATTACTAACCAAAAGTACCAAATTGAGCGGGAAATGTAGTATTGTTGTAGAAGTGCATATTGCTGTCTTTGTTATCTTCATGCTTGTTTATATTATTTGGCTGGCAAGTAATTGAAAAACAGGATTTTATTGCTTAAACAAAAAGAAAAGAAAAATAAAAATGAAAACCATGAAGCATCCACATTATTGTGCATATTAAATAAGAATAGATGTGCACAAGTGACGCTGTTGACGCATGTAATAGACGCATGGTCTTAGCTCATCTAAAGTCATGCAAATAATTTATATAATTAAGGTTTCAACTACGGGGAACAACGCTAACTGGCCATGACAAAGAAAGAATACAGAAGTTACGTCAGAGATTACGTTTAATTCTTTTCTCTATGCATGTATGAATTGGCACAAAGGTCCGAGAAAACACAAGAAAATGTTCCTTCATGTGTCTTGTTGACTCAATGCTACACTGCGTTTATAGTGGGTTAATAAAATCATTTTATCTACTTATAAGTATTAAACACGTGGATTCAATGGTAAGAACTAACGTTTCTTTTCAACTACCAATTCTTCCAGTGGCCATGAATTTACTCCCCGAGTGCACGAAGGAAGCGGGCATTTACCCTTCAGACCAAAATTAATCAATCTGTTGACTGACTTATTAATCACTATCATTAGAATGGAGGACGTTTCTAGGTGTATTCCTCAAACTCGTAATTCATCTTTTTTTTTCTTTGTCACAAAACAAAATATCTGGGCATCTATTATGATCTTGTGGGAATCTTTTAAATTGAATTTCATTCCATTCTATTATAAAACACTTAGACAGTTTATGTATGCGCCACTTAGACAGTTTATGTATGCGTTTCTTAGAATAATTTTTGTTGTCGAAAAGGTAGTAGTGGGTTAAATGGTTTTTGTATCTAAATAGTTGGATTTAATTCACATTTGATGAATGTTTATTGTTCTTATGAAATATTTTGTTATTTTTTTACTTTGGATAAATAATTATTAATTGTGTTGTATTTCAAAATTTCAATCATATTCATCTTCCTTAGGCTTCAACTAGGATTTGCTTCCTGAATTATAATTTTTCTCAAGCTTGACTTGGAATTTACTATATAAATTGGTACGAATAAGATTGAAATTGAGACCATTTGAAATTGCTGACAATTTCTTAGGTTGTTAACAAAAAACAGAAAAAAAAAAAATCTTGAATCCTTAAGTGTCAGCGTAGCTTGGATCAATGGTAGATGCTAATGCCATCAAATGAGTGCAAAAATATCATCAAGACTATTTGTTGATGACACTTGAAAGTGTCATGTAAATTAGATAAATGGGACATTTTTAGATGTCATTATACCTATTAAATTTCTAACTATTTCTAATCGATCATATTATCTTATTAGCAAGTTTTTTCGACACTTCGACCTTTCCTAGACCTAACCCCATATTGGAAGGACAACACTTAATTTGATTGTAAGAAAAATTAAAGTGTCAGCATACATTTGTTTTACAGACATTTTTAATTGCCCCTACAGGGTTTTTTTTTGTAGTGGTATCTATTTTGTGAAACTAATTAGATATACCACCAACTAAAATTGGATTAAACGTAGAACAAGTCTCGAATTGACATTTGATTTAGAATTCTATTAGTACTCGAATTTTGTCTTTATCTTTCAAGGTTATTTCACCAATTTATCAAAACTTGTAGGTGGAGAGGTGAGAAAGAAAGTACTTTACAAAGACTCCAGCAGAGGGTTGCCTAGGCAAATCTCCGACAAGTCGTAGTTTTCCTTTTATTTTTTCACTTCCATATGGCATTAGAATGAATAAAATACTTTCAACTGATAAAAAATAGCAAGTTACCAAATAGGTACTATGTACACTAAACCAAACTCAAATTTTTAATAAGTTTTTCCATTTGCTTAAAAACATTCACATGATTAGGATACAAATCATATATGATTACATATGCATTTTTTGTTAACAAGGGAAAAAAATCCAAAATAAAGAGTGCAAAGAAAATAAAGGGTGTGTTTGGATGTAGTGTTTTTTAGGAAATGCATTTTTTTGGCACAAAAAACACCCAAAAAGTGTTTTTTGCACATTTTTTAGTTTTGCACACACACATACATTTTTACACACACTAAAATCCTACATACCAAAAACACCAAAAACACACACTCACCTTCAAACTCACCAAGAACACCAAGAACACACATTCACTTTCACACTCATCTTCAAGCACACACCAAGAACATCAAGAATACATACTCACTTTCACACTCACTAATATATATATATTATACGTACATAGATACGTATGTACATGCATGCATGTACATATGTATGTATGCATGCATGCACATTTGCATGTATGTACATATAATATATTTATTATCTATATATGTTATATATAATATATATTATGTGTATTATACATATTATAGGTATTATAACATATATAATATATAATATATATAGATAATGCCTATATATATTAAATTATATATATTATATGTTCATATGTATGTATGCATGCATGTACATACGTATGTAGGTACTTATAATATATATAAATATGTTATGTATAAATATATATAACATGTAATGAAATAACAGAATGTAAAGACAAAAGATCGAAAGATTGAAAACTTACAGGGTTAATTCTTCAAAGAAGAAAACTAAAATTACAATATGGAAGTTGGGAGAGAATTCTTCAAGAAAGACTAAGAATTCTAAAGGAAAGAAAACTCTCCCTGTTTTTGGCGTAGATTGAGTTTGATTCCCATTTTTCTGCTGATTATATCTATCATTGATGAGGTCTTGGATGACAAGTCGGTCAAGTTTTTGTCTGGTTTTTATGAGCCTTATTTCTTCTTTGAGCAAGGCAATCTCAGATTGGAGAATTCTTAGTCTTTTTTGAAGAATTCTCTCCCAACATCTATATTGTAATTTTAGTTTTCTTCTTTGAAGAATTAATCCTGTAAGTTTTCATTCTTTTAATCTTTTGTCTTTACATTCTGTTATTTCATTACATGTTTATGGTTGGCTAAGCCACCTACCCCTTTCTCCCTAGAGGCCGTCTGACGGTGACCTTCTTCCTTTTTACCTTTCTGTTCTTTTAAAGGTCCTCCCTCCCCGTTTGGTATCAGAGCC
This sequence comes from Mitragyna speciosa, assembly GCA_024721245.1. Lineage (NCBI taxonomy): Eukaryota > Viridiplantae > Streptophyta > Magnoliopsida > Gentianales > Rubiaceae > Mitragyna > Mitragyna speciosa. The sequence goes on from CM045570.1 coordinate 8,549,929, forward strand.
AGAGGGGGAAGTGGGGGTGTTAATTATGTTTTTCAATTTGTTATGATACGGTTATTATGAATCTGTAAACTTCTTACTTTGATCTGAATATTCTTGTTTATGCCTGTTGTTTACCAACGGTGGGTCTTGGCAATAAGACCTAGAAGGGCAGTAAGACTTGTAGCACCGTTGAGGGTACTGGAGAAATCCAGTATGGTAAAACATGAATATGAAAGATCTAAGTCTAGAAGGTCATATTGACGAATATATATTGGATGACCTAAGACCCAAATCGTTGATGAGGGCAGTCAATGGCTTGCCATATCGAAGTCCACGTACCGATTAGTATGAGATATGGTTACAGATCTCAGATATCTTTAATATAATTCGTTGAAAAATATAATTCTTATCCCATGGATCCCAAAGGTTTCTGTGCCTAGAGGAAAGGGGTTTCACAACTTATTATTTTACCGATTTATTTACTTCTTGTTATACTCTTTCTGTTTCTTAAATCTCAAATTTTATTGCTTTAAGGTAATTTCTTTAAACATGTCTTCATTATTTAGAAATTTTTCTAAATCATTTGCATCTTCATCATCTTCTTCAAACACCATTAAAGAAGAAATCAATCTAGAAAACATTGAACAAGCAATCGATAATTGGAAGATTCCCACCTATCCCAATCATGATATTCATCAATCAAAATGGTCTTTGAAAACGGATTATACAATCAAAACTGTGGAACAAACCATAGCTTTAAACTCTGACCATGAGGAAATCAAACTTTTGTCAAGAAAAACAATCAAGAAACATAAACAAAAGTACAATTATCTTCATATTGGACTTGTATAGATTGCAGCTAAACCTCTGTCAAGAGAAGGTCTAGATGCATCCCTTTTACTGTGTTTAAGAGATTGCAAGTTTCTAAACTTTAATGACTCTCTGCTAAGAATGGCAGAAACAAGTTTATGCAAAGGACCAGTTTACTTTGATAACTTTCCAAACTTTACAGTTTCTTTGTAGGACCGAAACATAATGGACACCTTAAAACTAAACATCAAAACTGCAAATTACAAAACAAAATCTGGTTCTCTTCCTGTTGCTATCATTTACAGGATCCAGCACAAGACAATGAATTCAGCTTTTAATACTGGAGCAAAGATGCGAAGCAAAAAGGGAGAAACTATTCTCTTTCAAATAAATCTAACAAGATCTAATATCTCAGTTTCTAGATCAATCACATGGAGTCAAGTTACTCTTCGAGATAATTGGATGCTATCGGAGATAGTTTCAGTTACACCAGCCCAAAACACAACTGTCTCAAGCATCACCCAATATCCTACTGGATCTGTCCAAATCCAATTTGATAGATCTTGCAGCCAAAGGTTTTCATCAGCCTCCACAATCAATATGAATTTGTCAAGAAGGAGTTTTACTCAGGGACGTAGATCTACTTCGTCAGTTGCAACAAACATTCAAGATCTAGACTTTGGGGCTAGGATCTCCCAAGCCAGATATACAGTACAAACGGAGAATTCTACTTTTGATCATCAAGAGCATGATGATTTGTCCAGGTCTCTAACATACTCAACTATAACCAAAACTGAACAAATACCAAGAGAATTAAGGGTCTTATCAATGGACTCTCCATTCCAGATCGACAAAGAGTTCCTTCGGAAGGAATTTTATGCTGATCACAATTCTAACAAACGAAAATGGTTTCTCACCAAGTTCCAAGGAGAAGCTAGACAACAAATTCAAAACAAATATTATTTGTTCATGAATCAACAACAACACATTCAGTTCTTTGAATGGTTTGAATCTTATTCACAAATAGAACAATCAGACTATCCTTCTGTTTGTGTTACACAGAAATGGTAGACTGTAGATGGAGAAGTTCATGCAAAGTTTCCACCTTCACAACCAGTCACAATCAACTACAAAACTATAGAATTACCAACCACTCCGTTCAAACTCAAAAAAAGCCAAACCTGGAGATCCAGTTGATGCCCAAGATATACAAGGTATTTATGAGCAAAACAATTATACAAATAAATATCTTCAAACTATAGGACAGTACCTTGCAACCAAATCACCAATCTTACAATCCCAGGCTTCACCATCAACTTCCTTTCTATCAGTCCCTCTTTTTAAACCTTATGAAATACCAGAAAGATATAGCCAACAGTTAAGACAAAAACCTACTGAACTCGAACAAAGGCTCCAAAAAATTGAAGAATCATTTGTTACCTCTACTACTAAACAAAGATCAAATGAGCCAGCCTCGGCATCAGTTCATCAATCCACCTGTGCCTTAAAACAAAAAATCGACACGAAAACAGAGCAAGAAAGCTTTGAAAATCAGATATCCAAATTGACCCTCCAGCCCTACTCTCAAACTTGGAAGAAACCTCAAAAGCTTTACTATTCTAGAGCAACACATTCAGACGTTGTTCTTGAAGAAAAACCCAATATACTACAAAATAACTACAATGCAAACAACATCTATGAATGGAGTATAGATGGTATGTCAGAATACAACATCATGACCATTCTCCAATAGATGACCATGGTAGCTACAACTTACAGAACAACTCATGGTTGTACAGAACAATTAGCGACACATATCCTTGCTGCTGGATTTACTGGTCAACTCAAAGGATTGTGGGATGAACACTTATCCGCTGATGACAAGTACAACATTATGAAGTCCATTCAAATGGATACTCAAGGACAACCAATCCTCAGAAATGTGAAAATTCCAAGGTCACCAATACTTTTCCACTACAGTGATTGCTACAATGCCCACTACAGTACCCTCATCAACTCACAGTTGTACAGTGAAATGGAGGATGACACAGACCACAATCCTGAAATCAATGTTTTGACCAAGGAATAGGATTTAATGCTTGACCTGATTGAAGGCATTACTAAGCCTGAAAAACAAAAACTTTACTTTGACAGGTTCAAAGAAGCCTTAAACACTTCTACATCCTCAACTTCAACTTCCCAAACAAACTCTTTTCACAAAGACCCTAGAATAGTCAACACTTACAATTTCACAAATATTCTAAATCGATTTCCAAGTAAACCCAAAACAGTTATTACAACACAAGACCTCCAATATGAGATTGTCTTGCTCAAAGAAGAAATAAGGCTCATAAAAACCAGACAAGAACTTGATCGACTTGTCATCCAAGACCTCATCAATGACAGAGATAATCAGCAGAAAAATGAGAATCAAACTCAGTCTACGCCAGAAACAGGAGATTTCATAAATAGAATTTCCTACATCTCTACCAGGAAATGGGAAGTCTTAATTCAACTCGTTATCCAGAATGATTTCGTCCTTGAAGTACCGGCCTTATTTGACACAGGAGCTGATCTGAGCTGTATCCAGGAAGGATTGGTTCCTACCAAATACTTTGAAAAAAACTAAAAAAGGACTGAGATCAGCAAATGGAACAAAGTTGCAGATCAGCTATAAACTCACAGTTGTTGCTATCAGATTCCAGTCAGCAATAATTTATGACTCCTTCTTACTTTTCAAAGACCAAACTAATCCAGTTATTCTTGGAAGCTCATTTATCAATCAGATCGTTCCTTATAGACAGACAGATGAAGGAATGATACTAGATAAATTTGGCGGGAAAGTCCTTATTCCTTTTGTCAAGCAGAAACTCCATAGAGATTTGAACCAAATCTCTCTCAAGACAAATCAAATTAATTTCCCTAAAGAGGAAATTAAATACAAGCGTATTGAGGAACAACTTCAACAGCCTGATATTCAAAGCAAAATTCAGGCATTTCAAACAAAATTCCAAGAGCAAATATGTTCTGAAATTCTAACAGCATTTTGGAATAGAAAGCAACATACAATCACCTTGTCATATGAAAAAGATTTTGACGAAAGACAAATCCCAACAAAGGCAAGACCAATCCAAATGAATCAGGATCTTATTCAAAACTGTAAGAAGGAAATTGATGATTTACTTAAAAAGGGTATTATCCGACCAAGTCAATCCCCCTGGAGTTGTCCTGAATTTTATGTCAACAAAAATTCAGAAATTGAACGAGGAGTTTTTAAACTTGTTATCAATTATAAATCCATCAACAAGGCTTTGAGATGGATCAGATATCCCATCTCAAACAAAAGAGATCTTCTACAGCGTCTTCATGCTGCAAAAATCTTCTCAAAATTTGACATGAAATCTGGATTTTGACAGATTCAGATCCATCCTGCAGACAGATATAAGACGCATTCACAGTTCATTTGGACACTATGAGTGGAATGTCATGCCCTTTGGTCTAAAAAATACTCCTTCGAATTTCAAAGATTATGAATGATATCTTCAATCCCTTCTCAACCTTCATCATCGTCTATATTGATGATGTTTTAGTCTTTTCAAACTCAATTGACCAACATTTCAAACACCTAAATACCTTCCTTCATCAAGCAAAAATCAATGGCTAGTTATCTCTCAAAAGAAAATTAGTCTATTCCAGCCAAAAATTTGATTTCTTGGACATAACATTTTTCAAGGAACAATCACTCCTATTCAAAGATCCCTGTAATTTGCAGAAAAATTTCCTGACCAAATTTTAGACAAACAACAACTTCAAAGATTTCTTGGTTGTTTAAATTATGTTTTCGGCTTTATTCCAAACTTAAGCAACCTTACCAAACCTTTATATGATCGTCTTAAGAAAACACCTCAGTTATGGACTGACAAACATACTTCCATCGTCAAGACTCTTAAACTTCATACAAAAAATTTGCCCAACCTTGCTTTTCCTGATCCCTACTGCACCAAAAATTGTTGAAACTGATGTTTCTGATATTGGTTATGACGGTGTTCTTAAACAAAAATAAAATGATAAAGAACATATCATTGCATTTGCATTCAAAAATTGGAATAATTCTCAACAAAATTATTCTAACATCAAAAAAGAAATTTTGGTAATTGTTCTTTGTATTTCAAAATTTCAATCTGATTTATTTAACCAAAAATTTTTGTCACGCATTGATTGCAAATCTGCAAAAGATGTTTTATAAAAAGATGTCAAAAATCTTGCCTCTAAATAAATTTTTGCAAGATGGCAAGTGCTTTTATCTGTTTTTGATTTTGAGATTGAATATATCAAGGGAATTTTCAAACTCCCTTCTGATTTTCTAACTCGTGAATTTCTACAGGGTAAGGTGATCATGCCAAGAAAAAGAAAGAGTGAAAAACCTCCAGAAGAAAACCTCCAAACCCCTAATCTTGAAAAACAGCCTATTCATACTGAAAATGCCTCAAACTCTCCAAAATCCACCTCATCTTCTACCTAAAAATAACCAATCTCCAATCAGTAATCCAGTCAATCGTTAGCAATGACATCCTGAACAATTCTAACAACTCATTGCTATGCAACCAAATCATTCCTTAAGTTCTTCAATCTCCCAAATCATGGGCAGAAGTTGTCCGATGAGGAAAACAGTACAAACAAAATTAGAAAGATTTTTCCAAGCTTATGGATGTCGAGATTCAGAACATTCGATATACAGAAGTCCAGGAATATTACCCTATCTAGGCAAACATCATCCTCTAAACAAATTGTCCAAACAGCCTTCATCATCATCATCCAAACCTAGATCACAGTACGTGAAAAATCAATCCTTCTATTCAATCCTACAAATTGAGCCTAGAATTTTGGCAAAACAACCGTCTTTCTCTTGCTAAAGATGTTCTTCCTCCAAACTGTAATTTTATTCCTCAAACAGCAACAAAAAACCAAACGTTTTATCAAATGATTTTAGTAGACACCAAATTAGTTCAAATAAAAACATACCCGCATGAAAAGGGCACTAGTAATTACACACTCATGTGCACAAATTCTTAAAGTCCTCAAACTATTCGACTGGACATCTGATCTTCATCAACTGAGATAATTTTTTCAACCATTTTATCCTCCTGGGTACGATTATTGGGATTATAAACAGGCCCTGGTACCAGGCATTTTCTTTTCAAAATAAAGAGCACAAACATTCTTGGCTATTTTACTTCAAGAAAACAAACAAATATGATTTCCCAGTCTGGTTCAACCAATGGTGGAATATATTTGGACCAAACCAGCAAATCCTTCCAACTGAAGTAGCAGAAGCATATGACTACTTCCAAAGTAAGTTTTCCAACACAACCTTCCATCCGAATTCAATTCACTTCTTCTCCAAGTTTTCTTTGGCTTGGGTATATCAGTGGAAGTTCGAATTTGTTAAACAAGCAAGCACACAGAACAAACAGTTGCCTATCTTGGTAAGACAAGGGTTACACAAAATGGTGGGATACTTTTGATATCTCATCTATCAAATAGCAAAAACTGCAAGATTGGTTCAACCAGAATCCGTAGTACCTCAAAGCTTCTGAAAAATAAACGACTGAATTCCTCCAACAAAAATCTTTGCCAGCAGCAAAATTGGCATCAATTTCAGATAGAGGAGAATATATCAAGCAATTAGAAAATATTCTTCTCCAACTAAAACTAGAAACTTCACAAGCACAAAAGGCAGCGGCACAACCTTTGCCACAATCAGAATCAGGGTCGGAAGAGGAAGAAGAAGAAGATTTCCGGCAACAAAATGAAGCTTATTGTTTTGGAAATTTTTCACAAATTCCATAAAAATAAAAGTTGCAAAATTTCTTTATTTTTTACTGTAGCAAAAGTTACTGTACATGTACACTGTAGCGGAGTTACTGTACAATCATTTTGCCGACACTCACTGTAGTGTGGCACTGTAGCAAATCACTATAGCAGGTCACTGTAGCAATCTAAAAATTTTGCTATAAATACCCCCACAAAGTAGAAGAGAGGCAGAAGTTTTCTTTCCTTTAGAATTCTTAGTCTTTTTTGAAGAATTCTCTCCCAACTTCCATATTGTAATTTTAGTTTTCTTCTTTGAAGAATTAATCTTGCAAGTTTTCAATCTTTCAATCTTTTGTCTTTACATTCTGTTATTTCATTACATGTTTATGGTTGGCTAAGCCACCTACCCCTTTCTTCCTAGAGGCCGTCCGACGGTGACTCTCTTCCCTTTTACCTTTCTGTTCTTTTAAAGGTCCTCTCTCTATATATATTTATATATAAATATATATGTACGTATGTATGAATGCATGTACGTATGCATTTATGTACGTATAATATATTTATTATCTATAATATATATGTGTTATATGTACGTATGTATGTATGCATGCATGCATGTATACACGTATGTATGTACATATAATATATATAAATATATTATACATAAATATATATCATATATTATATATATTTACATATAAATATATGTATGTACGTATGTATGCATGCATGTACGTGTAATATATTTATTATCTATATTATATATGTATATATTTATATATATTATATTATATATATTATGTGTATTATAATATATATAGATAATATATATACATACGTATATTTATATATAGAGTAAAAAGCACCACTGGTTCCCAAACTTATCACTGAGTGTCACATTGGTACCCCAACTTTTAATTGTGTCAATTAGGTATCCAAACTATGCAATTTGGATCAAATTGGTGTCACACTCGATTTTTCGATGAAAGTTCGTGGCAAGAGAGGACACGTGCCTTGCGACGTGAGAGGACACGTGCGATGAACTTCACCAGAAAATTGAGTGTGACACCAATTTGATGCAATTACATAGTTTGGATACCCAACTGACACAATTAAAAGTTGAGGTACTAATGTGACACTCAGTGATAAGTTTATATATCATTGGTGCCTTTTGCTTGTCCTTATCCAAATCTCAAAAATATCAAAAAAAATAATATGAACTTTTCAAGTAATCAATCAATGTAAGCTTGCAAAAAAGGCATTCGATTGTTTCTATCATGATGAATAGTTCTTTTCTAAAGATCTAATGCTTTATGTGACTTAGTTTGTTTTCTACGTCGGGCTAGTGATGAAGGTGTGGGAAAGGCAAGGAAAAGGTTGGGTTCTTTTAGAATGCCGATATGGATAAAGAAGGAGCAGAAGTAACAAGGAAAAAAAATGCAAGAAAAAGAATAAAAAGTAAAGGAGAGGGAAAAAAATGACATAAATAGAAGGTCAATTGCATCATTAACAAGTATTAGAATCAATTAGACACTAATGTAAAAGTTGGTAGATTCAATATATACGATTAAAAGTTTAGGCATTAAAATTAAGCTCATGAAATAGTTTATATCCATTAGAGTAGTTAACCTAATATTATTCTAATTAATATTTAATCAAATTACATATTTAAACTCCAAAATAATACACACACACACTTCTACTCACTCAACAATTTCTAATTCTTTCTCGCGAGTAGAGATACTATGTTAATCATTTTTAATATGTGATCATGGAATAAACAGAACCTACGTACTTGTGAATATGTCTGCTAATTGTTCGCAATATTTCTCTTGTCTTTTATAAAGCAATAACAAACTTATGGTCTATATACTCTTCCTCTAACACATTAAAATTGGTTGTTAAGAATCGTAATTAAGCAAATAAAAATTTATCTTATTTAGTTTGTTTCATATGATTAAAGTAATGTATCTTTTCATTTATTCAAATAAATTAATTTTATCTTGTGTTGAATCTTATGTTATTAAGTACCTAGGTATATAAGTATTTAGATTATTAGAGGACTTGAACAAAGCAAGGGAAGAAATAGAAAAATCTAAGAAAATTTTCTGGGGACAAGTATTAGATTAAAAATTATTACTAAAATTTGAGGGACTAAATAAAAATTTTTAAATTGTTAGGGAGGCGTCTGTGCATACTACATATTCAATCTGATCATCGTAATTACTAATTATTTTTTCAGTTTATTAATCATCGTAAGCACAATTTTTCTCTCGGATTTATTAACAGCGTTGACTTTCGCCGCGGGTCATAACTAGTTTCTTCAAGTGCTAGCCGGCTGCTACAAAACTTTCTTTTTTCTTTTTGCAATTTTGCATTTCAGGATGCAAAAGTCCAATGTTTTTTAATATGGTACTGTAACTGAACATAGAGGCCGTCAGTGGTAAGTAGAAATCGCAGTTCTTTCAACCGACAAGTTTTTACTAAAGCCACAAGGTTTTAGTAAAAAACAAGATGAGAAAATGACGTAGCATTTACAATGTAATATGTGATACAGACAAACTTCTCTATAAATTGGGATTTAGTCTTCATTTGTAAGCAAGTTAGGCGCCTTAGCCTCTCTTGAAGTGTAGTTTGAAATTTTTTTTCATTGCTATAACTCTTAATAAGAACAATAAGTTCTTATTAAAAAATAGTAAATTTTAAAAAAATTATTATTTTTCTTCAAAAAATTACTATTATTTTGATAAGTTCTCATCATCACAACAAATTCCTAGTTTATATTGTTGTTTTAGTTAATATTGTAATTTTGTTTTGGTTAATGGTGTTTGAATATTGAAGTTTGTTTTAAACATTACATTGCTTTATATGAAGTGTTTTTCAAAAACATATTTTCAGGGATTTTGAAACATGCTATTCTATAATATTTTAATCTTGCGTATATATTTATTGAACAAATTATTATTTGATATTTTTCTAAATACATCCCAAAAATAATCACACAAACTATCCATATATTATCCTTCCACTTGAGAATGGATCCTGGACTGCATAGAGCTGCCGAATCCGGCAATTGGGAAGTTGTCAAAGAATTTTCTGACTTCGACTCTCAACAGACTCCAGTAGGAAACACCGTCCTCCACGTACTAGCTCAGTCCTATGATTCTTCCGGTGGAGCAAAACAAATCCTCGTCAATACACCCTATCTGGCACTGAAAACAAATGCTTATCTGGAAACTCCACTTCATATGGCTGCAAGAAATGGCCATTTCCATGTTGTTCGAGTACTTATCGATCATGCAAAAGGTGAAGAGAGACTTAAGGAAATGCTGGGAACTAGGAATAAAGATGGAAACACAGCTCTTCATGAAGCTGTTATAAACAATTGTTACAAAGCTGTCAAGTTGGTGGTAGAAGAAGCACCTAACTTTCAATACCAGGAAAATTTTACCGGGGAGAGTCCTCTGTATCTGGCGGTTGAGAAGGCACGTTATAAAATTGCAGCTCTGATTTTGTCAACTTGCATGTCTCCATCTTATCTTGGGCCCGGTAATAAAACAGCCTTGCACATTGCGGCAGCCAGGAATGTATCAGGTATATTCTCAATCCTCTATCTTAACAAAAAGCCAGTTTTGGAATTTGTAATGGAACTTTATGAATCCATTTATTTGACTGGTTCAATTTTCCCTTTATCTATCCTTTCGTCATTTTCTTTGATGCATCATTTTACCACCCGAAAATTTTCACTGTCTTACATGTGCACTTTGTAAAGAATCACATGTGCATTTATATATCATAAGCATGCATCACTACACCTATTTAAGTCTTGTTTAAATCATAAACTGTAAATTGTGAAGATGAAATTGTGATACCCATCCATATAAAATTTCCAGAGTAAACCAAGTGGAAAAGGGCCTTGCATTAGCAGCCACATCATTTGTTTGAAAAAAGTATTGCTTTACTAGTTCAGCCAAGCCCCGCTTTAATGAGACAAAAATTAATTCAATAGCAAAAACTAGACGATTGAAATTTAGTAGCATATTGCCAATTTTTTTTTTTTTTTGGCCACAGCTTGAAAGACCAAATTAGTTAACTAGCGAAATATAAGCAGACATTGCTTATATTTTAGTAGACAATGTTCTTATTTAAGGGGAAGAAAAATATCACCGATCACCGATATCTTATTTTGACCTGAGATTTTTTACTACAATATACAGACTGCATTAAAATGATACTAGAAAAGCTGCCAAATCTTGTGAAGGAGGTGGATGAAATTGGATGGGCTGCACTTCATTATGCTGCTAAGTTCAATCATAAAGAAGTTTTAAAATTATTATTGACTACAGACAAGTCCTTGGCCTATCTTACTGCACCCAGTGATGAGTCAAAGACTGCTCTACATGTAGCCGTAACTCATGGACATCTGGATGCGATAAAAGAGATTTTATCGCACTGCCCAGACTGCTGGGAGTTGACTACTGATAAATCCCAGAATTTGCTTCACCTTGCAGCAAAGAGTGAACATAAAAAAGTGTTAAAATTCCTCTTAAAAAATCGTTGGGCATCGGAACTCGTCAACCAAAAGGATGTTTATGGGGAAACTCCTCTCCACCATGGCATTGTTGACAGGGAATTTGCGTTTAATCCTATTCATGCCTCAAACAATGCTGGCTTGGCTCGTGACATAATGGTACAGGAGGATGACAAGTCGCAGAAAAAGTGGCAAGGGTATTCTTTATTTTTTTTGCCTTACCTGATCCATCAACTTGGACAGTTGCACAACCATGTTTGTCTTCGAGTATTATTTGCCATCTTCAAGACTCTACGTCAAAAATCTTCAACTTTACTTATCCAGTGAAAGATGAGTGGGAAAAAAGAATCAAATTACCATTAAGCATTGGTTGCAGCAGGTAATTGTAACCTAGTCCGTGCCGGACCCTCAGACAGTCAATGTCTCAACGGTTATTAACTATTAGTGATTTCAGTTCCCTTATTATCAGTATTCCACAAAGGCCAGTAAAAGTTCACATTATTCATTATCTTTCGTTTCTTGAATCCTTTGCAGATGAAGACTGAAATGATTGTTGCTACACTGATAGTAACAGTAACCTTTGCAGCTGGTTTTACCGTCCCAGGTGGCTATGATTCCAGCAAAGGGAATGAAGGCATGGCAGTTCTATCAAAGAAAGCAGCTTTTACTGCATTTGTTGTTACAGATTCATTAGCACTGATGCTCTCCGTAGGTGTGGTACTTCAACTATTCATGGTCAAATACAACGTGCCCTTGTGGCCAAAGTCAGATACGCACCATGACGCTAGGCATTCTCCGGGGTATCAAATTTCAATCGCCATGATTCTGATGCTCATAGCATTTACAACAGGCCTATATGCTGTGCTACCAGACACAACTTTCAAGATATATCTCATTATTTATGGTACCGTAACTTGCCTTCCAATATATATACAAGCTCGAGTCCTTGTATATTCTTTATCAGAACCCACGTCTACGATCTATGATGGTGTCGCCGGTAAACTATTGAACTTCATTATCAGAGTTAGGCCCCGCCGTTATAGTGGGCTGTTAATTCCATAATATAAATGGTATTTGATGCTGTTCGTCCCATTTTATGTATATTTATTTGTCATAATTGTTATTTTATCGGTATTATTTATCGTAAAGTCAAAGACATAAATTTACAAAGAAAGAATTTTGTGTAACAAGCTACCATTAGTTGAGCATCAAGTAGACGTTGCCGACTGGTACATTTTGGTCAAATATAAATTTTTGTTAAATTGTTTGTGTTGTTGACGGTGATTAATAAAACGTGACATTGAAGTTTAACTTTGCAAATCAGGCACCTAAGTACATTCATGCGGTGAGAATGTACTTAGGTGCCTGTTGACCGTGATTAATTAAAAGTTAATTTAATTATTTGGAATAAAGATTACAATTTGGCGAGTATAAGTTTGAGCTGCAGTCATCAGGCACCTAAGTACATTCTCACCGCATGAAGGTATAGAGCTCATTGAGTCAATAATTTACAATTTCATTTACCCCACAAAAAAAAAGTTCTAAAAATAAATATATATTTTCTCCCAGAAAATGAAATACCTCTTTATAAAAATAATTTTGCATTGTTAACGAATGATCACCCAAGAAAATTCGCTGTTATAGAGATGTCGTAACTGTGTAATTAGCAATTATTTCATCCCTATTAGTATATAAATAGTTATTTCTATTAGTACTTTTCAATTTTTTAAAATGCGTGGGCTTGTTCACTAGGGCTTAAAGTGGGGGACGAGGCTCAACCATTGCAATAAAAATAGCTGGCCTTATACATTTTTTATTGACTGTTTATATAAAATTGTAACAATTTTTACTTTGTTTAACATAGAATTTATATCTCATTAAATATCATCTAAAAAAATATCATTACGCCACCAGCTGTTTGTATCACCAATTTAGTAACCGTAAGGACCCTTTTCCCATAAAAACTGACAAAAATTTATTTTAAAAGCAGCTTCAATTGCTTTGAGAAACAGCTTTTAACTTTTCATAGCATGAAGAGTTATATTTTTTGAAAAATTCAGTTTTGCAACGAATTTTTTAAATTACTTGTTTTTAAATTTTGAATAAGCTGCTTCTAACTCATTTTATATTATTGAGAATGTGACTAAAAATAGTAATCACTCCCCACTTTTAAAAGATATCAGTTAGATAACACTACAAAAAGTGTGGCAATAAATGTGCGTATATGCATGTATTTATGTAGACAAATATGTTTTGTATTTATAAAACAACTCTATTCTAGACATTGTTGAAGTGTTGCTAATTTGGATATCTTTTTTTTAATTCATCCTTTTCAGATTTTTAATTAATAAGCTTTATTTTTTGTTAATGTTTAAGAATAATTCCCGTGTAAGCAAACTTATATATGTCTATATTTTTCTACAATTTCTCATTGATGTTGTCTTAAAAATAACCATTTTTATTGATTTTTCAAATTCAATCATCTTGAAATCAAAATTTTCTATAATTTTAATTCAATAATAGGACCCTCTTTAGTTTGTGTCCATTCCATTTTTTTAACAAAAAATGATGAAATTACATTAATAGCTGAAGTACTCATACATTAGAAATTGACATATGAAGCCATATAGATCGACTAGCAGCATACCTAGCTCGGTGAGAAAAATGAATTGTAGCTTATTTTTCTTCTAAAACACTCCAGCATATACACATTTAACAAAATTCAAATCTATATCATTGTAATCCTTTATGTTTGAAGAAAAATATCTAGATCAAATTCAACTCCAAATTTGTCCCCAAATCACGACAAATATAGCCCATAGATTCTAAGTATATATCAAAAGGCAATGTTTAAAAACTCAAAACTAAAACTCAACTCGCATGGCTCTTGAGATAAGTCAACTGAGCAAATTGGACAAGTTTTTAACCGAGATAAAATTTAAGACTCGGATTCTACACATAGACTATATATATACACAACTCCTATAACCCAAGTTATTCTCAAATAGGGCAAAGAAAGGGACACAAATGGAATTTATTAACGTTGGAATGTTTTTGGCTTATAAATTGAAAAACATAAATAATTACTTCATTAATTGAGCATTAGAAATAAGAATCAAAATGTCAATGCAACAAATCATGGAAAAATAAAAATTTTGAGAAAGGCCAATTCTTTGATTGTTATACCTAACAACCACTAATTTGTTGCTTTCTCACACTTAACAATTAAATAGCAAAATTTTCATTCAATTATTAATATCTTCTACATCCAGTTAAGTTTCCTCTTCATTAACAAGTCAGTCATCTGCATCAAATTTTAATAAAAGATTTTCTATATCACTTGGATCAAGAGTTGAAGAATTCCATCTCATTTGTCGGTAGCTGAGCCTCGCATTATAGTGAACGTGGACCAATGATTCAACTTTTCAATTGTTTACTTCCGTCGATTCCTCCTTTCTGCAAATATTTAATAAACAACAATTTTGATTTAAAATTCGTATTTCAAATTTATGAAGGATTGGGTATCCGAGCTATGTGCCCTCCTCCAAGACACTGTATCAAGGATTTAAACTTATAAATGAACCTTAATTATTTTTTGTCTGACTTTTTTACTTTCACAAACGCTTCTCTCTTTTCACACCGTTTGAGGAAAGTTTTTCAATTTTTTATTTTGGTTTTCTATCAAACTACGCCAAGTGTCATGCAGAAGAGAGGCGTTATATGTGGATGACTAGTCTTACATACTATTTGAGAGGAATGTGCAAGGTATAGGTTGAGAAGTCGCCATCTCATCTATGTTTTGTGTTTTGTTTTCTTTGTTATCACAAAAAGAAAATTTTTAAACAAACCCATTTAGCTATATTATTGGTTAGCTTAAAGGTTTGAATCTTGGATAAACACACTTATGATGAACATCTCTAATTTAAAGTATCTTAATGGCCATTGTCAATTTCTCTTTCTTCTTACCATTATTGAATTTCAATTATAACCTTATGTTTTCCTGCATTATATGTTCAAAGTTTTATATTATAGTGGTAAGTTTGTCGATATGTATGTAGCTCTAAAGTTTGTTCTGGTTAATCATTATTGAGATTACCCTTTTTAAATCTTTTTTTTTTGTTTTGGTTAATTTAAAAAAAAAACTTTTACAAGAATATCTCACTTCCTACTTGGACTTGGTTTCTAAACATGACAAAATGTTACTCTTAAATCATTCTAACAAGTGCAAATCAAATTTTCTGATTAATTTTGATTGTCATGTCATGATTATTCCTATTGTATTATATGAACATAATAACATTTTGTCCTGTCAAAGTTTTTATGATTATGTTTACCTAAACAGTTTGTTCTATTCTTATACTAGACTGCCAACTAATTAAGAATCAAGATTTTATTTTCTTATTTTTTGTTTTTTTTAATTGGCTAACCCTAATTTTGGGAGAGGGCGCCACTCCTATATTTTATTAATATAAAAATAAGGAATGAAGAGGGACATAAACCTTACCTTCATGAATACATAAAATTAAAGCATAAATTAGGAGTACAACTGCTTTTACAAAATAATAATAACTAAAAATTAAAACAATTATTTCTTTATTCTAATAGAAGGAACTCCTAGTCTATTCATCGGTACTTCGCCTTGAGCACTAGAGGGTAAATCTAATTGTTGGAAGCAAATGACTTGCTGACTATCCTGATGATCAACTCCTTGCAAGAGCATCAGCTATTCCATTTGCTTGGCACAAACAAAAGGAAAATAAAATAAAAAGTGATAACTATGAAGCATCCACATTATTTTCCATATTAGGTAAGGATAGACATGTACAAGTGATGTTGTTGATGTGTATAAGATGCACGACCTTAGCTCTATAGTCATGCAAGAATAATTGAGTTGAATAATTGAGGATGGGCAAAATTCGTTTTGCCATATAAAGTGTTTTCGAAATCTCACATTACCATATAAAGTAATAATTGTTTCTAACTGCCATCTAAAGTATTTTCAAAAACCCACATTGTCACCTAAAGTAACCTTTATTTCTAATTGCCATTTAAAGTTAAACAGATTTCTCAATTTGGCATCTTAAGTGAATTTGGTTACTAGTTGAAATATAAAATTAAATAAATAAAAAAACTTTATTTCTTAATTTTATTTTATTTTTATATACCATATAGACTATAAAAAAATAACTCAATTTGCTATTTTTTAACTTAAAACATATAATAATTATATGTTTGCAAACATTTTTTACTTTAATTGATAAAAATTTGAGTTCATTTTATTTTGTTTATTGGCATAGTAGGTAAAAATAATTTTACAATATACAAACATATATTTTAGAAAAAGATTGAGCTAGTTCAAGTTAAGTCCAAAACACATATAAATAGCCATTTGTCAAACCCAATCATTTTCCTAGCGTATAATTTGTTCTCTCATAATGTACGAATTTAGAAATACTGGATGGCAATATGAGATATTGACAATATTTTCGATGGCAAAATGATTTTAGCCAGAACAATAGTGCAAACAAAAATTTTTAGAATATACATATAACAAGATTAAATAATTGTGCCTAAATAAAAAAAAAAAAAACAATACACTACTATAAGGTATTTTCTATATGAAAAATAATTCTATTTTCTATTTTTTTTCTTATTCCAAATAATTTTGAATTACCAGTCATACATAATAAGAGAATGTCTTGTAAGCTAGGAAAATAATAATATCTAAAAAATGGCTATTCAAATGTGTTTTGGGCTAAACTTGAACCAGCTCAAACTATTTATAAAAATGTATTTGTATATTTTAAAAATATTTTAGTAGTTAGGCTAATAAATAAAATAAACTGAACTCAAATTTCGGATGAATTAAATTAAAAATGTCAACAAATACCCAAGTATTTTATGTTTTAAGAGAAAAATTAGCAAATTTAACTATTTTCATACTTCATATGGCAATTAGAAATAAAATAAAATTAAGAAGGTAAAATTTGCTATTTATATAACTTTATATTTCAACAAGAGACTAAATTCACAAACTAAATCCTCTTAAGATGGCAAATTGAGCAATTTGTTTAACTTCAGATGGAAATTAGAAACAAATATTGTTTTAAATGGCACTGTGGAACTTTGAAAATACTTTAAATGGCAATTAGAAAAAAAATATTACTTTGGATGGCAATGTGGGATTTAAAAATACTTTAGATGGCAACGTGAATTTTGCCCATTGAGGATTCAGCCTATGGGGAACAAGTCTAACCGGCAATAAGAAAGAAAAAATACAGAGTTTACGTCTGCGATTGTGTTTTATTATTATGTCTCTGTATGCATCAGCATGCCTTCATGTGTCTTGTTGACTTAACAAAAGCACATTGTCTACTTATTAAATGTTAAACTCCTGGATTTAATGGTCATCTAACTAACGTTGTTAAGTGTATTCCATAAACTTGTAATTTGTGTTTTTTTTCCCCTCAGAACAAAATATTTGGGCATGGTCTTGCAGGAATCTTTTAAATCCAATTTCTTTCTATTCTATTGTAAACCACTTAGACTATATTTTATGTATGCATATCTTTTTCGTGTATAGGGGACAACAAATGAAGATTAATGGGAATGTAAGATGGTTGAAGCCTCTATTTTGGTCTATTTTCTTGTTATTTTGGTTCAAATTTACTAGCGGAAATACTGTAATAGTTTTAGATTATCTTTTGTTGTTGAAAAAGTAGTAGTGTGTTAAATGGTTTTTGTATCTAACTAGTTTGATTTATTTCACATTTGCTAATGATTTTTGTTCTTATGAAATAATTTAGTATTTTTTACTTTGGATGAATAATTATTGATTGTGTTGTGTTCCAAATCTTCAATTGTATTCATTTTTTTTTAAGCTTCAATTGGAATTTGCTTCCTGAATTGTCATCTTTCTTGAGCTTGAGCTGGAATTCGCTGTAGAATTTGTACAAGCATGGTCGAAATGTTATTTGAGACCATTTGAAATTGTTGAGAGGTTGAACGTTGTTCCCTCAAGTTGTTAACCAAAAAAAACAAATTCCCTCTCATCTTTTAAGGGTCAGCATAGCCTAGATCAATGGCAGAAGCTAATTTCATCAAACGAGTGCAGAGATACCACCAAAAATGCTGTCCGTTGGCACATCGAAGTTTGAGATAAATCACATAACCAGGATACTTTCAAATGCCATTATACCGATCAAATCAAATTTTTAACTATTTCTAATTTTCTGGACACTTTTAACGTGTTAGGAATGGCATTATTTTTAAGCAATTACCATTTGATTAGTAAGTTTTTCTAACAGTTTTTAACTCCCTAGACCGAACCCACATTGGAAGGGACAATACTTGATTTGTGTGTCGGAAAAATTAAAGCGTCAGTAAACATTTGTTTATTGATATTTGTAAATACCTCTGCACTTCATTTTTCTTGTAGTGGCATCAATTTTGTGAAACTAATTTCGTCCACCACCATCCAGAGTTGAATTAAACATGGAGCAAGTCTCACATTGGTATTTGATTTAGGATTCTAATAGTACTCAAATTTTTGTCTCCAAAATCCTTTCAAAGTTATTACACCAATTTATCAGAACTCGTAGTTGGAGTGGCGAAAATATTTTCTAAGGATTCCAGCAAAGGGTTACCAAGACAGATTTCCAACAAGTCATTGTTTATTATTTCTCTTCCATATGACATAAGAATGAATAATATATTTTCAACTGATATAAAATATAGCAAGTTGCCAAACAGCTACTTATCAATTTGTGAACCTAATTTCATACCAATCATAGTTGAACTAAACCTGGAACAAGTCTCGTATTGGTGTTTGATTTAGAATTCGATAATTACTCAAATTTTTGTCGTTAGAAGTCTTTCTAGGTTATTATTACCAATTAATCAGAATTTGTAGGCAGAGTGTTGAGAAAGAAAATATTTTCTAAAGACTCCAGCAAAGGGTTGCCTATAGAATTCTTTTTATTACTCTGATTTATCAGAATTTGTAGGTGGAGTGTTGAGAAAGAAAATATTTTATAAAGACTCCAGCAAAGGGCTGCCTAGACAGAACTCCAACAAGTCGTTTATTTTTTTTCTCTTCCACATGACATCAGAATGAGTAAAATATTTTGAACTGATAAAAAAACGTAACAAGTTGCAAAACAGGTAGTATGTACCCTAGATTAAGTAAACTCAAATTTTTAGTAACTTTTTCCATCTTCTTAACAAGATTTCACATGATTAGGATACAGGTCATATATGCTTACATATGCAAAAAAGGAAAAAAATTCAACACCAAGATGCAAAATACTGATAATAATAATAATAATAATAATAATAATAATAATAATAATAATAATAATAATAATTATAATGGATTTTTTGTTTCCTATATGCGTCCATGTATATAACTGGGAGATGACTACTGATAAATTCCAGAATATGCTTCGGCTTGTAGCGAAGAGCGAACAAAAAGAAGTGTTGGAATTCATCTTAAAAAATAATTAAATGTGGACATAGGTCAAGTCCAACTTTTAATTTTGTCATTGTCAATACATATATATATATATATATGTGTGTGTGTGTGTGTGTGTGTGTGTTGGGATGCATATAGGAATTTATATTTGAGAGGCGACATTGACATATATATAAAATAAAAATAAAATTTTATTTCAGGGGTAAAATTTATATATAAAATAACAGGGTATTTTATATATAAAACATTATTATGAGTGTTCATCTAGTCCAAAAACTTCTAATTGTGCTAATTTGTCACTCAACTTTTACATTAGTGTTTATTAGTCCCCACTACCAATTTATAACAAAAATTTATTAGTCCCCAATACCAATTTATAATAAAATTGTCCTTTTTTCATGCCAAAATTGCGCTTACACACTTTATGTTTTTCCTTTTTAAAGTTTTCTGACATTTTATTTCTTTGTCTGTCCTTCTTATTCAAATATCAGGAACATTGAAAAACACTTTGAGCTTGTCAAGTAATCAATTAATGCAAGCCTATAAAAAGAAATTAATATTTGTTTGTTTCTATTACGATGAATGATTCTATTGTTAAAGATGCAATGCTGTATGTATCTTAGTTTGTTTGCTCTGTCCGGACAGTGATGAAGGTGTGCGAAAAGCAGGGAAAAGGCTGGGTCCTTTTGAGAATGCGGATAGGGACATTGAAGGAACAGGAGGAATAAGGAAAAAATTGCAAGACAAAGAATAAAAAGGAAATGAGAGGAAAAAAAAATTGATATAAATAGAAGGTCAATTGTGTTATCAACTAGTATTAGGATCAATCAAACACTAATGTAAAAGTTGAGGGATTATATATAAACAATTAAAAGTTTAGGGATTAAATCGAGACTTATGAAATAGTTTATAACCATTACAGTAATTAAGTCAGTATTATTCTAATTGATATTTAATATATAATGATAAAAACAACAACATATAGTCAAAATATACGATCAAATTACATATTTAAACTCCAAAACAATATATACACACATGTACAAACACTCACACGCTCAACGATTTTCTAATTTCTTCTAGCGAGGGGAGATATAATATGTTAATCATTGTTAATATATAATCATGAAATAAACAAAACCTACTTACTTGTGAATATGCATACTAATTTTTTGAAATATTTTTCTTGTCTTTTATGGAGCAATAATAAACTTATGATCTATATACTCATCCTCTAACACATAGAAATTGGATGTTAAGTATAGTGATTAAGAAAATAAAAATTTATCATTACTTATTTTGTTTCTTGTGATTAAAGTAGTACATCTTTTTACTTATTCAAATTAATCAATTTTATCTTGTATTATATCTTATGTTATTAAGCACTTAGGTATATAAGTGTTTAGATTATTATAGGGCTTGGACAAAGTAAAGGGGGAATACAAAAATCTAAGAAAAGTTTAAAGGGACAAGAAAATATTAGATTAAAAATTAACTAAAATTTGAGGGGCTAAATAAAATTTTTAAACTGTTAGGAAGGCATTGGTACATACTGCATATTCAATCGGATTGCCTTATAATTATTAATTTTTTTCAATTCATTAATCATCGTAAACACAATTTTTCTTTCAGATTTATTAACAAGCGTAGACCTTACGTCTACAGAACTTTCAATTTTCTTTTGCTATTTTATATTTTAGGATGCAAAAGTCCAAATGCTTCTGAAAATGAAACTCTTACTGAATATAGATTGTAGCTCGTCAATGCGAAGTCCAAATCTAATATGCAGTTATTTTAAGCCACAAGTTTTGCAACCTTAACTTTTGGTGAGAGAGAGAGAGAGAGAGAGAGAGAGAGAGAGAGAGAGAGAGTGACGTAGACAAAATGACGTAGCATTCTCAAGGGAACATGTGCTTCGCCGACAAACTTCTCTATAAATTTGAAGTTGGCCTTCATTTGTAAGCAAGTTGGGTGCCTCAGCCTCTTTTAAAGTGTAGTCTGGAAAATGTTTTCATTGCTGTAACACTTAATAAGAATACTAAGTTTTTTATTTAAAAGTAAATTTTAAAAATTTATTATTTTTCTTCGAAAAATTTCTATTACTTTGATAAATTCTCATCATCACAACAAATTCCTTGTTTACAATATTGCTTTAGTTAATATTGTAACTTTTTTAGCTAATGGTGGTTAAATATAGAAGTTTGTTTTGGATGTTACATTGTTTTATATGAAGTGTTTTTCAAAACCATATTTTGAAAGAATTTAAACACGATATTGAATAATTTTTTAATTTCAGGTATATATTTATTGAACAATTACTTGCTATTTTTCTAAATACATCCCAAAAATAGTCACATCAACTATCCATATTTTATCCTTCCACTTCAGAATGGATCCTGGACTTTATAGAGCTGCCAAATCAGGCAATTGGGAAGTTATCAAAGAGTTTGCTGAACATTTCAACTCTCAGCAAACTCCAACAGGAAAAACCGTCCTCCACGTGCTAGCTCAGTCCTGTGATTCTTTAGATGGAGCAAAACAAATCCTCGCCAAAATACCCGATTTGGCACTGAAAGCAAATGCTCATCTTGAAACTCCACTTCATATTGCTGCAAGAAACGGCCGTTCCCATGTCGTTCGAGCACTTATCGATTGTGCAAAACGTAATGAAGAAGAGAGACTCAAAGGCATGCTGGGGGCTAGAAATAAGGATGGAAACACGGCTCTTCATGAAGCTGTTAGAAACAATTGTTATTAAGCTGCCAAGATGTTGGTAGAAGCAGCACCTTACTTTCAATACCTGGAAAATTTTGCCGGTGAGAGAGTCCCCTGTATCTGGCGGTTGAGAAGGCACATCATGAGATTGTAGCTCTGATTTTGTCAACTGGCACGTCACCATCTTATCTTGGGCCCGGTGATAAAACTGCCTTGCACATTGCTGCAGACAGGAATATCCCAGGTATGTACTCAATCCTTTATCTGGACGAAAAGCTAGTTTCAAATTTTCCCATTATCTATCCTTTCAATAGTTTCTTCGAGTGCGTAATTTTACTACTAAAAATCTTTCACTGCACTTTGTAGTTTAGAAGGGAGTTACATGGGTATTTATAATCACTCTCTTACATCAACATGGATACTATATCCATGTGTAAACTGTAAATTTTACAACTGAGACCGTGAAAAAAAAAAAAAAAGACCCTTGACATTTAGTGGCACATTGCCAAATTAGTTTTTTGCTGCAGCTTGAAAGACCAAATTAGTTAACTTTTGTGAAATGCATGCAGATATTGCTCATTTTTATTGTAGTAGACAATGCTTTTAGTTACAAGTAGAAGAAAAATATCATGGATCAATAAAGTCTGAATTTCACCTGAAATTATTTACTACGATATACAGACTGCATGAACATGATACTGGGGAAGCTGCCAAATCTTGTGAAGGAGGTGGATGAATTTGGATGGACTGCTTTTCATTATGCTGCTATGTTCAATCGAAAAGAAGTTTTAAAATTATTATTGACTAAAGACAAATCCTTGGCCTATCTAACTGCACACGCTGATGAATCAAAGACTGCTCTGCATGTAGCCGTAACTCATGGACATCTGGATGTGATGAAAGAGATTTTATTGCAATGCCCAGATTCCTGGGAGATGACTACTAATGAATTCCAGAATATGCCTAACCTTGCAGCGAAAAGTGAATACAAAGAAGTGTTGGAATTCATCTTAAATAACATCGGAACTCAGGAATCAGAAGGATGTTTATGGAGAAACTCCTTCCCTCCCTAATATTGAGTTTAATCTCAGGAATGCCTTGCATAATTCTGGCCTAACTCCGGTGGACATAAAGGCACAGAAGGTTGATGAAGTCACAGAACGAGAGGCAAGCGTAATTGTTTTTTCCTTTCTTTTACCTGATCCCTCAACTTCTACATTTGCACAACTTTGTTTGTCTTCGAGTATTATCAGCCATCTTCAAGGCTCCATGCCAAAAATCTTCAGTGAATAAAATTGAGTGAAATAAATTTTTAATTATGAATAAGGATGAAGAACAGCAGGTAATTGTAATGTAGTTTATGTGGGACCCCTCAGATGGTCAATGTTTAACTGGTCATCAAATGTCAAGTGATTTCAGCTCTCTTTTTCAATTCCACATAGGCTTGTGAAAGTTCACATCGTTCATTTGTTTCTTGAATCCTTCTCAGATGGAGACTTACATGGTTGTTGCCACACTGATAGTAACAGTGACCTTTGCAGCTGGTTTTACCATTCCAGGTGGCTATGATATCAGAAGAGGGAATGAAGGCATGGCAGTTCTATCAAAGAAAGCAGCTTTTACTGCATTTGTTATTTCAGATTCATTAGCACTGATGTTCTCCGTAGCTGCAGTATTTCTACAAGTCATGGTCAAAGTCAAAATGCCCTGGTTGCCAAACTTCCTACGGCGTGACACAAAGTATTTGATGGGGTATCAAATTTCAATTGCCATGGTATTAATGGTGATAGCATTTTTGACAGGCCTATATGCTGTGCTGCCAAACAAAGCCATCAAGACGTATCTCATTGTATATGGTTCAGCAACTTGTCTTCCAATATGTCTATATGGTCTAGTCCTTATTGTCTTATTTTTTCGACAGATGCTTAAGGTCTATATTCTTGTCACCTCTGAGCTATTGAATTCCATTAGTAGAGTTATGCCCCATTCGCCGATGCCGATTGTTGTAAGCAGTTAATACCATAATATAAATGGTATTTGATGCTGTCCGTCCCATTTTATTCGTCTTTATTTGTCATAAATGTTATTTTTTATCTGTAATATTTATCCTAAAGTCGGAGAAATAAAAATTCAGTTATTTATAAAATTTATTAAGTAAGAATTTTGTATAATAAGTTATCATTGATTGAACAACACAGGTATCTTTTAGTCAAATTTAATATTTTGTTAAATTGTTTTGCATTAGAATTTAAATTTTCATCAAGTTGTTTGTGTTGTTGACCATGATTAATAAAACGTGACATTGAAGATTAAGTTTGCAAATCAGAATAATGTAATTATTTGGAATAAATATCCTAAAGTCAGAGAAATAAATTTTCATTTACTTATGAAACTTCCCAAGTAAGAATTTTGTAACTTTTAGTCAAATTTAATATTTTATTAAATTGTTTGCATTAGATTTAAATTTTTGTCAAGTTGTTTGTGTTGTTGATTGTGATTAATAAAATGTTACAATGAAGTATAAGTTTGGAAATCAGAATAATGTAATTATTTGGAATAAATATTATAATTTGGCAAGTATAAGTTTGAGCTGAAGTCATCAAGCAACCAAATATATTCTCTACGCGTGAAGGTATGCAGCTTACTGAGTCAATAATTTACAACTTTATTGTTAACGATCACCAAAAAGAATTGGGTAAATTACTGTTGCCCCCCTGTAGTATCGTCTTTGGCTACATAACTCCCTTATAATTTTAATATGACCACATAACTACCCTGTGATTTTATGAAATGTGAAAAAGGGATGGAATCAATGCACCGTCACGGAATATTCTCAAAATATTCCGTAACAGTAAATGAATTAAATATGCCTATTGTCGAATATTCTGTCCATTTTTTACATTTCATAAAACCACATAAGGGTTATGCAATTATATTGAAACCATAGGGGGGTTATGTGATTAAAAGTGATACCACAGGAGGATCAATAGTAATTTACCCAAAAAAATTTATTGTTATCGAGATGGCATAACTATATAATTAGCAATTATTTCATTCCTTTGGGTTTAAATATTAGTACATGAATTAGTTTTGAATTTTTGAAACACGTGGGCTTCTTTATCATGGCTTAAATTAGGGTATGAGGCTCGACTATTACAAAACAAAATAGTTGGCGCTTGATACATCATATGATGGAGTGTTCATATAAGATGTAAGTATTTTCACTTTATCTGTCATAGGATTTTTATTTCATTAAATATCATCCACCACTTATTGTTCGCATCACCAATTTAGTAATCGTATGGACCCTTAACCCATAAAATAAGCTATTAACAACTTATTCGAGATTGATAAAAACTTATTTGAAAAGGCAGCTTAAAATGCTTTCAAAAACAGCTATTAACTTTTCATAACATAAAAAAAAAAGAGCATATGTTTTCAGTTTTTAAACGAATTTTACTTAATTTTTTAATTTTGGATAAGCTACTTATGTATTATTTTATGGAATTGAGCATATGCCCAAAAATAAGTACTCTTAGAAGAGATTAACTAGATAACAAAATTTTTTTAGCCAAAAAAAAAAAAAAAAAAAACCGAGAGTTATATTGATATTAGTATGTAAAGTTTTTACAAAAAGGCAAAGGTTGCCACTCTCTTAACACTACTTCATACCCATCATATACAGTAGTTATGTACTATCTAGTTTGCATGTTAGGATACAAAAGAGTCAACATCAATTGCACTTCAAACCACATGAGCACTGTTAATTTTCAAATATTCTAAGGCAGACAATCCCCCTTCTATAACAAGATTCTAGTTTTGGTAACTTATGGGGACTTTCCTCCATGATATGGTCACTTCATGTATGGCCTTCCTGATATCAGCAACTATGTTGATGGCATCTTTGGTCTTCTTTTGGTGCAAGGCTTGGTTTCGTGCTTGCCAAATCTGGTGGATTGTTGCATCAAACATTAAGCGTTTGAGTTTATCTTGGAATGAGTTTATTTTCCAGCTGGAGCTCATCCATTGCAATTTTGATGACCAAGAATGTTGATTTCTGAAGATTTGGCAAAAATTGTATTTTGTTCCATACAGCTGCAATAATTTTACAACCAAAGAAGAGGTCCTTGGTAGTTTCTTCAAACTGCCGGCAAAGTTCACAATTGGTGTTTTCAATTTGCAAGCCCCATGATCTTATTCTTTCTTTCATGATTAGTCTGTTTCTACTAGCTAACGACAAAATGCAAGAATATCTAGGGAGAGTCCTTTTTCCCCATACTAACTAGTGCTATTCAACTCTTGTATTAGTTTCCCTTAATGCTTGCATTGTTATTTAATCATGAATTCTCCTGACTTTTCATCCAACCATTATGTTCTATCATGGCAGTTTTCCGTAGGCACTAGAATGTAAGGTGTACTTTGCTTCAAAAGGGAGACTAACTTAGTCAAATTTCTACCAGTGAGCCAGTTCTAGGTATTACCTTGCACACACTTTGCTACCATGTCTTCTTTGTTGTTTCCCAAGCAAATGAGCAAATGAGCAACTTCCAACTAAAGTGCTTGTATAATAGACCCATTGGGTGCCAAAAGTCATAACAGAAGTTTGTGCTTCTCTCATCACCTAGTGTTTGTCTGATCGTTGATTGTGAGTTTAGGTTACTATCAAAATCATGCGCAAGTCAACACAAACAAGTAATAAAATTTATAACTTAATACTCATTTTGCAAGTACATGGGTTAATTGTAGTTGTGATGAGTATTAGGGTCGATCCCACGAGAAAACAAATATGTGCAACTACTAAGGCTTTATCACTAACTTGTATTATCTAAACACAATGAAATCAAGATGATATGGGGTCTTTTCAATAGAATAGATATATAATTGAGAACTTTTGTTGAATTCAAGCAAAGAAGCCTAGAACATAGAATCCACTAATGAATCATGCATGAATAACTTACTAAGTTTTACCTTACCTTGTTTAGAATCTAATTCCACAAGTGTCATAACTAGACCTCTCTTTGAAATAACAAGATTTCAACTATTCTCATAATGAAACCTTATGACAACATGAATTGTATTGATTCACTTAAGAAATCATTATTCTCATATGATTCACTTATGCACTACTTATTCATTTTTCATTGTTAAATACATCTCTCAATGTCAAATAACAACTATTTGACTTGTTTAAGTTGGCCAAGTAAAAAAAAGTGTTAAAGCTTGAACAAGTAAATAAACAAACGTAAGCTTAGCAAGTTTTGGCAATATAAGTCATGCTTTTTGGATTCATTAGCTTCATCTATATTCTAGATGAAACCTTTAATGAATTATGACTAATGAGACAACTAAAAGTTTAACTTCAAAGCAAGAATTCATTACAACAATGGAAAGTAAATAGAAGGGAGTAAGAATTGCTCAACCAAAGTTTGGACAAAGCTTCTCTATTTATTCACCTTCAAAAGTTGAACTTACAAGAGTTCTCTTACAATGTTCCTCACTATTCTATTGAAGGATGAAGAGAATTCTACTAATGTTCTACCAAAACTAGTATAAACTAAGCTAACCTCTACTTTTTACTACTCAAACTTTTCCCTATGAGTTACAAATGATCTCTATTTATAGACAAAGGTTCTTCACATCATTTTCCAACTTGCAATTGTCATTAATGCATGAAATGATGAAGGTTTGCATTGAGATTCCAAAATGGCAAAAAAAGTCTTCATTTATATTTTCAATAAAATCTCTAACTTGCAAAAGCCTATCTTCTCCTGAAAATGTCTGCAAAACCAGTTGGAAATGGATGCAAGTTGCAAGCCCTAGAATCTGCTAGAATCTACTGGCTGACCTCGATCCGTGAGTCATCTGTGGGTTAGTTGACCCGAGGATCCCACCCATGAATTACTGTTCACGGTCCCCACTTGATTTTTTTGATTTTGTTGACCTGGAATCCACATGTGCAGATTCTTTTCATGCATTTCCACATATTTTTGGTGGGGAATTGGGTTTTTCAAATATTTGCACAATTTCTTCTTCAAGTATTCTTCAAGTTGTCCATCAAATCTTTAACCCTTTGAATCACCTTTATATTTGATTCTCCTTGACTTCAATTAATCTAAATTGAGTTTAAGTATTATGAATCTACAAAAATGTACAAAAATTGTGCATTAAATTACTCAAATAACATTTCCGCCTCAAAAACCCTAATTCCAAGAATAGTTGGAAAATGAGTCATTTGCAACTAACATTACTTTAATTATACTAAAATAATTCCTAAAAGATATAATAAAATATATAATAATATTAGTAAATTTATTACTTATCAATCATCCATTGGGCTTGAGGTATAAGCTTAAGGATTTTTCTCTAGCTCCAGGAGTAGTCTGTCAGAGTTTTGCAACCTTAGAATGAGCATTGCTATAGGTTCACTGTATGAATCCATTTCACCCAAAGAGAGTCTTTTTTGCTACATATATTCCAAATGAGTTTAATAATAAGGTATTTATTTCCAAGTTTTGAAGTCATTTATGCCTAATCCACCTTCTTGTTTTGGTTTACAAAGGTCTCTCCAGCACACTTTGGCACCATATTGATTTTTTTGCTCACTTGACCAGATGAAGCTACATTGTGGGGAGTTGATTTGTTTCAACATAGTAGCAATATGAAGACACTTGACCAATACAATGGAATACCATATAGTTGTTAGGTGTCAAACCAGCAATATAAAATTTCCTACTCAATTAAATGTAAAGTGAAGTGCAATGATGAGTAGGGTCATATTCAGAAGGACTAGTCAATTTATTTTCTTTTTTCTTGACAACTAAAATTAAAAGAGGGGGATTTTGAAATAACTAAACTAAAATGAAATCAAGAAATCTAATAATGCAAAATTAATTTAAATGAAAAATAGTAGCTAAGCTCTAGTCAAAGGAATAATCTCCACTCTGCTTCAAATTTAACTGATCATCGACTGAAAGATAGTTTTATACGTCCACGAAGAAATTGGTTATAGTTGTTGAGAAACTCTAACAACCTGCCTTTCCTTACTGTGCCGGTAATCAAAGTAAGACCGTTAATTACTTCCCTAATCAAATGATAACCATAGGTAAGACCTTAGGATTTAATCATTCAACAGCTTTAAAACTAGAAAAGCTACCAATTCTAACTAGCAAATACCTAAGAGGCTTTGTTCAAATTAGATTATCTATGCCCATGATATAATCCAAAAGTCTCTATTACAATTGAATTAATCACTTGCCACTAATACTAAAACTATCAAACAATTACAGATTTGACGTTTTAGATGGCTATAGATTATCTGACAATTAAATAGTGGCTAATTATTTAACTGTGCAAAACATTCACACAAAAATGAATACAATCACCTTAGAATTAAACAGGGAATAGATAAATACTTATAAACATAGAAAATAATTAAAAACAATTAGATCTCACCAGAATGAAATGTCTAACTAGAGTTTCTATTATTCTTCAACTAGAATGAAACACCTAACCACATATTATAAAGTCAAATCTCCAAAAGAAAATTAACAATAATTTTTCTCTAGAGAGAGAAGAGAAAAAAACTAAAACTTTAGAACTAAGAGTTCAAAGCTGTAGAAAAATAAATAATGCAGACATTCCTTTTCTTTTTGCAGCTCTACTTCATGTTTCTTTATTCCTTTTCTTTGTTTCCTTTTCAAAGTGAATTTTCCTTTCTTTTCTTTCTACTCCCATGACTCTTATTCTTTAGGAAGATTCTTTTTCACTGTCAATGCTAATTCCTACCAAGAGTTCTTTCCAATTGAGATTCATCATAGATAGGAAAGTGGAACCCTCCACTTTTTGCCTTTATCAAATCACGTTTCAAAATTCTGACACCAAAACATGGTTAGACTATGGTCATGCTCTATCAATTCCAAGTCTTCTGTAATTTTGCAAAAATTAAGCTTTCTCCACAATATCCTACAACAAGTCCAAACACCAAGAAGTGAATAAATGAAAGATTAAACACCATCTTTGGACAAAATAGGGGAAAATTAAATACAATTATATGACATTTTAGCTCTCTTAACAAATTCCCCACACCAAGACAATGCTTGCCCTCAAGCATTAACCAATCTCAGAAATAAGTCAAGATCCAAATATTCATAGCAAGAATAACTAGCAGATAAATACACTCCATTTCTCAACAATTTTATCGAAAATCCAATATGCACAATATTCAACATCCGCACTGAGAGATTGTCAATGCAGTATACACTCAACAAGAGATAAAATAGGTATCATTTAAGCATACATTAATATAATGAAAGGTATTACCATAGGCTTGCACATATGTCAACTCTCCACCACTTAATAAAGAACTTAATACAAAAATCAAAGGGCTTTCACAAAGGTTGTAATGGGGGTTGGGTTAAAGGCATGATAAAAGGAAATTTAGGTGAAAAGTATCAAGGAAAATCTCACAAAATCATCATACGAGTATAATTGTTTTCTGCATGCAACCCCATTGCTTAGTGTTTATCATAATGTGAATATGCTAGGCAAGTATAATTACATATTGGGTTTTGCCCAACTATCACAGCACAATACATATATACATCACACTTCACACATATTTTTGTATTTTTTTCACTTTTTCATTTTTTCTACTTTTTCTCTTTTTTTTTTAATTTCAAACTTTTTTTTCTTTTTCTTCTTTTTTTTTCTAAGCAAATATAAAAACTTGAAATACTTTCCTACAACTTTCTTTGATAAACACCTTGTAATGAGACTTTCAAATTCTTTTTTTTTTTTGCATGCAATAAAATTAAGACACTCCTTTGATACACAGTTCAAAGAGAAAGTTTAAACACATGGGTTTTTGGCTAAAGTATGTGGCTAATAGACAAAGAAAAAGTCAAGGCCCAAAAGGTCTCACTAATGGTGATAAAAATCAAGGTATGTCTTTATGATAGTAAAAAGAGTTAAACGTAGGTGCCCTTATCATTTTAATGCATCAAGTTCAAAAGTGTGGTCTCTATATGCATAATAGTGTAAGTTCTATAATGTCCAATCCATGTATGAAAATCACTCAATCAAAGAAATAAAGCAAAAATGAATTAATGCTCTTATAGGCTCAAGGCTCATAACAAAGGGTGGAACAATTCAAATCTTGCACATTTGTCATTCAACTCAATTATCAAGAAAAGTTAAATACTTAGACTAGTAAAATTCATGCTAATCATACTTGAATCTTGACGATGTGACAAAATTTTTCAACAAAAATTTTAAGACAAATAGTAAAGAAACCAAATTTGAACAAACCAGAGAAAAATTAATCAGCGCAATATCCCCGCTTCCCCACACCTAATTCATACTTTATCCTCAATGTAAAAAGATAATAAAAATTTGAAAAGGAGACTCCCCTGAAGAGAAGCTAAGCACTGGAGGAAAGATAGGGGGTTAGCGTTTTGCAACATTGGAAGTAGAAAGCATGGAGTGTTGGTAGCACTGGATGGTCGGAGTAGCTATAGTGGTGTGCGTCAATAGAAAATTACAGAAGACTATTGTTTGTAGAGCATGGATGCGCTCTATAACAATACGTCTTCTGACTTGTTAAGTTTTGAACTTTCTATGTACTGGCTGTAAGACGTGACCATGCTATACAAAATGAAGTCTTCTAGCTTGTTCTCATAACTTTCTTTGAGAGCCAGCTATAAGGCATGGGCACGCCTTAAAAGAAGTAGTCTTCTCACTTTGCAGTCTTCAAACTGTAGGAGTATTGTGTATAAGATGTGACCGCACTGTACCAGATAAAATCTTCTAACTTCTTCATGGAATTTTTCTTTAACAGATGCAACCACAAGGCGCAGGGCACACCTTAAAAGAAATAGTGTTCTACCAAAACAAAAAGAATCAAACTCTTACACTTAAATATACAATAATTAAAAATGATGAAAATAACAAAATCAATTAAAGAAATTGGTTGCCTCCCAATAGCACATTTGTTTAATGTCTTTGGCTAGACTTATTGCTTCCCTATCCACCAGGGTCAAACAGATATCCAACTCTTGAAATTGCAACAACCTATGATCTCCCCATCCATCCACTTTGTCAAAATTATTTATTGTTTTATGAAGATGTGTCAAATATAGAGTTGTTTCCTACAAAACAAAAAGTAAAGGTTTCTCATTAGAAATTGGCAAAATAATACCAAACATTTCACCTGATTGTTGAAATCAGATTGATCATTTAACTCTTCAGCATATTCCTCCAACTCCTATTTCAAGGTCAAACTATCAGTTTCTTTCTCAAAATGCTCGTTGATAGCAATCTTCACACTATTTCAAAAACATCTTACAATTTAGGCACCTCATCATTAATGTTTTCCTCTTCCGTCATAAATTTCTATAACTCAGTAAAATCATAATCCACATTTTCCTCTTTGGTCACAAATATCTCTTCTACAGTCTCCTCTTACCATCATAAATTGCTAAAAATTTCAGCTATGATTGCCTCTTCTTCTTCTTGTGATGGTATATGGAGCATCTTTTCAGGCATCTCAACCTCCTTATCAATCTCTAAATTGATAGTATTTGTATCCTTATCCATTTCCTCAATCGTTTGGAGAGATGATTGTTCCAATCTCTACTGCACCAAACAATTGAGTTCAGTTGCCCACTAATTTATTTGATTCTGCAAATTTTTATACTAGTCATTGCCTCTTGCTGGAATTGCAACATTTCTATAGCTAAAGACGTAATGCTATCCTTTGAAGATGAACCATAATGTGGATTTTGGGCAACTATCAGTATAGGAGGATACTGTGACTAATTGATTTGTTGAAAGTATAGGTAAGATTGAGTAAAATGCTAATATGTGTATGGATCCTCATGGTCAAATTTTGTATGATCCATCCATCTTGAATTATGTGCATATGAATAAGAATTATATCATCCTTAAATTTGTCATGGCCGTGGAAATCCTCCAATTGTATTTGCATGTCCATTCGAATCATCTTGAAATGTGAGGCACATGCTAGTTCGACAAGTTTTTACTTGTTGCATTCCCCTGCAACCAACTTTTCAACCAAGGAAGTTAGAGCATCTAAATGTTTGTCAATAGAAGAAATGCTTACCTCATTGACTATTCTTAAGGGATAATCAAATTCTATGCTAAACTGCTAAAAGTCCATTGCCATGTCTGAAAAGTTAAGAAGAAAGAAATAAACAACTAAAAACAAAAACACAAATTCTCTAGATATATACCAATTCTCCCGTATGAGAAGAACAAGACATAAACAGAAAAAATACCAAAAACAACTAAAAAGTTAAAAGAAATAAAAAGAAATAAATAAATCAAGGCACTAGTCCCTGGAACGGCGCCAAAATTTGTTGAGTGTCAAACTAGCAAAATAAAAATTTCTTATTCAATTAAATGTAAAGTGAGGTGCAGTGATGAGTAGGGTCGTATCCACAGGGACTAGTCGATTTATTTTCTCTTTTCTTGACAACAAAAATTAAAAGAGGGAGATTTGAAAATAATTATACTAAAGAAAATTCAATTTAAAAAATCTAATAATTAACTAAATTAAAGGGAATTCAAATCAAGAAATCTAATGTGCAAAATTAATTTAAATGAAATCAAATGGAATCTAAACTCTAGTCAAAGGAATAAAAACTACTCTGGTTCAATTTAAATAATGCTCGATGCAAAGATAAATCTCTACGTTCATGAATAAATTGGTTATGGTTGTTGAGAAGCTCTAACAACCTGCCTTTTCTTACTATGTCGGTAACCAAGGTAAAACCATTAATTACTTCCCTAATCAAATGATAACCCTAGGTAAGACTTTAAGATTCAATCATTCAATAGCTTTAAAACTAGAAAAGCTACCGATTCTAACTAGCAAATGCCTTAGAGGCTCTGTTCAAATTAGATTATCTATTCCCATGATATAATCCAAAAGTCTCTATACGATTGAATTAATCATTTTCCACTAATACTAAAAATATCAACCAATTATAGATTTGACGTTTTAGATGGCTTTAGATTATCTGAGAATTAAATAGTGGCCAATTATTTAATTGTGTAAAATAATCATACAAGAATAAACACAATCACCTTGGAATTAAATAGAGAATAGATAAATACTCATAAATGTAGAAAATAATTAAAAACAATTAGATCTCACAGTAGTGGATTGAACCAGAGTTTCGATTATCCTTCAACTAGAATGAAATGTCTAACCACGTATTATGGAGTCAAATCTCCAAAAGAAAATTAACAAGATTTTTTCTCTAGAGAGAGAAGAGAAAAAAACTAAAACTTCAAAACTAAGAGTTCAAAGGTGTAGAAAAATAAATAATGCAGATGTTCCCCTCCTTTTTACACCTCTTCTTCAAACTTCGTTATTACTTTTCTTTGTTTCCTTTTCAAAGTTAATTTTTTTCTTTTCTTCTGTTTCTATTCTTACAACTCTTATTCTTTAGGAAGATTCTTTTTCCTTGTCAATGCTAATTCCCACCAAGAGTTCTTGCCAATTGAGATTCATCACAGAAAGGAAAGTGGAACCCCTCTACTTTTGCCTTTTATCAAATAACGTTTCAAAACTCTACACCAAAACATGGTGGTCACACTCTATCATTCCAAGTCTTATAATTTTGGCAAAATTAAAGCTTTTCTCCAAAATTTCCTACGGACAAGACCAAACACCAAGAAATGAATAAATAGAAAGATTAAACATCACCTTTGACAAAATAGGGAGGAATTAAATACAAAATATATGCAACTTTAGCTCTCTAACAATAGTACTGACTTTACTGGCTATTCTCTTTACATAGTTTAGCTTTGAGTTGCCCAGCCTTGAATTTTTCTTTGCAGTTTCAAAAAGATTGGATGGTAATCCTTTGGTGACAATCTGGATGTATTGAGTTGGAGCCCCAAATAACTTACCAAAAACACCCCTATTTGAAATTTGATGATGTCATTAAGCTCATTCTTCCTGCTTTCTTTGACTCTTGCCGCGTATATCAAGCTTTT
This sequence comes from Mitragyna speciosa, assembly GCA_024721245.1. Lineage (NCBI taxonomy): Eukaryota > Viridiplantae > Streptophyta > Magnoliopsida > Gentianales > Rubiaceae > Mitragyna > Mitragyna speciosa. Next base: position 8,585,274 of record CM045570.1, read on the forward strand.
TTGTGGGTTTGGTTCTAATCCAGATAGGATCCCAAATTCATCTAAAGTTTTTGCTATAAGTTTGAAGGACCTTTGGGTGGCACTTGAGATGATAAAATAGTTATCAACAAAGGTAAGGTGGCTTATGTCTAATTCCTTGCATTTAGGATCACGGTCATACTCATTTTTTCATATGTTCAACTAATATGTGCCACAATAACATGGTCATTTCTTAGGGATTAGTTGTAGTTTTTTAGAAATTTTTAGTTATTTTATCACCTATTTGCTTATTTTTCTCTACTTAGATTCCTTGAGTGTGATTATTATTCATTTGGTTGTTTTTTATATGTTTGACAGGATTTTTCACTTATATCCATGCTAATTGAGGTCAACTTGGGATTATAGCACTTAATTCATCACCGGATGCAAAGTTGATCCCTTGAGTGGAATGGTGAACATGCCAAGTGAAGTTGTAAAGGTAAAATTGCAGCTTCTGACCTAGGCTATGGGTAAGGCCGCACCACGGCCTTCCTAATGGCCGAGGTCAGAATGATAACTCAAGAAAGCAAAAGAAAGTAAATTTTTTGACCAAGGCCGCGCCACGGCCTTCTCCACGGCCTAGGTCAGTAGGTCATCCGGAGAAGCAAAATAATTAGGCAAAAGTTCTGATGGAGGCCGCAGGTAAGGCCGTTTCCTGCATTTTATAACTGACGCATTTTGACAAGGTTTTGAGGGATAAAAATAAGGGGAATCAATTGGAAAAAAGCAGAGACGAACAGAATAGGACTTTCAACTTCAAAGGAGAGAATGAGTGAAAGAAACACCAAGCAAGAAGCAAGGGTTTCAAGACTCCACCCTCTAAGGAATCTAGAAGGACACCCACAAGGATTCTAAGTAAGAGGATCGCAACAATAAAGGAAAGGAGATCTCCACAATAACACTTGAAGACTCAAATTTCACTATGAGAATGGGTTTTGTTTTTCTTCTTTTGTTGATTGTTGAATTTTCTTATTCCATTATGAACTGAGTTGTTATGAACCTAGATGGGTTGAATCCCAGTTCTTGTTGTGGATTGATTCAATTTGGTTAATTTAAGTTACTCTTTTTACCAAGATTTACTTGTGGATTAAATTGTTTGATTGAATTAACTTGTACATGCTCTTTCCAATCCATGATTTCAACATAAGTTAATTGAGAAATTACTTGGTTGAATTAAATCACTTCACAAATAAAAAGGCCTATAAGAATCACTAGAGATAGGATGGCTTAGGTTTTCCCAAGTTAGATTCAAATATAACTCGTTTTGTGAAATCCAAATGTCTGAATCTTTCTTTTAAGGTTTTAGTGAAGAAGAGATTCTCACTAATCAACTAAGAGGATAGGGATTATAATCCTTGAAACAGGTTATACGCCAAACAAAGGGATTTTTTGTGTCTAGGGAATTTGGTAACTTAATTAACCACGATTTGAAATACTTCGAGGATGACTAGGGGAATACCCAATCTAGGTTCTCTCTTGACTAATTGTTGAATTCAATTACGTAGTATCCCAGTATCATCCTATTTTAGATAAATTAAGATTAGAGTTTAGTTACTTTTACAACAATTGAGTTAATCCCCATTTGATCTTTTCAAGGTTAAATAATAGAACAAGAGTTAGTGCTAGTAGTCATAGTCCTTATGAGAAACGATACCTGATACTCACCTACACTATACTATAGAACGATAGGTATACTTGCCTAACGATTTGTAGTATATCTCAGTAGATATCAATTTTTTGGCACCATTACTGGGGACTGTGATATTAGGAACACTTGAGATTTATTACTTTAACCATTGTTTTTCTATTTGTCGATTTACTTTCATATTTATCATTTTTAATTATGTTATATTTGATAGCTATTTTTGTGCAATTTATAGGTACTTGCTCTGGTGCATGACAAGGAGTAGTCGTGCTACACTCTTGGAGCAAGACCCGGAGATCGAACGAACATTCCTTCTTGCACTTCGAGAAAGACTCAGATAAAGGAGAGAAGAGAATGAATTAGAGCACTAGTACATTTTAGAGATGGTACAAACCCCCAATAATAACCTCATAGTTAATGAGACTCTTCTCAATCAGGAAAATGCTCAAAACCTGCAACAGCAACCATGACAATTGACTATGTCTGATTATACTAGGTCACACTTGACAGGGACAGAGCCTAGCATAGTTAGACCATGAGTGGAGGCAAATAACTTTGAGATCAAGCCCAATGTAATTCAAATAGTGCAACAATATGTCCAATATGATGGCCTCTTAGATGAAAATCCAAATTCCCACATTGTAAATTTTCTTAAGATCTGTGACACATTCAAGATGAATGGGGTATTAGAAGATGCCATTAGGTTGTGATTATTTTCATTTTCATTGAGGAACCGGGCAAAGCAGTGGCTGAATTCGTTACCTCGAGAATCCATCACAACATGGGATCAAATGGCCGAAAGATTTTTGGCCAAGTACTTTCCACTAGCCAAAACTGGTAAAATAAGGAACGACATCTCTTCGTATGCACAGATAGAATCAGAGACTCTTTATGACACGTGGGAGAGATTCAAAGAACTCTACAAAAGTGTCCTCATCACGGACTACTGTTATGACTTCAAGTGTAAACTTTCCACAATGGGCCGAGTCTGACAACCAGGCAGATGATAGATGCAACTGTTGGAGGGATTCTAAATAGCAAGACACTAGAAGTTGCCTACGAGTTGATATAAGAAATGGCAATCAATAGCTACCAATGGCAGGACAGTTGTTCCAGACCTCCTAAGCCAACTGGAGTCTATGATGTAGATACAATTACAACATTGGAGGTCTAGGTGGAAGCATTGAGCAAGAAAATAGATGGACTCTCAACTACACAAAGACCAGCTCAGGTGATGCATTGCAACATTTGTGGGGGAGGTCATGGCCATCAAGAATGTCCAGTGCTCTGTGCCACGGAGAGCACTGAAAAACATGCTCACTACATAGGAAATGCACCGAGACCCCAAAAAAAACCCCTACAGTAACACATATAACCCCGAATGGAGAAATCACTTCAACTTCTCATGGGGGCATCAAGGACAGCAAAGACAATCTCCACCAGGTTTCACCTAACATTATCAACCTAAGGAGTATCAGTCTCAAGAAAAGAAACCAAGTCTGGAAGAACTAGTGACCAAATTTATCTAGACATCTGAGACACGCTTCCAAAGCATTGAGGCATCTTTAAGGAATCAACAAGCCAGTATACATAATCTAGAGAACTAGATCGGCCAAATCACTAAGTTGATTTAAGAAAGACTTCAAGGGAAACTCCCAAGCAACATTGAGACCAACTCAAGGGAGCAAGCAAAAGCAGTCACATTAAGAAGTGGGAAAGAGTTCCAAGATGAAGAAGCAAGAGAGAAAGAAGAGGTTTCTACTGAAAAAAGAGTTAAAGAGAAGGACCATAAGGATAAGCAGGGTAAGGAGGTGGAACCAAGAAAAAAGATGGTGAAAGAATACAAGCCTTCTATTCCATATCCGAGCAGGCTACAGAAAGACCATAAAGATGAGCAATTCGGTAAGTTTTTGAAACTTTTCAAACAACTGCATATTAATATATCGTTTGTTGATACTTTATCGCAGATGCTTAAATATGCGAAGTTCGTAAAAGACTTGCTGACAAACAAAAGGAAATTAGAGGAACTCTTAATTGTCACACTTAATGAAGAATGCTCAGCTATTTTACAGAACAAACTACCATAGAAATTGAAAGACCTAGAGAGTTTCAATATTCCTTGTGACATTGGTAGTTTATTTTTGATAGGGCCTTAGCTGACCTAGGGGCTAACATTAAGTTAATGCCATATGATATGTATTTGAAAGTAGGTTTAGGAGATCTGACCCCCACTAGGATGAGTATACAGTTGGTAGACCGATCTATTAAATATCCTAGTGGCATCATAGAGGATGTGTTGATTAAAATAGATAAATTCATTTTTCCTGTAGATTTTGTCATACTGGATATGAAAGATGATCTAGAGATTTCTCTAATTCTAGGACGATCTTTCCTGGCTGCTGCTAAAGCTCTGATAGATGTTCATGCAGAGAAGTTGACTCTTAGAGTAGAGGATGAGAAAGCGGTCTTCAGGATATCTGAAGCCATGAGACATTCTCTAAATAAGGATGACATATATTTTTATGCAGATAGTACTGATATCGAAGTATTTTTTATTTTGTAAGAAATTTCTACAGATGATGCACTGGAATCGTATATTACTCAAGGAAAAAGTGCATTCTTCGATCTAGAAATCAAGGAGCAAGTGGCCCACTTAGAAACTAAGGAGCCAATGAAGAGAATCAAGCCTTTTGAAAAGTTAGACTAAACCACGAGGGACGGTCTTAAGCTTTCAATAGAGGATCCCCCTAAACTGGAGTTGAAGAGATTACCCGACCATTTGGAATATGCATTTCTGACAGAAAATTCAAAGTTGCTAGTTATCATTGCATCAGAACTAGAAGAACAGAAGAAGGAAAAACTACTTCAAGTGTTGAAGGAGGATAAAGAGGCAATCGCATAAAAGATATCTGACATCAAGGGCATCAGCCCTTCCTTCTGTACTCATAAGATTCTACTAGAAGCTGATTTTAAACCAGTAGTATAATCTCAAAAGAGGCTAAATCCGAACATCAAGGATGTGGTGAAGGTGGATGTAATTAAACTACTTGATGTAGGGGTAATTTATCCTATTTTTGATAGTCCTTGGGTGAACCCTGTGCAGATAGTACCAAAAAAGAGAGGCATGACAGTGGTTTCAAACGAGAAGAACGAACTCATCCCGATGAGGATCGTCACTAGATGGAGAGTTTGCATAGACTACAGGAAGCTGAACAATGCTATCCGCAAGGATCACTTCCCATTACCCTTTAGTGACCAGATGTTGAAGCGATTTTCTAAACACGAGTATTACTGCTTCCTGGATGGACTATTTGGATACTTTCAAATCCCAATAGCCTCTGAAGATTAAGAAAAGACGACCTTCACCTACCCATATGGCACTTTTGCATACCGGATAATGCCCTTTGGACTTTGCAATACACCGGCAACATTTTAGAGATGCATGATAACTATCTTCGATGACCTGGTCGAGAATATCATGGAGGTATTTATGGATGATTTTTCTATTTTTGGTGATTCTTTTGACCTGTGTCACATTAATTTAAATAGGGTACTTAGAAGATATAAGGAGACCAATCTAGTGCTACATTGAAAAAAATGTCATTTTATGATTCAAGAAGAGATAGTGTTAGGTTATAAAATTTCAAAGAAAGGCATTGAAGTAGATAGGGCAAAAGTAGAAACCATAGAATAATTGCCATCGTCTACTTCAATAAAGGCAATTAGGAGCTTCCTTGGACATGTTAGTTTTTATAGAAAGTTTATCAAAAATTTTTCTAAAATAGCCAGACTTTTAACGAAATTGCTAGAAAAGGATGCTCCTTTTGATTTTGATCATGATTGCCTGAATGCCTTTTCCATCTTAAAAGAAAAATTGACTCAGTCCCCAATCATGGTAGCACCTGATTGGTCTTTGCCTTTTGAACTAATATGCGATGCTAGTGATTTTGCAATGGGTGCAGTACTTGGACAGAGAAAGGATAGGCATTTTCGTCCTATCTACTACGCGAGTAAAGTTTTGACTGATGCTCAAGAGAACTATACCACAACAGAGAAAGAGCTACTCGTAATAGGTTTTGCTTTTGATAAATTTAGATCATATCTTATTATGTCTAAAGTTATTGTATACACTGATCACTCTGCACTTAGATATCCTTTGGGTAAGAATGATGCTAAGCCTAGACTGATTAGGTGAGTATTATTACTGCAGGAGTTTGACATTGAGATTAAGGACAAGAAAGGAGTAGAGAATTTAGCAGCAGATCACCTCTCTCGTCTTGAAAGTGACCAGCTAAGAGGTCCACACAAGAGAGAAATTAATGAAGAATTTCCTGATGAGAGACTTTACACTTTTTCCTCTTCCTATCCTCATACTCCGTGGTTTGTCGATATAGCTAATTATTTGGCTTCACGGGTTCTCCCCAAGGAAATGATTCATCATCAGAAAAAGAAATTCTTCTCTGATTTGAAACATTACTTATGGGACGACCCTTACTTGTTTAAGATTTGCGCAGATCATGTCATACGGAGATACGTGGATTATCCTAAGGTGGAGGACATACTAGAACATTGTCACTAGGGGCTCGCTGGAGGTCACTATCAAGCTAATGGAACGACAAGAAAGATCCTTGAAACAGGTTTTTACAGGCCTATTTTGTTTAAAGATGCCAGAAGGTATATTGAGAAATGTGATGAGTGTCAAAGATCAAGTAATCTCTCTTGTAGGGATAAAATGCAGCAGCCTGTTATCTTGAATGTGAAATATTTGATTTATGGGGGATAGATTTCATGGGTCCTTTTCCAATATCTTTTGGGAATAAGTATGTTATAGTGGCAGTTGACTACGTCTCTAAGTGGGTGGAGGCTCAAGCTTTACCTACCAATGATGCTAGGGTAGTGGTAAAATTTCTAAGAAAACTGTTCACACGATTTGGCACACCACGAGCAATAATCAATGATAGGAGCACTCACTTTTGTAATCAACAATTTGAAAAAGTGCTCAGTAGATTTAGTGTGACTCACAAAGTAGCTACCCCGTATCACCCACAAAGTAGTGGTCAAGTTGAAGTAACAAATAGAGAATTAAAAAGAATATTAGAAAAAATAGTTAAGCACTCTAGGAAGGACTGGTCTGCTAAACTAGATGATGCATTATGGGCCTATAGGACAGCCTATAAGACCCCTATAGGAACTACTCCTTATAGACTAGTTTACGAAAAATCCTATCACTTACCTGTGGAGTTAAAACATAAGGCTTATTGGGCTATTAAGACCCTTAACTTTGATCTTAATTGTGCAAGTAAGAAGAGGAAGCTTTAGTTGAATGAACTCGATGAATGGCATCAAGAAACCTATGATAATGCGAGGATTTATAAGGAAAAAATGAAGGCAATACACGATCGCAATATCAAGCAGCCGAAGGAGTTCTAGCCAGGAGATCACGTCCTGCTTTTTAATTCTAAACTTCGCCTCTTCCCAGGTAAACTTAAGTCTAAATAGTTTGGACCGTTTGTAGTTAATCAAGTTTTTCCTTATGGTGTTGTAGAAATCACACACAAGGATAAGGGGACATTCAAAGTCAACAGGCATCGACTCAAGTTATACCTTGGAGGAGATTTTCATGATTAAGTAAGGGAGGTCCATTGCCTCTATGACCCCAGCTCATGAGCACCTGTTGAATGTCGAGCTAATGACACTAAACAAAGCGCTAGCTGGGAGACAACCCAGCATTTTAATATTATTTCCTTCTGAAAAAAAAGTTTTATTTACATTATTTTGTTTTGAGTCTTTCACAGATCCAATGAGTAGGTGCAACACCACATTCAAAGGAGTTTAATTTTCCTTTTTACATGTTTTTCTAGGGATTAGTACTAAATTTCCATGATCCAGACTCTCACTAGAACATCAACATGTTAGGTAAGAGTTTAGATTTAATGTGGAGTGAAGAATCAACGTTTTTTAGTCTTCTGACCAAGGCCGCGGGTAAGGCCACGCCACGGCCTTCCCCACGACTAAGGTCAGAAGCCAAACTAACCAAAAAGCTCATTCTGAAGAAGGTTGCGAGCGGCCTTGTCCAAATTTTGCGAAAAAGGGGATTTTATGAAGACTTCTTCACAAAACCCTTAATTTCTTTCTTTCTTTTGGCAAGAACTCCTGTCCTTCACTCTCTGATTCTTTTTCCATACTCTCATCTACTCTTTAATCTTCAAAAACATCATCTCCCACTCCATTGCAATCGATCTATCTGCAGATTTGGAGGATAAGGAGAGGTTTTTTCAAGGTTCTCAACACTACACCCACTAGGTCACTTTGGTTAATTTAGCACTCTTCTACTTAAATTTTGAAGGTATGATTGCTCACTTTCAACTCTTTTTATCTCATTTAGTTCTTCATTCAATTTTTATGGCTAAAAACATCCAATTTATAAACTTTTATTGGACTAGGCATAATTGTACTACTTTTGTCAAATTTGAATGCGAATATTTCTAGTCCATTTTTTGAGTTAAATAGCTTATTTTGGATATTAATTATATGTTTTAAGATTGAATAAGGCATGGGCTACATGAATTAGAGGCTAATTGTTAATTATTCATTTGTGACTTATATGTGTAATTTGGGTTCTGATATTGAATTTCATGTAATGAAATAGAATCTATGAGTGATAAGTGATGAATGGATGATGAGTTTTGGACAATGTAGTCTCTATTTGATGAAATTTTAATTTTGTTACCCTTATTCCTTGGGATAGATAATTTTCACAGGAATGGAGATTTTGCATGTATTAGTGAATTAGGTAATATTCATGGAGTATTAACTAGTCTAGTAATGTGCATTTCAAAGGTAATATGGGATATTGAAGCTAGTTCAGTAACAGTAACCATGATATACATATTACTTATGTGAGATTCTTAACTTGACTGTTATTCTCCCTTTACTCGAGGATTACTCAATTTCTTATCTCGTTTCATATGTGAATTGTAATCCCAACAATTTGAGGATTTAATGTGGGTATGGATGTAGTGTTCATAACGAATGCATCTCTATTTGGCATACCTATAGCATCACTGAATACTATTTGTGTTCCTATATGCAGGATAATGTTAAGAACAAAGATGGCAGGCGGCTCTTTGTGGTCTAGATGGCCCAAGAGGCAAAGAGCTAAAGGTTACTCGTCTTAGCCACCTCATCAACCACCTCCTGAACCACCTCATGAACGTCCATATGATGACTCAAGGTTCACTTCATTGGAGAATCAGCAGTGGTATTTGGAGCACATGCATAAAGAGATCATCATTGAGAAAGATGTAGCCAAAAATGTGGATGCTTACCTCCACATCACAGAGATGTTCGCCAAGTTAGGTTGGGATGGATTGTTGAGACTACCAAAGTACTACTACCCTGATCTTGTTAGAGAATTTCATGCCAACATAGAGGACAAGAACAAGTATGGAGGTTCTTACTTGGTTACTACAGTGTGGGGGTCAGAGAATATTTCTGACACGAAGGGACCTAGCAGGAATACTACAATGCCCTGATAGTAATTTTGAGATGGTGTACAAAGGCAAGTTCAAGTGGTTAGGGAATTGGACACCACAAAAAGCTGGTAATAGATTCCATGTCAAGAAGCAGCCCGCCCGAAGAGGAACAAAAAGATCCTTCAAAGCTAGTGATTTTGCTGTCCCTTATCATGCCGTGATTTTCATCTTGGCCCACAATGTCCTACCAAAGAAAAGCAAAAAAAATGCATGCCGATACAGTAATCTCTATTTCTTAGATGAAATGATCTATGGCACAAAGATTTCTGAAATGATCCATGACACCCCTCTTTGTTGTTATGTGATTTGCCACATGGGGAATGTGGCCAATCCAAGTGGTGTCGAATCCTGTTTCGGATTCTTTAGACTCCTATCCCTTATTTTTGAAGCCTATGGAGTCCCATTGGAGAGTCAAACAAAGCGGTGCACCGACCACCGAGACACAGTATCTGTTGCATACCTGCAGAGTATTGTGAACCTGGAGAGAATGTATATGGTTGATGCTATTGAGCGTGGTGATTATCCTTTGGCAGAGGAAGAGGAAATGCAACACATGGAACAAGGAGAGCTCTCACGGACATATGAGGATCAATCTGTTCATGATATGCTCCAGTCAATTTTAGGTGAGGTGAGAGACACTAGACTTCCAATGGAAAGAATGGAGGGTCGTATGGAGTCTTTAGAGGGGCGGATGACATCAGAAGAAGGAACGATGACTTCTCTTGAAGACGAGTTGAACACGTGGAGACCCTACCGCCATGACCCTTAGATCGTGCTCACCTTTTTATTTTATGTTTCCATTTATTTTTTTATTTATTTCTTTTAATTTGAGCCTATACAATATATTCTTCCCAGCTGTCACTTTGATACTATCTAACTTTCATGATTAATGTTATGTTTATCTTTTTTTTTTTTTGTATTTTCATTGTGATGTGCTGCAGTTATTCTTTGTTTGCATACTTGAACTATTGACATTTTCACTTTGGAACAAAGCAACATGCATATCGAGAGGAGTACTTGTTTTAATTTTCTTTTTTCCTTCATTTAAGTTATTTTTTCACACATTAGGGACAATGTGTGATTTAAGTGTGGGGGGAAGAAATTTCAATTGGTTGCTTTGATTATGTTGGTTTGGTGGTTGGATAGTTATTTGTGTGGCAGGGAGTCGTCCTTAGTTTAAGAATTACTTTGTCTAAAATTTTCTTTTAAAGTTAATGTGTCTGTCTAGATAGTTAGTTACAAATTTCCCTTGCCGGAGTATGGATGTAGCATGCATCTTTGAAAATATCTTCAGCTGGTTAAATCTAGAATGGAAATTCAAATGCGAAATTAGGAATTTTTTGCCTTGGAGAAAATAGGCTAGGTAAAGCAAGAGGAATTAAATCAAGATTTGTGTATTTTTTGATAATGGTCCTCCCTCTTTCTCTTATTATTTTTGTCCTTTTACTAAAAAAAATGAATCATTAGCACTCTGCTCCAATGATTCATATGGTTAGTAACCGGGAATCTTCATCTAGAAATGTCGACTTTCGCGTCAAACAGCATTTGAATTATGAGTATGCATATAGCAAGGATTGATTGAAGATGAGTTGCTCAAAAGGAGTAATGTCATTTCTCAAAGCTAAAGGCTATGAAAGAATTTTGTGATTTAGTGAAGTCAATAGAAACATTTCCGTTCTTATGAAAAAAAAAAAGAGAAGACAAAAAGAAAAGAGAATATCAGGGAAGAACTTATTAATATTTTTTTATCACGAGTTAATTCGTTTTTCTTTGCTTAGCATGATGAGTATTTGAGGTAATTATGAATATTGTCATGTTAGTTTTCCTGATTTGGCAAAGAAAATATTGTAGAGATGTGCGTCGATGTTCTCTTCTGGTTGAGTCATTGTTTGGATGCATTAGAGTTCATTGCTTGAGGACAAGCAATGGCTTAAGTGTGAGGGAATTTGATATGTGCCACAAAGACATAGTCTTTTCTTAGGGATTAGGTGTAGTTTTTTAGAGATTTTTAGTTATTTTATCACCTATTTGCTTATTTTTCTCTACTTAGATTCCTTGAATGTGATTATTATTCATTTGGCTATTTTTGGTATGTTTGACAAGATTTTCCACTTATATCCTTGCTAATTGAGGTCAACTTGGAATTACAGCACTTAATTCATCACTAGATGCAAAGTTGATCCCTCGAGTGGAATGGTGAACATGCCAAGTGAAGTTGTCAAGGCAAAATTGCAGCTTCTGACCTAGGTCGTGGGTAAGGCCGCACAACGGCCTTCCCAACGACCAAGGTTAGAATGATAACTCAAGAAAGTAGAAAAAAGTAAAGTTTTTGACCAAAGCCGTAGGCAAGGCTGCGCCATGGCCTTCCCCATGGCCTAGGTCAGTAGGTCATCCGGAGAAGCAAAATAATAAGGCAAAGGTTCTAATAGAGGCCGCAGGCAAGGTCCTCGTGGCCTAATTTCTGGATTCTGTAATTGACGCGTTTTGACAAGGTTTTGAGGAATAAAAAGAAGGGGAACCAGTTGGAAAAAAGCAGAGACGGATAGAATAGGATTTTGAACTTCAAAGAAGAGAACGAATGATAGAAACACCAAGCAAGAAGCAAGGGTTTCCAGACTTCACCCTCCAACGAATCTAGAAAGACACCCGCAAGGATTCTAAGTAAGAGGATCGTAACAATAAAGAAAAGGAGATCTCCACAACAATACTTGAAGACTCAAATTTTACTATGAGAATGGGTATTGTTATTCTTCTTCTGTTGATTGTTAAATTTTCTTATTCCATTATGAACTAAGTTGTTATGAACCTAGATGGGTTGAACCCCAGTTTACTTGTTGTGTTTTGATTCAGTTTGGTTAATTTAAGTTACTCTTTTTACCTAGATTTATTTGTGGATTAAATTGTTTGATTGAATTGACTTGTGCATGCTCTTTCCAATCCATGATTTCAACATAAGTTAATTGAGAAATTACTTGGTTGAATTAAATCACTTCACAAATAAAAAGTCCTGCAAGAATCACTAGAGATAGGATGGCTTAGGTTTTCCCAAGTTAGATTCAAATCTAACTCGTTTTTTGAAATCTAAATTTCTGAATCATTCTTTTAAGATTTTAGTGAAGAAGTGATTCTTACTCATCAACTAAGAGGATAAGGATTATAATCCTTGAAAAAGGTTATACACCAAATAAATGGATTTTTTGGGTCTAGGGAATTTGGTGACTTAATTAACCACGAATTGAAATACTTTGAGGACGACTAGGGGAATTCCCAATCTAGGTTCTCTCTTGACTAATTGTTGAATTCAATTACGTAGTATCCCAGTGCCATCCTATTTTAGATAAATTAAGATTAGAGTTTAGTTACTTTTACAACCATTGAGTTAATCCCCATTTGATCTTTTCAAGGTTAACTATAGAACAAGAGTTAGTATTAATAGTCATAGTCCTTGTGGGAAACGATACCTGATACTCACCTACACTATACTATAGAACAATATGTGTACTTGCCTAACGATCCGTAGTATATCTCAGTAGATATCATCCACACAAGGAGTTTTGAGAATGCTTCTATGGCCATTAAGAATGGGTAGGGGGATAAGGGTCACCCTACCTTATACCCATCTCACTATGACAATAGTCTACAATCGAACTTTTAGGTTGATAGAGAAATGGACTATTTTAACTCCAAGCTTTATCCGCTATGTAAACCTTTTTTGGACGTGTTGCTTATTTGGACATCTTTTCTTAATTTATCCTTTTTAGATTTTAAATGTACGATCTTTATTTTTTTAATTTTTAAGAATAAATTTCTGTGTAAGTAAACTTATTTATATCTCAATATTTTTCTACAGTTCCTACATGATGGTGTCTTAAAAACAACCATTTTTCTTGATTCTTTAAATTCAGCCATCCTTTAAATAAAAAATTCCCATATTTTTGATTTTCTAATAGAACCCTCTTTGTGGGATGTTTGGTAAAATTGGAATCTAAGTGTTGGAATCTAAATATTGAAATCTGAATTCTGAATAATTTAAGTTACTGAATTTTAAGTACTGAAAATTTTACAAGTTCACATATGAATTTGAATATTGAATTTAATATACTTGTTTGATAATAATATGCAGCTGAATGTTAAATATCGTAGATCTTACAATTTTATCCCTCTAAATTTAATATGCCAGCTTGATAACAATATGCAATTGAATATTGTATTTCATGAATTTTACAATTTATTGACTCAATTTATTTCTCATAATTTATTAGTTTATTACATTTGACTAAAATACATATAATTGAAGTTTATAAATAATGACAAATTAATTTTAAAATAATTAAAAAGAGAAAGAACCAAAAAAGTGACAAATTATCTCATAAAAGTTAATAGGAAAAATATAAGAGCTAGTATTTAGATGAATAAATATTCTCAAAAGTCAAATTGTCTATGACGGTGAAAAAAACTGTAGGAGTTTTCAGAGAAAAAAATAAATCAAAGGAATTATGAAGGGATGAGGAGAGATAGGAAAAAGGATAAGACATATTTTTATAGGTTATTTTTGTCATACAGATTTATTTCTTAAAATACTAATGTCTGAGTGTGTTCTATATTAAGCATTAAGTGCAGATAGGATCACTTATTTTTAGTAATAGATTTTGACTAGACTTTTACAGGCACTTAAATACTTATGAATTTCTATTTTAAGTTTTAAACAATTTTAATATAATTAAGATCCAAATCAATTAATTTTAAGTGCTTAATTAGGTAATCAAAAACCCCCTTAGTGTGTAACTATATATATCAATATATGTATTATATGTATGTGTGTGTATGTATATATTCGTGTGTATATGTATATGAATATATATACACACACTTATATATGTCTACATACACACACACATACGTACATATATAGATATGTCAATATATGTGTGTGTGTGTGATATATGTGTATATATATATCTATACATATATATACGTATATATATACACAAATATACATATATCTATACATATATATACATATATAACATACATATATATGTACCTATATATATGCATATACACACACACACACACACATATATTCATATATGCATATATGTGTATATATTTACATTTGTACATATATATATGTATATACCTATATATATGTATGCGTGTGTGCGTGTATATATATACGTATGTACGTGTATCTATGTTTGTGCGCGCGTATATATGTGTGTGTGTGTGTGTGTGTACAGACACACACGCGCACATATATATATGTATATATACATACATACATACATTTTTATATATATGTGTATGTGTGTGTATTGTATGTATGGATGTATGTATGTATATGTGTGTGTGTGTGTATGTATATGTATATACACACACATATACACATATGTGTGTGCATATATGTGTGTGGGGGTGCGTGTGTGTATTCGTGTATGTATGTATATATGTATATATGTATACATATATATACATATATGCATGTGTGTGAGTATACATACTAGAGATGAAGCACGTGCTTTGCACGTTTTATAGTCATGTAATAAATGATATAATAATTTTGCCTTATAAATGACATAATAGAAGATGAAAAACAAAAAAAGGATATTAATTTTGGTTTTCCTATTTTTTCAAAATCATGTCTAAAAAATATGTAAGATTCAAGTTAAATTATATCCTTAAAAACAAATAGAAAACAATCACAATTATTAGAAACTTACATTTTAAGTACAAAAATATTTCTAAATTTACTTTAATAATTTCATCTATCTTTTCTTAACTTCACATATTATTTTCTATTCTAAAAGAATTTAAATAGAATAGATGAATATTTGCAATAGCAAAAGAATGGTTTTGGCATAATGATGATTTCTTTAAAATATCCTTCCAAAATAAGTTATGAATTATTTTAAAATTTTTATAATTGTTATCATATAAAATGTAACTTGTTATAGTATAAAAAGATGTAATTATACTTTGAAATCCTTAAGCTTTTGATAATTTGATTAATAATTTTACATATCTCTATTATTTTTGTGAAGTATCATATGTGCCTTTTATATAATTGTACCACAATTAATATTTTCAAATACTTATTTTATATTATTAAATATTTGGCTTTTCCACAAACACTAACATAATTGATCACTCAGTAAAATTAATTAAAGTTATTTGTTAAATTCACAAGTTTATGTAATGAGTATCTATAAATTTTCAGTGTCAATTAGAATATCATATATTTTGAACATGATGAGTTTTGAAATTCGTTAATATACTCATGAGACTTGCAAAATCTTATATTTTATTTTTCATTAACAATTAATGTATTTGCATGTGTTGAACTTCTCACCTTCTACTTTCTATCAGTTTGGTTTTTCTTTTTCTCTATCTACTATAATAGTCCAAGAAATAAGATATGCCTAGATTTTGTTTTATATGAAATTTTAAATCTAT
Source organism: Mitragyna speciosa (assembly GCA_024721245.1). NCBI lineage: Eukaryota > Viridiplantae > Streptophyta > Magnoliopsida > Gentianales > Rubiaceae > Mitragyna > Mitragyna speciosa. The sequence goes on from CM045570.1 coordinate 8,600,925, forward strand.
AAAATCTTTTGTTTATAATGCATAAGTGCATATTTATGACACATTATACTTATGATAGTTTTGTTAATTAACTTCACTTTTTGAATAAGTAACTGCTTGAGAGCTTATTTAACCAGCACCTTAATGCATTCGTTAGCTAAACTTATATATACTTTTTGGTCAAATCCTTTGTAATCAGTTAATTACTTTGTATATTATCAAAATGTAAGCATTTTAATACTAATAAGAGTTTGATCACTAATTAACTTTTCACATCAAAAAGTGATAAATATTTGTCCTACATATCTCTATTGAGCCGTTAAGAGCATTGATTCGAAGTCAAAATGTCACAATTCAAAATCTCAGTCTGCATTAAGAAAAAAATCATATATTTTAAACATAAATAAAGTTTTGAAAGATTAAAGATGTTTGTGCATGACGATCCTTTTGCAATAATGAGGTTTACAATTTAAAATTTCAATCCTTGATCGCTCTTTATATCAATAGCAGTTCTTAGAATTTAATTCTAAGTTTTTTGAAATATTGACTTAGTTAATTTTTCATAATATTTTTAGGTTTTAAAGTAATTTTCTAGGACATTTTGCGTTCAGGTGTCCTAAGATTATTCCTTTTATGTTAATGCAATATGTGGACTACAAAATAAAAACATAATGAAAAAATTATAATCAAATAATTCACCTAAATTCTAAGTCCAACCATTTTGGACACGTCTTATGGATTCAATTTACGTAATGTTTAGATTTCTTCAATCAAGAGTAATTGAAAATTTTTGTTGCCTCTTGGTTCATGGTATATGTCACTTCACTACTTTTGTAAGGTAGTATGATAATAGTTAGTTTTCGTATTTGATTTAACATGTTACCATTACTATTTTTAATTTCTACAAACAAAATCCAAGTCAAAATGGCAACAAAGTACCAGTGTTTAACGAATTCAAGGTATAATACTGTAGATCTTTTTAAAATTAAATTTAGGTCAAATTAGAATTAAAAAATGGGATTGACATTTTATATCTCTCTCAAAATACATTTTTTTTCTATAAATTCATGTTGATCAATGCATGATAAAGTGATCTTAACTTTATCTTTATGATTTTAATTTTAATCTATACATTAACTACTACATCTTTTAAATTTAAATTTCAATGAGATTCAAAAGTTTAGAATCTTAAATAACTAATTTTGTATTATGATTTTCAAGTTAGTATCGGTGAATTAAACACGATATTTTTCATATTCCAACATTATGCTATATACTTTAATCGCATTTTAAAGTAATGTAACATGACATCTATTCTTAATAATATGTGAGCTGATTGTTTCAAGGTGATAATTTAATTGATTTGTTAATAATGTTTGACAATAATTTTTGAGAAAAAGTAATAAAATTAAGATATTATTTTTGTTTTAATATGAAAGATAAATTAAAGAAATGGTCCTTCTTAATCAATAAATTAATATATTAAATTGAAAGAAAAGGCTAGAGATGAAAATTTTAAATGTTCCATTCTTGTGTTTTTTTATTAATTGTGGTTTTGTCTATCTAATTTATACTCACACCGTTTAAATTATTTTCTTTATTTTTTTGTGCACAAAAAGCAGGCTTTGTATGAGAATTTAAACCTAAAAAGTGCTAAATTCAGTCATCTATATATAAAAAATGATTGAGATAAACATAAAATAATTTCACAACAAAACAAAAAGAAGAAAAGTTTCCGTGTTTTAACCCACTACATTTTTGGTTACTTCCTACCCATCTAACTTATAAAAATTCTAAATCAGCCATGGTATAATTATTAGTGTATGAAAATATAATATTTTTTAAGACAATGCAAAGTCTTATTAATTGCTAATGATATTCAAACTGACTCAAAGTTGGTGATTTTTCAGTTTTGTATTAGATTCCTTTCCAATTTATTATGAGGAGGACTTTTATTCCTTTTTCTATATATTTTGTGCATTTTTTTGTATTTTTTATTAATTTAAATTTAAATTAAAGTCATTATAAAATACTTGAAAAATGTTGAATAATATTGAGTTTCATTAGTTACTTATTAAACTAAATTCTTTGTGTTCTCGTAAACATCCATTTTTAATGTGATCATGACTTAGAAAATAAGGCTATTTAAAGGAAATACATTAAATGCTAAAATATCCAAACACTTAAGAATTGAATAAATATTTGAAATTAAAATTAAAATTTTAAAATATAAAATTAATTTATATTTGAAAATACTCTTTTGGTGTTTCAGTTATTATTATTTCTTTTGGCTAAATGACTTCTTTGGTTTTTTTTTTTAGATTATGAAATTTAAATTTATGTATAATAAAGTAATTAAAAATATTTTTAAAAATAAGAAAATATAAATTTTATACTAATCAATAATTATATATTTTAAAATATTCAATTTAGATTTGTACAGGTAAAAGGTGTGAAAGACTTTTAAAGGAAGCTTGAGTTTGATTAGGATTTAATTAATCGAATTTTTCTAGTTCTATTATAAAAGGTACGAAAGACTTCTTATAAGAAGGTTGAGTTTGATTAGGATTTAATTAATCTACTTTTGCAGTTTCATTAATATCCTTTTTTTTGTAATGTGACTGTAACTTAAAAAATAAGGATATTTTAGAAAATGCATTAATTGTTAAATTACTTAAGGTCATACATTCTGGTTGAGTTTGATTAGGATTTGATTAATCTACTTCTTGTAGTCCATTAATATCCTTTTTTGTAGTGTGACTATAACTTAAAAAATAAGGGTATTTTAGAAAATATATTAATTGTTAAATCACTTAAGATCATACATACTTTGATATATATACGCACACACAACACACAGACACATACATACATACATACATACATACATACATACATACATACATACATACATGTGTGTGCATATGTGTGTGTATGTAAGTGTGTGTGTATATATATATATAGACACATACATACATACATGTTTATATACACAGACACACACATATGTATGTATGTATGCACATATATATATGTATGTATGTCTCTGTGTGTGTGTGTGTGTGTGTATAGACACATACATACATAAATGTTTATAAATATATACACACACACATATGTATGTATGTGTATATATATATGTATGTATGTCTCTGTGTGTGTGTGCAAACACACACACATGCATATATGTATGTACATACACACACACAGAGATACACATACATACATACATACACACACACACATGTATGTATGTGGGTGTGTGTATGTATGCATGTGTGTATATGTATGTATGTATACGTATACATACACCCACGCACACACACATACACACATAGACATACACATACAGACACACACACACACACACATATACATATGTGTTTGTGTATGTATTTGTGTGTGTGTCTGTACGTATATATTTTGTGCACGCTAATGCGCACTATCTGAGTGAAGGTTTTCAAATTTTTTTTTTTAATTTTCTATCATACTATACTAAACGTCCCCATGCATTCTTTGGGATGACTAGTTTTATGTACCATTTGAGAGCAATGTGCAAGGCACAAGTTGGGAAGTCATCATCTCATATATTTTATATCTTTCGTTTTCTTTATTATCATAAATAGAAAATCTTTAAACAAACCCGCTTAGCTATTACTATTGGTTAGCGTACGAGGTTTGAATCATGGATCGAAACACACTTATGATAAACATCTCTAATTTAAGTTATATTAATGGTCGCGCATAGCACAAGACATTTTTTATTGTTAATTTCATTTTCTTCTTTCCATTTCAATTGTCGTTATCGGAGCTGCGTATTGTAGTGAACAAGGATCAATGATTCGACTTTTCTTGCTTCAATCGATTTGTTTTTATTGCATATATTTTATTTTTGAATATGTTAAATTAAATGTGCTCCAATTTCTTTCACATCCTATTAGAGAACAATTTTGACTTAAAATTCGTATTGCAAATTTTTGAAGGTTTGGGTATCCAAACCATTTGCCCTCCACCAAAATACCGTATCAAGGATTTAAACTTTTAAATTTGTCTTAATTATTTTATGTCAAACTCTTTCTCCTTCACACACACATACACACACATACATGTACACATGCACGCGCTCATACACAATCTGAGGGAAGTATTTCAATTTTTCGTTCTTTTTTTCTTTTTCCTTTTCTTTTTTTGGCTCTTTTATCACGCTATACCAAGTGGCATGTAGAAACCTATGCATTATGTGGGGATGACTAGTCTTATGTAGTATTTGAGAGCAACGTGCAAGGCATAGGTTGAGAAGTCGTCATCTCATCGATGTTATTTCTTTTGTTTTCTTTATTACTATAAATATAATATTTTTAAACAAAGCCGCTTAGCTAATATTATTGGTTAACGTTAAGGTTTGAGTCTAGGATAGAAGCACACTTATGACATCTACAATTTAACTTATTTTAATGGTCGTCCATGGCACAGGACCTTTTTTATTGTCAATTTCTTTTTCTTCGTACCATTATTGAATCTCGATGATAATCTTTTTTATGTTTGCCTACTTTATGCGTTCGAAGTTTCGTACCTTTTGAATCACTCAAAATTGACACATTTTCATAGGGAATATTCTCACCAAGGGTTTGATTTGATTGGGTTAACAAGGGGAGATATATAGGGAATCCTTAAAGGAATTCATAGAAAATAAAAAGTACGAAAGTTACCCCAAACAAAGGATTTAAAAATCAAATTGATTAGTTTTTCATTCAACCCTTTAATTTAGGGTTTAGGGTTTTCTTCTTGCAAAGCACAACTTAAGCCCACTCAAAAATACAACTAAATTAAGCACGCAAAAAATTTTAAATAAGCACATTGAAATCATCTAAAATCTAACAATGTTTACAATAATTAGCTCAATATAATTTTTCATCAATCATCCGAACTCCATCTCTAACTTGCAGCTATAAAATTCCTCCAATGAACATGCAATCAAACATTGCTAGTTAGTAAACTTATACTTGAAAAACAAATATCAATTATTATCTTTTAAACAACCACACCATACACACTATTGGAAAAAAAATTAAAAAGAATAATATAAAAACAACTTATCTCGATATCCGTATAACAATTAGCTTGATATTCATGATAACAATTACAATTACATTTACATTGTGTTAATCTTTACCAATTTCCCATTGAATCGCATGAAAATGCGTTAAAAATTCTAAAAAATGAACTGATTGTAAGTATCAAATTCTAAATTAAAAAAAACTCATAACTACAAATGAAAAAAAAAATGAAGTTAGTGGTTACCCGACAAAAAAAAAAAAAAAAAAAAAAGATAGCCATTAGTAAACACAAATGATATTGATGCTTTATTTTCATTTCTAATAAGTCTAACTTTTTTCTACCAAAATATACTATCTATTTATATTATATGCAATTAATGATTAAAAAATGACTTAAATGCCTGTCCATTAAGGCAAAAAGCCTTTCATTTCAATAAGAAAAGAAGCTATTTGCTCCTCAATTATAGTGTCACAAATAAAGTATAGGAGTTGCTACAGTAACTCCCATGTCTTTTTATAATATAGTTAGATAACTTTGTCAGAAGGTATGTGGCTCTAAAGTTTGTTATAAAGGAACGTGGTTAATCATTATTGAGTTTATCTTTTTAAATCTTTCTTTTGGTTTCCTATGCTAAATAAATTTTAAAGATAAATTTTACCAAAATTTCTTACTGACGTGGTTCTTGAACATTAAAAAATATTACTCACAAACAAAATTAACAACAGCAGATCAACATTTTTAATTAATTTTGATTGTCATGTCATGATTATTCTTACTATCTTATATGAACATAGTATCATATTTTGATTAAAAGTAAGTTGTTATTGGTGGATAATTATTTTGGTAAGCTAAAGAATTGCTTATTGATGTCCTGTTATCACTATGCCCGTAAGATTAGCATACCGAATGTGGTTATACTAACTTAACAATCCTCTTATAAATAATGCCCCAGAACAAGAAATTACACTAATTACTCACCAAAAGTCCGAAATTGAGCAGAAAATGTAGTATTGTTGTAGAAGTGTATATTGCTGTCTTTCTTATCTTCATACTTGCTGATATTTGTCTGGAGTATATATCATGGCTAACCTTGTTGAGGAATCTGCTGCTGGTACCGAGTTCCTTTCTACGCCATCTACACCTTAGTTTTTAAGTCATTTGTTTTCAAATTGTTGGCTTTGCCACTTTAATGGACTTTTATGCATATTTTTCCTACTTATCTAAACATTTTGCTTTTATTTTCATACTAGTCTTGCAAGTGATTAAGAAACAAGATTTCATTTGCTTAAACAAAAAGAAAAGGAACTAAAATTGATGGCCATGAAGCATCCACATTAATGTGCATATTAGGTGAAGATAAATATGTACAAGTAATGCTGTTGATGTGCATAAATGATGCAAGGTCTTAGCTCATCTACAGTCGTGCAAATAATTTAAATAATTGAGGTTTCAACCTATGTGGAACAAATCTATCTGGCCATAAGAAAGAAGAATACATAATTTACGTCTGATATTATGTTTTATTCTTTTGTCTGTGTATACATGAATTGGCACAAAGGTCCAAGAAAACACAAGAAAATATGCCTTCACGTGTCTTGTTGACTCAATGCTAGACTGCGTCTACAACGGGTTAACAAGAGTATATTATCTACTTATAAATATTAAGCACTTGGATTCAATGGTATCTAACTAACATTTCTTTCAAACTACCAATTCTTCCAGTCGCCATGAATTTCCTCCCCGAGTGCACCAAGGAAGTGGGCATTAACACTCCATACCAAAGTCAATCAATCTGTTGACTGCCTTATTAATCACTATCATTAAAATGGAGAACGTTGTTAGGTGTATTCCATAGACTTGTAATTTTTCTTTTTTTTTTTTTTTGTCAAGAACAAAATATTTGGATATCTATCATGGTCTTGCTGGAATCTTTTAAATTGAATCTTTTTCTATTCTATTGTAAACCACTTAGACATTTTATGTAAGCAATTTTTTTTTTCGTGTTTTTAATCTATTTCCTTGTTAGTTTGTTTGAAACTTATTACAGAAATACAGTAATCGTCTTAGAATTACTTTTGCTGTTGAAAAAGTAGTAGCTATAATAGTCTTAGAATAACTTCTGTTGTAGAAGTAACGTGTTGAATGGTTTTCATATCTAAATATTTGGATTTAATTCACATTTGCTGAATGATTTTTGTTCTTATGAAATACTTTGGTATTTCTTTTACTTTGGATGAGTAATTATCGATTGTGTTGTATGTCAAATTTTCAATTGCATTCATCTTTCTTGGGCTTCAGATGGAATTTGCTTCCTGAATTGTTATTTTTCTTAAGCTTGAGTTATAATTTGCTGTATGAAGTGGCACAAGGAAGGTTGAAATGTCGTTTAAGATCCTTTGAAATTGTTGACAAATTGAATACTATTCTCTCAAGTTGTTAACCAAAAAAAAAAATATATTCTTGCGTCCGTAAGTGCCAGCATAGCTTGAATCAATTGCAAAAGCTAATGCCATCAAATGAGTGCAAAAATTCCACCAGAACTATCGTTTGATGACACTCGAAAGTGTCATGTAAATTATATAAACAAGAAACATTTAGATGTCATTATACCTCTCAAATTTTTAACTTTTTCTCGCTTTTGTGACACTTTTAGTGTATTAAGAATGACATTATTTTTAATCGATTATATCATCTTATCAGCAATTTTTTTTTGACACTTTGAACTGTCTTAGATCTAACCCCATATCGGAAGGGACAACACTTATTAAGTGTTGATAAAATTAAAGTGCCAGCGTACATCTATTTTAATGAAAATTTTAAATGTTCCCGCACGGCAATTTTTTTTTTTTTTGTTGGTAGTGGTATCTATTTTGTGAAACTAATTCCATGAACCACCAACCAAAGTTGAATTAAACCTGGAACAAGTCTCGAATTGGTAGTTGATTTGGAATTCTAATAGTACTTTAACTTTTGTCTTTAAAATTCTTTCAAGGTTGTTACACCAATTTATTAGAACTCGTAGGTGGAGTGTTGAGAAAGAAATATTTTATAAAGACTCCCGCAAAAGGGTTGCTTACACAAATCTCCAACAAGTCATTGTTTTCGATTTTTTTTTTCTCTTCCATGTGACATTAGAACGAATAAAATATTTTCAACTGATAAAAAATATAGCAAGTTGCCAAACAGGTACTAATCAATTTTGTGAAGTTAATTTCATTGGCCACCAATCATAGTTGAACTAAATCTGGAAGAAGTCTCAAATTGCTATTTGATTTAGAATTCTAATAGTATTCAAAATTTAGTCTTTAAAGTTCTTTCAATGTCATTACACCAATTTATAAGAATTCGTAGGTGGAGTGGTGAGAAAGAAAATATTTTCTAAGGATTCCAGCAACGGGCCCGGACTAATCTCCAACAAGTCATATTTTTTTTTTTTCTCTTCCATGATCATAATGAGTAAAATATTTTCAACCGACAAAAAATGTAGCAAGTTGCCAAACAGGAAGTATGTGCACTGAATTAAGTAAACTCATATTTTTATTAAGTTTTTCCGTCTGCTTAACAACATCCACCATGGGAAGTAGAGCTCAAATGGATGTGTTTGGCTTGGAAAACAAATAATTTCATTGATAAATTCAAAAGAATCATGTGTACAGCAACTATATACCATATCTATCTAGAGCTATAGGGACCAAAAGATTACACCAAGGGAAGACGGTTTCAGCAGTGGATATAGTCACAACAATTCCGAGGCCTATGATTGAAGGCACTTGGCTATGGAAAAAGGTACCAAAGATGCTGCAGAACTGGAAACCAGTGAGTGAATGGGACCTCTCACAATCAATGTTTTAAAAACCAGATCGGTAAATGAACTAGAGGGGGTTTCGGTTCGCGGTCGGACCAAGGTTCAATGATTTTGATATTTTTTTAATTTAATTTAATGTATAATATAAAATAAACACTAGATATACTCCGTTTTGTTGATCTAGTTAACCCATTAATTGTTTAAATATATTCAAATATGCAAGTTAATGAATTTATTATATTCAAATATACAAGTTTATGAATTTATTATATTGAAATATACAAGTTAATGAATTATTATATTTGGTCAAAATTTTATGAAATATTCTATGTCTATAACAATTAAATTAACAAAGAAAATGACATTACAAGTATAAAACATATAATAACTATAAAAAGTAAGTGCATAGGGAAAAAAATACGGATAAAACACATATTTTAAATTCACAACTAAAGTATATTTTATTTTTAAATATTTTAAATGATAGTCTTGAATATTTTAAATTATTAAACCATATTTGTTGCTTGTTTTCACATTTTTTACTCTTTTAATATCGTCAAGACTTATTTTTCAATGTAAATTTTAAATTTATTTTTAATACCAAATAATACAATTAACTTTGTATACAGGCCAATTCGAGTAAATGCAATTTTTTTAAATAAAAAAATTCTTTTGTCCTATTTTTTAGGGTAGGTTCACATACTCAAATAATTTTCAAATTTCAATTTAATTGTCTTACTATTAGTTTAGTTTTGTTACCACACCTAATGAGAGCTAATTTCTACAAATTTGTATCAATCTAGAATTTGATTTAAAATTTCCTAAAAGGGTCTAAACTTTATTTAAAATCAGTTCTCAAACTTTAATTTTAGATGTATTCTCTTCAAAGTAATTTTATGTTAGACGTATTAGATTATTTAGCGCGTCAATTTGACTCTATAGAGTAGTCTCAAAAATAAAACTAACAAGTAAATCTGTTTGCTTATTAGTTATTAATTTAATCAATTCTTTTTAATTTACATAATTTCTTTTAATATATTAAGAAAAGGTGGATATGTGATGCTATTAAATTGGAATCAATATATTGCATTGAAAAATATGATTTTAATAATCCAAACTAATTTTTAATTTTATTAATAAAAGAAATAGCTTTCTACCCACTTACTTCAAAGATGTCATGCATGCTTATTATTGAATAATGATTAACCATAATTCAAAATTTTAAACAAATAACTTACAAAAATAACAATTTAAACTTTTAATTAGGAGAATGTTTTGGGCATAAAAATGAATGATTAAACAATTTTGATATAAGGGTTAATCTTAGTATGAGAGATTTTGGTAAAAGTACATCTAAGATTTCTTTCATATTGTGAGACACCTCAAAAAGGTCCCACATTGGTGGGAAGAAAAGAAAATGATTTGTATATAACATCTTACGTTTGGGTTATTAAATAACTTGGCTTAAGCATTTTGAGCCCATGGTTTAAAAGCTCAAAAGTTATTGGGCCAACCCGAACACGGGATGTTACAAATGGTATCAAAGCAAACCTCGTGTGGTCTCTGCATGGGGTGAGATTGGGCCTATGGTATTTTGGGCCGGACTACGTAAGGAAGTGGAGGAACTAACTGCTGTGCGGGGATAAGTGCTACGTCGACCTAAAGGTGGGAGCCACCTCTAGAGCCTGTACGAGCCACTTCTAGAATCCGATACAACCGAGTGGACAGTCCGAATTATGATATGGATTGGGCTTTGTGAGGACGCAAAGCCTGATAAGGAGGGGTGAATGTGAGACCCCTCAAAAAAGTCCCACATTGGTGGGAAGAAAAGAAAATGATTTGCATATAACATCCTACATTTGGGCTACTAAATAACTTGGCTTAAGCATTTTGAGCCCGTGGTTTAAAAGCTCAAAAGTTATTGGGCCAGCCCAGACGCATGATGTTACACATAATGAATTTGGATGATAAGATAAAAAGGTAAGAACTGATTAATTTCATTAAAAATAATTAATAAAGAAAACAAAAAAAAAGTTAAGAATCAATTAAATTCATTAAACATGGTTAATCAAAATAAAGAAACTAAAAAAATAAGAATGAATTAATTTTGTTATACATGATTGATAAAGGAAATAAAGAAACTAAAAATGTAATAATCAATCAATTTTATTAAAATGGTTAAAGGAAAAAACAAAATGAAGAACAAATAAAATATTTTGGAACATAAATGCAACAAACAAAAGTGGGCTCAGTGGTTGCCACCTTAATCTTTGCACAAGAGGTCCCAGGTTTGAGGCCTGTGGCCTACAGCAAAGGTCAAAAAATTTTTGGAAAAAGTCAAAGTTCAACAAACCGTCGGTTCAACGGTTGGTCGGTTCAATTCGGTTCGTTGGTTCAATTTGGTTCATGACGGTTTTAAAGATAAACAGTAATTTGTATAGAATCGGACCGAAAACCTGGTCGGTTCGCGATCGAACCGGCCAGTCCGGTCTAGTTTTAAAAACATTGCTTACAATTGATCATCTCAAACTGAACAGCTGAAATTTTTGTAAAGTTTTTTTGGAGTCTGTATAGCCTGACAAACGTAGGTTGTGAATCTTGTATCAATATTTGTAGATGTGTAAATGTAATTCTTCCTATCAATATTAATATAACATATTTTTTGCTAAAAAAAAAAACATTCACATGATTACGATAGAAGTTATATATGTTTAAATATACTTTTTTATTTAAAAAGGAAAACAAATTAGACACCAAGAGTGCAAAGAAAATAAAGTTAGAAAAGTTCTTTTAAGGCAAAAAGTAAACGCGGAAAAAGATTGAAATAAGTCAATCCAACTTTTAATTTTGTCATTGTCAATACATACATATTCAGGGACCGAAATAGGAATTTATATTTGAAAGGCGTAAAAGGTATTTGATTGTTTTTATCATGATGAATACTTCTTTTGTTAAAGATCTAATGCTTATGTGAGTTAGTTCGTTTTCTGTCGGGCTAGTGATGAAGTTGTGGGAAAGGCAAGGAAAGGGTTGAGTTCTTTTGAGAATGCGGATAGGGATAGGGAAGGAATAGGAGGAAAAAGGGAAAAAAAATGCAAGAAAAAGAATAAAAAGTAAAGGAGAGAAAAAAAAACAAAATATGATATAAATAGAAGGTCAATTGTGTCATTAACTAATAGTAGGATCAATCAGACACTAATGTAAAAGTTGAGAGAGTAAATACATACAATTAAAAATTTACAAATTAAATTGAGACTCATGAAATAGTTTATAACCATTAGAAAATTAACCCAACATCATTCTAATTGATATTCAATATACAATGGTAAAACAATAATATATAATCAAAATATATAGTCAAATTGCATTTTTAAACCCAGAATAATATATATGAACATATGTGTCCACACGTACACTCTCACTCAGTAATTTCTTATTCTTTCTTGTGAGTAGAGATATATGTTGATCAGTTTTAATATACGATCATGACATAGACAAAACCTACTTACTTGTGAATATGTCTATTAATTGTTTGCAAACCTTTGCATTTATTCAAATTAATTAATGTTACCCTGTATTGCATCTTATGTCACTAAGTATATGTTACTAAGTACTTAGATATATAAGTATTTAGATTATTAGAGGATTTAGACAAAGTAAAGAAAGGAGTAGAAAAATTTAAGAAAAAAAAATTATGGGAGCAAGAAAATATTAGATTATAAATTATTACTAAAATTTTGAGGGACTTCATAAAATTTTTAAAATTGTTAGGGAGATATATGTGCATGCTGCATATTCAATTGGAACTCCTTTTAACTATTAATTTTTTTTTCAATTCATTAATTATCTTAGGAACAACTTGTCTTTCATATTTGTTAATAAACCTTGATGCTACAAGTGCGAGCGTCATAACTAGTTTTTTCAAGTAGTAGGCGGCTGCTACAGAACTTTCAATTTTCTTTTGCAATTTTACGTTTTAGGATGCAAAAATCCAAATATTTCTTAAAATGATACTCCTATGTTTTTTTTTTTTTTTTTCTATTGAAACCAATACTATGTTACAGTGGAGGAGGGAAATAGTGTTGGTCAGATTCGAATCCAAACTTTAGGATGGAATCGTAAAATTCTAATCATCTAACCCTCCTGAATGATACTTTATACATCGTGGGTGAAAAGTCAAATCTGAGATGCAGTCACTTCAACCCACAAGTTTTACAATCTTAAGTTTTGGTTAAAAAAAAAAAAAGGACGTAGCATTCTCAATGGAACATGTGCGGCCGACAAACTTCTCTATAAATTGGGAGTTGGCCTGCGTTTGTAAGCAAGTTAGGTGCCTTAGCTTCTTTGAAGTGTAGTTTGGAAAATCTTTTCATGGCTATAACTCATTAATAAGAATAATAAGTTTTTTATTAAAAAATAGTAAATTTCAAACAAATTTATTATTTTTCTTCAAGAGATTACTATTATTTTGATAAATTCTCATCATTATAGCAAATTCCTAGTTTATAATGTTGTTTTAGTTAATATTGTAATTTGTTCTAGCTAATGGTGTTTGAATATAGAAGTTTGTTTTGGATGTTAAATTGGTCTATATGTAGGGTTTTTCCAAAACATATTTTCAGAGGATTTGAAACACGCTGTTCAATACTTTTACGTAGATATTTATTGTTCAAATTATTAATTACTTAATATTTTTCTAAATACATCCCAAGAATAATCACACAAACTATCCATATTTTATCCTTCCACTTGAGAATGGATCCTGGACTTTATAGAGCTGTCAAATCAGGCAATTGGGAAGTTATCCAAAAATTTGCTGACCATTTCAACTCTCATCAGACTCCAACAGGAAACACCGTCCTCCACGTACTAGCTCAGTCCTGTGATTCTTTAGATGGAGCAAAACAAATACTTGCCAAAGCACCCCATTTGGCACTGAAAACAAATGCTCATCTTGAAACTCCACTTCATATGGCTGCAAGAAACGGCCATTCCCGTGTCGTTCGAGCACTTATCGATTGCACAAAAGGTACTAAAGAAGCGAGACTTAAGCACATGCTGGGGGCTAGAAATAAGGATGGGAACACAGCTCTTCATGAAGCTGTTAGAAACAATTGTTACGAAGCTGCCAAGGTGTTGGTAGAAGCAGCACCTAACCATCAATACCTGGAAAATTTGGCCGGTGAGAGTCCTCTGTATCTGGCGGTTGAGAAGGCGCATCCTGAGATTGTAGCTCTGATTTTGTCAGCTTGCACGTCACCATCTTATCTTGGGCCCGGTAATAAAACTGCCTTGCACATTGCGGCAGCCAGGAATTTACCAGGTATACGCTCAATTCTCTGTATGGATGAATAGCTAGTTTCGGAATTTGCAATAGAACCTTATGAATCCATTTATTTCACTAGTTATAAATTTTCCCTTTAGCTATCCATTCGATATTTTCTTTGAGTACATAATTTTACTACAAAAATTCTATTCACTACACTTAATTTTACTACAAAAATCCTATTCACTACACCTTGTGGTCTAAAAGGGAGTTCCATGTGTATTTAAACTATCACTTTCTTACATCAGCATAGATATTATACTCATGTTGATCTCATTTAAATCACAAATCCGAAATTTTACAATTGGAACTATGGGTCCGATCCATATACAAATCTTTGGAGTTAACCAAGTGGAAAAGGGCTTTGCATTATCAGCCACGTCATTCTGTTTGAAGGAATGGTTTTACTGCTTGGGCGGCCCTGCTTTAAGAGACAAAAATTAATTCAACAGCCAAAAAAACAAAAAAACCTTGAAATTTAGTAGCATGTTGCCAAATTAGTTTTTTGCTGCAGCTTGAAAGACCAAATTATTTACAAAAGACCAAATTAGTTAACCTCTGTGAAATACAAGCAGATAATGCTCATTTTTATTTTAATAGACAATGCTTTTAGTTACAAGGAGAAGAAAAATATCATGGATCAATAAAGTCTGAATTTCACCTGAAATTATTTACTACGATATACAGACTTGGTGAACATGATACTGGAGAAGCTGCCAAATCTTGTGAAGGAGGTGGATGAATTTGGATGGACCGCACTTCATTACGCTGCTAAGTTCAATCATAAAGAAGTTTTAAAATATTTATTGAATACAGACAACTCCTTGGCCTATGTTACCGCACGCAATGATGAGTCAAAGACTGCTCTACATGTCGCCGTAACTCATGGGCATCTAGATGTGATAAAAGAGATTTTACTGCACTGCCCAGATTGCTGGGAGATGACTACTGATAAATTCCAGAATATGCTTCATCTTGCAGCGAAGAGTGACCATAAAGAAGTGCTGGAATTCATCTTAGAAAATAGTAGCGCATCGGAACTCATCAATCAAAAGGATGTTTTTGGGGAAACTCCTCACCACCCTGACATTGCTGTCAAAGAAGCAGAGGAGTTTTACATTAAGAATGCTTTGAATAATGCTGGCTTAACTCCAGTGGGCATTATGGCACAGGAGGGTGATGAAGTCACAAAAAGAGAGGCAAGCCTATTTGTTTTTTCTTTCCTTTACCTAATCCATCAACTTCTACATTTGCACAACCATGTTTGTCTTCGAGTATTATCAGCCATCTTCAAGAATCCATCTCAAAAATCTTCACCTTGTCTTATAAAGTTCAAATTATAAATAAGAATGGGGTACAGCAGGAAATGTAATAGTCTATGCCGGACCCTCAAACGGTCGATGTTTAACTAGTTATCAACTATCAAGTAATTTCAGTTCATGTTAATAATAGTCCACAAACGCTTGTAGATGTTCACATCATTCCTTATCTTCTGTTTCTTGAATCCTTTTCAGATGGAGACTTACATGGTTGTTGCCACGCTGATAGTAACAGTGACCTTTGGAGCTGGTTTTACCATCCCAGGTGGCTATGATATCAGAAGAGGGAATGAAGGAATGGCAGTTCTATCAAAGAAAGCAGCTTTTACTGCATTTGTTATTTCAGATTCATTAGCACTGATGTTCTCCGTAGGTGCAGTATTCCTACGATTCATAGTAAAAGGCAAAATGAAAATGTCCTTGTTACCAAATTACGATCTACAGCGTGACGCCAAGTATTTGATGGGGTATCAAATTTCAATTGCCATGGTGTTAATGGTGATAGCATTTTTGACAGGTCTATACGCTGTGTTACCAGACAGAGCCATCCAGACCTATCTTATTGTATATGGTGTAGCAACCTGTCTTCCTATAGGTCTATACGGTCTGGTCCTTATTGTTAAATTATTTCGAGATGTGCTTAAGGTCTATGTCAGTAGAGTATGCTCCACTCGGGGATACCGGTTGTTGTAGGCTGTTAATTCTATAATATAAATGGTATTTGATGCTGTTCATTTCATTTTATTTGCCTTTATTTGCCAAAAGTTTTATTTTTTTATCTGTAATATTTATCCTAAAGTCAAAGAAATAAAAAGTTATTTACTTATATCAACCCTTGAAAAATTTACTAAGTAAGAATTTTGTATAATATGTTGTCATTAATTGAGCAGCACATACAGGTATGTTTTAGTCATATTTAATTTTTTGTTAAATTATTTGCATTAAAATTTAAATTTTTGTCAAGTCATTGGTGTTGTTGACCGTAGTTAATAAAATGTGACATTGAAGTATAAGTTTGCAAATCGGAATAATGTAATTATTTGGAATAAATATTATAATTTGGCGAGTATAAGTTTGAGCTTCAGTTATTAATCACCTAAATATATTCTCCACGCATGAAGGTATGCAGCTTATTCAGTCAATAATTTACAACTTAATGTATCCTTTGGGTTGAAGTATCAGTAGATGAATATTTAATTATCATGAAATTGTTTCTTTTCAATTTTTGAAACAAAATAAACAGTGGGCTCAACGGTTAAAAAAAAAAAAGTTGTCCATTATATGATTGATTGTTTATATAAGATGTAACTATTTTTATTTCATTTATCATATAGTCTTTATTTCATTAAATATCATCTGCCACTTATTGTTCGCATCACCAATTTAGTAATCGTACAGAATCCTATCCCATAAATAAGCTATAAACAACTTATTTGAGATTAAGAAAAACTTATTTGAAAAGGCAGCTTGAAGTGCTTTCAAAAACAGCTATTAATTTTCATAACATAAAAAATAAAAAACATATTTTTTTCAGTTTTTTCAACGAATTTTACTTTTTTTTATTATTTTGGATATGCTGCTTATGACTTATTTTATGGAATTGAGTATATGTCCAAAAATCAGTACTTTTTGAAGAGATCAATTAGATAGCACTACTAAAAGTATGGCAATAAATGTGTGCGTATATATGTATTTATATAGTGATATATGCTTTGTATGTACAAAACAACTCCATTTGAGACAGTGTCAACCTGTTGCTAATTTGGACATCTTTTCTTAGTTTATCCTTTTCTGATTTTTAATTGCGAACTTTATTTTTTTAATTTTTAAGAATAAATTTCTGTGTAAGTAAACTTATTTATATCTCTATCCTTTGCTACAGTTCCTCCTTGATGTTGTCTTAAAAATAACCATTTCTAATGATTCTTTAAAGTCAGCCATTCTTTAAATCAAAATTTCTATATTTTTAATTCACTAATAAAACCCTCTTTAGTGTGTAACTATTCTATTTCTTTTCTTTTAAATGATGAAATTACATTAATAAACTAGCTGTAGTGATACATTAGAAAATGACATATGAAACCATATAGATTGACCAGCAGCATATCTAACTAGGTTAGAGAAATGAATTGTAGTTCTTTTTTTTTTTTTTTCAAAAGCACTCCAGCATATGCTTATTTAACAAAATTGAAATCTATATCATTGCAGTCCTTTATGTTTGAAGAAAAAGATCTAGATCAGATTCAAATCCATATCAGTCCCCAAATCTCTAGCTCGCTTTTGATAATGTGACAAATATTGTCAATAGATTTTAAATATATATCAAAAGCGATGTTTAAAAACTTGAAACTCAAACTCGACTTGTAAAACTCTTGAGACGAGTCAATTTAGAAATTTAGACAAGTTTTTACTGAATTAAAAACTCAAGATTCGGATTCTACACATAGACTGTATTGTAGCCAGCAAGAATCAATTATTCAATTTTTTTGCCTCAATCGATTTCTCTTTTGTGCATATATTTGATTAAATCTGCTCCAATTTCTTTCACATCATGATGAAGAACAATTTTGACTTAAAATTTGTGTTGCAAATTTATGAAGGTTTGGGTATCCAAACCGTGTGTCCTTCGTCAAGATACTGTATTAAGGAATAGAAAGTTTAATTTGGAAACAAGAAAAGACAAAATCAAAAGTTAAAAAAGTTGAATACTTCCTGGTTGTAATTTTATCCTATTTTGAATAGTAATTTTTGTTCCAAATGTTCCAAAACCATCGTTTTATTTTAATTAACAAAGCTTTTAGTTAGAAGGAGAAGAAAAACATCACGGACACCTGAAATTGTTTACTATGATATAAAGACAGCATGAACATGATACTGGAGAAGCAGCCAAATCTCGTGAAGGAGGTGGATCAATGTGGATGGACTGCACTTTATTATGCTGCTAAGATCAATCATAAAGAAGTTGTAAATTATTTATTGAATACAGACAAATCCTTGGCCTATACTCCTGCATGCAATGATGAATCAAAGACTGCTCTACATGTAGCCGTAACTCATGAACATGTGGAAATTATAAAAGAGATTTTATTGCACTGCCCAGACTACTGGGAGATGACTACAGAGCATTCCCGAAATATACTTCACCTTGCAGCAAAAAATGAACATAAAGAAGTGTTGGAATTCATCTCAAAAAATCATTGGGCATCGGAACTCATCAATCAGAAGGATTATTCTGGAAATACTCTTCTCCATGACACTGCTATCAAGGAATTGGAGGAGTTTAATCTTAGGAACGCCTTGGACAACGCTGGCTTGACTCAGTGGACATAATGGCACAGGAGGGGTATAAAGTCATAGAAAAAGAGGCGAGCGAATTTGTCTCTCTTTTTTTTCTTAACTCTTCTTTTACTTGATCCATCAACTTCTACATTTACACAACCATGTTTATCTTCGAGTACTATTAGCCATCTTCCAGACTCCATGTCAAAAATCTTCACCTTTACTTATTATCTAGTGAAAGATAAGTGAAATAAAGTTTAAATTATAAGTAAGGATCGGGTACAACAGAAGGTCAATGTTTTAACTGGTTATCAAGTGATTTCAGTTCTCTTATTCAATTCAAGATAATATACCGCAGAGGCTTGTGAAAGTTTACATTATTTATCATCTTTTGTTTCTTGAATCCTTTTCAGACGAAGACTGATATTGTTGCTGCTACACTAAGTGACTTTTGCAGCTGGTTTTACCGGCCAGGGGGCCTCACAATTTCTATTTGCAACAAGTTCACAGTCTATATTAAATGAGCCAATAGTAGATGGATGAGATTGAGCTATATTGGCTAAATTCCAAACCAAAAAACGACGTCGTTTTGGAGTCAAAAGTAATTACAAATTTTTACTAACCAATTACATATTTTCATTTAGTTCAGATCTTTAGTATTAGTTTTCTCAGCTCCAGTCTAGTGCTATTCATCAGGAATTATCACCTTGCACTGTGATAGTTATATGATTTATCTCAGATGTCTGTGATAGTTATATGATTTATCTCAGATGTGATACGTGTAAATGTAAGGCGGCAATCATTGGTGAATGGCACTGGGATGACATTGAAAAAATTGACACTGAGAATATGAACTAACCTTCACTAACTAGTTATATATATTCAATGATCACTTACATCGCCTTTTAACTTGTTCTAATTGGCATGAGCCTAACTTGCTAGGCCCCGTGCCCAGTTTTACCATCCCCGGTGGCTATGAAACCGGCGAAGGGAATGAAGGCAAGACAGTTCCATCAAAGAAAGTAGCTTAAACTGCATTTGTTGTTTCAGATTCATTGGCATTGTTGGCGTCCGTAAGTTTAATATTTCTACAATTCATGGTCAAAAACAAAATGCCCTTGTTGTCGAAGTCTGCGTAATGCTGTGCCCTTGTTGCCAATGTCCGATCTGCGCAACGCTAAGCATGCAATGGGGTATCAAATTTTAATTGCCATGATATTAATGGTGATAGCATTTGTGACAGGCCTATATGCTGTGCCACCAACCAGGGCCATGAAGGCCTAACTTGCTCTCCAATATATGTTTCTATGGTCTAGTCCTTTGTGTTTTATTTAAATGACAACTGTCTAAGGTCTATATTGGTCACCTCTGAAATATGGAACTCCATTAGTAGAGCTAGGCCCGCTAGGCGACGCCCGTTGTTGAGGACAGTACAGTTAATTTAGTACATAAAATCATTTTTACCTTACGTGGCCCAAACCCGTAGGAACAAATGGTTAATTAACTAGTTAATTAGTTCAAAGTCATTCTTTAATTAATCCTAAGATATATCTAATTAACTAGTTAATTGAGTCGAAATTCTTCAATTATTCCACTTGCCATTTTTTCAACAAATACTCAATTAACTAGTTTATTAGTCCTTAAAATAGCCAATGATTTGCTTATTTTACTAGTTAATTAAATCCGAATTCATCAATTAGTCCTTAATATGCAAATGATTTGTGCTTATGCTTAATGTAATATTTAATTCATTCAAAGCCATTATTCAATTATTTGTTAATTTAATGGCTATTTAAAGACTCATTGAAGAACGACCTTGACTCCATTAACTAGCAAATTAAGTATTAGTACAAATCATTGGCTATTTAAGGACAAATTGAAGAATTTTGATTAAATTAACTAGTAAATCAAGCAAATCATATAAATTTGACTCAATTAACTACTTAATTAAGTATATTTAAAAAATAATTGAAGAATGGCCTTGACTCAATTAACTAGTTTATTAAATATTGATACATATCGTTAGTAAATTAAGGAATATTAATTGAAGAATGAATTCACTTTTTTTTAACATCATACTCAATTAATTAGTTAACCAAGTATACTTAAGAAATAATTGAAGAATGGCTTTGACTCAATTAACTAGTTTATTAAGCAATCTTTGGTTCAGATGCTGAGAATCTCATACGTCATACAGGTCTTGAATTGAAGGAAGCCAATGATCAAGTAATACAACAAACTGTTATTAAAAAATAAAACATGGCCAAAAAGTTTGCTCATCCATCTGTTTTAAAGAATCATCGACTACCAACCTGTTTTGCTCATTTAACAAAGTTTTACAAATGTTCCTTGTTCCTTATAGTTACTCATTGAATATACTAGCGGTAATTCCCTCCTCTCTGAAGTTGTAGACCCTTTCCTAACCAAATATAATAGGAACTCTGATTCTCTGCATCCTCTTAATGAAGTATATTACTCTAATTGTTAGGATCGAATCTGATTAGTTGACTATAGCTTAGTGGACACCTGAGATTGTCCTCTATATTCATAGCCATAATATTATTGATAAATTACGAAACAACCCCTATAGCATCGTTTTTTACCACATAGTCCCTTTATGTTTTCAATATGATTGTCACTTAGTTAGGAGCAAGTAGAACTGTCAATGGGATCGGGTCAGCCCGAACCCGACTCGTTCGGCCCGCAAAAAAGCCTGTAAGCCTAACTTTTTATCAGGCCGATCTGAGCTTGGACCTAAATATTAGACCCGAAATATTTTTGAGCTGAACTCGGGCCTCAATAGGCTCAGCCCGTATAAAGTCCTGCTCATCAAAAATATATATATGTGTGTGTGTATATACATCCCAACCCAAATATAAAATTGCACAAACACACATACACATAAAATAAAATTATGTATAATATATTAACTAATGACATCATTAAATCTTAGTATGTATAATATAAAAAAAAATCTTAGTATGTAATTTGTACATAAAACATAAAGCTATTTCATTGCCTTTTGAACAAAAAGTTGTATAATATAAATAATAACATGATTATTAACTCTAACTAAAGAATAGTATAAGATTTTCTTGTCAAGTTATTACTCCGCGTGGATATGGAGTTTAACTTTTCTCTTAATAATAAATGTAGACTTTACATCTTACAATGGATTTGTTATACATACATATATATATGCCCAAATATAAAATTGCCCACACACACACATAAATAACATAAAATTATGTATAATATATTAACTAATGATATCATTAAATCTTAGTATGTATAATATGCAAAAAAAAAATCTTAATATGTAATTTGTACATAAAACATAAAGCTATTTCATTGCCTTTTGAACAAAAAATTGTATAATATAAATAACAACATGATTATGGACTCTAACTAAAGAATAGTGTAAGATTTTCTTGTCAAGTTATTACTCCACGTGGACATGGAGTTTAACTTTTCTCTTAATAATGAATGTAGATTTTACATCTTACAATGGATTTGTACAACATGTGAAATCATTTGTATTAAGCTTACTTATGGTACTTAAAGTATACCTCATCATTTCTATGAGGCTGTTAAATTGTAGGAATATTTCAATAGGTTTAGGTTCATAAGCTTAACTCACAGCTCGAATATTTTGTGAGCCGAGCCTGAGCTTCACATTTACAGACTCGAAACTCATAACTCAAAACTCATAACCAGATTAATTAAGTGAACCGAGTCTAAACTTGTTAAACCCGGCTCATAAAGCCCGATTAACAGGCCTAGGAGCAAGTACAAAAAATGTTTTGTCATCCCACAGCATGTTAGCTCACATCTTCAACTAGCAGACTTTTTAACAAAAGCCTTGGTAGTTCCTCAATTCAATGTTTTATTGAGCAAGTTGGGCTTGAAAAACTATCACCAAACTCCAACTTGAGGGGGGAATGATGGAATATGGCCTAATTCTATATGGAGTTTATTAATGGGCCAGTGCAAGCCCATGATGGTTACATAAGCAAGGTGCAAGATTTTGGTAGCTAAGCATAAGCACACGTGTGGAAAAAATTAGCTAAGCAACTCATTAGTTTTTTAGCTCAAGTCAGCAGAAATTAGTTTTAGCAGATTGTTGGCGTGCTCACCAAGTCAGCCGAAATTAGTTTTAATAGATTAGGACACTTGTCATTTTTTGATTCTTTAGGCTTATGTATATAAGGAAATGTAATGTAATTTTTCTTCTTTTTGAGTTGAATGAATGCAAGAAAATTCTCTCCAAAAGGTTCTCTATAATTTTTGTTCACTGCACCCTAGGCATTAAGAGTGATGGTGTAAATGATTGAATTGAGCTCAGATAGTATGCTATTCATACTTAATTCAAAGTTAAATTAATCACTATCAATCTTAAGCCAAACTTTTTGAGTTCTTGAAACTTGAACTCTCACGCCCCGTGCCCGAGACATGGCAAATATTCACTAAGTCAACTCTAAACATTCAATTCATTTCTACACTTAAGGTAACCCACATGATCAAACCTAGGCTCTGATACCAATAAAAATGTCACGCCCCGTGCCCGAGACGTGGCACTCGCCGTGCCCTAGACTACGCTAGAACAAGGCCACATCAAAACATACATTACTAAAACAAGTGAAGCTTAAGGAAAGAGCAATCATAGCCAAAGGGTCTATTTCATTCATTGAAAATATGAGTATTCATTATACATTTCATTTCTTCTATAACAAAAGAACTGGGTTACTGCAAGTATACCCTAGCATAAATAAAAGAATAGAGCTATACATTCATAGAACAAAAGAACTCTTTACAAAATATACCCTATCACCAAAAACTTTCAATTAAAACCTAACTCAAAAGGTCTAAGAGTCGGTCCAGTCTTCCTCAACAAAAGTCTCCTCTGCTGCGATACAAAATAAGTAGCAAGTGACATGTCACCCAGTAAGTAGTAAAGAATCACCTTGTGGCTTGAGACGATTATACATATATAGTTTCATGCAACAAATAACATTAAATGACTTAATTCATAAAGTACGAGGTAAAGTACATTCATTTCATAAACACATATATGAAATGTCAAACATTTCTAACGAGCTGAAGAAGTAAACTGACTAATGACCCTGGATATCTAGTTGTTAACTATAACTCGGTTAACACGGTCAATTATTGACTCTACCCAGTCAGTTTGGTCAAACAAAACTAACTATCCCCGGTTAGCACGGTCAAATATTAAACATTCAAAACTGATTTAAGGAACTAGTCTCGTCATGAGTCATTTCATTCAAGAGCTCATTCCAAATATCAATTAATCAAACACATTACCTCGTATATTCATTTCATAGCACAAATCGTAAAATATCCCATCTCAAGCCAAGCAAAGAACAATTAGTAATTTACAGAACATTAGTTTTAGTCATAACTTGTTTTCAATATGCAAGGGATTCGTAAACTACTTACCTCGATCCCACTTTAGTTCAAATAGTCGGAGAATGGGTAACCACCTTACTCGCCTAATAACACATAAAGAACACTTAATTATAGACTTATTCTAGCAATAATTCCAGCATAAAATGTAACCTAAAACCTTACGTGAGAAAATAAATGAAGTACAGCAAAAAGGAAAACAAAACAAACGATCTGCGCCCACGGACCTAGAAAGCTCACCCGCGGACTCAGCAGAAGCCGAGCCGTGCATAGGCCTGGGATGAGCTGTGGCCGCGGCTCATCGAGTCCGACCCGCGACTTGGCATCCGCGTGTGATATCCCACTTCGGTGGGAGGAAGAAAAAATGATTTGTATATAACATCCTACGTTTGGGTTACTAAATAACTTGGCTTAAACATTTTGAGCCCGTGGTTTAAAGCTCAAAAGTTATTGGGCCAACCCAGACACGAGATGTTACAAATGGTATCAGAGCAAACCTCGTATGGTCTCTGCACGGGGTAAGACTGGGCCTATGGTATTGGGCTGGACTACGCAAGCGAGTAGAGGAACTAAGTGCTGTGCGGGGCTAAGTGCTACGTCGACTTAAGGGTAGGAGCCACCTCTAGAGCCCGTACAAGCCACCTCTAGAATCCGACACAACCGAGTGGACAGTCCGAATATGAATTGGGCTTTGCGAGGACGCAAAGGCCTAAAGGAGGGGTGAATGTGATATCCCACATCGGTGGGAGGAAGAAAAAATGATTTGTATATAACATCCTACGTTTGGGTTACTAAATAACTTGGCTTAAGCATTTTGAGCTCGTGGTTTAAAACTCAAAAGTTATTGGGCCAGCCCAGACGCGGGATGTTACACTGCGGGCTTGGCCGCGGCGCAGACAATGCCGCGGTCATGGACAGACGCGACTCAACCAAATTGGAGTTGAGCCGCGAGTGCCTTTGGCCCCAGCCACGCCCACGGCTGGCCTTCACAGGCCCGCAGCTCGGTCTCCTGCAACATCACCAAATGACCAAACTTTTCCAACCTCAACCAAACACCTCCAATACCCAACCAACCACTAAAACAACTTCAATATGGCAATACTTGACAACATAAAGCAGAACAAAACACACAGAACTCAAAACATTCATCCAAGACAACCTAACCTATAATCATACTAAGTTCTTCTTAATTCCACTATCACCACCATTCATCTTCTATCAATACACCCACAACAACACAAAGCATAGCTTCAATAAAGCATAAGAGCCTTACAATTTTTATGCCTATCAAATATCATCTTCCCATACAATATAATTAACTAAAGGAGGAAGAAATTGAACTTAGGAAAATTACCTTGGGTGAAAGATTGGGTAGATGAGACAACACTTCCTCCCTTGATCCCCTACTAGAAAAAGGCACTTCAACACCTCCTTTAGAGAAGAATTAAAGAGACAAGAAGAAAAGATTTAGAGATAATTAAGTTGGAAGACAAAGAGATAGAAGGGCAGTTGGAAGAACAAATGCCCTAAACTTATTTGGGCAAAATTTAGAGTTTCGAAATTTCCTTTAAGTCCCTCTACTTAAGAAAAATAAGACATCACCCCAACTCATCAATTTACAAGAGTACCCTCCAAAGGTCCCTAATATTACATGAACTCATTTTCAGCTGATACTTATGTGAGCTTACTAAAGTTTGAGTTGAAATTCAATCAAGTTCAAAAAATATAAACTGCTTTATATTTTTTAAGACATAAGACATTCACTATATATAAGGCTCGATTAAGCTTGACCATTGGGAGAACACATTCTTTTTAATTTTTCTATGAAACCGAGAAACAAAAAGAGAACTATTTGTCTTGTAGGTCGGAAGCCCAAATAAGTTGTCCAAGGGAAAATGGAGTTCACACATAAAGATCTTTCCTTTCCAAAGCATCAAAGATTGGCGCCGCTACAACGTATAAATAGGTCATACGGATATGCAAAATAATAAACATATTTTGAATGAAAAATTGGCGTGAAAACGTAGCATCATTGCAAATGCAAACTGATTGTATGAAGTCTTGTGGCAAGAAAAAAAATCAAGATATGCGTTCTGCAATGAATGCAAGTGCGCCTAACACATGCCCACTAGGAGCCCTTCTTACAGCCACAATAAGTTTCCTCATTGATTTCTATAGCAAGGGGGATAGAAATAATAGATTAGATATTTGAGTCCCAAATTATTGGTGGTCCGAAGAAAAGATACACACTACGTGATTTTCAAGTCATTTTCTCTGTCTTCCTGAATTTGCCGGTAAACGTTCAATTAATGCGCCTTCTAATGATTGTGCAACTTGAGATTGTGGTACAGGTTTCTCAAAAGACTTGCATAATTTTACTGTTCTGTGAACAAAAGCTTTGATATCTGCTACTTCTCTCCAAGATCACCAAGAGCAACTTGAGAATGGATCATAGACTTTATAGAGCTGCCAAATCAGGCAATTGGGAAGTTATCAAAGAATTTGCTAACCAATTCAACTCTCAGCAAACTCCGACGGGAAACACCGTCCTCCACGTACTAGCTCAGTCCTGTGATTCTTTAGATGGAGCAAAACAACTCCTTGCCAAAACACCCGATTTGGCACTGAAAGCAAACGCTTATCTTGAAACTCCACTTCATATGGCTGCAAGAAACGGCCATTCCCATGTCATTCGAGCACTTATTGATTGTGCAATAAGTACTAAAGATGACAAACTCAAAGGCTTCCTGGGGGCTAGAAATAAGGATGGAAACACAGCTCTTCATGAAGCTGTTAGAAACAATTGTTACGAAGCTGCCAAGATGTTGGTAGAAGCAGCACCGTACTTTCAATACATGGAAAATTTTGCCGGCGAGAGTCCTCTGTATCTGGCGGTTGAGAAGGCACATCATGAGATTGTAGCTCTGATTTTGTCAACTTGCACGTCACCATCTTATCTTGGGCCAGGTAATAAAACTGCCTTGCACATGGCGGCAGCCAGGAATATCCCAGGTATGTACTCAATCCTTTATCTGGATGAAAAGCTAGTTTTGGAATTTGTAACAGAACCTTATGAATCCATTTCTTTGACTAGTTTCAATTTTTTCCCTTTATCTATCCTTCCGACATTTTCTTTGAGTACATAATTTTACTACCAAGAATCTTCCACTGTATTTTGTGATCTAAAAGGGAGTTATATAGGTATTTATAACATTACTTTCTTACATCAGTATGAATACTATACACATGTCGGTCTCTTTTAAATCATAAACTGTAAATTTTGCAACTGAGACCATGAACCAGATCTATATACAAGTCTCTGGAGTAAACCAAGTGGAAAAGGGCTTTGCATTCGCAGCCACGTCATTTTGTTTGAAGGACGAGTGGTTTACTGCTTGAGCCAGGCCCTACTTTAAGGAGACAAAACTTAATTAAACAGCCACGAAAAAGACACTTGAAATTTAGTAGCAGATTGACAAATTAGTTTTTTTTTTTTTTTTTTTTTTTTGTCCTGCAGCTTGAAAGACCAAAATAGTTAACCTTTGTGAAATACAAGCAGATGTTGCTTATTTTTATTTTAGTAGACAATACTTTTAGTTACAGGTAGAAGAAAAATATCACGGATCAATAAGGTCTGAGTTTCACCTGAAATTATTTGCTACGATATACAGACTGCGTGAACATGATACTGGTGAAGCTGCCAAATCTTGTGAAGAAGGTGGATGAATTTGGATGGACTGCACTTCATTATGCTGCTAAGTTCAATCATAAAGAAGTTTTAAAATTATTGTTGACTACAGACAAATCCTTGGCCTATCTTCCTGCACAAGCTGATGAATCAAAGACTGCTCTACATGTAGCTGTAACTAATGGACATCTGGATGTGATGAAAGAGATTTTATTGCACTGCCTAGATTCCTGGGAGATGAGTACTGATAAATTCCAGAACATGCTTCACCTTGCAGCGAAAAGTGAACACAAAGAAGTGTTGGAATTCATCTTAAATAATAGTTGGGCATCGGAACTCATCAATCAGAAGGATGTTTTTGGAGAAACTCCTATCCACTCTGATATTGCTATCAAGGAAGAAGAGGAGTTTAATCCTAGGAATGCCTTGAATAACGCTGGCTTAACTGCGGTGGACATAATGGCGCAGGAGGTTGATGAAGTAACAAAACGAGAGGCAAGCGTATTCGTTTTTTTCTTTCTTTTACCTGATCCATCAACTTCTACATTTGCACAACTATGTTTGTCTTCGAGTATTATTATCAGCCATCTTCAAGACTCCAGGCCAAAAATCTTCAGTGAAATAAATTTTTAATTATGAATAAGGATGGAGAACAGCAGGTAATTGTAATGTAGTGTCGGACCCCTCAGATGGTCAATGCCAATGTTTAACTGGTTATCAACTATCAAGTCATTTTAGTTCTCTTTTTCAATTCAACAAAGGCTTGTGAAAGTTCACATCATTCATTATCTTTTGTTTCTTGAATCCTTTTCAGATGGAAACTTACATGGTTGTTGCCACACTGGTAGTAACAGTGACCTTCGCAGCTGGTTTTACCATCCCAGGTGGCTATGATACCAGCAAAGGGAATGAAGGCATGGCAGTTCTATCAAAGAAAGCAGCTTTTACTGCATTTGTTGTTACAGATTCATTAGCACTGATATTTGTTCTATCAAACAAAGCCATCAGGACGTATCTCATTTTATATGGTTCAGCAACTTGTCTTCCAATATGTCTATACGGTCTAGTCCTTGTTGTTCTAGTTTTTCGACATGTGCTTGAGGTCTATATTCGTGTCACCTCTGAATTATTGAACTCCATTAGTAGAGCTATGCCCCCCTCGCCGATGCCGGTTGTTGTAAGCAGTTAATTCCATAATATAAATGGTATTTGATGCTGTTTGTGCCATTTTATTCGTCTTTATTTGTCATAAATGTTTTTTTTTATCCGTAATATTTATCCTAAAGTCAGAGAAATAAAAATTCATTTACATATAAAATTTATTAAGAATTTTGTATAATAAGTTATCATTAATTGAACAGCACAGGTATGTTTTAGTCTAATTTAATTTTTTGTTAAATTGTTCGTATTATAATCTAAATTTTTGCCAAGTTTGTGTTGTTGACCGTGAATAATAAAATGTGGCATTGAAGTATAAGTTTGCAAATCGGAATAATGTAATCATTTGAAATAAATATTATAATTTGGCAAGTATAAGTTTGAGCTGCCGTCATCAAGCACCTAAATATATTTTCAACGCATAAAGGTTGGCAGGTTACTGAGTCAATAATTTACAACTCCATTGTTAACGATCACCAAAAAAATTTATCGTTATCGAGATGGCATAACTATATAATTAGCAATTATTTCATTCCTTTGGGTTTAAATATTAGTACACGTATATTTAATTGTAATGAAATTGTTACTTTTCAATTTTTGGAACACGTGGGCTTGTTTATCATGGCTTAAATTAGGGTATGATGCTCAACTGTTACAAAACAAAATTGTTGGCGCTTGATACATCAGACGATGGATTTTTTATATAAGATGTAACTATTTTTACCTCATCTATCATAGGATTTTTATTTCATTAAATTTCATCCGCCACTTATTGTTTGCATCACCAATTTAGTAATAGTACGAACACTTTTCCCATAAAATAAGCTATTAACAACTTATTTGAGATTGATAAAAACTTATTTGAAAAGGCAGCTTGAAGTGCTTTCAAAAACAGCTATTCACTTTTCATAACATAAAAAAAAATGTTTTCGGTTTTTCAACGAATTTTACTTATTTTTTAATTTTCGATAAGCTACTCATGACTTATTTTATGGAATTGAGTATATGCCCAAAAATCAGTACTTTTAGAAGAGATTAACTACATAACATTTTCCTTTAGCCAAAAAAAAAACCGAGAGTTGTATTGATATTAGTATGTGAAGTTTTTACAAAAGAGCAAAGGTTGCCGCCGTCCTAATTCTACTCTACACACATCGTGTACGGTAGTTATGTACTATCTAGTTTGCATGTTAAAATACAAAACAGTCCACATCAATTGCACTTTAAACCACATGAGCACAATTAATTTTCAAATATTCTGAGGGACAATTCCCATTCCACATCAAGGTTCCAGTTTTGGTAAGTTATGGGGACTTTCCTCCAGGATATGGTCACTTCATGTCTGTTAGAGTTTTGCAGCTCCATAATGAGCATTACTTTAGTTATGAATCCACTTCACCTAAAGAGTCTTTTTTAAAGGATGTATCCCAAATGAGTTTATTAATAAGGCATTTGTTCCAAGTTTTCAAGTCATTTAAAGCCTAATCCATCTTCTTGCTTTGGTTTACAAAGGTCTCTCCAGCACACTTTGGCACCATAGTGTCTTTTCTACTTACCTGACCAGATGAAGCTGCATAGTAGGAAGTTGATTTGTTTCAACACAGTCTTAGGCAATATGAAGGCACTTGACCAATACAATCGAATGCCATATAGTATTGACTTTACTAACTGGATTCTCCCTGCATGGCTTAGCCATTTAATTGCCCAGCCTTGAATTTTTCTTTGCATTTTCAGAAAGATTGGCTGCAGTCCTTTGGCGACACTCTGGATATAATGTGTGGGAGACCCAAATAATTTTCCACAAAAATCCCTATTTGAAATTTGATGATGTCATTAAGCTTATTCTTCCTGCTTCTTCTGCCACGTATATCAGGCTTTTTTGTGGGTTTGGTTCTAATCTAAGATTGGATCCCATATTCATCTATAGTTTTGCAATAAGTTTGAAGGACCTTTGGCTGGCACCTGAGATGATATAAAGGTCATCAACTAAGGTAAGGTGACTTATGTCTAACTGCTTGCATTTAGGATTACAGTCATGCTATTTTTTTATATGTTCCACTCAAGGAATGCATCCATGGCTATTAAGAATAGCTAGGGGGATAAGAGTCACCCTATCTTAGACCCCTCTCACTGCAAAATAGCCTACGTGCAAACTTTTAGGTTGATGCAGAAGTGAGCTATTTCAACTCCAAGCTTTATCCAATGTATGAACCTCTTTTCGACATGTTACCAATTTGGACATCTTTTCTTAATTTATCCTTTTCAGATTTTTAATTTACGAGCTTTATTATTTTTTTAATTTTTAAGAATAAATTTCTGTGTAAGTAAATTTATTTATATCTCTATAGTTTTCTACAATTCCTCCTTGATGTTGTCTTAAAAACAACCATTTCTATTGATTCTTTAAATTCAGCCATTCTTTAAATCAAAACTTCCTATAGTTTTTATTCACAAATAGAACCCTCTTTAGGGTGTAACTATTCTATTTCTTTGTGGTTTTTTTTTTTTTGAATGATGAAATTACAATAATAAACTAAAGCAGTAGTGATACGTTAGAAAATGGCATATGAAGCCACATAGATTGACGAGCAGCATGTCTAACTAGGCGAGAGAAATGAAGTGTAGTTCATTTTTTCCCTAAAACACTCCAGCATATTCACATTTAACAAAATTCAAATCCATATCATTGCAGTCCTTTAAGTTTGAAGAAAAAAGATCTAGATAAGATTCAAATCCATATTTGCCCCCAAATCTCTAGCTCGCTTCTGATAATGTGACAAATATAGTTCATAGATTCTAAATACGTATCGAAAGCCATGTTTAAAAACTCAAAACTCAAACTCGATAAATAAAACTCTTGAGATACGTCAATTTATGGACAAGAATATTAGTGAACAAGAACCAATCCAACTTTTCTGCCTCAATCAATTTCTCTTTTGTGCATATATTTGATTAAGTGTGCTCCAATTTCTTTCACATCATGATGAAGAACAACATTGACTTAAAATTTGTGTTGCAAATTTATGGAGGTTTAAGCATACAATGCATGTGCCCTTCGCCAAGATACTATATCAAGGAATAGAAAGTTTAATTTGGAAACAAGAAAAGACAAAATAAAATGTTAAAAAAGTTGAATACTTCCTGGTGGTAATTTTATCTTATTTTGAATAGTAATTTTTGCTCCAAATGTTCCAAAACCATCATTTTATTTTAATTAACAATGCTTTTAGTTAGAAGGAGAAGAAAAATATCACGGACACCTGAAATGCTATTAGTTAGAAGGAGAAGAAAAATACCGCGGACACCTGAAATTGTTTACTATGATATACAGACTGCATGAACATGATACTGGAGAAGCAGCCAAATCTTGTGAAGGATTGTAAATTATGCTGCTAAGTTCAGTCATAAAAAATTGTAAACTATTTATTGAATACAGACAAATCCTTGGCCTATGTAACTGACACGGGACATATTTTCAAAAGGTAAAATATCGACATGTGCAGAAATAAGATGTTTATTTTAATTGGCAAGGAATGAATTACTCAAAAACAAACTTCGAGTATCTTAAAATGGCTGAATATATACCCTTCTTTCTGTAATACCAAGGACCTTTAGGGGTATTCTGGTAATTTGGGATGTTTGGGGTGAATATGTCAATTGAAAAACCAAGAGGGACTCGATTGCAATTTTGATAACTTGTTTTATTTACCAAAAAAAAAAAGGGACAGGCTTTCTTTCTTTCTTCTTTCATTCTCTCTTCCCTCTCTCTTGAACGCTCTCTCTTTTGCCCTCTCTTTCTCCATCTCTAAACTTCTCCCATATGCTTTCGAAGAAGGAATTGAGGAGTTTCATTCTCAAGAGGGGAACAAGTAGAGGAAGTCCTAAAGCTTCTACTCAAGGTATTTTTCCCAAATTTTTATTCTATCTTGTGGGTTTAATCCATGATAATGTGTAGTGCGATTAGAAGGTGATTAATGAAGATTTTAGAGTTGTTTATGCTTTATGAGTCTTGAACTTTGAATGGGTAGTGTATGTGTATGAACTGGGTTCTATGATGATTGTGGGTGAAGTAACTTTGATAGATTTTGTGTGAGTATGAATTGTGTTTTGGGTAAATGAGTGTTTGAGCTTGATGTGCCTTTGCTATTGCTTTATTGTGTCATTTTGGAGTTGATTTGGTGTTTGGATGGTGTTGGGTCAAGTGGGAGTGAGTGGATTTGATTTTGAGAGTGTTGCAGAGTTGCAGATCGCATTTTTTGGACTCATCCGCGTTGCCATCTGCCCCGCGGATGAGGCCGCGGCTCGGTAGGGCTAATTGTCTGGAGCCATCTGCGTCGTCATCCGCGCCGTGGATGACCCCACGGATGGATACTGTTGGTGAGCCATGCTGCGGCTGACGCCGCGGATCACAACAGTTCCTCCCTCTTATACTTCGTTTTGCGTTTAAGTTAGATTTATGCCTCAGTTATGATTTCTTGGTAGAGTTAGTGTTTAATCGGATGTTTGATTGTATGTTTAGGCGGAGAACATGATCAACCTTCGCAGAGTATTGAGTTAGCTCAGATCGAGGTAAGTGAGACTTGTATCCCTTGGATTTTGAAAATGAGTTATTGTAAAGTATAATTGCTTTAAAACCCTACTTGCTATAGAAAAAGGGCTTGATTGTGATTATGTTCGTATTTTACCTTGACTTGACAATATATGTGATACAAATGAATCATTTGAACAATGAAATGAATGTGTGTATGATATTGTATGGTTGACCGAACTGACCGGGTGATAGTCAGTAGGACCGAACTGGCCGGGTGATATTCAGTAGGACCGAACTGACCGGGTGATAGTCAGTAGGACTGAACTGGCCGGGTAAAGTCAGTCTGACCGAGCTGGCCGGGTTAAAGCCAGTCTGACCGAACTGACCGGGTAGAAGTCAGTATGACCGGGCAACCGGGTTACAGTGAATGAATGGATATCCAGGAATTTGTTTTGAATGATTTGAACCTTTGTTTGAATGTAATGATGCTTTGTTTAACTGCATTGTCTGGTTTGATACGTGATATTGGATTCGTGATAAATTGTGCATTATCTAACTCCTACGTACTTATATGAACCAATGACTATGTGTTTCGAACGTAGCTATATGTATGGCACTTTCAAGCCACTAGGTGATGCTTTTGTCACTTATTGAGTGATTTTGTCACTCACCCCTTCCTTATTGATATGCAGTGCATGATGTTTGGGTGGCTGGAGAGTGTGCTGACACTCAGGGTATGCAAGGAGATTAGATGTTAGTAAGTTTGTAGTGGTTTGTATTTATGCTCTTAGACTATGTTTGTACTCTTTCTTATGTTAGATTAAGACCCTAACGGGGTATGCTAGACCTTTGGAGTCGAGTATGTAAAGATTTGGATGGTATAATATGGGATAACATTGTACTTACAATACTAATGATTATGGATACTTATGGGTTCGGAATGTTGTTATGGCTTTATTATGTAATATTTGGGATGTATATGTTAGATGTTTTGATTTTAGGAGCCTTGTGACTCAGCTTAGTCTAGTCACGGCGGTGTTATGTCCCGGGCACGGGGCGTGACACTTTCCATGTGATTTTAATAAAAACAACTTGACCACATGGAGTCATCTATCCACTAGGTAAAGAATAGCTCGGAAATATCCAAGCTTGATTCCGATCCCAACTTCCACCATCCCAACCTCGGTAGTGTTACAATAACGAACTCTAGAATGTATAATTTACGCTTATGGCAAGACGGCCAACACCGAGATTGCTGTATAATTAGCCTCAACGAAGCATAAGAACCAAAACACTCAAAGCTGTAGCTGTCCTGCTGAAGATCTCTTGGGCTCTTCTAGTCCTTGAACCTCCTAAACCAACAAATTTGTACTGTCAGATCAAGATACATTTATTCTTGTTTAGAATATTTTTTTTTCCCTTCCCATTCCTCTTTGAAGTTGAAGATTTTCTATCTTTCCTTTTTCCCCCTTTTTTTCGGGTGAAAGTGCAAAAAAGAAGAAACAGTTGAACATGTTAAAGCAACTTCTTCTATTCTAAAGCAAATCCAACCTTTGTTGAAGAAGTTGAACTATAACGTGACTGGGTGCTTTGTGTCTTTGAAGAATATTAAGAAAGCTTTAGAAAATACGGGAAGGAATTGTAAATTTTCATTCCACACAATTTGCCTGATACATTATCGTCTATATATACACACAGACACACACACATAACGAATCAAAGAATGCCAACTATCAAAAAACTACACGCTGCTGATGATAAAATTTCCTAACTAACTCTGTCTACATCTCCTATTTCTTGAAGGATAAGCCAAATGCATTATCCTTAGAATGTACTTATTTTCACCTCCATGTGACCTGACCAACTTAGCCATGAGCTGATGACCAAGCAGTCCAAGCTAGTCTTGAGCTGATGAGTAGTTGATAAAATTTCAGCTGCAAGCACCATAATTTGTTCATCCCCCCTCAAGTTGGAGCTTGGTGAAAATCTGCCAAGCCCAACTTGCAGATTAGACCAGTAAATTGAGTTTGTGGACAAATCTACAAGTTGATTTTGAGATCCTATGTGCTGTGGTGAAGTAATGCCATCTTTATACTTGTTCCTTACTAAATGACAATCAATTTCCAAATATTTAGTCCTTTCATGGAATACCATATTTTTAGTAATCTGAATAGTAGCCTTGTTGTCACACCATAAAGGTATAGGAAGTCGTGGTATAATTTTGAAGCCTTTAAGGATGTAGGTAACCCATTGCAGTTCACACACGCTAGCAGTAGACTCCTATACTCAACCTCTACTTATGACTTTGAAATAGTTGGTTGTTTCTTGGTTTTCCATGAAACCAAGGCTCTTCCAAGATAGACACAATAACCTGTTAATGATCTTCTCGTGTCTAGACAGGATTCCTATTAGTATCTGAATAACTTTGCAAATCCAAAGGGCTGTCAGTAGGGAAAAACAATCCTTGAGAAGGTGTACCATTTATGTACCTTAGTAGCTGTAAAGCTGCATTCCAATGTACATTGGTTGGAGCCTGAATAAATTGACTTAATTGTTGAACCCCATATGCGATATCTGGTCTTGTAAAATTCAAGTAGAGTAGTTTACAAATCTCCTGTACTGTTGTGGATTATTGAGAACCTCACCTTCATCAACTGTCAACTTCACTTCTCTTGCCATAGGAATCTTTGCTGGTTCAGCTCCAAGTAGTCCTGCATCTTTCAAAACATCAAGTGCATACTTTATTTGTTTAACTTATATGCCTTCTTTTGTTCATGCTATTTCAAGCCCCAAAAAATATTTAGCTTCACCTAAATCTTTGATGGTGAACAACTAATGCAGGTACATTTTAAGTGCCTTGATCTATTCCATGCTATTTCCAGCAATGAGTATATCATCTAGATAGATTAACGGGACAGTAAAGCTTCCTCCTACCTCCTTTACAAACAAACAATACCATTCAGTGACTGCCTAAAACCAAATGCCCTTAACTTACTGGTGAACTCCTCATTCCATTTTCTAGATGTTTGTTTCAAACCATATAAACTTTTCTTTAATTTACACTTGTCTTGGCTTAGCCTTGCAGTACCCTTCTGGTGGTACCATGTATACATCTTCCTCTATGGATCCATGTGGAAATGCGTTATTTATATCCAACTAATGCAAGAACCAAGATTTTGCTGTTGTAATTGCTAAAAACAATCTAATAGTGACTAATTTGGCAACAGGTGGTACCATTTATATCCAACTCTTGCAATCTGATGGTAGCCCGTTGCCACCAATCTGGCTTTCGATCTATCAAGTGATCCATTAGGCTTCAACTTGATTTTGTGTACCCATCTTGGCCTTATTGCTTTCTTCCCCTTTGGCAATACTGTCAGCTCCTAAGTGTCATTCTTCTCCAAGACATCGATTTCTCTTTCCATAGCCTTAATCCATTCTTTGTCTTTACAAGCTTGATTACATGATGGTGGTTCCTACAAGTTAGACATATTTTCCAAGAAAGATATGTGTGCTGCGTCAAGTTTAGGTATGGTCTGGAAAGGAAAGGTAAGTGGTGTATATTTAGAAATTAGTGGCCCATTTGTGTTGGAATCGATTATTGCAGTTTCTAAGCTCTTTTTAAAAGCTATAGTGGCTATATAATCTTGCATCCACACTGGTTTTGAAATACCCAAAGACCTTGGGGGCATATATTGCAAATTAGCAAAGTTTTTGCTCTTGCCTAAAATAGATTGCAGCTTTCTTTTTCTTTCATTTCCATTTTCTCTTCTTTGCTCTCTCTCACGGTTTCTTCCCTTTTCATCTTCTCTTCTTTGCTCTCTCTCTCTCTCTCTCTCTCTCCCTCCTTCTAGAAGAAAAAGGGGAAACTTGAAGCTCAACCCAACTTCCTACCAATTAAGGTAACTTCTTGGAAATCCCATTCTAATCTTTAAGGGTTTTTACCTAATGATTGTACTTTGAGTTATTAGTGTGTGATTTGTAATGGAATAAGATGAGTTAAGCTTTGATGGTTCATTTTGTAATATTAATGGTAGTTATGCTTAAATTGGTTGTGGATTTCCTATTTGGTATGTGTAAGCATGGGTAGTGGAAGCTTTGGGTAGATGGATGGTTGGTTTGAGAAGTTTAAGATCCTTATGCTTTTGAGTATGTGCTTATGTTGCTGTGTGTGTGTGCGTGTGTGTGGATGGTGAAGATATGTGAGTTGGGTGATTACCTTATGATGATTGTGAGATGTATGATTGTGGGTGTGATTCATGATTTGTGAAGTGTATCGTGTATATATGATGTTTTCTTGGCTTATTGTAACAATTGGAGTTGGATTGAGTGTTTGGATTGGGTTAGATGCAGTTGGAACACCTTAGATCTGGTTTGGGATGTTGCAGTCTGGAGGAATCGAGCTGCCTGGGATCATCCGCGGCTCCATCCGCGCGCGGATGACGCCGCGGCTCGACCAGGGTTTGATTCTGGTGCCACCCGCGACGTCAGCCGCGGCGCGGCTGACACCGCGGATGTTGGGGCTTAGTCTCTGCCCCGATCCGCGGCGTGATCCGCACCGCGGATCAGGCCGCGGATCACTCTTTCTTTTTTTTTAGTTGAGTTTTGCTTTGTTTTGTGTGTATAAGTTTAGGATTTGGTTTTATACAAGAATTATGGATGGATTAAGGTTATGATTAAGTGCTTAATTATGTGTTTTAGGTGAAGACAGTGTTCGTTTATCTTTGGGTTAATTGAGTTAGCTTGGACCGAGGTAAGTAGTACTTGTATCCTTTATCATTTTGAAAATGTGTTTGTTACAAAGATGTTTTCTAACTTATTTTGCATATGTTAAAGTGGCACGAGTATGTGTATATTGATGATTTCCATGGATATGTAAATGTGGTCAAATATGAATGAATGAATGTTTTGTGATCGAGCTCTAGTGTAGAGTAATTATTGACGGGACTATTTCCTTAAATTGATGTTTGACGTTTGATCTTTGACCGCGCTAACCGGGGAGTGTTAGCTTATTTGTATCGAACCGTGTTAACCGGGTTGTAGTTAACAACTGGATATCCAGGGTCAATGTGCTTTATTACTTGAGCTCCTTCTTTAGTATCTATATGAAATGTTATGTGGACCACATTTATTTGAATGAATTATGATTAAAGTGATGATTATTTGAATGATAGCATGTATATGTAAATGTAACATACTCAGGCCAATAAAGTGATACCTGCGCTACTTACTGAGTGAGTTTTCACTCACCCCTTTGTTTTTATACGCAGAGAAGGATGATTTTGGATTCAAGGATTTGGACTAGCTTTTGGAGCTTTTGCCTTAGACGATGTGAAGTAAGACTGGTAGTGATAGTATAGTTTATTTGGTTAGCCCTTGGTATGTTATATTAGGAGATGTTTTGGAATTTTAGAATGTTAGAACCTTGACCGTGTATTAAAAAGTTAAAGGTTTCTTTTGAGATTGTAATATGTGGGAATTGTGTTATCTTTAATTTGGATAATTGAGATCGATTTCTATCTTTATGTGTTACCTGGGGATAATTCGTTTAGACGCTTTGACCTTTTGAGCCTTGTGACTCAGCTTAGCCTGGTCACGGCGGTGTTATGTCCCGGGCACGGGGCGTGACAGGTTTTACCTTAACTCTTGTGCTTCTTCTGTACTCATCTAGCTGTTTTTCAATTTCATTATTTATTTGACCTGAGTTTTCTGTTTCTAAAATCATTCTACATTGGCATCAGTTGTGGTTTGATATCATCATTTAGAGCATCTACGTTTTGATCAAGTAGTACTAATGGCAATGAAATTTGTGAATCTGATTCCACAGGATGAAGGAAGGAAAAAATACTCTCTTGAAAAAGTACATCCTTACTGATAAAGACTTTTCTAGTCTTAAGATTATACAGCCTGTAACCCTTTTTCCCTGAACTAAAACTAACAAATATACACTTATGGGCTTTGGTTTCAAATTTATCTTTATGAGGCTGAATGTTTGTTGCATAACACAGGTTGCAAAAAACCCTCAGATTTGAGTAATTTGACTTTGTTTATGCAATAGTTCAAAAGGTGTGTGCAGTTCAATATTGGTGTTGGGAGTCTATTTATAAGGTATGTGGCCATAAGAAGAGAATATGGCCAAAACTTTGAAGAAATATTTGCTTGAAACATAAGGTATCTAGCTACCTGAAGAAGATGTCTATGTTTTCTCTCTACAACCCCATTTTGTTAAGGTATGTAGGCACAAGTTTTCTGATGAACAATTCCTAGCTCTCTCAATAAGTTTTGGCATTCACGGCTAGTGAATTCAATTCTATTATATGTTCTCACAGTTTTAACTTGCTTTTCAAATTTTGTTTTTATCATTATCATTAAGTCTCTCAAAGTTGTAACAACTTAAGTCTTATGAACTAGCAAAAAAGTCCGTGTACACCTGCTATAATCATCTACAATGGTAAGCAGGTAGGGGGTTCCACTGATAGAATGCAACCTATATGGTCCTCACAGGTCAACATGAATGAGCTGGAAAATGTGTGATGACTGAATTTTACTGTCGGGAAAACTAAGTCTATGTTGTTTACATTTGTGACACACCTCACATTGTTGCACATCTCTTAATTCAGTTTCATTTACATCATTGTGCAAGAAATGTAAATGTAGCAAAATATAATTGGAAGGATGGCCAAGCCTTTTGTGCCACTCAGCAAAGCTGCTACTAGGAATTTTATCCATGAAACCAAAATTAGAACAAGAACTTTTGGGCTTCATAGCCCACTGATTACAACTATCTCTTCTCCCATCTATGAAACTATTTTCATCTAAAAAATATAGTCTTCTTACTTGCTTACCAACTGCAATAATCTCTTCATTCTATGGGTCCTGCCACAAGCAATGAGTTTGGAAAAAGGTTAATCTGAGCTGAGCTA
This sequence comes from Mitragyna speciosa, assembly GCA_024721245.1. Lineage (NCBI taxonomy): Eukaryota > Viridiplantae > Streptophyta > Magnoliopsida > Gentianales > Rubiaceae > Mitragyna > Mitragyna speciosa. Next base: position 8,641,418 of record CM045570.1, read on the forward strand.
TTTTTGTTAATTTAGAAACTGATATCAAGTTGTAATGAAAACTGGGAATATATAGTACTTCAGTAAGTTTTAAAGTCTTGTGAAGGGTCAATTTTCCTATGTGTTTTGCCTGTTTCAATAAACCATCTGGAAGGCAAATAGGTGTAAGAGTGTTAAGTTGTTTCATGTTTTCCATGAGGCTTGAATTAGAGCACATATGAGTACCTGCACCTATGTCTAAAATTCGGGAAGCAGTTTTCATATAATCTAACATTGTAAATGCAAAGTGATAGGACTTCATACCTACAAAATCATTCATATATGCAAAGCTCACTTGTTCTACTGGCATTTTTCCCTTTAACAGCTTCATGAGCTCTTACTGCACAATCGCAGCTATGTTTGTTAACTGCAGTGCATCCTTTTTCCCTCCAACTACTGCATACTCTTCATTCACTTCCAATGGGGTTTCAGCCAAATTTGCAACTTGTCTATTTCCAATAGGATTTTTAGCCTTTTGCTTCTTCAGATTCTTGTATCAATTAGGATAGCCATGTAATTTAAAACAATTTTCTTGTAAATGCCATCCATGTTACAATGGGTGCAACGCTAACATTCCTTTTCATAACCACCAGACTTCCTTTCTCTTCCTCTACCAGTTGAACTAGTTCTGCCCCTACCACAGCCTCTTCCTCCACTTTCTATCTTTGTTGCCTGTCCTCTCACAAGCATTGCCATGTTCTCAGCCTTTTCAGAAAAAATAATATGCACATATCTTTGTTTCTCCACACTTAACACTATGGAATAAGCTTTGTTCACTAATGGTCGAGGATCCATTACTAATATCTGGTTTCTAACATGACCATAAATGTCATTAAGTCCCATTAAAAATTGCATTAATTTGTTAAAAGAGGCCAGATCCATAATCTCTTTAGCAGCTCCATAGGCACATGTTGGCATTGGCATTAAACAAGCTAATTCATCCCACAATTTCTTTAGTCCTATAATATATTTCTCTACTTTCTAATTTCCTTGGGTTATGGTACTAACTTCCCTTTACAACTGATAAAGCAAAGGCCCATTACTCTTTCCATATCTCGTAATTCACTCCATAAATCCTTAGCAGTAGTCGTGTATATGAATGCTTCAACTATTTGTTTTGAGATTGAATTTAAAATTCAGGATCTTACCATACAATCAAACCTTTCCCATTGCTTAATTTAAAATCCAGGATCTTACCATACAATCGACCATTTCCCATTGCTTAATTTAAAATCTAGGATCTTACCATACAATCGACCCTTTCCCATTGCTTAGCCTTAGGTGAAGTTAGTGGTGGAGGTTGACATGCTCCAGTTATGAAGCCTAGCTTCAATTTGCACCAAGAGCAATCTTAATAGATCTGTTCCAGCTAAGGTAATTCACTTCCACCAATGGTGAGGTGACCAAACTCCAAAGATACAAAGGATCCTCGTTATACTGGGTTGCTGAGTTTGCTCCAATACCATCATTGTACTCAGCTTCTCCTGCTGCCATGACTGCTTTAGAAGAAAAATAATTCTAGCCTAATTTCCTGGTGGATCAGAACTCTTGCTCTGATACCATGAAGAAAATTAAGAAAGCTTTAACCGAAGAAAATATGGGGAGAAATTGTAAACTTTTATTCCACATGATTTGCCTGATGCATTATGCCTATATCTATTCTCTCTTTAAAAGTATGATGAGTCTTGGATGTTTGGAGTCTTTGCACCTTATTGTGTTAGTTTTCAAATATGCCTAACATACCCTCATGTGCTATTTAATCATATTAATTGTGTTCTAATTGTAGTAGAGTTACAAACTCTTTACATTCCTTTGTGAATTTCATTGAATTTAATTTTTGTTGTTAATTAAAATAAAATAATTTCCCATACAAAAACCCTTCACCTACCCTTCAATTCAATCCTCAAGAGAGCAATAATACCAATAAACTTTAACATTTGTTCATAATTTAGTTTTGACTTATTAAAAACCAAAGGATGATGATTCGTAAAAATGTCCATTGTAAATTCTAAGAAAACGAGCAAAGTACTAAATTGTACTAAATTAAGTTAATAAAATATAACATAGTTTTAAATTTTATTAAATGATTACAGTATTATGTTTAATAAATAAGTTGTTTACAAAAAATAATATATTGAAATTTGGGTTATGAATAAGCACTCTACTAGCAAGTTCCTTTTTGTCCTTTTTTTTATTATATCTATGTCAAGCTAAATTTTTGGTGATTGATGAAATAATTCGAAAAAATAATACATTAAAATCTGGGTTGTGAATAAGCACTCCGCTAGCAAGTTTCTTTTCAATTTTTTTTTAATCCATGCCAAGCTAGAGTTTGGTGATTGATGAAATAATTCAAAAAATTGTATATATAGTTCAAAGTTCAAACAACAAATTACATACTTATCTAAATGGTTCATAAGTATTGACTTTAACAATCTATGAAGGATGAAAAAATTTTAGGTATATGTTTTTAATGTAAAACTTAAAATAGATAGAGCACTCATAATAAAAAGATAGTACAAGATGCAGGATTTTACAAAATGAAAATGAGAAATAATTCAAAGAGTACTATTAACTGTTGACTCATAATTTTATTTGTGAAAGAACCCCTTTTGTTTCATTTTTTGAACAAAACTTCTTCAATTAGACAAGGATTTAAAAAATATAAAAATAAATAACAAACATTTGTAAAGTCAATTTCATAAATGAATACAATAGGATACTAAATGATAAACTTGTACAAAAATGGAGTTTTCCATATCAATGATATAAAACAACGTTTACTTGATCGAAATGTATCTTTTTTTTCACATACAAAAATGATAGTTTGCATCATTTAGAAGGCAACTAAGTTAATGTTGTGAAATTCTTTTTAAGTTTTTTTTATAACCATGTTAAAAATCTAATGCGCAAATGATTATAATTGAAATTCACTAATCTAAAAACGCTAATTGAATAAAGAACCTGAATTCTAAATGGAATAAATAGTAACTTATTTAAACTATATAGTTAAATAAATAATTGTTTTTGGAATCTAATGTTACACATATTAAACAAAGTTTCTTTCTACCAAATTAATAATTACTAGTTAAGATGTATTAGATTTCAAGTATCCATTTGAGTTGAGATATTCATAATAAATTATAAAGTAAATAGATTTTAAGTTTAATCATTAATATTTGTAAAGAAAGAACTTCAAAATATTTTTAGCAACATCATTTCATAAATAAAAAAATTTGAATATAAATTTTTAAGTAGAATGATACTTGAACATAAAATAGATTTGATAAAATACCTTAGTGTCAGTGTTATCATAATGCCAACTATATATTATCTGCAAAGCTTTAAATAAAAATTTGAAAAGTTTATGGTTATGACTTCTAATTCAAACCATATATTTCAACAACAATTGTTTTAAGAAAATAATAATAGACAATCAATCTAACATGGTATTCATAAAATTATATAAAGTTTTAGTATCCAAGAAGTATTATATTTTAAAATAACTTTACATTTCAATTATTTCAATTTAAAACTTGCACCTTCCAAATGGCTATGTATGCGCATTTAAATAACCATAAACACATGTTAGAAAAAGAATATTTGTCCCTTTTTTTACTATATACAAATTAATTAAATAAAAAATGTGACTTCATGCAATGTTAGAGAAAGAGTTGTCAATTAAATATTATCTCCTACTTAACTTCTTTTTATCTTTTATTTTTTAGACTATTGCTACAATAAAATTTAAATCGAGAAAAGAATATGACTCTGTCCAATGTACCTATGGTGATCAAGAGTTATGAATTTTATTAAGTAAACTCTCCTAAAGTGTATCTTTTGTATAGTTTTTGAAATTTATCCTTTTTTATTATTAATAAAAAATTCAGTTGAACAAAGATGTGACTTATTTAATTTAAGATTTATTTAATATAGTAGGAAGAATTTTGAGTTCAGTCAAATATATTATTTCCTAAAATAAGTTCTCTGTACCTTTTGTTATTCAACTATTCATGTTGTAGATAAATAGAAAAAAAATCTAATCTAGAGTAATAGAAAGAATTATTTTATAATTAAAAATATCTCATAAAATATATTCTTCGTGAAGTTGGGAAGTAACTTACTTTGTGCACCCAAACACATTCAAATAGTATCATCTCACATATTTTGAATTGTTTTAGGAAGTGAAATGTTTACTGTTTTAAAAGAATGTATAATTCATTTTTTTTGGTGGTCCAAGAGAATGGGAATTCTTTAATCTAGGAATATTATGAAGTTCTCTTAATGTATCGAAGAGGCATGTATATACACTATTGAAAAAGCCTTTTAAAACCACTTAAAAATGAAGCATTCATGTAATCATTGTATATAATTTAAGAATTGCTCTTGAATTTTTTTGCAAAATACTTCCTAATTTTTCTTTGAGTGGTATAATTTTGAACTGATTGATTAAACATTTTATTCTTTTCTGGACTCTAAGTTTTTCAATATTTTTTTGGGCATACTCTTCAAAATAAAAATAAAATTCCCATACACTTATGATTCATCTCATGTATTATTAGATTATTAAAAATATTTAATAATAATATCGTCAAAACACATATCAAGGATTTTGAAGAGGATGTAGAAGTTAATCTATTAATTTTCAATTTGTTCACTTTGTTTCCAATACATTTCTTTATAAAATAATTAAATTTCTCATAACCAGAAAAAAAAAATTAAAAAAAGAAGGCATCATATTCACGTGCAATGCACGTACTTTATTACTAGTATGTATATATATATATATATATATATATATTCTAAACAAATGAAAGAATGCCAACTATCAAAAAAACTACACACTACTGACGATAAAATTTCCTAACTGACTTTGTCTACATCTGCTATTTCTTGAAGGATTTCACCTCCATGTGACCTGACCAACTTAGCCATGAGTTGATGACCAAATTGTCCAATCTAGTCTTGAGCTGATGGGTGCCAATTCTTGCGTGTGTCCAGCTGATGAATTTCAGTTACAAGCACCATAATTTCTTCAATCTTCGCGTGCAGATGATGATGCTGCTGGATTTGATAAAACTGTAGCAGTCTAGAAGAAAATTTTATTCCGTCATAAACATTTCGGGAATCATCATTCATATCACACCATCCTCAGAAACTTGTGACCTACTCCCTATGTAATCCAAGAAGTTGGTAAAACATATTTTTGCTTGACCATGACATGTAATCATAACTTGCCAGAGTTGAAAGAAGAACATTTGATTGAGTAACAAGAGGCTTATAATAGGCCACATTTGGTTCTGCGAGTATTCCATGACAAGTCAGAATAGCTACAAAACAAATTGTTTAAAAGGAAAGCTCTACAATACATTGTCTCAAAACAACCAAACCTACAACTAATGGAAAGTTGACAACACAGGCACATTCTACAAGGTAGTATTTTGCAACGAGATGAAATGATGGAACTGGATGAAGAAACAAGGCAAAGAACTGGTGTCTTGTCTCAACCAAACCAAACTAAATGGACTTTACCCAAAAAAACAAAATAGAACCAGGAAGCAGTTAAGAAAAATTTAGGCCAGAGTCGAAATTCTTCAATTGTCCCACTTGCCATTTTTTTTTAGCAAATACTCAATTAACTATTTATTAGTCCTTAGATAGCCAATTATTTTCTTATTTTATTGTTTGTTGAATCTAAATTCGTCAATTAGTCCCTAACTTGCAAATGATTTTTGCTCATACTTAATTTAATACTTAATTGATTCAAAGCCATTATTCAATTAGTCGTTAATTTAATGGCTATTTGAGGACTAATTGAAGAATGGCCTTGTCTCCATTAACTAGCAAATTAAGTATTAGTATAAGTCATTGGCTATTTAAGGACAAATTGAAGAATTTCGATTAAATTAACTAGTCATCAAGCAAATCATATGAATTCGACTCAATTAACTAGTTAATTAAGTATATTTGAGAAATAATTGAATAATGGCCTTGAATCAATTATCTAGCCTATTAAGTATTCATATAAATCATTAGCAAGTTAAGGAATATTCATTGAAGAATGACTTGACTCTTTTGTAACATCATACTCATTTAATTAGTTAACCAAGTATAGTTAAGAAATAATTGAAGATTGGCTTTGACTCAATTAACTAGTTTAATAAGCAATCTTTGGTTCAGATGCTGAGAATCTCATACCTCATACAAGTCTTGAACTAAAGGAAGCCAATAATCAAGTAATGCAACAAATTGTTATTAAAAAATAGAACATGACCAAAAAGTTTGCTTATCTGTTTGTTTTAACCGCCCAACTCATTAACAAGAATGGCATTAGTGGTGGTATCTGTCTTAAATCTTAACTGCTAATGATTCAAGAATGTCTGATAAATTGAAAAATTCTGTAAAACCAATTCATATAGAACCAAGAAAAGGTATCTGAACTAGTTTTTGTTACTGGTTTGGGTATTTAACCAATTGGTTTGGATTGTGGTGGTGGTTACCTAAACTGATCCATATATAATATATAATATATTAAAATTTGTATATTAAAAATTAAAGTATGTTTTACATTGAAAGCAGACTTTTATTATTCAAAATTGGATAAACAAAACTTTAGGTTTAATTTTATATTTTTCTATAGTTTGATGATTATTTTTGTAAAAAAATAAAAAATTAGAAAGTCATGAACTATTCATTTTATAGTATTTATAAGAGTCCATTTAGAAAATAACAAAATTTATATGAATGATTTATTTATAAAAGTGGAATTAAGATTGAGAAAAGAAAAATCTAAAGAAATTTAGATTTTTATTTTTTAAAAAAAATAGATTTAGCAATAACTAGTTTGGATATTAGTGTACCTGAATCGAATTTTCAAGTAATCAAACATCTAGTTGATCAATTTGCAATTCAAATTCTTGTCAAACCTCCATTATAGGTTTTGGGTCGATTTTTTTACTTCTAAAATAGATTTATATATTTTTTAAATATTCTAATTTATTTTATTAAGAATTTCACAAAGACAAATCTGGAAATCCATTGGAATCTTTTACCTATGTTAGCAAAATGGAGTGTTTTTGTTATTGAAATTGCAAAATAGGAGAGGTGTGTAGTTTCCAAACAAAATGGAAGCTTTATGCAATTAGGCTAAACCTCAAGGGAGGAATGTGGAATTATCCAAATTATTATAAGTAAAACTAGTAATGTTAGTTCATTTGATCTGCAGAACTAATGTCATAGACATTATGTGGATCTTTTTTTACAAAGTACAGAAGATCAAATAATCTAATTTTAAATGAGATTGTGTTGCCGAAGAACAGTTTTAATATGAACAATGATTCTTATACCTAAGGCCTCATTTGATAATGATATCGTGCTTGCCTTTAGCACTCCGAAGAAGCAAATCTTGATCGAACCTATACTTGCTCAGTGGATACAATCGGCTCATGGTAAAACTTCATATGGGTTCGATGTACTTTTAATTTCAATGAGCGAACCGACATTCAATGCAGGTCGAAGCATCTAGTGCCTAGTTGGTTAAATGTTATTATTGAAAATAGTAATTCATTATTCTTAACAATAGGTACTTGAGACTTTTTGGTTCATCATGCTATTGCTCTGGGTTTACATACAACTACATTGATCTAGCAAAAGGTACTTTAGATACATGAAGGTCCAAGTTAATGCCAGATAAAAAGGATTTTGGTTATAGTTTTCCGCGCGACGTCCGGGGATGAGGTGGTACTTGTGATATTTCGGCATGGGACGCATTTTATTTAGCAGTTTTTTGGATGTTAAATACTGATGGATGTGTTACTTTTTATTGGCATTGGAAGCACATCACATTATGGCAGGGTAACGTTACATAATTTAATGAATATTCCACCTATTTGTGGGCAAGGAAAATAATCTTTTTTCAAAATTTTAAATCCTATTATTTGGTTTGATTTTTAGTGTTTTGAAAAGTAAAATGAATACTTAAAACAATGAAAGGATTGGTGAAATGGTGGGATTCTGAATCCTGGACTTTTGTTGCTATTCTGGTTCTTTGACTTAGAATTTTAATTTAAAAATACACTAAAATAACAATTTATTTAAACTTCAACTCCAACACTTTATCTAATGTCTCAACGAAACCCACTCTACCTCTAACACTATCTCAATTTTATCTCCCATCCAACACTTTCTTCTCTAAGTCCTCTTTGCAACATTCAAATTATGTCTCCCCTTCATCACTTTCTTCTCCATCTCTTATTGGCAACAATTATTGTTCTTCTAATACTATTCCAATTAAACTTCTCTTCTATCACTTTCTCCATCTTTTCTCTGCAACAATTATTCCTTTAAAGTTGAGATTATGGCCTTTACATACAGAAGAAAAAGAAATTGACACTTTTTTTTATCTTCTCCAAATTCTCTCTACAACAATTACTCCTTAAATTACAATCAAACATTCTTAGTGAAGCTACGGATAAAGGAATTTTTTTTTTTTGGTTGAAACATGAGGATTAGTATTGATATTTTATTCTTTGATTACTCCATGTATTCAAAAATTGTATAAAAATCATATAAACATGTAAGGGTTTTAGTTCAAGCTCGTTTTGGTAATTTACTCAATATCATTTTCCCAGAAATATTTCTAAACTATCCAAAAAAAGTAAAGGAATTTTTGTGTATTCATATTCCCTGCAATCAAATTCTTAGAGATCAGAATCCTAATTAACTTTGTTTTCCGCCAACCAAACAAGGTTGTGCCAATTTATTACAATTCGTAGGTGGATTGGTAAGAAAGAAAATAATTTCTACAGGCTACAGCAAAGGGTTGCCTAGAAAATCTCCAACAAGTTAATAGTTTTCCTTTTATTATTTCTCTTCCATATGACATTAGAATGCGCAAAATATTTTCAAATAATTAGAATGTAGCAAATTGCCAAACAGCTTCTATGTAATTGCAGACCCGAAATTAAGTGATTTCAAATTTTTGATGTGTAAGTTTTATCCATCTTCTTAACAACATTCACATGATTAAAGTACACGATATATATTTGTATATATGTACTTTTGTTAAAAGACAACATTTCAATACCACAAGCGCAAAGAAAATAAAAGTACAAAGCATTCTTCTTAGCCAAGAAAATAAAAGTAGAAAATATTCTGGCTAAGCATTCTTCTTAGCCAAGAAAATAAAAGTAGAACATATTCTGGCTAAGCATTCTTCTTAGCCAAGAAAATAAAAGTAGAAAATATTCTGGCTAAGCATTCTTCTTAGCCAAGAAAATAAAAGTAGAAAATATTCTTTCAAAAAGTAAAAGTACAAAAGATTGAAATAGTTCAAATCTAACTTTTAATTTTGTCATTGTAAATACGTAGCTACTGCGTATTCAATCGGATTTCCCTATATTTACTAACTTTTTTTTTTTTCAATTCATTAATTATCATGTCCACATTTTTTCTTTCAATTTTTTAAAAGTGTTGATCAACGTACATGCATGTGCTTCATAACTTGTTTCTTCAGTTACTAAGCGGCTGCTTCTTCAAGTAAATGCTACTAGTAATTTTCAGTACATATTTTTGAATTTTAGGATGCAAAAGTCCAAATGTGTCCTACTAAACATAGTCTGTATGTTGTCCGCGCAAAGTCCAAATCTACAATTATAAAGAGTCCTCGTAGTTCTTTTAACCCACAAGTATTACAACCTTAAAAGTCGTGAAAAATGAGAGTATGAAGTATAGCATTATCAATGCCGCTTGGGCTGCCGACAAAACCTCTATAAGTTCGGATTTAGAATTCATTTGTAAGCAAAAGTAGGTGCCTTGCTTTTTTGAAATTGTAGTTAGTGCCCAACGGTTTGTAATGCCGCTTTAGTTAATATTGTAATTTTGCTTAAGTTAATGGTGTTTGAATATAGAAGGTTTGTTTTGATGCTATATTGCTGTAAATGAAGGTTTTTTGTTAAAAAAAAAATACATTTTCGAAAAACTTCAAACACGTATTTGCTGAACAAATATTGTAATATTTTTCAAAAGACTATCCCAAAAACAATCATCAAACGAACCATATTTTAGCCTTCAAAATTAAAATGGATCCTAAATTATATAGAGCTGCCGAATCAGGCAATTGGGAAGTTATCAAAGAGTTTGCTGATCATTTCGAGTCTCAGCAGACTCCAAAAGGAAACACCGTCCTCCACGTACTAGCTCAGTCCTTTGATTCTTCAGATGTAGCAAAACAAATTCTTGCCAAAACACCCCATTTGGCACTGAAAACAAATGATTTTCTTGAAACTCCACTTCATATGGCTGCAAGACATGGCTATTCCCAAGTTGTTAGAGCACTTATCGATCATGCAAAAGGTAATGAATTTGAAAGACTTGAGGACATGCTGGGGAGCAGGAATAAGAATGGAAACACAGCTCTTCATGAAGCTGTTAGAAACAATTGTTACGAAGTTGTCAAGAAATTGGTAGAAGAAGCACCTAATTTTGGATACAATGAAAATTTTGATGGTGAGACTCCTCTGTATCTGGCAGTTGAGAAGGCAAACCTTAAGATTGCAGATCTGATTTTGACGACTTGCACGTCACCGTCTTATCTTGGGCCCGGTAAGAAAACTGCCTTGCATATTGCGGCAGCCAGGAATTTCCAAGGTATGTGCTCGATCCTTTATCTGGATGAAAAAGCTAGTTTTGAAATTTGTGATCGAATCCTATGAATCCATTTATTTGACTGGTTTCAAATTTTCCATCCTTCCGACATTTTCTCCGAGTGCATTTCCCTGGTTTATGGGGAGTGGGAATAGATCAAAAATTATCTACTGCTCCATTTTGTAAAGAGAACCACATGAGCACCCTTATATCACTTTTACATCAACATGCATCATCATGTTCATATGTCTCTTTTTAGACCACAAGATTCAAATCACCTTCTTATATCAGAATCCATCATTATAATCATGTGTCTCTACCACAAGATCTACATTAATTATCGTTTGCTTCACTACTTGTGCCAAGCCATATTTTAACGAGACAAAAATTAATCAACAGCCAAATCAAGACACTTGAAATTTAATAGCCCGTTGCCAAATTAGTATTTTGCTGCAGCTTGAAAGACCAAATTAGTTAGCCTTTGCGAAATATAAGCAGACATTGCTCATTTTTATTTTGATAGACAATGCTTTTAGTTAGAAGGAGAAAAAAAAAAAATCACGGATCAATAAAGTATTAATTCCACCCGAAATTGTTTGCTATGATGTACAGGCTGCATGAACATGATACTGGAGAAGCAGCCAAATCTTTTGAAGGAGGTGGATAGACGTGGATGGACTGCCCTTCATTATGCTGCTGAGTTCAATCATAAAGAAGTTTTAAAATATTTACTGAATACAGACAAATCCTTGGCCTATGTTACTGCACGCAATGATGAGTCAAAGACTGCTTTACATGTAGCCGTTGCTCATGGACATCTGGAAATTATAAAAGAGATTTTATTGCACTGTCCAGATTGCTGGGAGATGACTACAAGCAATTTCCGGAATATGCTTCACCTTGCAGCGAATGGTGAACAAAAAGAAGTGTTGGAATTCATCTTAAAAAATCGATGGGCATCTGAACTCATCAATCAGAAGGACGCTTATTGGGAAACTCCTCTCCGCCAGGACACAGCGACCAAGGAATTGGAGGAGTTTAATCTTAGGAACGCCTTTGACAATGCTAGCTTGACTCCAGCGGACGTAATGGCACAGGAGGGTGACAAAGTCACAGAAAGAGAGGCAAGCATATTTATCTTTTTTCTTTTTCTTCTCCTTCTTCTTTTACTTGATCCATCAATTTCTGCATTTGCACAACCATGTTTGTCTTCGAGTATTATCAGCCATCGTCAAGACTCCATTTAAAAAATCTTCACCTTTACTTATCCAGTGAAAGATGAGTGAAATAAAGCTAAAATTATAAATAGGGTAAAACACCCTGTGCCTCCTGTGATTTTCGGATACACTACATAACCCCCTTATAATTTAAAAAGATATACACCACCCCTTGTGATTTGGGTTAAAGTGTCAAAGTGATGAAAATTAGGTTCTATGACGGAACGTAGATAAAATGTCCAAATTATTCTGGTAACTAACTATTTTGTCTCTCTACATACATGTATATTTTTTCAAAAAATATACACTTAACCCCCTTGTGGTTTTCAAAATGAACCACATAACTCCCGTATAGTTCTAAAAGCTATACATTACCCCATGATAATTTTTAGTACTTGTTAGGGTAATTTGGACATTTTACTCACGGACTGTTATAGAAGAGAATTTTTGTTAGTTTCACACTTTAACCATTTCTAGTATTTGTTAGGGCGTTTTGGACATTTCACTCACAGACCGTTACAGAAGAGAATTTCCATTAGTTTCACACTTGAACCAAAACCACAAGGGGGTGATGTATAGCTTTTGAAACTATAAAGAGATCATGTGGTTTATCCGAAAACTACGGGGGGTAAAATGTAATTAACCCCTATAAATAAGGATTGAGTATAGCAGACGGGTCAATGTTTAACTGGTTATCAAGTGATTCAGTTCTCTTATTTAATTCAAGATAATATACCACAAAGGCTCATGAAAGTTCACAGTATTCATTATCTTTTCTTTCTTGAATCCTTTTCAGATGGAGACTGACATGGTTGTTGCTACACTGATAGTAACAGTGACTTTTGCAGCTGGTTTTACCATCCCAGGTGGCTATGATGCTAGCAAAGGGAATGAAGGCATGGCAATTCTATCAAAGAAAGCAGCTTTTACTGCATTTGTTATTTCAGATTCACTGGCATTGTTGGCATCCGTAACTTCAGTATTTCTACAATTCGTAGTCAAAAACAAGGTACCCTTGTTGCCGATGTCCGAACAACTGCGTAACGCCATGCCTTCGTTGCCAATGCCCGATCTAAATTATGCCATGGGGTATCAAATTTCAATTGCCATGGTATTAATGGTGATAGCATTTTTGACAGGCCTGTATGCTGTGCTACCGAACAAGGCCATCAAGGCCTATCTCATTGCATATGGTTCCGTAACTTGTTTTCCAATATGTTTATATGGTGTAGCCCTTTGTGTTGTATTCATACGACAAGTGAATCATGTCACTTCGGGATTCATACGACAAGTGAATCATGTCACTTCGGAAATATTGAACTCCATTAATAGAGCTAGGAGCCGCTAGGCGACGCCTGGCGCCCGTTGTTGAGGGCAGCTAATTTTTCTATAATATAAATGGCACTTGATGCTGTTCGTCCCATTATATTTAATTGAGCAAGGAATGAATTACTCAAAAACAAACATCCGAGTATCCTAAAATGGCTATACATACCCTTCTTCCCATGTGGTTTTTATAAAAAACAGCATAAACACATGGGGTCATCTGTCCACTAGAAAAAGAATCGCCCGAAAATATCCAAGCTTAATCCTGATCCCAACTTAAACCATCCCAACCTCTGTAGTTTTACAAAAACGAACTCCTAGAATGTACAATTTACGCTTATGCTAAGACTCAGCCAACACCGAGATTGCTGTATAATTGATCTGAACAAAGCACAAATACTCAAAGCTGTAGCTGTCCTGGACCCCATCGGGAAGATCTTGAAGGAGGCCGGCTCATGTCTGGCCCTACTAAAGATCTCTTGGGGCCTTCAGGTCTTTGAACCTCCTGAACCAAAAAATTTTGCAGTGTCACATCAAAATATGTCTGTTGTTTAGAATATTTCTTCCTATGCTTTCTTCTTCATAATTGAAGATTCTCTCTTTCTTTTCCACATTTTTTCGGTTTTGCAGGCAAGCCAGATGAAAGTGCAGAAAAGAAGAAACAGTCTAAAATGTCGAAAACAACTTTTGGTATTCTAATGTAAGGCATCATGAAAACTTTTTAAGCAAAACCAACCTTTGTTGAAGAAGTAAAACTGTAACCTTTCTGGGTAGTTTGTCTTTGCATGCATACGATGCTGCTGTCGGATTTGGTCAAACTGCTGCAGTCTTAAAGCAAAATTTATTCCGTTGTGCACATTTTGCGAATCAACATTTTCACGCCCTATGACCGAGACGTGGTACCCACCTTGCCCTAAACTATACTAAAATACAAGGCCAACCAACACAAACATAACTAATACAAATCCCAACTTATTAATAACACAATAATTTTCCCAAAAGAAGATCATTTTATTCGTCAAAATAAATCATCATCCATTTACAATCTCATCACCCTATCACACAAAATAATTGAGGCTCACATGTATGACCTAGCCTATCCCAAAAATATAGCTATACATCAATGAACAAAAATAACCTTATTCGTATCTATGCTAAACTACAACTATGAGGCTCAAAAGTCCTGTCATTCTTCCTCTGCAAAGTCATCCCCTGCGAAGTATAAAATGGGACAAGTGATAATTCACTCAGTAAGTAGTAAAAGGTCTCTTTGGGGCTCAAAATTGTTGCACATGCATATATAACTTTCATTACAAAATCATAGTTCATCACATTCATAAAAATACATGGTCAATTCATAAACCATTCCAAATTTAATTCATAATCATAGACTAATTCAATGAGAGCTTAAGCAGTTCATGGACAAATAACCCTGGATATTCAATTGTCATCTATGACCTAGTTAATACGGTTCAAAATCAACTACCACTCGGTTGGTCTAATTCAAAACTAACTATCACCTAATTAGTACGATTCAAAGAGTTTACTACAAATACCAAAGTTAAGGAACTATTCCCGTCATAATCCATATCACGTGCAAGAGCTCAATTCTGTAGTCATTTACATAACAATAGACCACATATAACTATTTATAGTAAAACTCAAAATATGTCTAAACTCAAGGCCAATTATATGTAAACCAACATTTCAAAGATTTAAGTTGTCAAAAATATTTTTTCAATGGCAAAGAGATGGAAGTACTACTTGCCTCGGTCCAAAAGTTAATTCAAGTAATTGGAGTAGGGATACATACCATCGTTGCTTATAGCACACACATAACACTAACATCATAAACTAGTTCCATTGAGAAATTATACATATAGCTTAACTCTAACTTTAGGACACAAAACAAAGCAAAATCCTTAGAAAAGGCTATCCGCAACACTACCTGCAAACCTACCCATGACGCGGACAGCTCTACCCGCGACGCAGCGGCTACGAACAACAAACTGGAATTCCATTCACGAGCTTAGTCAGTTATCCGCGAATTGATCCACAACGCAAACAAACATTCCCGCTACATGGATAGATGTCACGGATATGACCAACTCACTAGAATATCATCCGCGAACCTAGCTCAGTATCCGCGACATGGATAGATGTCGTAGATACGAACAACCTACTAGAATTCCCCTGCAATTCTAGTTCTTCAACCATCCAAACTCCAATCTATCCAAACCCAAACTTCAAATCAACACCAGCAAAGCACATAAAGGCACAACAAGGCTATGATCACATATATTGAGCTCAATATACTCATAAATCATAAATGCAACCACAATCATCCATAATCTTCCAAAATCCCTAGCTTTCTTCAACATAATCCACCATCAACTCACATATACATACATACCAACACAAGCTCCTACTCAAAAGCATAAAGATCCTATATTTCTCAAGTAACCATCCCTCTACTCCTACTTAACACAACCAAGTCAAAGGAAGAGAAAGTGAGCTCAAAAGAAATTTACCTTGGTTGGAGATTGGAGTAAAAGCTTCAAATGTTCCTCCACTAGCTTCCATTGGAGAGTGAGAGTCGAGTTCTTCAAAACCTTCTTCAAAAAGGTGGAAGAGAAATTTAGAAGGAAGAATAGAGGTATTAAGGAATAAAGAAGAAGAGGAAATGGAAGAGAAATGCCCTAAGGCTATTTGGGCATAGGAAACAAATAACATAAATTGCAAACAAGTCCCTCAAGAGTTCTCAATTCACCCATGTACCCATGAGGTCATATTTACTAAAATACCCATGGGACCCCTGATATCACAGTCTCGCCTTCTAATAAAAAGTTTTGGCCTCGAAATTTAAGTACCGTGTGAGTTGAATAGTGTCAGATATTTCTTCCTCATCTCTTCCTCGAGCTCCCATGTAGCTTCACAGACGGTGTGATTTGTCCATTGGACCTTGACATATGGAATCGTCCTCCTTCTTAAAACTTGTTCTTTGCGGTCTACAATTCGAAAAGGTACTTCGCCATATGTCAAATCTTCTTAGATCGGCAGTGGCTCGTACTCAAACCTATGACTGGGGTCGGAAATAAATTTCCTTAGTTGGGAGACGTGGAAAACGTTGTGAACCTTGGACAATGCTGGGGGTAAAGCCACTCGATACACCAATTCTCGAACTTGATATAAGATTTTGAATGGCCCAACGTATCTGGCACTCAGCTTCTCACTTTTGCCAAATCGTATCACACCTTTTATCAGAGACAGCTTGAGATGTACTTTGTCACCTGATTAGAACTCCAAAGGTCGTCTCTTCAAATTTGCCCAACTTCGTTGCCAGTCTTGGGCCACTTTCATTCGATCCCTCACTATAGTTAACTTTTCCACTGTGATTTGCACGAGCTCGGGTCCGGTGATGGTCTTCTCACCTACTTCATCCCAATACAATGGCAATCAACACTTTCTTCTGTACATTGCCTCAAATGATGTCATTCTCATGCTACTCTGATAGCTATTGTTATAGGAAAACTCGATTAACATCTAAGAATTTTCCCAGCTACTTTCAAAGTCCATAACACATGCCCAAAGCATATATTCTAAAGTTTGTATCGTGCGTTCCAATTGTCTATCCTTCTGAGGGTGACAAGTTATGCTAAGGTTTAACCGAGTACCCATTGTCTATTGGAAACTCTCCCAAAATCGCGAAGTAAAACAAGGATCATGATCAGACACTATACTGACTAGAACACCATGATACTGGACGATATGATCCATGTAGAGGCTTGCCAAAGTATCCATAGAAGCCATCGCCATCATTGGTAGAAAGTGAGCTGACTTCATCAATCGGTCGATAATGGCCCAAATAGTGTCATTTCCCCTCCTAGTCTTCAGTAATCAGACTACAAAATCCATGGTTATGTGTTCTCGCTTCTACTCTGGTATCTCCAACAGCTTAAGCAAATCGGCGGGTCATTGATGCTCTGCTTTGATCTGCTGGCACACCAGACACTTAGACATGTACTTTGCAATTCCACTCCACTAATACAGCTGCTTCAAATCTCTGTACATTTTGGTGCTATCAAGATGAATTGAAAGTTTGGAAGAATGTGCCTCCGCCATAACTTTGTTCCTCAATTCATCTTCTTTAGGCACAACTAAATGATTGTTCATCCATAAACTAGCATATTCGTGCAAATGAAAGTCAAATGATTCCTCATTTCCAATCCTCTCTCTAAGCCTCACCATTTCTTCATCTTTCCTTTGAGCTTCTTTAATCCTTGACACAAGTGTCAGTTGGGCAATTAAGCCTGCTAGTACATTTTGAGTAGACTCCACTATTTTCAACTTCAACTCCTCCATTTGTTTCATTAACATGGCTGCCATGATTCTTGAATTCTTCCAACTCAAAGTGTCCACTAGTTCAAGCCACCTTCGTTGTCTAATGTTAAGCTCTTTTTGAGTGAACAAATATTTCAAGCTCTTGCGGTCGGTGAAGACTTCGCATTGCTCACCACACAAGTAGTGTCTCCAAATCTTCAAAACAACGACAACGGCTGCTAGCTCCAAGTCATGCACCAGGTAATTTTGCTCGTAAGGTTTCAATTGGCCTGAAGCATAGGCTATTACCTAATCATTCTGCATCAATACACACCCCAACCCATTCTTGGAAGCATCACTATAGATGACAAGCTTGCCCGACTTCGATGGTAGCGCAAGAACTGAAGCCGACACTAATTTGCTCTTCAACTCTTGAAAGCTTTCCTCACACTTCGAAGTCCAATCAAACTTCACTCGTTTCTAGGTCAAGTGAGTCAAAGACATCGCCGTCGAAAAAAATCCTTCTACGAATTTTTTATAGTAACCCGCCAAACTCAAGAAACATCTCACCTCAACTACATTGGTCGGTCGAGGCCAATCTACTATGGTTTCAACCTTCCGAGACTCTACAGAAACTCCTTCTTCAGAGATGATGTGCCCCAAAAAAGAGATACTCTTGACCCAAAACTCACACTTGTTTAGCTTTGCGTACAACCGCTCACGCCTTAGAATTTTTAAGGCCTCCCTTAAGTGGTTCTCGTAGTCCGCCTCACTTGGAGAATATACCAAAATATCGTCTATGAATTGTAGATACCAAATTTTGATACACCACTCATTTTTCCAACATTGGGGGCATTTTTATATTTTTTAGGATCAAATTCTAATTTTTCAATAAAAAGGAAACAAAATCAGCATTTTCAAAGGGCAAAATAGTAATTTTTAGTTGTAAATATTTTTCATTAGTTTTGGAGTTTTAAATTTATATTTTGTACTTTCATACGTATTTTTAAATTTCTATGATTTTTTCTAGTTTAATTGGTATTTTTCTATATTTCACCAGCATAAGGGCAAAATAGTAATTTTGCCTCGCGAATACCATTTTTGCCCATTTTTTAGTGCCAAATTTATTTTTCAACTTTTTAATCATGTTTCTAAATTTTTTTGATTTTTTCAGGGACGATCGCTATTTTTCTATAAATACCGCGTTTAGGGACAAAATTATCATTTCACATTCCAAACACATTTTTCACCAATTTTTTAGTGTTAAATTCATTTTCTAGGATTTTAAGCTCATTTTTTAAATTTTTGGTAAATTTTCAAGCTAATGATATTTTTCATATATTTTGACAGTACAGGGACAAAATTGTCATTTCACATTCCAAACTCATCTTTTCCCAATTTTTGGGTTCTAAATTCATTTTTAGGTTTTTAAGCATGTTTATAAGTTTTTCAAACTTTTTTCGAAGTGAATTTATATTAACAAATTTATTATTAATTTTTTCTATTTTTTGTGAGAGAACATAGATTTTTAATTTTTTTTTGTAAGGGTAAAGTTGTAATTTTGGTAGTCAATGGCGTTTTGGTCTTTTAGTCATTTCTTGGAAGATAAGTCTTTTGTTGCACTATAAATACCCCCCACTTAGGGATTAAAAAAAGGGAGAGAAAAATGAAAAAACTTAGAGAGACTTTTAGTTTTTAGTTTTTTTTTTTTTGTTTTATCTCTTACACCAAGAACACCAAAAACACACACTTTTTCCTATATTCATCTTTAAGCCTTCATCAAGAACACTTAAAACATGCACTAGTACATCTTCAACCCTACACCTAGAATACCTAGAACACACACCTATACATCTTTAACCCTACACCTAGAACACCTAGAACACACACTAATGTATCTTCAAGCCTACACCTAGAACACCTAGAACACACACTAGTACATCTTCGAGCCTACATCTAGAACACCAAAAACACACACTAGCTAATCTCACACACTTATTCACTTTCTCTCTCACGTACTACACACACTCCATACATTTCTTGCATTTTCTCTCTCATGCACTACACATACTTCCATCCATTTCTTGCATTTTCTCTCTCACACACTAGCTCACAATCTTACACACAGCCACACACACACTCTCACAATTACACACAATACACATGTCAAGCCCCGAGCCCGCAAGCCCAATACGCGACCAGAGTCTGAGCAGCCAAGCCCAACTTTTGGGCTCTGTCCTCGTTAACCCAAAATGGATATCCCAAATTGGATTTGAGTGCTTAGACTCAACTTATACATTGGTCCATGTTATTTCACTTTTCAAATGTGGGACGGGGTATCACATTCACCCCTCCTTATCAGGCTTTTGCGTCCATATCATAATCTGGACTGTCCACTCAGTTGTATCGGATTCTAAATGTGGCTCGTACAGGCTTTAGAGGTAGCTCCCGCCCTTAGGTGGACGTAGCACTTAGCCCCGCACAACACTTAGTTCCTCTACTTCCCTACGTAGTTCGGCCAAATACCATAAGTCCAGTCTCACCTCGTGCAGAGGCCACACGAGGTTCGCTTTAATACCATTCTGTCACGGCCCAGGCCCCTAGGCCTAGCGCGCGACCAGAGTTTGAGCAGCCAAGTCCAACTTTTGGCCTTTGTCCTCGCTAGCCCAAAATGGATATCCCAAGTTGGACTTGAGTGCTTAGACTCAACTTATACATTGGTCCATGTTACTTTACTTTTTTTATGTGGGATAGGGTATCACAACACACATTTCTACTTCACAAATACACCCACTTACACACACTTGCACACACAAACACACGATCACCAAACACACACATGCACACAGTTTCACACACACACAAATTTGACAAAGTCAGTCACAAACACAATACATCACACATAATAGGCACATACAAGCGTAAATATACATACTGGTTCACAGAACATCACACACACACACACAATCACAAACTTCATCTGCACCACTAACTCTACACACACATCACATATTCAAACTCACACCCAGCCACACGCTCATAGACAATCAAAACCAAAATGCAAACAGTTCACACACACGCTAACACTCAAATACATAGCTAACATACACACTCACGTATACGCACAGTCAGTAAACACACACAATCAAACCCACCCATCTTTGTATCTTCCTGACACTCAAAATTTCTAGCAATTCATCACCAATTACCATAAGGAACACCACCTATCCACCACCACTGCCACCTACAAATCAACCAATTAACGGACATAGCTCAATCACAACATCATCCATTCCACCCCGCAAGCCAAGTCAGAAACACAAAACAGACCTTATATCCATTACAGTCACCAACGACCCCATCACTAGCCCTGCAATCTACCTCAAGCCACAGAAAACTGACTAGCCCCTTGCTCACACAGTCATCGATAGCAATTCCTTCCGATCACCACCAATAGTTTCAACAAGCTGACCCAACAAACACCACTTCCAGAGCCTTCCATCAACCAAAACAACGCAAAAAGCCATCATAGCCAACCCATCTTTCATCGACAATCAACCAGAAAATCACACAGCCATAATAATAACACATTCATCACTGCAGGCACCCACAACCGAATGAACCTTCAGCCCCAACGAAACTACAAATCTCGCCTCAATTCCAGTCACTACAAAGCAGTTACCACAGCTCATATTCTATCAACCAGACAAACTGCAATTGCCTGCCACCAAACCTAAACCCAATTTCCAATTCCTCCGCCACTAATTCCACCACAGCCCAAAACCTGCACAACAACAGTAAGAACAGAGCAAGCATTCAACGGCCACTACCAATCATCATCACATATGCCCAATCAGCAATTAACGTCACCCAAGCTCCACCTCCTCTGAATGGCCATATTCAACAACCAAAGCCAATTCCATTACTAGCTTCCACCCAAAATCAATTACAAAAACATCAGATATCACACAAAATCAATTGTTGTAAATTTCTCGTGCTATATACAATTTCAAAATTACTGACATCACTTCAACTACCAACAGACACTACCCCACCAACAGTCGTCGCAACCCAGTACTAGTGGAGTCGCAAAAATCTGTCGCGTTCAAAAATCAATGAGGTACTATTGGGATCGTTTCCTGTCACGTCCCAAAAGGCGGTCTGGCCCGATGACTTATTTCGAAAAAATAGAGTTTTGGAAAAGAAGTGCTTGTGTGATGCAAATCAAGTTTTAGTGAAAAAAGTATATTTTAAGAAAAATGGTATTTTAAAAGAAAAATAAGACCGGAACTAAAAGTGCGACAGTTTTAGCCAACTGATTTTGAAAAAGGATTTTATTTTAAAATAGAGTAGCCACTTGATATGGAGTTAGGGTGTACCAAGTCATCCAAAAAATCGTTTAGCAAAACAAAAGTAAAATTTTTAAAAAAAAAATTTTAAAAACCCTCTTCTGACTCCGGTCCACAAAAACGAAAGAAAAAAGTTCAGAAGTCACATTTGAAGAAAGGCAAGGCAAAGGCTCGCGCCTAAGGCACCCTTTCTAGCTAGCCGAGGCTAATTGTGAGATTTAATCAAGTTTTCCTAAATTAACCCTAAGTTCTATTGCGTTCGAATATGTATATATGAATGCAAATCTTAAATCTAAATGTGAGTATCGGGAGGGTCGGAATGTCCCGTCGAGACTTAGTCGGGTCTCGCAATTATGAAATAATCTAGACTAAGCCTTGATGGAACATTTCGACCCTCTTGATACTCACATTTAGATTTAGAATTTGCATTCATATAGACACATCTGAACGCAATAGAACTTAGGGTTAATTTAGAAAAAATTGATTAAATCTCGCAACTAGCCTCGGCCAAGTAGAAAGGGTGCCTTAGGCGCGAGCCTTTGCTTTCCCTTTCTTCAAATGTAACTCCCAAACATTTTTCTTTCGTTTTCGTGGACCGTAGTCAAAAGAGGGTTTTTCAAACATTTTTTAAAAAATTTTACTTTTGTTTTGCCAAAATGATTTTTCGGGTAACTTGGTACACCCTAACTCCATACCAAGTTGCGACTTTATTTTAAAATAAAACCCCTTTTCAAAATCAGTTGACTAAAACTGTCGCACTTTTAGTCCCGGCCTTATTTTTCTTTTAAAATATCATTTTCCTTATAATACACTTTTTTTCACTAAAACCTGATTTTTATCACACATACACTTCTTTTTCAAAACTCTATTTTTTTGAAATGGGTCATCGAGCTGGGCCGTCTTTCGGGGCGCGACAGCCAACGATCCCAATAGTACCTCATCGATTTTCAAACGCGACATGAACACCATGATGAATTTGTCTAACTACTCCTTAAGCACCCTATTCATCAAATCTATACAAGCAGCAGAAGCATTTGTCAAGCCAAAAGACATAACGAGAAACTCATAATGCCATATCTGGTTCGGAAAGCACTTTTAGGAATATCCTCCAGCTTAATTCGCAGCTGGTGGTACCCCGAGTGAAGGTCAATCTTAGAGAATACCTTTGCCCCTTTCAGTTGATCGAACAAATCATCAATCCGAGATAACGGATATTTGTTCATCTTCTTTTTTTTTTTTTGGCAAAACCCGTACATAGAAGAGGACGCCACTCCCAATTTATTGATTATAAAACGCAAGAGAACAGAAAAGGGGGGCATAAACCTTACCCTTAATACATAAAGGAAAAACTGAAAAAATAAGAGCAGGAGTGCTACTCCCTTACATAAAATTAATGAAAATGTTTTCAAATAGATGGTAAGCCTAATCTATCTACTATAAGCTCTCCTCTTGCAATGACTGGTAATTCTTGCTCATATTTCATGATAATCTCTTGCTGCTTCGTACATCCTTCTTTAGCTAGTGTATCTGCAACCTTTTTAGCTTCACGATAAATATGACAAAAAGACAAAAATTGAGGGACCAATTGAAACAATTCTTCAAAATCATTCTCACAAGACCAAGGTGTCGAAGCCTTTCCCTTCAATATCGAAATAAGAATTTAAGAATCACACTCAACATGCACATTAGAATAACCTAACTGAACACAGAGTTCCAAACCAAATAAAAACCCCTTAACCTCAGCCATCAAATTAGTTCCTTCACCAAAAAAACAAGCATAAGCAAACAGCAAAAAACCATCTGAATCCCTCAACACCCCTCCTCCACCACACAAACCAGGGTTACCCTTACAACAACAATCTGAATTTAGCTTTAGTTCGTGCTACTGAGGTCGAATCCACCTGACCATCTTAATAAAGAATGGTCTATTGCACCGACTAATAGTTTGAATGAATGCATCCCAATTTTCTTTCTCCATCCCTTCCTTTTTAAAGCGTAGCCTAAATATCATTTGTGCCTCAATTGTTATGGAAGAAATGACGGAACCCAAAGACAATTTCTCCCCTTGGAATCGAGAAGTGTTCCTCCATTTTCATATGTTCCAGCAAATCACCATTGGCAATACTTGAAAAATAAATGAAAGATAGGGATTTCTAGAGGACCTAAACCACCAAGTTCCAAGTAATGGATGGATTGCACTATGTGAGTGTAGCATATCACACTCCACCAAGAAGTATTTCCACACGTTGTTTGCAATCTCAGTTGAACCAATAAGGTGATCCAAAGACTCCTCATGAAAAGACACACAACAATCAAATTTTGATGGTCCAAGAAAACCAAGCAACTTTAAAGAGTTGTCCAAAGGTAATTTACCTTGAAGAAGTTTCATCATAAAAAAGGAAATCTTCACCAGAATACTAGAATCCCATAATTTCCCATACATAAATGAAGAAATCCCTTGCTGTCTAATAAGGTTGAAGTCGAGGACAAAGAAAAATTATCTAAAGAAGTCAAATTCTAGCAACATGTATCCAGGATAGAAGATCGTGGAGAATTTAATTGAAGAATTTTCGAGATAAGAGGCGGTCCAAGCTGCTCAGCAAGAAGCTCTCCACTCATTGCCCATCTACCAAAAAATCATGCACCAATTCATTGCTAGTGCGATCCACCTTCAATGCCAAGCAACCAACTCCAGTCCAATTGTCGTAATAAAAACTAGAATTACCCTCCTTTAGTTTTTAGAAAATATGCATTTTAGCCTTTTCTCTCACCGTCATCATACGTTTCCATATTAAGGAATCACAAGGAAAAATGGAAACCTTGTTAGGATGAGTATTATGGAAATATTTAGACCTCAAAAAAGCTGACCAAAAAAAGTTAGAGGATCTAAATAACCACCATAACTTGATGGAGAAAACTTCAAACACATCCAACAAAGACCGAATGTCAATCCCTCCTTGATCATAAGGACAGCAAAGCATTTGCCAATTTATCCAATGAAATTTTGGTCTTTTATCCATCTCACCCTAAAGGAAATTCACCATAATTTTCTCAATAAACCGTAAGACACCTTTAGGAGGATTAGAGGTAGCAAGCGTGTGAATTGGAATGAAAGATAATGCATGTTTGATGAGAATAATCTTCCCACCACTCGACAACAATATGTTCCGCCAAGAATTAATCCGCAAAATTATGGTCTGTGAAAGTTCATTAAAATATTCAAATTTTCTCCTCCCTGAGTACAAAGGACAACCTAAATATTTCACTAGAAATTTTCTCCCTGAAAATCCTATGATCCTCCCAATAGAGTCCCTTCTATGAGAAGACATCTTATTATGAACAAGGAAACAACTCTTAGTAGGATTATTTTTTTGCCCAGAGACCACTTAATATTCATCAAGAACCTTCATCAATCTCCTCAAAGATGTAGACCCGGCATTGCAAAAAATTAGCACATTGTTGGCAAATGCCAAGTGTGAAACCATAGGACAGCCCCTTGGTATCGAAAAGCACAAAGAAGGGCAAGAACTAAATAGCAAATTCAAGTTACGAGACAACACCTCAGCTTCTAGAATAAATAAAGCTAGAAAAATAGGATCCCCTTGTCTAAGCCCCCAAGTGGATTTAAAGAAATCGAAGGACGACCCATTTAACTCCACCGAGAACCAAGAGTTGGAAATTAATCTCCAAATCATGTCTATAAAAGATTCTCCAAACCCAAATTCTCTCAGAACTTTAATAAGGCAGAACCAAGATACTCGGTCATAAGCTTTGACCATGCCAAGCTTCAAGGCCACATTACCTCCTCTACTTTTCCTTCCAATCCTCATAATGATTTCTTGTGCTAGAAGAAAATTCTTTGAAATCAATCTCCCACGAACAAATCCACATTGATTAAGAGAGATAAGCCTAGGTAGCACCACCGCTAATCGATTAGCAAGAATCTTAGAAAGAACCTTGTTAATGAAGTTGCAAACACTGATCGGGCGAAATTGAGAAAATTCTTGAGGTTGTTGTATTTTTGGAATTCAAACAATAGAAGTAGCAGTAACACTTCTTGGAATCTCTAATCCACAGAAAAAACCAATCACTGTATTATACACATCTTGACTGATGATGTCCCGAGCAGCAGTGAAGAATTTTCCAGAAAAACTATCTAGGCCAGGTGAACTATTCCCATCCATAGAGAAAACTGTATTTTTCACTTCTTCAATGGAGGGGAAAGCACTCAAGAGTTGGTTGTCCTCCTGAGATACAATACGAGGGATCAATCGAATTATGTCATAAGAAAAAAGAGCTTCATCTGCAGAAAATAAAGCTTGGAAGAATTTAACTACTTCCTGACCAATCTCTTCGTCAGACTCCACCCAAGTCCTACTTTCTCCTTTAATACAATAAACCACAGCTTGAGCTCTTCTCTGTCTAACTATTGCATGAAAAAACTTGGTATTTCTGTCCCCATCTTGTAACCACCTCACACTGGACTTTTGTTTCCAGAACATCTCTTCCACTGATAAATGGAATTGTAAAAAAGCTCTTGCTTGGCCTAGTAAATCAAAAGCCTCCTGAGAATCATCATTTTCTACTCAAATTTTTGCTTCCTCTAACATCGTTTCTACCTCTTTTACGTTAGTAAAAATATCCCCAAAGGTCTGCTTATTCCATTGCTTCAAATCAGCCTTAATTTACGCAATTTAGCAAATAATATTACCGATGGATCCCCAACCTGGGGATGCTGCCATGAAGAATGAACCACTTCCAAAAACTGCCTATGCCGAGTTCAAGCATCTAGAAACCTAAATGGTTTAGGTTTGTTATCCAAGCGTGAAATAGTACGCATGAGCAAAGGTGAATGGTCTGAAGGTGAACTTGTGAAGGCTTGTACTTAAATTTGATTATTTGTTCGTTAAACAATTAAAGTTGAGAAATATTGTAATGTTAGTAGTTTATTAGACAAGATTAGTCGTTAAATTTGACACTTCGATTTTAGATTTTGGTGGTCTAATTATTCATTTAAATATTTATTTAGGCATTAATACCATTACTAAGGTATTTAGGGATAAGAGATATAAGTGATTGAATCAATAAAATTGGTTTACAAGGTTATAGCAATTGAAACTCTAAGATTAAGAATTATTTGTGCAAGTTATGTTCGGACATAATAATGTGTGAAATGTGTCAAATGGTTAAACTAATGACATAATTAGAATAACTTTATAAATTTTAGTTTGAAAAAGAAAAAAATGGGAAGTTCAACTCAAGTAATCCACGGTGGAGCCAGCTTGCTCAACCAAGCTTGAGCTGGCCATTTCCTAGGCCTCAATGAATGACTCACCTTGTGTTTTTGTTAAATTAATCAAAGATGACTTAAGAAGACAATAAACCATCAGCAGCTAAGCTAAAAAGTTAGAGAGTGATTGTCCAAAAATTTCAAAAGGTTAGAAAGGAAAGAAAACCAAAAGCAAAGGGAAAAGTAGAGAAAGGAAGGAAGACAAAAGAAATTGCAACGGTTGGAGAGGTAATATTCCTTGAATCCTTTGGAGACATCTCTAAGTTTTTAAATCATTTATACTGAATACTTAATGATTTGGTTTTGAAAATTATGTCTGGAACATGGAAGAATTGAATTTGGCAAGTATGAATCAATAACTCACCTAAGAGAATAACTTGAGAGTCACCTAAGTTGTAGTGGAATTTTAGCAAGATTAAAGGAGAACTTGAGCATCAAGTCTTTTAGGAAATTATTATATATTGAATCTAATTTACCCATATATGGATATAATGATTTTTTGATGAGTATAGCATGAGAAAAAGTGAATGGAATGGACTAGGGTTGAAGAAAATCGCACTGCAGGCTTGCTGAACCAGTTTTAGTGAAATAGGTATAACTTTCTCTAGAAAACTCAAAAAGGGGTAATTCTTGTTGTCTTAGAACCTAGATTCGTAGGGTTTTTCAATGGTATAAGAAACATAGGCTGATTGGTTGTTGTTGAATACCAGAAATCTTAAGAATCAAATTAAAATTTCAGAACTGCAGTAGCAGGGTTGGAGAGCAGCCAAGTTGTGGCACGATTTTGAACTTGATTTTGTTGGGAATTTGGGCTGACTTTCTTCGCAAAAGTTGTATATTTTGAAACGTTATTTCTAACTATATAACCCCCACTCGCTAGTTTTTAATTGATGGGCTACAGAACTCACACAAAGTAGCTGAAAAACCAACCTTTGCAGGCAAGATTGGTGATGAGCCAATTTTGGAGTTGATTTTGGACCTTCTTCTGCCAGAGTTTGGACTAGTGTTCTGCACAAAAATTGTAACACTAGAAATCTAGTTTCTAACCATATAATTATCACACACAAGCATTTTGTCTATTAAAAGTTATGTTGGGCCAAAGTTTGGTAGTTGGTAGGAACTTGAGAAAGAGGTAGTGCATGGTCAAACTTCTTGTCTTTATGGATAATATACCTAAGTGAATCTTGCTTCTAGAAATGTCTCCAGTGAAAATTTTTTATCAAGTAGAACTCCAATTTTACCGTCAAAGTATGAATTGGTAGTTGTGAATAGGTATAGATGTCCAAAAAAAAACTTTTAATGAACTTATTCATTTAATTTGAGTCTAAGAGCTAATTATGTCACCTGTACTTGATAGGAACTTTGGATTGAGAGACCCAAGGATATTTAAGGAGCTCCTTGAGCAATTAAATCTACCGATGAGTGTCCATTAACTTATTATGTTTTCAAAACTAAAGAATTCTTTGTTTTACTATATTTACTTGATGAACATGTTTATGTGACTTTAAACCATCTATACATCTGGGATTTAAAATTTGATTGTTTTCAAACATGCTTAAAACATCATTATTGTATAATTCACATGAATTAGATCAATATGCTCGTGTACGTGTCATGAGACCGGTGTGTACTTTATCGCATCGGAGAAAATTTGCTATATATTGGAATGTAATTGTGCATGCTGTAAACCTAGTTATCATACTGGGGAGGCTTGGGCCTTGCCTTGAGCACGTCCAGCTTTGGTTCGAGTCGGCAAAGGGCCTAGTCATCCAAATTTTGGTTGCCTTGGCTTCTCGATACTTCGTAACCTGCGAGGAGGTTTCGTAGGCTTTGATGTGTTCGACAGAAATATGTTGGTAATACTCGAGTTTACCAACCGGTGTGTTGTGGCCACGAGGATAAGTCATATGGGTGTAAAGTGGTGTTCTACATCGATTGATATGTTAAGCCTAGGCAGTTGATTTGACATGACAAACTCAGGAATGAGGACTCATTGGGGAACCTCCTGTATCCATCCATTAATTATGTGTTTATACACTTGATTTTTTGCTCGTATTTGATGTCTATCTATTTAATATAATTTAGTTAATTCTTTTTTTTCCTAGTAAAGAATTTCAATCCAACTTTGAGATGGACCTTACTGGGCAATGAGCTCACCCTTTTTGTGCAATTGATTTTCCTTACAGGTGATTTAACCAAGAAAAAGTGGACAATTGTTGGGAATTTGTAATGGTCTTAGCTTTTGTAAAATATTGTAAAAATAGTTATGATGACTCACTTTTGTAAATATTTATTTTGAGTACAAAAGAGGTATGTAACTTGTTAGATGTTGCTTTGTACATACTGATTGGTTACATTCGAATCCTGACGCGAGCTAGGCAGGCACTCTCCAATCAAGATTTGAGTTTGGAAATCAATAGGGGGCGTCACAAACCTAGCCAAATGAGAGACCGAAATATTCAATTGTTCAGAGCTTGCTAGATTCACACATACCCTATCTAGTCTCTTCCATATCCTCTCCCTTCCTTGACGATTATTGCACCATGTAAATCTGAATCTTGAGCAACCCGCATCAAACAAACCTGCAGCAGATAAAAAAGAACAAAAGTTTGTAGCCTCAGAAGGACTAAAAGGCCTCCCACCACGCTTCTCTGAAGGGTCAATAACCAAGTTAAAATCCCCACACAAAATTCATGGAGAGGAGATAGGTTTATCTAACAACAAAGTATTCCATAACTCCACTCGTTCATTTATTGAAAATTTTGCATGGACCATAGAAAGCACTAGAGATGAAGACAACTGACTATGTTTGATTGAAAATGATAAATGCGGAGGACTTTGGGAGAGAATAGAACACACAAATGGGCTGTTATAAAAGAACCACAGAGAGCCCGAGGCATTTGAGAGTGCAGAATCAAATTTCAGTCGAAACTTGTACCAATCCAATCTATCTAGCTTTTGTTTAGGTTCACAAATCATCAACAATTGTATCTCATGCATCTTCACCAATTTCTTTAGTCGTTTAAAGTTCGGGGCCTTAGACATTCCCCTAATGTTCCAAAACATAGAGCATATCATTAAGAAATATTTTGAAGAGAAGTTTGAGGAAGTTTTACCGAAGATCTAAGCTGAAGATCGGAAGGAAATTTAACTCTAATGCCTCGAAAAATCTTAGATTTCTACACCTTCCATATGTCCATTTGATCAGTCATAGTCTCCAAATTACCAACTTCCTCTAAATGATCAATTTGATCCAACTAATAAGGCGAGGCAGTACTTCTTCTGGGGGATAAGTTTTCAACAATTATCAGAAGCTCATAGACCTGATTATCCACTTCTCATACATCAGCCAAATTCTTCTAATTTTCACTGATTGGATTTTCTACATAAGTCTGTTGAAAATCTGATATCACCATCCCTACTGTAAGGTTCTTTTTCGCCGGCATATCTGATCTGGGTTCTTCAGCCACATCAACTGCAATATTTGAGTTCTGTAAAGAAGTCCCAGCCCCTTGCATAGCATTAGTAGATGGGCACATATCTTCCAGATGAGCATGAGCAGTAGAAACAACCTGTAGACCCCCATCCTTCTCAGTTTGAATCTGACCTGGACCCTTATCACATTCTTTCGTTGCAGCCATTGTCGAAGCATGAGAAACATTCATCTACAAGCCTTCCCCTACCTTTGGTGGCCTTAAAATCTACACTTGTTCATTTATAGTAGCCTTACCCTTATCCTGGAGTTGCTGAACTCCATCTTGAATGGAGTCTTTGTCTTTCGACACGCAATGTTTAGTTAAATTTTTAACTGGATAATCATGATCAAGTTTAATACTACTGCAAGAAATAGTTGAGCAACCAAGTTTACAACAAGAATCACAGTAGTTTGTAACATTCTCATATTCAACACACTGCCAAAATCCCATAGATCCATTGTTAATCCAGATTTTTTCTAATAACTCTCACAACAAGTCCAACTCTACATATATACGAGCCAAACTCGATTTAGCCAAAGAAGCAATTGAAGCATCTATATGTAAAGGGCTACCAATCAGATTTGCTATAGAAAAAAGAGGACCTTTAGCAAATAGATGAACAAGCAAGTGAGTCAGTCTAATCCAAATAGGGACAATCGAAGATTCAACTTCAACAGAGAAGGTTGGAGACCATTTGAATACATGCATTGCATATCCTTGGAGAGACCAAAAACCATGCAACCAGCAATGATAAAAATCATCTTCCAAATTAAAACATATAAGCACATGTCATGTATACAACAGACCCAAAGAAAATGGACCTTTTAATCCAATTACTTGGAATTCTTTTCGTAAACTATCCATGGATGGCCTGCCCTTTGAGAATTTGCCAACCAAAGCATACTTAAAAGGAGAAACTATGTGAGTGATCTCGTCATCCGTAAAGGAAATTGCAGGAAACTCTCTATGCAACTCAGGCTGTTTCAACAGTGGAGGAAGAGCAGTCATATCTTTCTTGGCAAATAAGTTTGCAAAAGATTTTTTAGAAGGGGATGGAAGGGTTTTCTGCCCCCCAATGTTTGAGAACCAGCCATGAGGTCCAACAAAAACTAATAACTTAAACACCAGAATACACACGGAAGAAATGAAAAACCAATGGGATAATATTTCGGCCAAGAAATAAGCTGGAGTCGGCTAACAAAATTTTAAATTTGAACTCCACCTTTCAAGGGAGAAGAAAGAGGAAAAAAAAAAATTTTTTTTGTACGTAACGGATATTTGTTTTTCACTGTAATCTTGTGGAACTCCTGATAGTCTATACGTAGCCGCATACTCCCATCCTTCTTCTTCACAAATAAAACCGAAACGCCCCAAGGTGACACATTCGGTCGAATTAACTTCTTATCTAATAACTTCAGGAGTTGGACCTTGAACTCTCTCAACTTTGTCAGAACCATACGGTAAGATGCCTTAGAAATGAGTTCTGCCCCAAGCACCAAATTGATTTCAAAATCAATTTCCCTCTTTGGAGGCAACCCGAGCAACTCTTCTGGAAATACCTCCGAAAATTCTCTCACCATAGGAATATTTTCTAGTTTCACCTCCACCTTCTTGTCGGTGTTCACCACATATGTCAGGAAACAATCACACACTTTCCTAATGGCTTTAAAAGTTTAAAGAGCGGACAAGATAGGTAAAGATTTCTCTTTCTCGAGTTTTCGAGCACACCCTTAGAAAGTAAAGAGAGGGGTGTCAGAGTACAAAAATTTACCCTTTTTTCTGACAATCTACATGGGCATAATTAGCTGACAACCAATCTATGCCTAATATTACATCAAATCCTCCCACATTCAATTCTACTAGATTAGCCATAAACTCTCTCCTCCCAAATCTAACACACACTCTTTATACACAAAATTTGACACCAAAATCTTCCCTCTCGGAGTTTCTACTCTATAAGGCTCATCTAACATGCATGGTGTGGCATTTAATAAGAGAAAAAAATTTTTAAAAATAAAAGAATGACAGGCTCCACAATCGAATAGGGTAAAAGCCAGAAGAGATTTGACAATCACCGCACCTGTCACCATATCCTCTGATCCCTCAACCTCAGATGGAGTCAATGCATATACCTTGGAATTTGCCGGCGCACGTGTAAATATTAAATTTTGACACACCACTCGTTTTCCAACATTGGGAAACCTTTTCTTACTATTTGAAGTCAAATCCTGATTTTTGAGTAAAAATAAGAAAGTCAGCAATTTTGGAGGCAAAATAGTAATTTTTTAATCGTAAATATTTTTCATTAGTTTTGGGAGTTTAAATCTATTTTTTGTACTTTCATACACATTTTTGGGAGAGGAAAAGAAGAAGTGAAGAATGGGAAGAAGTGCCCTAGTCTTTTGGGGTAAAAATCAAATTTAACAAATTTGCATTCAAGTCCCTCCAAGTCTTCCAATTCAGTAATGGACCCAAATGATCTAAATTATTACTATGCCCATGAAGGGCCTTGATATTACACTCATGGCTCACTACTACCAATTGTATTATTTGCTCATGCAAACTTATTTATTCTGGTAGGATTAAATTCCACAATCCTTGTGAATTATAAAAGCCGTGAACTCCCTTTCCATATGAATTATTTGAAGTCTATCCTTTTCACGAACGAAATCCCAGGAAGCCACTAAAACTAATTCCTTGCAGAATTGAAGTATTAAGCCTCTTTATAAGAAACTCCATGTTCAGAAGGAAAAGTATATTTCATTGCTAATGAAAGACCATCATCAAATTTGAATCCAATTTGCTAATAAGTTGATTGGAAGAGATGTAGGATCCCAATCCCGTAACGAGAACGTCTTTCCCGTAACGAAAACGTCTTGCAAATTAAAAGGGATGAAATCAAAGTGTTTCACAGCAAGCAAACAGGCTGCCAAAACTTATCCCATTTAATTAGAGAAATCCTTGTTGAGACAAACCAACACATACGGGACAACAAATAAGGAATTCTTTGCACATCCTATTCATATCGAGGTGTACTCCTTTCCGAAGTACAATAAACCCAAAGCATGAAATTTCAGAATTGCCTTTCGGGAATAAATTCCTCTTCCGAAAGAAATTAAACTTCAATTTGATACAAACATTATTTCTCCCAGCTTGAGATTGTTTTCGACCTTCACCCAATCGGATTTATATGACATTTGCAGCTATCTTTCTCCTGGATTGGACTTTATCATGAAAGCTTTGTAGTCATCAATTATAGTTGCAAAGGAATTTGATGTCCCTTATTGATGAAGAGTCTTGTAAAACGTTCCACTGGAACTTCATTTATCTTCGGGTGCCTTGGTCAGCCAATAATTTGACACCCAATCCAAGTTTACTTTGCATTGCGCACATTCGACTACAACTTTAATGGATATAAGATAACCGAATCCTTGGTATAACGAAACTCTAATACGTTCCAAACGATCAGGAACCAGCTAAAATCTAACTCTTCCAATCATTATCTGATTAAAGCAAGGCTGCCTCTATAAATTTGCTGGACCACGATCATTATTATATCAATAGACAAAGCTAGAGCAGGGGTCTACTCGGCCATCCTTCAGTGTTACAAGCCACAGCAATTAGCAATTTCATCAGCAATGGGTTGGGCAATTTTCTCTCACGCATGCATAGCTTCCCCTTTTTTTTCTTAGTCGTATCTACCATGTGCTAATAAATTTTTTTTTTATTGCAGTTAAAGCTTGACGAATTTCTGCACAAATTTGCTCCTCCTTCTTAAGAGTTAACAGAGGAATTCGAATGAGCGAGCTCTCCTTGTTGTATTTGATTGTTTCATTGCCGTTTGTCTGTCGCAGATTCACTTCTCCTTGACACGGCCAGGTCGAAGTAAACAAGAACCGAACAAGACCATAGCTTCTTCCAGGTAAGCCAATCAATTCGTCATCTTCAACTTTGCCCGATGAGTCATCAAGATGTTTTCGCACATTTTGTCTTTTTTACCAGGCTTATTGGCTTGTTACTTTGTGCTCAATCAGAAACTTCATCACATGCTTTGTTTTGTTTTTACTTGCCGAAAATCCATATGCCCGCATGTGCAGACTTTTTGTATGTGTTATATATATATATATATATTTTAAGGCCAGACTTATCGATTAAGAACTCTTCCCTTGTTATTTGCATGTGACTTCCTTCATCCTTCTTATCTTAAGTATCACGCAATTGCTTTGTGCATCTTTTGGCTACCAAAGTTTGTACTCTGCCCATCAAATCACATGCCAAATTTTAAAGCTTTGACAATGATTGTCGTGCCACCTTGCATCCATCAGTTTATGTGTCAAACCAATTTAAGGCCTTTTGATTTTTTTTTCAATCTCAATGTTGCACTAGTTTATTGAATATAAACTTGATGTCTTGAGACTTCACATCATCTTGTCATTAAACTTGGATCAGATTATGCTTGATCCTTTGACATTTTTTTTTTCATAGCAAGGATGCAAATCAAGGATCATAACATACAACTGCCGTATATATCTCTTTTTGACGAGCATAGGGGATCTCATTCAAGAACCTTGTCACTTTATACCAACAAACCAGCAATTGGAGGCTTCGCTAAAAATTACATTGCCCCTGATAAATTCTTACATCTTGGATAGTGGACAACTAAGCTGATGGCAAATGCAGTTGATCCATCGACTTTATCCATCATGGCAGAGAGGCAAGAAATGTTGATACTGAACTCCTCGATTCACAATGATAAACCTAGTGATACCAAGTTCGTGCTTCCATTCTCTAGCTTCAACCTCAGAAGAACCATTTGGAAGGCTCCCTCATCCTATTTTGGCAAAGTCAAGTACACATCCAATTATTGTGAATGGGCTAAGGACATCATCAGTAGGCATGAAGCCATACTAGCAGAGGCTGGAGTTCTATATGGTATTCACGTATCACGATTCTCATATGATCGCTGCGATAGCGTCCTTCGTGCTTTCTACAAATACTAGTGTCCTTCCACAAACACGCTTCACACACCGATTGGAGAACTTTCGATATCACTTTGGGATCTTCATCGACTTGGGGGTCTTCCAATCCGTGGCATGTTTTACGATGAGGTCGTGCCTTCTGCAAAGGAACTCTCAGATATTGATAGTAAAGGAAAATCGATGCTCTCCTCGAAGTTGTAGACATTTATTCATAGCATACTACAAGCTTGGAAAGGAGAACCACGGAAGGGTCTCGCTGAAGTCTTGGGTGCAATTTTGGTTTCGAGATGATGGCAAATATGGAACTTCTCCGACCCAAGAGCATAGACGAAATGTTGATGCAAGGCCAAAGAGAACGTCCAACTCTTCAGGGAGCTCTCATTTGACTGAAACAAAGGACGACAACATCCCCTTTGACATTTTGAGAATTCCAGGCTCTTTAAGGAATGAGACGTACATAGTAGCATTCCTGAGCATGCTGGATTTGCAAGTTTCTTTTACTAAGTGCAGAGGTCGACTTTGTTCGTCCAAGTGTCTTCAAGGTAGCAAGTTTGATGGCAACTGGGATGAAGTTCTCTCTCACAATTCCGGATCCTCACAAGTATTTATGATGGCTTGAGGAAGATTGTCCATGCCCCAAACTTAAGAGAATGCATAGCTATCTTTCCCCATTCATTACTGTGTATGGATGGATTGGTCAATATTTTGGCTGCTTATCAACTCAACACTCATATTGATCCTACGTTTGCCCGACATGCCAAAATGACAAGATTCAGTGGTGAAAGGATAGGCAAGGATTGTTCATCACCCTAGCAGCAGAAGGAGTTATTCAAAAGGTGACCCCACGATCGCTCTCGAAACTATGCTGGGTCGAAAAGGAGAATAAAATATTCACTGATGACGGAAGCTCGCCACCTTCACACACAGAGTATTTCATCAGCCAACTGGTCTTGCTATTTGACTCTTCGTCAAGACTAACAGTTTTTCTCGTTGAACATTACAGTCCTTGTAGGTTTAGCAAAAAATTTGGTTTTTGTCAAACCATCCCAAATTGTTTGAAGGAAATAACTAACACGTACACTCTGGGAGAAACACTTCAGCTATGGGATTCTTCAGTTTGTGTGCAAGCGAAGTCTATGATGATGATACCTTCCAGGACTAAACTTTCTTTAGTCACACAGGATTATGACACGTGGTGGGTAAAAAGATCGACTGATATTTGCAAGATAATCATCAAATCTACCGCTAATCGAAAAAGGGATGATGAGCCCCAAGACTCTATCAAACAGACGTTGTTCTCATCTAAGAAGTCCAAGACAATTGTTGCAGATGAGTTAGAGCATAGTGACAGAGAATCTGGTGAGAGTAGTAATTAAGATCGTCCCTAGAATCGACCAAAGAAGAAGTCAAAATCCTCCAGACTGGAAGATGTATCTATTGACTTGTCCTTCTTTGCCGATACACCAAGCTCCAACATGTCACCAAGAAGGTTGGCACAACATGTAAATGATCTCGCATTTTTTAATTCAAACATTAATTTTCATTTTTTTTGACATTTTCTTTTGCATGTTTTTAGCTTGCCGCCCTAGAGGAGCCAAAAGTAATTTACTAGATAATCAAGATGGTGCTTCACTTGAAAAGCCATCAAGTCATCATGAGGAAGCACAGAAGCTTTGCATACCAATTCCGAAATTCCATGGTCATAATGTAATAAAGGCACATCAAATAAAATATATGCAAGATCTGTGGAATGAACTTTATCAAGATATTTCAAACACTCTTCGGGAACACATTTCTTCCTTGGAAAAGTATGCTGGAGATGTGATTGGGGAAATAGCCAAAGTAGACCTCGACATTGCACATTCTCTACAAGATACCTTGAAGGATTTACTCGTGAGGGCCAAAGATTATGACTCTTCGAGGTCTTCAGGATCGAAAAAGATGACTAGAGAAGCTTATGAAGAAACTCATTCTAGGGTAAGTATGCATCTTTTGGAGACTAAGGCAAAGGAGAAAGAAGCAACCAAGCACTTGCAAAGTCTCGAAGAAAAACGGTAATCATTTGAGGATCGAAAGAAAACTCTTCAAAAGGAGCTTGATGACTTGGGGAAGCAAATTACGGAAGTTAACTCCACCATTGATCAAAATCACGAGACTCTCAAGCAGATTCAGGCTAAAGTTTCAAAGGCACATGAAGAAGTGGCTTGCATTGAAAGCATCTCTTTCTTATCAGATGAACATGTTAAAGAGATTGAGAGAATGAGGGCACTTCTTGATGCAAGGAGGACAGTCACAGCAGACTATTGACCTTAGATTACTCATTCATTTGTTCTTGTTTTATTTAGAAACTTTCAGAGTAAAGATTTATTTTCTTGTCTTTAAATTTCTCGTTGTAGTAAATTTTTCTTTTAATAAAGAAACCTTCACTTCTCTTACTTGTCTTACCATGTGAGTTTATTTTAATAAAACAAGTAGAGCAACTACTAGAAATAAAAGAAAATTTATCTCAACTTGAAATTTTGCTTTCGAAAGCTTGTCTTCAAAACACTTTTTTTTTTTTTTTACTTGAAACCTTGTTTCAAAAAAAACTTGGATTTAAAACTTTGTTTCATTTTTTTCTTTTTTTTTTTTTACTTGAAACCATGTTTCAAAAGAAAAAACTTGGATTTGAAACTTCGTTTCATTTTTCTTTATATGAAAAAGGACTTAAATTTAAGCACATATTTTCTTTTTTCAAAGAAAAATGATTTGGGTTTTATGAGGTTGTAACTGAATTTAGAAGTTGGGTTCTAAGTTGCCTACGTATCCCAAAAAGAAATCAAGTCACACTAGTTTCTACCATTCACAATTTAAACTCATGCGGGTCAGGAATATCCATTTGTTTACCACCTTAGACGTCATAGAGTGTTTCAGCAGTTTATCCACATGCTACACCATTAGTGGTTGTCATCCACAGTTTTAGCTCATGCGGGCCAGGAGCAACGTGCAGTTTAGGCTCGTGCATCAAGAAGCATCCATTTGTTTCGTGCATAACAATGCTTCAAATATTTGCCATTGATGGGGCCAATTCTTAATCCATCCTCTACAATTAATTTGTATGATCCACTGAAATACACTTCTTGAATCATATATGGGCCCTCTCATTTTGAAACGAATTTTCTTTGACCACCATGTGTGAG
Source organism: Mitragyna speciosa (assembly GCA_024721245.1). Taxonomy (NCBI): domain Eukaryota; kingdom Viridiplantae; phylum Streptophyta; class Magnoliopsida; order Gentianales; family Rubiaceae; genus Mitragyna; species Mitragyna speciosa. The sequence continues at coordinate 8,680,216 of CM045570.1, forward strand.
GATGATCGGCCTTCGAACAGCGAGCATCATCTCACCAACTTGAAAAGAGCGCAGTCGAACACTTTTGTTAAATGCTTTAGAGAGGCAAGCTTGACAACACTCAAGTCATTGTTGGGCCTCCAATCTTTTCTCATCAAGTGCTTCTAACTCTTCAAGGCGAAGGCAAGCATTGTCTTTTTCGTTGAGCCCTTCTTGGACAGCAATCCTTAGTGAAGGTATTTGTCACTCAAGCGGAAGAACAGCCTCCACATCATACACAAGCACATATAGAGTTGCTTGGGTAGGAATTCAAAAAGTGGTTCTATATGCCCAAAGAGCTTCCCCAATCCTGTGATGCCAGTCTCTTTTTGACTTGTCCACGATCTTCTTCAACAAACTGCACAAAGTCTTGTTGAATGCCTCGACAAGTCCATTTGTACCAACATAGTACATTGAATAATTGTATTGCTTGAATTTAAATTTCTCACAAAATTTATCAATTACAGTATTGTAGAAAGGCTTGACATTATTGGTGATGATATACCGTAAGACTCCATAACAATAGATAATATTCACAAGAATGAAGTCTACTACATTCTCCTTTTTCACTTCCCTTAATGCAGTTGCTTCAACCCACTTTAAGAAATAATTTGCTACAACCAAAATGAAGACATATTCACTAGAAGATTTGGGGAGTGGCCCAACTATATCCATTCCCCATGCGTCAAATGGCTAGGATGCAATAGTTGGATGCAGTGGCTTAGGAGGTTGGTGAATAAAATTTGCGTGAAATTGGTAGGCTTGGCATTTCTTTGCATAGTCGAGGCAGTCTTTCACCATTGTTGGCCAATAATAGCCCATTTTTTTATACAAAAGTGCAGTTTAAGGCCAAATTGATGGGCTCCACATATTTCAGATTGTGCTTCTTTTATTGCTTAAAGGTAACGAAGAAATACTCTATCAAACGATCGTTGATAAAGCATAACTTTGAAATAGATAAAGTGAAGTGCTCGACGGTGAATATTAGTTCTTCTTTTTGGATCTTCGAGCAGCTTCCCATAACTGAGATAATAAATTATTGGTTGATGCCAATCTTCCTTTTCAACTTTATAAACCGTAACGACATGAGCACTTTACCTCTTTTCGATATCTTCTTTTTCAAAATGGGGAGGTACAACCCAACTTTGACATATGAAAATTTGAGCTCGTTGATCCGGCAATATGAGTGTTGTCAAGGAATCTGCTTCTTGATTCTTCTTTCTTGGGACGTGCTCAATTGTCATATCACCTAACCACCTCATAAGTTGCCTTGCATAGTTGCAACACGGCACAAGCTCAACCTTTTTGACTTTATATTTGTTAAGGAGTCGGTTAACTACTAATTTGGAATCGCCATAAACTTTTAAATGTAGTTGTTTCATATCTATAGCCATTTCAAGATCAATTATCAATGCTTGATATTCTTCAATATTGTTCGAGTATTGATTCTTCAAAGAAAAGGAATACGACAAGACGTCCCATTCAAAAGTGACGAAAATCATTCCAACTCCGGTCCCTTCACGATGTACAACTCCATCAAAGTACATTATCCACGGAGGAAGAACTTAACCATGAATATGTCTTCATCAAGCAATTCGTCGGTTAATTCTCACTCAACAAGTATAGGGTGATCAGCTAGGAAATCAATCAAGGTTCGCCCTTTGAGAGCTTTAGCAGGCACATACACAATTTTAAATTGTTGAAATTGAAGGTACCACCTCGCTAAACGATCAGAAAGCACTAGCTTGAACATGACATACTTGATGCAATTTGCCTTAGATATTAGACGAATAGTATGAGCTTGAAAATAGTGCTTCAATTTCTAAATAGCAAATATAAGACTTAAACATAGCTTCTCGACGGATGAATAATTCACCTAATTTGGCATCATCATCTGACTTAAATAGTAGAGGGCGTTTTCTTTGCCATTTTCGTTCTCTTAAACAAGCAATACTTCTACTGATCGCTCTTGAACAACAATGTATAGAATTAATGGCATGCCTTGGATAAGTGCAACCAAAACTATAGGTTTCATGAGGCAAAACTTGATGCTTTTAAAAGCATTGCTACATGTTTCGTCCCATTCAAACGGCACCCTTTTCTTCACTAGGCGACTGAAAAATTGACATCGTTCAGCCAAATTAGAGATGAATCGTCAAATATAATCCAATTTTCCTTGCAAGCTCTTCAATTCATGGATGTTACGAGGTTCAGACATCTTCATAATGACATCAATCTTAAACTGATCAATCTCAATCCCTCAATGACACACAATGAAGCCAAGAAACTTTCCAAAAGTGACCCCAAAGGCATATTTCAAGGAATTGATCCTTAGTTGATATCTTTGAAATCGTTGAAAAACCATTCTGAGGTCTTCGACGTGGTCATCTCGTTTCTTTGACTTCATGACAAGATCATCAATGTAACACTCTACATTTTTATGGAACACATCATCAAAGAACTTTTGCATTGTTCTTTGGTATGTTGCTCCAGCATTATTCAAGTTAAAGGGCATAACTTTGTAGCAATATATGCCTTTAGGAGTACGAAATGCAGTGAACTCCTCATCTTTTGACACTATTCGTATTTAGTTGTAAGCAAAAGAACTATCCATTGAAAGACAAAGATTCATAGCCAGTTGTAGCATCTACCATCAATTCGGTGATAAGAAATTATCTTTCGGACATGACTCATTGAAATCGCGAAAATCAACACATCCTTGAATTTGCCCATTCTTCTTTCTCATTGGAACGATACTTGAAATTCACATTGGATATTTAACTTCTCGAATGAGCCTGCTTCGATAAGTTTATTAATTTTCTTTTTAATTAATGGAATCAACTCAGGGCCAAAATGTCTTTGTGCTTGTTTGACAGGTTTTGCACCTCGCTAGACTGCTAAGTGATGAACAACCACCTTTGGATCTAAGCCAGGCATCTCCTTATACATCTAAGCAAAAAATGTCTTTGAACTCATGTAATAAATTCACGTAAGTTTCCTTTCACTTGGTGACAACAATGCACTTATGTAGATAGGACGAGGCTCATCACTTGTGCCAAGGTCAATCTCTTTCGATTCGTCAACTGTGACTTTTACACCTTCTTCGAATTCTGGCAGGACATCTCTAGCATCTTCTTCCTCTATAGACTAACCAACAATGATGTGGCCGCATGATGCTACACTTTCCTCATCCTCTTTCTTAGGCTTAGCATCGATAATGGTTTACACTCTCACATTCAGTAGAACACCATGAAGAATAAAAAGATTGGTAATCTTCTTTTTTGATCTCTCACCCTTTTGTTGGGTTTTATTCCTCTCTATTTTGAAAACTTGTCTTCTTATCTTGGAAAAGATAAGTCTCCTATAAACTGGATGCCTTACTTTCTTGTCTTTTGAGCCAAATCTTTCGAAGACAGAGGTACAAGATGACTTATTTTTCAATCTATTAAAGATGAATTTCCTTTGATTTGTGGGTGGAGCTTCTTCTTTTATGGTGACACAATAAGTGCATACCCTTCTAATTACAATGCGCACTAGTAAAGGTGGTCTATAGGCTAGACCCGTCGAGAAATTGTTAATGACATACTCCTTTTCTTTCAGCATCTTTTGGGTAGTCATTATTCCATGAATCTTCTCTCCAATGACTTTAGGAAGGAGCTTTCCCAGAGCATTTACTTCATTGCGACTGTAACCCGCTTTTACGAGAAGCTTGTATGCATTAGGATCAAAACCTTTCTCGTTTCGAGTGGTAGGTAATGGACTATGCTCCATTTCGGGTTTCGATTTTGGTTGAACGAATCCTTCAAGTGGTGCCTCTTTTGTTTGACTGTTTCAATCTGGATAAGAAGAATAGTGAGATCCTTTAGTCCGTCACTCTTATCAAGAAAAAATTAGCCCTTCTTGACTTAGAGACATACTGCAAGACATGTGCCCTGAATTCTTGAGCTTATTTCGCTTTTGACTCTTTTTATTTTGCATCACTTCGCAGGTAAAATTTTACATTAGCAAAATAGGCTTCAACTTCGATGAATGGCCTATCATCTACAATCACCCTTTTGATCACACCATCACGGTAATACTTAGAATATTGATAAAGAGTTTGTTAGTGTATGCTCTAAAATCAAGTTGGTTTTTGAGATCTTTTATATTAAGCTTATTTCGTGTTATACTTATATATGTGACATTTTCTTTGTCATTTAATACTTGTTATTAATATTACTTGTTTATTTGATAAAGTCCATAAAATATTAACTGTGTATAAGAAATTGTAAGAGTTACAATGATGAGATTCTTATTACACATTAAGATATATTCTTAAATATCCCTAGTCGTAGTATTAATGAGATTGGACATCATTAATATGGGAAGACTAGCACATACTTTGCCTCTACTTATAGTAAGTAGTAGTTGATCTCGTCAACTACGGTGTGTGTCACCTAAGCTGGTATGTAAATGCTTGTTAGAGAACAAGTTCATTGAATTGATCTGTCAAGAGTTACTATTCATAATGCTAATAAATTATACTCTTAATGGCAATGGTGTAAGTGATCCTGAGACTTGAGATTACCATGGTATCTTAAGTGTGGATTGCTATGCTTTGACTATATTCCTCAGTACTCGTAAAAGAGTAGCCCATACGGTAGAGATTGGGTATAGTATGAAGCATAGAAGGATAGTGAGTAATCAATATAGGATTCACTACTCCTTATTATAGGAGAATATATCCCGGGTTGGCCACTTGTTGAAATATAACTTAAAGAATCTTTTGCACAAAAGTGAAAGTATGATTTGAAAGATTTCAAGGTTATACTTTTATGAAAAGTTATATTTCGAGAACAAGAAATCATTAATTAGTTATTTAAAGAGTGCGCACTATACTCTTAGACTAATTGGGATATAGTGTGCTGAAAGGACACGGTAACATTGTCATTGATAGGTGTAGTCTACCATATGACTTTCCTATTCACTTGGGTAGTCATGATACATTGTTAGACGCCACTCATGATCTATAAGTGCAAATAAATTAATTAGTGAATTAATGATAAATTAAAGTGTTTAATTTATCTAGCTCTTAATTAATTAATTAATGAGTTATAATTTATACTTATTGCTAATGTGAATGGAACCTAATGGGTCACACACAATAAGAATATGGTTTTTGGGTTAAATTGTTATTAAGATAAATATAAGATACTTATGGAGTTAATTTATGTGATAAATTAACTTAAAGGACTTAATTATAAATATTCTAAATCTTGATGAAAATTAATTTCCTAAAAGGAATTAAGAAGTTATTTGGTTTCCTTTTGGAATAGGTTTCCTAAAGGAATAAGATTAGCTTAAGGTAAGCTTCCTAAACCTTCTTGGTTTTCAATTGCTCTTGTTTCCTTAAAGACTAGGATACTATATCTATAAATAAGTCATTGCCTTGACTCTTGGAAGATTGATAAAGCACAACACAAAATCTAAAGAGAGAAAAATTAAGAGCATGAGAGACGTTTCTCTTTCTAAGAAAAACACCACCTCTCTTCTTCCTAATAGTTAGGGTTTCTTTCTTTTTCTTGTGTTCTTCATGAATTATTCAAAGGAGCTAGCACTCAAAAGACAAGGCAAGCAAGCCCAAAGGTTCTTAAAAATCATGTTCCTATGGATACCGTAGGAGGCTCGACACTTGGAGGGCTTTTCATGGCAGATCAACACCTTCATCGAATAGGATCTTGCTCTTTGAAGTATAGAAACCTTCTATGCTTGAGGTATTTGTGCTAAACACCCTTTAATTGTATAGATTACATCAAAGAGACCTATGGCTAAGGTAATAAATTTTTAAATTTTCTGCTGCGTTACTCCCCTTATTATCTTATAGAGTAAACGGCACAACACCATTCTCGTGAATCCATAGCCTTCCCAAAAGCATATTGTAAAATGTTTTAGTATCGATAATATGGAAGAGAGCACTTGAGGATAGATCACCTATCAACAATTCAAGTCTTATTATGCCAACTGCTCTTTGCCCCCTTGGTTAAATCATTGGATCATAAGACGACTTTGTGAGAGTTCATTACTTTTGATCCCAAGTTTGTTCATGGAACGCACTGGTATAATGTTTACTGCAAATCCTCTATCAATGAGTATCCTATTCACTTTTTGTTCACATGCATAGCCATTCATGAACAAGGGTCGGTTATGGGATCTCAGGTCAAGTAACAAATCTTTATCATCGAAATCAATTGTTGCTGCATATTTGGTAGGTACCTGTGTTGCTATCCCGAGATTTTTCTCGAATTCAGCAATACCTTGTTCTATATCAAAATTTTTTAAATTAACAACACTGCAAGAACAAGAATCATCAGGTGAAGAAAAAGATGATGCATTGCCTTCGGGCATGACTTTGTTTTTTGGAAAGGCATAATAGACTAAGTAGTCGTATTTTCCAGAAGGTTCCCCAAGTCCATCGACAGAAGGATCCCTGGCTTCAAGCAGTTCTTTCATTCGCTTTTGATTTCGCGACTTCTTTTTGCCTGCCTTCTTTTTTCTTGCTGCTTCATCATCCTCATATCATGTATCAAAAGATGCTTGCTTGCATGAGTCACAATCACACAATGGATCAAAATACTTGTAATTGCCATTACTGAAAAAGTAAACGGGTTTTTTTTATGAAAATGGTCAATTGGAACACCTTTGAATGGTTCCCATTGTTGGACTGCACTCGTTTTGGTGTTGTCATTTGTAGAGTTTTGCCGGTGTATCAGATTTTTCTTTTCAATGATTGTTGCAATTGCCTTTTTTCTTGGTGTTTCAACAATAACGGAGACTTTTTGTTTGAACTAATTACTAAGTTGATCATCTTGGCAATCTTCACAATTGATAGTGTGACAAGATGCAAAATCATTACCATTTAAGAATCCCTTAGTCATAAACTCCCTCAAAGTGATGGCGCGTCTAATCTTTTGGAATGTTGCTTCTTTGGGAAAAGTTTGAGCCAAACTTGATCTCTTTGACCTTCTGACTGTATTATTCTTTCTGACAATTTTGACTATTGGCGGTGGTCCATCTCTTTGCTTTTTGCGTTTACGATCCCTTCTTCGTGTGATAAGAATCTAATTTCCATCATCTTAATCCTCATTGGCTTCCCTTGAGGCATCATCACTTTTGAGGCATTCTTCAACTTTCTCTTTTGACTCGTTAGGAGAAATGTTGGCTCCAAATGTAACGGGATCAAAATCTCCGAACTTAACCATGAACATTGGTGCTATCTCATAAATCATCTTTAGAGGATGCAGTGTATCGTTTGTTAAGAAACTCACCATGATAGAAGTCTAGTTAGTGCTTGCTTTGTCTTCTTCAAGCAAAATTTTTCTTTGGCGGGCCAATTCCATGACCTTGTCCTTAAAGATGAAACATTTGGTGAGAGGATGGCCTACTAAATGATGGTAGTAGCAGTAGTTTGGATCATCCACTCGTATAGCCTCCTCTAATCACTTTATCTTAAGAAGTTCGATGAGTTTTGCTTTACAAAGATCATCGAATATGCCCTACAAATCGGAATCAAGAAAAGAATATTCTTTTTCTTGCAATTCCTTTAATGTAGGCCTTCTTCTTGCTTTATCTTTGATGGAATCTACTTTTTCAATCACCTTTTTGCTTGTGTCAGTAGCGATCTTGATACGTGCCACATTTGTTGCCATCGATTCTTTGTTACCAAATTTTGAAGAAGGCTTTCCCTTTTTCTTAATTTCTTATTTTTTCTTATTTTGTCAAGTAGCTTGGTTTGGCGGACCATTCTTTGCATTGGCAGCAATACTCAGCTCCATATTGTGGGCATGAGTTGTCAATTGTTGAAAAGTGCTAAGACGAATTCCTTGCAAGATGTAGCTTAGATCCTAGTGCATGCCTTGATGCACATTTCTATCGCGGAGATCTCAGAAAGCCTATCCTTGCAATTTAGAGTTAAGCTTCTCCATCAATTGTTTGACTAAGTGGTCACCATATGTTCCCGCATTGTTGCATGTTTCAACGAAATGTGTAACATGTTGTTTTGGGTTTCTTTTGCCATCAAATTGCTAGAACTTGGAAGGTTACTATCCAGCGAGTATCGTAAAGTTGTCGATCCTTGTGGAATATGGCTTGGTGCAGGCGAGACTTGATTTTGCTCCACCTTCATATTTTACCTTGATCATGTTTTTGACGAACCCCTTTAGTTGATCGACAGGGATCATCCCTTCAGTAGTCAAGGGCACTTCTGTCATATTCTCTTATTGTTTCAACAAGGTTTCGCCTTCAACTTGGTCAAAGGGTACCTTGGAACCTATTTGGCTTCCTTCAAGCGCACCATCGTTTTGGCTCACGAGTTGAGCAATGGCAGCATCTCGATCTTTGATGTGCTTCATCATTGCTTCCATTATTTTGGTCAAGTTTGAGACTTGCTCCTCCAGATTTGAAGTCTACGTCATCATGGCAAGTATCACGAAAAAGGCAGTCGAGGTAGAATCTTTGAGAGAGAGAGAGAGAGAGAGAGAGAGAGAGGCTTTGATTTAGGGACCCCTTTAGAAGATGCAGATCCACAACTTGACAAGTCATCTTGCACTAAAATTTTGGAGTAAGGACTAACTTTAAGTGTTGGAAAAGTCTCCTCCATTGGAGTATCAGCGTCTTTGAATCTTGTCATAAGGGGAGAAAATTTGATTAGCGTCGAGAGAAGAGTAAGAGTTGATGCAGATTGAGCCTCCATATTTCTTTTGGTGAGGACTTTCATTATACTTCTTGTTTCTAGACCACCAATTCGTATATCTGTAACAGGACGTGTAGTATTAACTATAGATCTGGACTTATCAACAACTTTTGAACTAGCAGCCATAGATTCATCGTTCTTTGGAGCCATCAATAGATTTTTGCAAATAATTATACAAAGAAAAGAGACGGAAGACAGAGATGGTCCAATCGGGCATGCCAGAAATTTGTACGCAATAAAATTTCTAGTTTGCAACAAAATTAACAAACAAGAAAACAAAGCGACAAACAAAAATATATAAATTCAAGAAAATGAGTTACAATCTCTGGATGGTAATCCTTTGATTTTTTTTTCTTCATATTCGGATTCGAGGGCTTGAGGTCTGTTCTTAAACCGATGTTGACTCTTACAAATCTAGATATGGAGACTTGAAAAGAGATTTGACTTCTTCAGACTCGGATGTTGAAGACTTGAAGAAAGGATTTGATGAAGAAGACTTGAAGATCTTGGGGACTTGAAAACTTGGAACTTGAAGCCTTGATTGAAAACTCACAGCTTCTGCAGCGTACATTCATTTGTCTTCGTATATCTATATCCCTCTTCCTAAGAGGTGACCCCCTATTTATAGTGGTGGATGGAAAAAAGATAAAGATTTGTAATAACCCCAATCTTTATCTTGAAATTTTGAAAAATACATCTTATTATCTGTCTATCATTTAAAGAAAGAGATAACATATCTCATCTCTTTAATATTTAAAGAGATCTTATAAATATCCCTTATATTATCTCTTTATTTTATAATTCATTAATAAAGAGATAAATAGAAAATAAATCCCTTCAATATGACGTGGCGTACTTATTTAGCCAATTTTGGAAGACATATGGCGTCATTTAATTGGTCGCACCACCTTACTTCGACATGTGGAATAATGTAATTGGTTGTTAAGATAACCATTCCTCCACATATTGATGACACATGGTAATTTTTTAATTTAACAGTAAATATGCCATTTGAGTTAATTTATATACAAATGGTAATTTATTTAAATTAAAATTCCATTGTCTATAGGCATCATCCAAGCTTACGAAGTTAGGCGCGTGTATGCAATGATTGAATTTAAGTGCAATATTTTTAACAGTTTAGAGTGCAATGTGTCCGAACTTAATGCTGTCAATAACTGGATTTAAAAGAACGTTGCACATATGTGCTAAAGTTTTGTTAATTTGATTGACGCTGTTAACTGTTGAAATTAAATGGAATTTTTTGGATAATTCAAAGTGCAATCTATCCAAAATTAAAATTTAAGGTGCAAAATTAGAATTCGGTATAAGTTAGGCGGTGCAAAGTGGATTTTGGGCTGAAGTTTAAATTATAAATAAGGATCGGGTACAAGAGACAGTCAATATATCACTTGTTATCAACTATCCAGTGATTTAAGTTCTCTTGTTCAATTCAAGATAACATTACTACAAAAGCTTGTGAAAATTCACATTATTCATTATCTTTTGTTTGTTGAATCCTTTTCAGATAGAGATTAGTGGCCAATGCAAGGTGGGGGTCCCTGGGGCACGGGCTCCCACTGCCTACCCTTACACTCCTTTAATACTCATAAGCTTTAGATATATTTTCAAGTGTACTCCAGAAAAAGTTTCCTCTAAATCATACTAGAATGGAGAACTTATAAGTGGTCAAGGCATAAATCAAGAAACTAGCCTTCAACGAGCTTGACATATGTTGGGGTTCACATTTTAGCTCATTATTAAAGTTGGTTCTCATGTATGATTCTGTGATAGATGTTCTTTTGATAATTGAAAAAGATAGTTTGGTAAAGCAAAGAGGTCAAGCATATGTGCTTCTTAATTCTTTACAATCTTTTAAATTTGTATTCATTTTACACTTGGCGAAGAGAATCTTGGGAATGACAAATGCATTATCTAAAGCATTACAAACTAAGGATCATGCTATTGTAAATGCTACAGATTTGGTTAAAGTTTCCAAGCAATAATTATAGGCTACTAGGGAAGATGGATGTGATGGATGAGACTGTTTACTTAATTAAGTTTGTTTGTTTTATGAAAAAAATTAAATTAATATTCCAAAAATGGATGAAATTTTCATTATTAGAGGGAGGTCACGAAGAAAAGCTTAGGAAATTACAAAACTTCACAGCTATTGAGTTGAGCTATTTTATGCTATGATAGATCTACAACTTCAAGAACTTAACAATCGTCTCAATGAAACTAACATGGAGCTACTTCGTTGCATGGCATGCTTGAACCCAAGTGATTCCTTTGCAGCATTTGATAAGAAAAAGTTGATTTGTCTTGCAGAATTTTATACATATGAGTTTTTTCAGTTGGATTTTCTTGCACTTGACACTGAATTAGATACTAATATTATGGACTTGAGATCAACTAAGGAATTTTTAGATTTAAGGAAAAAAACTGATCTAGCTCAAAAGTTGGTAGAGACTAAAAAAGATATTGTGTATTCATTGGTACATATGCTTCTAAAGTAAACTATGATTTTACATGTTGCTACAGCTACAGTAGAAAGGCCTTTTGTAGCTATGAATACAGTGAAGAATCGGTTGCGAAATAGAATGGGAGACACTTGAATAAATGATTATTTTGTTACTTACATTGAAAAAAAAAAACTTAACTTCATGAAGTTAAAAATAAGAAGGTTGTAACTATTACCAAAAGATGAAAACTCGTCGTGAGCAATTGTAAATAGTTTGGTTTACTTTTTGAAATAAAATTACTATTAGATTAGTAATTTTGAGTATGAATTCACTTATGTTTTATGTGAAATATATGCTTTATTTATACTTGCTATGTCAGTATTGATATTCTTTTGTTTAAAAAAAAGTAAAAGAGTAAATAAGAAATTTTAATTTTACTATTGCCCCCAATAAGAATTTTTTCTGCCTCCGCCATTGATAGAGATTGACATGGTTGTTGCTATACTGATAGTAACAGTGACCTTTGCAGCTGGTTTTACCATCCCGGGTGACTATGATACTAGCGAGGGGAACGAAGGCATGGCAATTCTATCAAAGAAAGCTGTTTTTACTGCATTTAACAGCATTTGTTGTTTCAAATTCAATGGCATTGTTGGCGTCCGTAACTTCAATATTCCTACAATTCGTGGTCAAAAACAAAGTACTCATTTTGCCGAACTCCAGACTACTCTCGTTGCCAATGTCCGATCTAATGCGTAACGCTAAGTATGCGATTGGGTATCAAATTTCAATTGCTATGATATTAATGGTGATAGCATTTTTTATAGGCCTATGTGCTGTGCTACCAAACAGGGACATCAAGACCTATCTCATTGCATATGGCTCTGTAACTTGTTTTCCAATATGTTTATATGGTATAGTCCTTTGTGTTATATTCACACGACAACTGAATCATGTTACCTGTGGAATATTAAACTCCATGAATAGTGCTAGGCCCCGCTAAGCAACGCCCATTGTTGTGGGCAGTTAATTCTATAATATAAATGGTATTTGATGCTGTTCGTCCCATTTTATTTGTCTTTGTTTATCATAATTATTACTCTTTTCTGTAATATTTATCCTAAAATCAAAGAAATAAAAAGTTATTTACTCGTATTAACCCTTTAACAATTCACAAAGAATTTTGCATAACGAGCTACCACTAAATTTTGACCAGCAAACAGAAGTTGCCGATTGGTATGTTTTGGTCAAATCCAAGTTTTGTTTAGTTATTTGCGTTATGGAACATGATTAATAAAGTGTGACATTGAAATATAAGTTTGCAAATCTGAATAGGTGTAATTATTTGGAACAAGGATTATAATTTGGGGAGTACTAATTTGAGCTGTAGTAATTAAGCACCTAAATACATTCTCATGCATAGAGGTGCTCGCACATGAAAAAACAAATTCATTACATCTATGATATCTTGAATTGATCAGACACTAATTTCAATACCATAAAGAACAAAAGAGGGCAAACAATGGACCTTTAATTCTTGCGAAGATTAAAAAGGTATCTATAGGTAAAAGACCAACATGTGCAGAAATAAGATATTTATTTAATTGGGCAAGGAATGAATTACTCAAAAACAAACTTCCGAGTATCCTAGAATGGCTATACATACCCTTCTTCCCATGTGGTTTTTATAAAAACAGCATAACCACATGGGGTCATCTGTCCACTAGAAAAAGAATCGCCCGGAAATATCCAAGCTTGATCCCAATCCCAACTTCAACCATTCCAACCTCTGTAGTTTTACAAAAACGAATTACTAGAATGTACAATTTACGCTTACGCTAAGACTCAGCCAACATCGAGATTGCTGTATAATTGATCTCAATAAAGCACAAATACTCAAAGCTGTAGTTGTCCTGGACCCCTTCAGGAAGATCTTGAAGGAGGCCAGTTCATGTCTGGCACTGCTGAAGATCTCTTGGGCTCTTCCATTCTTTGAACCTCCTGAACCAACAAATTTTGCAGTGTCACATTAAAATATGTCTGTTCTTGTTAGAATATTTCTTCCTATGCTTTTTTCTTCTAATTGAAAATTTTCTGTCTTTCTTTTCCCCATTTTTTCAGTTTTGTAGGCAAGCCAGGTGAAAGTGCAGAAAAGAAGAAATAGTCTAAAAATGTTGAAAACAACTTCTTGTATTCTAAATGTAAGGCATCATGAAAACTTTTGAGTAAAACCAACCTTTGTTGAAGAAGTAGAACTGTAACGTGACTGGGTGGTTTGTGTCTTTGCATGCATACGATGCTGCTGCTTGATTTGGTCAAACTACTGCAGTCTTAAAGCAAAATTGATTCCGTTGTGCACATTTTCGCGAATCATCATTTGCATCACCATCCTCGGAAACTTGTGATCCACTCCCTATATAATTCATTTGAGAATAGGGGCTCCATGATGCCGTTCTCCTTAAATGTTCGCTACTAAAAGAGTACGAAGGAACAGTTTTCAATCGGGTCTACAGAATCTTAAAGGCTGCACTTTGTTGTTATTTTTACTATTTGTTGTTATTTTTACTATTTCAATTATTATTATTTATACTGAAAGAGTACGAAGGAACAGTTCTCTATAGTAGGTTTCAATTGTTGTTTGGTGCCCTTCGATTGCTCCAATCTTCTAAAGAGAGAATTAAACCAGTGTAAAGGTGAAAGTCTATTTCTTCTTGAATCTCTCTCTCTCTCCCTCCCTCCTTTTAAGCATTATTGAAGAAGTCCATATTCAAGACTTCAACTTCCCCAGTCTGGGAAAAAAATTACTTTTTTATTTCGAATAAAATGCAATAATTTGGTAAATAACCCAAATTTGCAAGATCAGCAATGCTTGGATAAGTATTTTGGATGGTTTCTTAAAAAAAATATCGCTGTAAGAATATTTTTGGAAGAATATTATTGTACTACTTTTTCGGACATAAAATTTCGAACTAGTAGTGACCTTTTCTGGTAAAAAAGAAATGGCTAGAATCAGGGTATGGGACCAAACTGGTGGGTTTTAGTTTTTTAAGGGATATAGATGGATTACGTAAAAGGTTAGGGATGAAGAAAAATAAAAGAGTAAATTACTAATAACCTGCATGTGGTATCGGCTTTGATCACACAACTCCATACTTTTAATATAACTACATAGCCTTCTTGTAGTTTTATGGAATATAAAAATTGGATAGAATATTCTACACTAGACATGAGTTATTCACTTACCATCACAAAATATTCTGCATCAGTAGAATTAGGTTTAGAATATTTTGAAAATATTTCATGACAGAGCATTGATTCCATCCATTTTTCCTATTTTATAAGACCATAAAGAGGTTATGCAGTTATATTAAAAATATAAGGGGGTAATGTGGTCGAAAGCGATACCACCAGGGGTTATTAGTAATTTACTCTAAATACAAATGCGAAATGTGAGAAATGTTATGTGTATTTTGTCCCCCCTTTCTAGCTAGATGTCATGAAACCTATTCCCAGGTCATGTTGCAAATTCATATCAAATTCTATGACATCCACGTTCAATAAGCTTACTGAAGAAGTGAAGAAATGGTAGGGTTGATGGATGTACAGTGCAGAAATTTTTAAGATTCTAAACATCTTTTCCAAAAAAAAAAAAAAGATATCTGTCCTTTTGAGAGAAATTTTGGTCCTTTTCCTTCTTCAATGTTGCTCTATTGATCCTTAGAACACGTCAATTGCTCTTAGCTGGTAACCAAATTAGTATGTGAATGAGAAAAATTCGTGGAATCTGAAATTATGAAAAAAGTACCTTGGCAAGTGTAACTTACGTCTTTGCTATTTCGTGCATTTAGAAAAATTTATCTCGTATCATTTGATTAAATACTACAAATTTTCTATTAAGAAGAAAGAAAATAAGAAAATATTTTTCTACATATTTTCTTACTTCACAAATAATACAACAGCCTATTTATGGGCTAATACAACAATAAATCAATTTAGATATAGTCTATCATATTCTAATCTAATCATATCCCAATCATATCTTATCTTATCCTAATCAATCTATTTGAATTTTAAACATAATATTTACAACTCTCAACAGTCCCCCTCAAGTTGGTGTGTAAATATTTCACATGCCCAATTTGCCAAGTGAGTTGTAGAAGATTTTGGTTGATACAACTTTGGTCAACACATCAGCCAGCCGATCTTCTGACTTTATGAATGGAAGCCATATCACCTTGTCTACTTCTAATCCGAATATTCACCAAGCCTGTGGTTTTAATGATCGATGTATCAACTGGTTTACAATCTAGTAGTCCAGTTTCAACTAACAGATCGAGCACATATTTTCGTTGAGATAGAAATATACCTTGGGTAGATCTTGCAACTTCAATCCCCAAAAAATACTTAAGATTTTCTAAGTTTTTCATCTCAAACTCTACTGCTTGTCGATCTTGCAGACTTGAGATCTCTTCATCATCATCACCTGTGATAATCATGTGATCAACACAAATTATCAGAGCCATTACCTTTCCGCAACGATACTTTAAGAACAAAGTATGGTTTGCATTACTTTGCCGATATTCATATTTCTTCATGGCCAAAGTGAATCGACTAAATGAAGCTCGCGGTGATTGCTTCAATCCATAAAGAGTCTTTTGCAACTTACATACGGCATTCCCAATTGAAGCAGCATACCCTAGTGGAATGTCCATGTATACTTCTTTTTCAAGATCACCATGTAAAAAGGTATTCATCACGTCAAACTGATGTAACGGCCAGTCTAGATTGGCTGCAAAAGATAATAAAACTCTAATTGCGTCCAACTTTGCCACCAGTGAGAAAGTCTCTTGATAATCGATGCCATATATCTGTGTATACCCCTTTGTCACAAGTCGCGCCTTATAGCAATCGATTGAGCCATCAGTTTTGTACTTGATTGTGAACACCTATTTGCATCCTACTGTTTTCTTTCCTTCTGGCAATGGGACTAAGGACTAGGTGTCATTCTTCTGCAATGTTGACATCTCCTCCTTGATAGCTTGAGTCCAATTTAAATCAACAAGGGCAGCATGCACACTATTTGGAATATCAGTTGATGAAACATTGTGTACAAAGGACTCCACAGGTTCAGATAATCAGTCAATTGAAAGATAATTAGCAATGGGATACTTGGATTGTTTGGCTAAAGCTTCTGGAGAATATCAATTTGGAGGCTTGTCACAATTGTACCTGTCAAGCAGCACATATGTACTAGAAGTATCCAAATCAATAGTAAGAGTATCAGAAATACTTACCTTAGGGATATTCTCAAGAGACTGATAGTCAAGTACAAGGAAGGAATGGATTATACCAGAAGCAGCATCAAGAGACATATTTGCAGCAACTCTTGAAGAATTATATTTACCACCATTAATAGGTACATCAGTAGTGAATTGGTAGCAATCGGTACAACTGCCTCGGTCTCATTAATACTCGGTCTTGATGACCATGCCAATCCATGCCAAGTCTACACTTCCTTATTTCTTGTCTGCCCCTGAAGGGAAGAGTTGGATGCCGAAAGAAAAAATGTCTATGATTCTAAGAATGTAACATCCATCGTTTCATACATCTTATGAGTTGTTAGATCATAATATCGATAACCCTTCTTATGCACGGCATATCTCAAGAAGACACAGTAGACAGCACAAGGATCTAGCTTACTTCGTTGGTTCTTGTGCAAATGTACAAATGCAACACAACCAAATACTCATGCTGGAATCATTAACGCATATGGTAAAATATTGAGCTAGAGCCTATGGTGGGGTTTGAAAATTCATGACTTTCGAAGGTAATCAATTCAGCAAGTAGACTGTTATCGTGACTGCATCAGGCCAATATTGACCTGAAACGTTTGCATTAATCATCAATGCTCTAGCTGTTTTCAGAATATGACGATTCTTTCTCTCAGCCACTCTATTTTTTTGTGGGGTTTGACTACATGATGTTTTATGTATGAGACCATTAGTGTTAAAGAACCCCTACAGTGATTAATTAGTATATTCACCACCGTTATGAGACCAAAGAATCTTAATTGCAGCAGAAAACTGTGTTTTAATCATTAAAAAGAATGATTTAAAAACATATGTTACTTCATTTTTGTGCTTCAACAGATACACCCATGTCATTCGAGTACAATCATCAATAAAAGTTACAAACCAATGAATACCGGTCGATGAAGTGATCGGTGATGGTCACCAAATGTCAGAATATACTAAGATAAAAGGGGTATCGCATTTATTCGGACTAATAGGATAAGGAGCTCTATTACTTTTAGCTAAAATACAAGTCTCACATTTCAGATTAGCAACATTGGTGAACATGTCTAAAAAAGATGTTTCATGTATCTAAACAATGGATGTCCAAGTCGTCGATGCCATAATTGAATCTCTCGTTCTTTGGTGTTGTCAGTACTTTTCATCTGGTTTGCTCTACCTGTACTAAAATCATGCATGTAATATAAATCCCCCCTTCTAGTATCATGATCAATTATCGCCTTGGTGAGAATATCCTAAAGAAGACAAAAAGTTGGTTACATTAGTGTTAAACAGTTAAGATTGGCTATTATCTGACTCACTGATAGCAACTTATTTGATAGAGAAGGAATTAATAAAGTATCAAGTAGAGAAAGAGATGAAGATAGAATAACAGTTTCAGCCCCTATAACTGAATATTGAATACCTTTGGCATTAGAGATCATCGACCATCTCGATTGAGCAACACATGAGAAATCATTTGGATTAAAGGCTATATGATCTGTAGCTCCTAAGTCGATAATCCAATCACTATCATGTTGACTAGAGCTACAATTACCTTGATGTTGACTAGCCCTTTTTACATCAGCTGTATAGGCAAAAGGCACGTGTGCGACATTAAAAGCTACTGTTGATGTTATCGACTCAACAGCTGCAGTGGCAACTTTTCTAGAGTTTTCATCTTGATTGACCGCATTTAATCGACCATCTCATCGATTTTGTCTTTTCCGCTCCTTCCACCATATTGGATATGTAGCACCCTAGAAAATGCACATATAAGAGACATTTTCTTTTCTTATTTAGGGTTAAGTGTTAATCCTTGATTTATTAGTTGGGAGATTTCTTGAGTTAATTAGGTTAATTAGCTAAGATTTTCATTTTGAAGCAAGAACACTTAAGTACTAAAGTTAGAATAATTCTACTTGACCATTTAACTTATATTAGTGTTTAAATTTTGACTAGTTCATTTTACTATTTTCTAGTCTTTTGACTACTTGAAATTTTGCCCAATTTTATTCAAAAGTTTCACTTATTTTCTTGTTTTATTTTCTTTAACCTTGGCTGGAATTTTTTTTTCTCTTTCCTTTCTCTCTCTTGGCCGAAAATTCTTCTCTCTCTTTTCTTTTCTTTTGGCCGAAATTTCTTTTTCTTTTCTTTCCCTTAGGGCCGGTTTCTCTCTTCTATTTTTGTTCTATTTTGCTTTAATAATTTATTTCTAATTATTAATTATATTAAGTGGTAAGAGTTATTAATCTTCACCAATTAAATTAATCCAAGTAGCTACTTTTGCATTAAAATACTAACTATTTACTTTATTCTTGTAAGATTTTAATTGGACCACCATTTTCCCATCTTTTCTTCTTTTCTTTTTCATTTTTCCTAGACTATTTCTTTCTCTTTTTCCCTTCACCTTGGCCGGCCATGCTTTTTCTTCTTCTTCCCTCATTTTTGCTCTCAATTTCTTGGACTTTCATCTCTCAAGTTGACACAAATCAACCATAGGAAGTGGACTTCTATCTTTTCTAAGCAAAGTTCTAAGCATATCTAAGGTATTTACCATGAACTTACCTTATTAATTTCATGTTTTAAGTAGTTTTTATGCAAGTTTAATACCAAGTTTCTTGTTAATACTACTTGAAGAAATTAGTTAAAACTTGATATATACTTGCTATATAAAGTGTTCTTGTGGTTAGATAGACTAGTATGTGGCCTTTAAACCTTGGAAATTTATGTTTTATATGTGGTTTAGTTGAGGACTTAAGTTGGAACTCAAGAACACTTAAAACAGTCATGCTGGACCAGTTTTAGTAAAACTTTCATACCTTGGTGTAGATAGCTTGGATTCGAATGATTCTTGTTGTTTTAGAAACTAGATTCATAGGGCTTTCAAATGGTATAAAGCTTGCATGGTGGTTCATTGTGTATTAACCGCAGAAAGCTTGCAAAGTTGGCTGAAAATTTGATTCTGCGTGAAACAGTTTTGATGATGAGCCAACTTGAGGGCTGATTTTGAACCTGTTCTAGTTGGAATTTGGATTGATGATCTTCACAAAAGTTGTAGCCCTATAAACTTACTTTAAAACCATGTAATCAGAATTCCTTAGTTCTTAATGGATTGACCCCAGAAATGGCACGAAGTTGGCTGAAAACCAACCCTGTGCAGATTTGGGTGATGATTCTTAGAGTAGGGATTTTGAATTTGAGTGGAATCTTGATTGAATGTGAGTTTAAATTGAACATAGAAGTTGTAAAACTTGTGGAATTGGATTGGATGGTTGATTTTCTTGCAGGTTTTAAATTTTTGGGTTAGTCCGGTTATAGGGAAAATGCTGCCGAAATTTCGGTAAAACCTAAGAAATAAAAGTGATTAGGCTATGATTTAAGACTCTATAAGTTGTAATTTAGTGATTTAAGCATGCAGAAATTTTTGTAGATTAGCTATTAGTGAATTAAACCTCTCCGAGCAAAACCCTAGAAAGTTAGAAAACCCTAATTTCGAAAACCCTAAACCCTAGGGTAAAACCCTAAGCTCCAAAACCCTAGAAACTTAACCCTAGAAAGAGTTGGGGTATTTCTTGAATTTCCTTATGAAATTTCTTAGATTTTAGTCAGGGTTTTTACATGATTCTTTCTCGTGAATTTCAGGATCCGAAAGTGAGACCCGACCTTTCTACGAGATATTTTCTTAGGCACCAGGTGAGTGTTCTTCTGTGTGCATGATGCATGAAACGCCATGTCATACTAGTTATTATTATTTCCATGCATGAAATGGTATGATTACACTTGACATGAGTATATAATAAAAATGTGTTATTTGAGGAAAGATGTGTACTTTATCGCATCTATTTCGTAATGTGTTACATGCTTTCACTATTTAATGTGTTAATTGTGCTTGTGACTTCCATGGTTAATTTTACTATTTTCCACGGTTAATCAAATTGGGAGCGTATGGGAGAGATATAAGGTGTTGGGCGTTATTTGGTGCTTGTTAATTGTTTATCTGAGTAAAGTCCTGAAAAAGGCTAACTCATGATTGAATTTATTCTTGATCTTGGACTTCCGAGGCTAACTTCACCGTTACTCCTCGGTTAGTCATCCGGGAGCGTTTGGGGTGATATAAGGTGCTGGAGAATATAGGTGCTTGATATTCTTTCCGATAAGAGTTTCATTCCTCAAAGAGGGTAACTCCGGATTGAATTTTACGAGTATGCTGGACCTAAGCTTGCTTCTGCAGTGAGCCCGTATCCGCCATTGACTATTTGTTAATTAATTTGTTCACAAATTGTTTATTTACTCATTAAATATTTTATCGAACAAAAATCACATTTCACTGGTATGATCGCATGACTTGAGCACTCACTGGGCTATTATAGCTCATTCCATTTTATTTGTTTTCCTTTACTCAGGTTACTTGAAAAATTAAAGCTGGACCCACTTGTTTTCGATTATTATGGATGTTGTAACTATTGTAATAGCCGAACTGTGTTAGGCTATTTTTGTGAAAATCATGTATATTATGACTTGTAAACTTGCGGTATGACTTGTACCTTTCAGTTAAATAAGAAGAGTGTATTTTATTTTGTTCCATTTTATTTTAGTTTATTTTATTTTAAGTTAAGTACGCTCGGTCGTTTGCATGAGTGCGTGAATCGAGACCTGGCGAGAGCTAGGCAGGCAGTCCGCTAAGCCCTTTGGTGCGCCTCTGGGTAAGGTGGGGCTGCTACAGGATACCCATGCAATTTGAAACATGTATCATGTGTATGTCCTTCTTATTGCAATGAGCACAGTTGTCACCGTCAATTGGTTTCTTGGACTGAGTTTGGGGTAGCATAATCAGCCCACCTTTTGCCTGCTTGGATGCCATGATGAAGCTAATTATGTTGTCTCCCCCTGTCAGCATCACTAATTGCCTACTATCATCACGGCGAACATAGGCATATGCCTCTTCCACTGTCGGAAACGGCTTCATTCGCAACATGTCACTGCGAATTGTATCTAGTCGATCATTTAATCCATCAAGAAAGATATATAGCCTCTCTCTCCACAAGCCTTGTAGGTTGTTGTAATATTTCTCAATCGACCCTCTAGCTTGTCTCATCCTAGTAATTCTTCGACGCAGATTATATAATTGGGATGTATCGGCCCCATCAAAATAAGTGTTGGTAACTGTATCCCATTCCGATTTAGTAGTGGGAAAGCAGATGAAGTTGCCAATTAAGGATAGGTCGATGTTGTTTATTAACCATCCCTTTACAATAGAATCTTCAATATGCCACTATCGGTACGTTGGATCTGTCGATGGAGGTTGAGGAAGCTCGCCATTAATATATCCCAATTTATCTTTGCCCAAGATATACATCTCGGCAACTTGGAACCATAGTGCATAGTTGTTATCTGTCGCGTCCTAAAATTGTAAAAGGTTCTAATGGAATCATTGACTGTCGCGCCCCAAAAGGCAGTTTAGTTCGGTGACCTTTTTCAAAAATATAGGTTTTGAAAAAGACTGTGCGTGTGTGAAAAAATCAAGTTTTTAGTAAAAAGGTATTATTTTGAAAAATGGCATTTTAAAAGAAAATAAGGTCGGAACTAAAAGTGCGACAATTTTGGCCAACAAATTTTGAAAAAATGTTTTATTTAATAATGGGGTCACCACTTGGTATGGAGTAAGGATGTACCAAATCACCCGAAAATCTTTTAGTAAAACAAAACAAAAAAATTTTAGAAAAAATATTGAAAACCCTTTTTCGACTCCGATCTACAAAAACAAAAAAAAAATATCCGGGAGTCACATTTAAAGAAAGGGAAGACAAAGACTCGCGCCTAAGGCACCCTTTCTACCTAGCCGAGGCTAGTTGCGATGTTTAATCAAATTTTCCTAAGTTAACCCTAAGTTCTATCGCGTTCGGATGCGTCTATATGAATGCAAATCCTAAATCTAAGATGAGTATCGAGAGGGTCGGAATGTTCTGTCGAGACTTGGTCGGGATTATAGCATTAATTGCAAAATCCGAATTGAGACGTCAAGGGAGTCACGAGGATCTATGCAAAATACAATACAAAAAGAAAAGAAAATAATAATATATAGTAAGTGAAGAAAGAAAGTGGGTATGTAACATGACGGGTACGAGGGAACAATATCTCGTGACTGAATGTTTCTTCTCACGGATGGGGGAATGGCATGTACGCCACCGCTTCCCACATGAGTAGGCGACTATTTCTAGTCAAGCACACAAGATGACTTTAACTTCTAAGTGAAAATGCAACTTAAATGTCATGCACTGAATTTTTGTCAAAAAATAGATAATAGCTAATAAAATATATACAAATCATGCAAAATGAAAATTTCCTAAAAATTAGTGTGTGAAATGATATGAAATGCGCACGAATGCACCTAGCACCAGAATACCCTAAGGGTCTAGCGTTGGACTAGCCCTTTTTAGGGATTCCACACTAGCGTTGGACTAGCAGAGAGACGAGAAAGCCACAACTAACATTGGACTAGTGTGGTGACGGAATAACATAAAACATGAATTAAATAGTAAAGCATGAATTAAAAGCTAATTAAACATATAGACATATAAAGTCAAGTAGGAGCACGTAATACGTAATTATGATATCTAGATGCAAATCCTAAAGAAAACGGTAAAACATACGAACATGCAAGCACACAAAAACACATAAACTCTAACTATTACACCGGTGAAATTAACTACAATTGTAGGGGGGAAGGTAAAAATGACCTATCTATTACACTTGCTATCTAAATACAAAGTTTTTTGCTAAAATATGAGAAAATTATCTAATTTATTACATAGACTAGCTAAATACAAAAATACTACATTTTTCTTTTGTCAAAATAATAAAATTCACATTAAATAACATAAAGTAAATAACTATACAAAGAATGTGCAAAAATAAGAAAACATATGAAATAATGCATAAAAAAAAATCATATAGGAGCACATTGGGGCACATAAAGAACACATAAGGTGAAATCAATGAGAAATAGGGATACCTTTTTGAAGACCTGGTACCAATACTTAAGAAAATGAATACACACGTTAATATATCACGATATAAATAATAAAGCCTAGAACATATAAATGTTAACAAACTGGGATAAAATGTAAAGTCTAGCAACTAAAGAGACTAGAAATAAATTTCTAAACCTAAGCAGTAAAATTGAAAATTAAAACAAATCTAAAGGGTAGTGATAAAAAATAAAAGCAAATTGAGGGAACAAAAACATAAATTCTAGCAAAATTGGGGCAAATTGCAATTAGGGGACTCAATTTAAATGCAATGTAAAAATCTAAGAGGGTCAACTTACAATTATTAAAGCCCAATTACATAAAACAAAAGAAAACTAAGGGGCACATTAACACTACTCAAAACATTATGGGGGTTGAAATGTAAATGTCTATTTTATAATGCAACAACCAGGATTAACTGCATGATTAAATTAATTTAACTACATTAATCTAATCATCAAGTTAAAACTAAAACAAAATCAAAGACCTAAAATAAATAACTAAACAAACTAATCACAGAATATTAAATCCCAAACTCCAATTTCCACATTTTCTGCTATTTTTCACTCTCTCTCTCTCTCTCTCTCTCTCTCTCTCTCTCTCTCTCTCTCTCTCTCTCTCTTCCTCCTTCTTCTCTTCTTCCTCACCAGACCTACTTTTTGGTTCTGCTTCTCCCACTTCTTCTCTTCCGAATTTCCCTCTTTCCTTCCTTTCTCTCTCTTCTCACATGTTCTCCCTCGTTCTCTCTTTCTGCTTACCCCCTTCTGTTTCTGATTTCTCACTCACCCCATCTCTATTTCTCTAATCTCTCACCTCTGCCTTTCTTCTTTCTCGTCACTGCTCCCTCTTTCATTCTCTCTCTGCTCCCCCGTCCTCTCCCCTCTCTATTTCCTTCACTGGTTTATCGATCTATCTCTCAACTCTGCTCTCTCTTTCTCATCTCCTCTCTCTCGTCTCTCTTTCTTTTTCGAAATAAGGGAATAGTGGTACTAATTGGTGGCTTTTGTGTGTGTTGGCTATGGGGAAACTAAGTGGTGGCGCGATGGTGGAGGCTTAATTTGGGATTTTGTTGCGGTTATGGGGGTGTGGGAATTGATGGCTGTTGAAGGGGGATGGCCGGAGCATTGGGCACTGTCTTGGTAGTGGTGTTTGATTGTGGCTTAGTGGTTTTCTTGTTATGTGGGTTAATTTGTATGGCTTGAATCAATTATATGCTCGTGTGTCTATTGCATCTATATGTGGTTGTATTTGGGAATATTTTTGTTTGTGTAGGTTTGGAGGTAACGATTTTGGTTATGCTTGGTCTGATGATGAGAAATACATGCTGAGAGAGGAGGAAATGATGGTGGTTCTCGGTGACAGAGGACTGTTTGTGGTAATTTGTGTATAAAAGGGAGTGACGGTGGGAGGAGGAAATGGTTGTTTGTGACATTGATTGGTCATGGCAGTGGGGATTTGGGGATTGCTGGTGATGGTGATTCTAGAAGCAACTCTGGTGGTTGCGTCGCAGAGGATGGTAGTTCCAATTGGGCTTTGGGTAGTATATATGATGGCTGATTATGGGTCTTGGGGGGTTTGTTTGATTTTTGTGGGTAATTCTATGGGTTTTGGGCAATTCATGGCTGGGCAATGGTAGTTTACGGTGGTTAATTATGACATTTATTTGGCTATTTACAGCTTTTTAGGATTGTTCTTGATCGGTTCTGAGGGCTGAAGACAGCAGGGGACGGTGGAGCTATTGATCAGTTTTGGACGATTTATGGTGAAAATGAAGGAGGTTAGAGGCTATCTTGGGAGTGTTCGATGGCTGATTTTTATACAAATTTGCGGTGGCTTTGCAGGTTGTAAGGGGCACGATTGGGTGGTTTGCCGTTTTTCTTATGAAAATTTGGGCAATGGAACTTTTGTTTAGATAGATACCAAATTTTGACACACCATTTATTTTTCAAACATTGGAGGCATGTTTATATTTTTGGGGTTATATTCTAATTTTTCAATAAAAAGAGGGAACAAAATCAATAATCTCGGGGGGCAAAATAGTAATTTTTATCTATAAATAATTTTCCATTAGCTTTGACGGTTTTAAATTCATATTTTTACTTTCATATGCATTTTTAATTTTCTATGATTTTTTCAAATTTAATTAACATTTTTTATATTTTACCAGCACAAGGGCAAAATAATAATTTCTTCTCACGAACACCATTTTCGCTCATTTCAGGTCCCAAATTTATTTTTTTAATTCTCTAAGCATGTTTCTAAAAATTTTTGATTTTTTTCGAGAACGATTGCTATTTTTTCTGTAAATACTGCGTTCAAGGAAAAAATCATCATTTGACATTTTAAATACATTTTTTATCAATTTTTGAGTAATAAACACATTTTTTAGGATTTTAGGCTTATTTTTAATTTTTAAAAATTTTTTGAGGCCAATAGCCATTGTTCTGCGTATTTTCATTGTTTAGGGACAAAATTCTTATTTTATATTTTTAACCCATTTTTCATCAATTTTGAATCATAAATGCATTTTCTAGAATTTTAGTTTTATTTTTAATTTTTTACAATTTTTCATGGCCAATAGCCATCTTTTTGTGCATTTCGTCATTATAGGGACAGAATCGTCTTTTCATACCCCAAACGTATTTTTAGCCAGTTTTAAACTCTAATCTTTATTTCTAAATTTTGAAATTTACTTTGAATTTTTTGACAAATTTTGGAGTTTACTGTCATTTTTTGTATTAATTTTTGATTTTTTTGGTTAAAAATATTTTTTTAAATAAAATTAAAATTTTTATTACCGGTGGTATTTTTGTTATTTTGTAACATTCTTGGAGGCTAAAACAACTAACTCTATAAATACCTTTATTAAAATCAGAAAAAGGGGAGGAAAAAAAAACACATTTACTTTTATCCCTTAAAGATCAAACACACACACTTTTACACCACAAAAAACACACATCAACCGTTAAAGCAAATTCTGGTTACTATTCATCGTCAAGAAAATCCACTGTTCATCATCAATCATCTTCACGTTTCAAAAGCCAGCAAGAAGATTCCATTTTTTTAGTCATTAAAGTTTCATTATCAAGTCAAGAACAATCAAAGGTAACATCTCTATTTTCTTTTTATAGTTTTTATATGATTAAAGAATAATCTAATGCTTTTTTTAGAAGTCAAATTTCCTGATTATTGCCTTGTTTAGTTTCTCTTTTTTTGGACACTTTTCATTTTCTCCTTCTGTTTCGTCCATTTTTTTTGGCATGATTCTTCTTTCTAGGTTTTTTCTTTTTCTTCTCTATTTCTTCCACCTTCAAAATTCTCGCCAAAATCCCAATTCCCAACTCAAAATCACCCACCACCAAAGACCTACAATTTGTCTCCAATCCCCTAAAACCATCAGTTGCCCCTTACCCACCGTCATCTACCCGAAACCATCCCCAACCACCCCTGAATCACCCAAAACATCCACCAGCCTACAAGTTTTCTGCTAACCAAGAATTCCAGCTTCTCCCTTGCACCATCGGACCTCCAGTCCATCAATCCATTCTCCACCACCGCACTACCAATTGACTACCAGGAACATTCACAACAAGCCCAAAACCAAACACCATCCTTGCAGAAACACCACTAGCAATTCCCCTTGTAACAACCTCAGCCCCTGACCAAAACTACAAACTAGCAACCCAGACCATCCCCACAGCCACCAAAATCCACCAGACCCATCAGCCGAAACCCCCACAACCTACAAAAAGAAACAAAAACAAATAAAACAGTCCCAAGCCACCCGCAGCAGCACCATTACACGCCCCTGCCAATCCATCACTATCCCTATTAGCCCCAATTCCATCCAAAGCCAAGCCACAACCCAGTAACTTCTCCAATCGGCTGCCCAGTATACCTCCAGACAATTACCTGACAGCAACCCAAAGATTACCCAAAAACCAACCCCAATCAACCTCAAACATCCACTTAAACAACCACCAATTCAACCCCATAGACAACTAATCGCACCTCCCAATTTCCTCATATACCACAGCAAGTTCACAATCCTCCAAAACCCCAAGTCAGTCCTTCCCAAATTTTTTAATTCAGTCACAAAATCACCAAATACCTATCGTCACCGCCCCACTGCATCATCCACCTCCACTTTCCCTTTTCAAAGGAGAATCAAATTTGGGAAGCAAAGAGATGAGCGAAATAGAGGGAGAGTAGTGAGCGGAAACCACAGAGAGAGATAAAATGAGAGGGTCAGAGAGAATAGAAATCAGAAGAAAGGCAAGAGTAAAAAGGAGAGGAAAAGAGAGAATAGTGAGGAGAGGTAACCGGACAAGAGAGAAACAAGAACAGAGAGACTGAGACAAAGGAAAGAGTGAGAGAAAACTAGTAAGCCAGAAAGTTAACAGAAACATAGAGAGGATGAGAGATGGTGAGGAGAAGAAGAGAAAATCAAAAGAAATGGGAGAAGAGAACGAAGAGAAGCAGAGAGTGAGAGGAAGACAGAAACAGAGAGTGAGAGAGAGAGAGAGAGAGAGAGAGAGAGAGAGAGAGAGTGAGAGCAAAAGAAAAAAGAAGAAGATGAGAAGAGAGGGAGAAATAGAAAGCCAGAGGGAAAGAGAAAGCAGGGAAAGGGAGATAGAAAAAGAAACGGAGAGGAATGAAGTGAAATTGGGAAGGAGAGAGGAAAAGAGGAGCAAAGGAAGAAAATAAGAGAACAAGCAAGCAAATCGGAAAGAGAAGGAAACTAGAGTGAGAAAAGAGAAAATAGGGAATGAAAATGGAGATTTGAAGCAGACGACAGAGAGAGAATCCAAATTTGGGGAAATCTGGTTTGAGGTGTGGGGAATTGGAGCACCCGAAAAAGTTTTGGGTTTGGGGGCTTTCTTTAAATGTCTTTATTTTTTATTATGCTTAGTTTCTGATTTAGTATTTTGAGTGGTTTTAAACCTGGTTTAGTTAATTTTTAGTCTAGTCATTTTGTTTGGATTGATTAATTCAATATGAATTTAATTAGCGTTTTTTTGTTATTTCATTTATGGTGTATATTTATTGCTAGCTCTACCATTTTGAGTATCATTAATATGCTCCCAAAAATTGTCTTATAAAATTAGGTTCTCATCATTTGTAGATTAGCCTTTTTTAATTTTTTTATATCAGACCCTAATTAGCTGCAATGGAGTCCCAAGATTTATAGACAAACCCCCAGATTTTTGTTTCCTTTCAACTATGTCCTATAGATTACAATAATGTCCTTTTCATTTGCTGGAATTTACATTTTTGTGAACCCACATTGCTGTAATTCATCAATTTTACCCCACTTTTTGTTGAAATTTACTATTTTGTTCCCAATTCATTTTAATTTTGTATCTCTATCCCATTTGGACTTATGTTAATTTTTAATTTTGCTCCTTAAGTATTATAGAATTTCATTTTAGCTATTAGACATTACATTTTCTTTCCCAATTTTTCAATACTTTAATATTTCACGCTTTACTTTATTTACATCACGATACCTTGACATGTTTATTCGTGTTTTTTTTAAGCATTCGTACCGGATCTCCAAAGAGGTATTCCTATTTTCCATTAATTTCACCTTATGTGATCCAATGTGATTTTTATGCATTTTTTTATGTATTTTTTTATTTTTACATACTTTTACTTATTTAATCATTTTATGTTATTTAATTTCAAATTTTATTATTTTGACAAAAGTATAATATTTTTGTATTAGCTAGCCAATGTAATAGTTAGGCTACATTTTTAATATTTTAGCAAAATTGTGTATTTAGATAGATAAGTGTAATAGATAGGTCGTTTTTTATTTTTCCCCCTTCTAAATTGTAGCGTAAACCCCCTGATGTAATAGTTACGGTTTATGTCCTTTTGTGTGGTTGTGTGTTTATATGTTTTACCACTTTCATTAGGATTTTGGCATCTAGATATCATGATTACGTTTTATGTGTTCCTATATGCTCTTATATGTCTTTATATGTTTATTTGATTTCAATTTATGTCTTATTATTTTGATTTGTGTTTTATTGGTTCATATTATTCCATCACCACACTAGTCCAATGCTAGTTGTAGCTTTATCGTTTTCCCGCTAGTCCAATGCTAGTGAGAGTCCCTAGAAAGAGCTAGTCCAACGCTAGTCTCGTAGGGCATTTTAGTGCCAAGTGCATTTGTGTGCGTTTTGCATCATTTCACACACCATCCTTCTTTTTATTTTTTTAGTTTTTCACCATTTTTGCATGATTTTATATATGTAAATAATCATCATTATTATCTATTTTAAGTATTTGACAGTGCGTGACATTCAGGTTGCATTTTCGCTAAGAAGTTAGGCCATTCGTGTGCTCCGACTAAAAATAGTCATCTACTTACGTGGGAAGCGGTGGCGCACATGCCGTTCTCCTCTCAGTGAGTAGAAAAATTCAGCCACGAATTATTAGTCCCCCGTACCGTTACGTTGCATACCCACTTTCTTCGATTACTTATTATTTATATTACTATCTTCTTTTCTTTTTGCATTTCATTTTGCATGTATACTCGTGACTCCCTTGAGGTCTCGATTCGGGTTTCGCAATTAATGCGATAATCCCAACCAAACTTCGGCGGAACATTTTGACCCTCTCGATATCACATTGAGATTTAGGATTTGCATTCATTTAGATACATCCACATGCATTAGAAACTAGGGTTAATTTAGGAAATCTTGATTAAACCTCGCAACTAGCCTCAGCTAGGTTGAAAGGATGCCTTAGGCACGAGCCTTTGCCTTCCCTTGCTTCAAATGTGACTCCCGGACCTTTTTCTCTCATTTTGTAGACCGGAGTCGAAAAAGAATTTTTCAAACATTTTTCTAAAAATTTTATTTTGTTTTGCTAAGCGATTTTTCAGGTGACTTGATACACCCTAACTCCATACCAAGTGGTGACTCCATTTCAAAATAAAACCCTTTTTCAAAATTAATTGGCCAAAACTGTCGCACTTTTAGTCCCAATCTTATTTTTCTTTTAAAATACCATTTTTCTTAAAATACACTTTTTCACTAAAAACCAATTTTCATCATACAAGCACTTCTTTTCCAAAACTCTATCTTTTCGAAATGGGTCATCGGACTGGACTACCTTTTTCGGGCGCGACAATCAATGACCCCATACCACTAGTACCTTATCGATTTTGGGATGCGACAATTTAGATGGAGCTAATTTATTTTTGGTGATTTTTTTCTGTGGTTTTGGAGGTGGTCTACGGTGGTGGAGGCTTAATCTGGTTTTGGGAAGTTTTTATTGGTGGAAGAGTTAATGAATTGGGCGATGATGGTTTAGGGAATAACTGTTGGTTTTAGCTAACTAATTGGGGAATTGAGCAAACGATGATGACCTTTGTGGTGGTAGTTTGGGATGAAGGGACCACTAGGGGAGCTTTGGATTGTTGTTAATGATAGAAGGGCTAGCCGAAGAGTGGTGGTGGATGAGGTTTACAACGGTAGAAGAGGGAAAAAATTAGTGAGGAACAAAACCCAGAAATTCAAAAGAGTAGGCAAGAACCCAAAAAAATCCAACCAAAATCCAATCAAAATTCAAACAATTCCAGATTTTAGTTTTGTTTCTTTATACTTTTAATCAAATTCTCATAGCAAAAAAAAGGAAGAAAAAAGAATTAAAAAAACTAAAACAGTTAACTAAGATATTACCTTTTGAAATTGAAGACCAACTGATAATGAAAACGATGAACAGTGATGAATATTAAGCTCTGTTGATGATGAATAGTAGCAAGTTCTTAAAATGACAGCTGAATTTGTGTGTTTTAAGTGTATGAGTGTGTGTTTTTATCCCAAATAGATAAAAAAAAAAGTGTGTGTTTTTAGGGTTTTCTTTTTTCTCCCTCTTTCTTCCCTTTTAATGAGGGTATTTATAGAACTAGTTGTCTTGGCCTCCAAGAATACAACAAAATAACAAAAATACCATTGATACTAAAAATTTTAATTTTATTTTGAAAAATATTTTTAGCCCAAAAAATCAAATATTAGTACAAAGAAATGACAATAAATTCTGAAATTTGCAACAAAAAAAAAATTCAAAAGTAAAGTTGAAAATAAGGTTTAGAGCTTAAAACTGGTCAAAACGCGTTCGGAGTGTGAAATGATAATTTTAATCCTGAAAAATGAAAACACACAGAAAATAGCTATAGCCCTCAAAAAATTTTTAAAAATCAAAAATAAGCTAAAAACCCTAGAAAATACATTTATAACTCAAAAATTGGTAAAAAGTAAGTTTAAAATATAAAATAACAATTTTACCCCTGAATACAGTATGTACAGAAAAAAATAGCAATCATCCCGAAAAAATCAAAAAAATTTATAAGAATGCTTAAATAATTATAAAAAATAAATTTGAAACCTGAACTGAGCGAAAATGGTGTTCACGAGGCGAAATTACCATTTTACCCTTGTGCTAGTAAAATATAAAATAATACCAATTAAATCTGAAAAAAATCACAAAAATTAAAAAAATACGTAAGAAAGTAAAAATATGAATTTAAAACCCCCAAAGCTAATGAAAAAATATTTACAGATAAAATTATTATTTTGCCCTCTCGAGATTATTGATTTTGTTCCCCCATTTTATTGAAAAATTAGAATTTGACCCTAAAAAATATAAACACCTCCCTAATATTTGAAAAATAAATGATATGTCAAAATTTGGTGTCTACAGTATCGTCCAACTTGATGCCGATCTATGCCGTGGAGGAATCATTACTCGGTGTAAGCTTCTGACTTCTATTCAGGACTTCCATTAATAGGATCCAAGGAGCACTTACACATGTGAAACATTGCCTAGCATGTTTCAAGCTAAAAGGAGAGTCATTCATCAATGATATGGGTGTGCATGAATGCTTTCCAAGTGATGCATACGAGTTTAGCATGAATGTTAGGCTTGAGTTACGTGACGATCGAGTTAGTAGATTGCACCGAGGTTTAATGTATTGGCTTTGGATCAAATCCAGTTATAAAAATGGCCCAATTGAAGGTTCTAAACTATCCATAACAAGCATACAAGGGATTGGTTACTTGGACTCTCTTGAACAATGGAATGGTTATCATTATACAAATACTTGTTTGGTTTACTAGAATGACTTTCAAGTAAATTTTAAAATTTTAAAATTTTTTAATTATGATATACATATTTTTTAGATTTCCTATTTTGTATCTTTTTAAAGAAAATTTTTAAAAAGACTCCTTCAATTTAAAAATATAGCCATGCTCTAATTTGAGTTTTGTAAAAAAAATTTTATTCAAAAAAATTTAAAAAGAATTTATAGAGTGCTAATCAAGAATATTCAAAATCAAAAGGCACAGGACAGAGAGAGAGAGAGAAGAATAGCATATGGGGGTGGTGGTAAGCTCAAAAGATGTGTGTTTTCTTAAAGGGTGTGTTTTTTCCCTTGATCATAAAGGTTAATGGATTTGATAGAATAATATTTTAGGAGAAATCATTAACACCCTAATTAATCACTCTCATTCCCTGTGAATGATAATGATAGTTATTTTATAAATATCAATAATAGGTGTCATTAATCGACACCCTTTCCTCTCCTTGACTCCCCTAAACCAAACACCCCCTAAATTTTTCCTGGCAAACTGTTAGGATATAATGGCGTACAACTTAAACATCATAGGATAAAAACTGCAGCTATTCATAAGAGGAAAGTATATCGTGGACCTAGCGTATATACAAGTATCCTGATATTCTCTCAGACGCTATTCTTTTCAAGTGTTCAATACAAAAAAATTAAGAAAAGTTGTCTAGATTGTATTTTTAGTTTTGATCCTTGTCAGATCTTTACCTCCGAATGGAGAGTCTGCAATCAAAATGACCAAATTTTTTTTTTTTATTTAAGCCTATTTTCCAATAATGACCATGACATAAAGCTAGGGGTTAGTAAAATTATTTTCCACGGGACATAAAGCTAAAAGTTGATTCATGACAAACTTTTTGGGTACTAAAATTATTTTTCCACTTGACATAAAGGAAATTGACCATGACTTTAGCTATCTTCTCATTAAACTATTTTTGTGACAATTCGAAAAAAAACTATAATTCCATTATTGTGACATAAATATGATGGATCATATACCAATCAAAGGAATCACTTTTAATTACGATATTAGTACATAAAAAGCATTTTCAATTGTCTGAATATTTCATGAATCAAACAAAAAGCATGTTTTGATAGAAATTTTGAAAAAAAATATTAATGACCTAAAGAGAATTTCACAATATTGATTGAGTCATAAAAGTCTAAGGGGCTGTTTGGTTCAAATTCCTCAATCGCTATCACTATAAATATCATTAACCCTACTATGAGTATGGGTTTTGATGATTCCCTAATGTGATCCAAGGAGCAACTTTAGTCAAGATGCTTGGACACACTCATGGAGCAGCTCGTTTAGCTCAAGATGAGCTTGAATAGTGGTTGATCATGGTGGAAACATTCAAGCTTTGTTGCTGCCTAGGGGTTGTTCATCGTGGCTTTGGGCCTTTTAGTGGACTTGTTGTTCAAGCGCCTCAAGTGTGTTTATTGGGCCAAGAGTTGAAGCTTTGGTTGTGGATCAAGTTCAACTACAAGGAAGGCTCTCAACAAAGAGATCAAGCTGTCCATTCATGCAAGGAAGTTATGCTTTTGGGTCAATGGAAGCTTGGATGATTTTCCATGTTTATTTGGCCTAACCAAGAGTTTTGGACGAATGGAAAAATTGCTGAAAACAAGTTCAAATGGACTGCCCTTCCTTGGAGCTTCAAAAACCCGTTTGATCCACCTTGAGCTCGGAAGCCCACGCGCAAGCCCAAGTAATGCTTGGTGCATCTTTTGGAAGTTTTTTTAGACTTAATTTTACTTATTTTTCATACTTCTATTTAGTTACAAGTTGTTTAAGTTAAGTATTTCAATTAGTTAATGTTTAGGTTTAAGTAGTTACTTTATTTTCTAAGTTCTAGAATCATCTATGTAACCCTATAAATACGGGGTACTATTCATACGAATTTCATAAGTTTTGATGATTAATTAATTTTGTGAGTTCTCAAATTGAGTGCTTCTTTCATTCTTTGCTGATTAAAAACAACCCCCAAACTTGTAGAGTGATTCCAAGTTCAAAACCCTAGCTTAGAGTTGCCTTGTTGCTTTGTTCAAGATTTCTAAGTGCTGATTCCTTGAGTTCTTGTTCGTGCCATAAGCAGATTCAAAACTTCCTTGAATTTTCGAGTTGTTCATCTTGCATGTTCAAGGCTTTGGTGCTGATTTTAGAGTCTAGTTCATCCAAGGGGAAAAGTTCGAAGTTCACACTTGGATTTTCAAGCTTTCCTGCCGTCTACGTTTAACCGCGCATATCAATTGGTATTAGAGCTAGTCTTGAAATTTTGAATTTTTCTAATCCAATTTTTCCTTTGGAGAAATTTGAATATATCCCTTTTTATTTTTCTTTAATTCGTTCGTAAGTTGTTTTTCAAAGTGCTTCGTGCTTAACTAAACAACTTGTGTCTTTCCTTGTGTTTCTTCTTTGTGTCACATTTGTTTAAAAAAAAAAATTTGTTCCTTATAATTTTTGTTATTGTACTTTCTTGAATTTCTTTAGGGTCTTAGTGTCGTTCTTGATTGTCTTCAATCAAGAATTCTAGGTTTTGTGTGGTCTCTTGATAATCTTGACTGTTTTTATTATTTTCTTGGATTTCTTGTGTTAAAAAAAAATTTTCAAAAAAAATTGTTCTTGGACATTAAATGCCACAAATTAGAGTTTCTTGGAAGTTGAAGTTGTTTTGTGTTGTTTCTTGGTAAAAAAAAAAAGGCGTGCACTACAAACCCTATGGGAAAAGCTGTGCATAAAAAAAAAGGCGTGCAAGAAGGGAGTAGAAAAAGCCTTGCACAATCTGTTCTTAATTGTTTCTTGGTGTGTTTTGGTGTTTTGAGAAGTTTTCTTGAAGTTCTTGAACTTACCTTGTGAGTTCTTGAATTAAAGAAAACTAATTTGTGAGTTTCTTGAACTTGTCCAGCAATCCTGATTGATTTCTTGAAGGTTTTGGTCAGTTTTTTGAACTTCTTGAAGGTCTTGGTTAGTTTCTTGAAGATCTTGGATTGGTTCTTGAGATTCTTGAAGCTTTAAAACAAGTTCTTGAACTTTTCTTGAAGAACTTCTTACTAGAAATTTTGTTCTTGATATTCTTGAAGCTCTAAACGTGTTTCTTGGAAATTTCCTTGGAGTTCTTGAGTCTTCTTGAAAGTTTGCATGCTGGAATCATGATTTCTTGAATAAGTGGTTGCTGGAATTTTGATTTCTTGAAGAAAAGTTTGCTGGAATTTTGTGTCTTGAAGAATAACGTTTGTTTCTTGATGCTTGGCAGCTGGAACGATTTATCTAAAAGAGTTCTACAAGCTGTCCAATTGTACTTTAAATAAAGAAGCAACGAGTTTCCTAATTCTAAGGAGGTGGCCGTGTGTTTGGAGAAGATCTAGAGAGTTGTCCGCCATTCTTGTTGAGAAATAATAGGAAGGTGGCTGTGAGTTTGAGAAGAAATAGGGAAGCAGCCGTATTTTTGTTGGAGAAATAATAGGAGGCAGTGTCATTCTTAGAGAAAATATAGGAGGAAGCGTATTTTTGAGGGAGAAAAAGTAGGAGTTGTCTGTGTGTTTTTGTGAAAAAGTAAGGGAAGCCGTGTGTTTTTAAGAGAAAAAGTAGGGGCATCCTAAATTGTAGGGGATTGGGAGTAAGCTAAGAGAAAAAGGAAAGTGCAGTGATTTTTGAAAAAAGGAAAGTGTTTTCTTGTGTGTGATTGTTCTTTTTGGAAAGTAATTTTTGTTTTTGCACAAGAATATTATTTTCTTTCAAGAGTACATTAAAAATCAAGATTTTTCACACAAGAATACCACATATCAGGGTTTCTAATTTGTGTCTTCTTGAGTCAAGTCTTGTTTATTCCATCTTTTCTTGAATTCTCTTGATCAAATAATTATTCTAAGCTTATTTTCTTTGACTTCTACACTTACTCTTGTGGTTTTGACTTCTTGGAGTTTTACAAGGAAGGTTGAGCTAGTTCTTATCATCAAAGGACAGACACAGGAGCTACTCAAGAGTGGTAAAAGGCTTAAGGGTGAGCACATTTGAGGGTTGAGTGTATACACTAAGGGAGTGGTAAGGCAATTTTCTTTATTTTTGTTTATCTTGTGCTAACTGTCGCGCCCCATTTTTCAAAGGAATAAATAATAATAAGTGTCAGTGAGGTCGGGAAAGAGGAAAAGGAAGAATTAAGTGTGATTTTATTTATTGGAAAAAGAAGTGTGTAAATTTTTGTAAAAATAATTTTTAAAAAATGCTTTGTAAAAGATGATTCGATAGAAAATGTGACAAAACAAATGCTTTATTTTAAAAATAAAAGAAAAAGGGCCTATAATGGGACTTTAAAAATGCGACGATTTTTGGGCCCGAAAATAGAGTCTAAAAAGGGTTTTTTAGCAAAAAAAGTGAGTCGCCACTTGGTATTGAGTTTTGGTGTACCAAGTCACCAAAAAATATTTTATAAATGTAAGAAAATTGATAATAGTTTATTTGGGAAATACTTTTGAGCAAAAATGTAAGAAAAATAAGAAAACCCTTTTTGACAACTCCAGGTCTTTGAAAAACAAGAGAAAAAGGTTCGGGAGTCACAGTTGAAGAAAGGGAAGGCAAAGGCTTGCGCCTAAGGCACCCTTTCAACCTAGCCGAAATTAGTTGCGAGGTTTAGTCTAAATTTTCCTAATATAACCCTAAAGTTTTATCACATTGGATGCAACTATATGAATGCAAATCTAGTCCTAAAAAATATCGTTAAGGGACAAAATGTTCCATTGAGGTTTAGTCGGGATTACCGCATTAATTGCGAAACCTGAGTCTATACCTCGATGGAGTCACGAGTGCAGATGCAAAGTGAATATGCAAAAGAAAAAGAAAATAGTAATATAGATAGTAAGTGAACAAAGAAAGTGGGAATGCAAACATAACGGGAACGGGGGACTAATGGACTCGTGACTAGATGTTTCTACTCACGGAGGGGGGAACGACATTTACGCCATCGCTTTCCACGTGAGTAGATTACTATTTCTAGTCAAATCACGCAAATAACCTAAAATTCTATGTGTAGTGGAATCTAAATGTTATACACCAAATAGATGTTAAAATAAGTAATAAGTTATAAAGTATATATAAAAAACTCATAGAAAATGGGAAAAAGCCTAAAAAGATAAAATGTGTGTGAAATGTCATGAAATGCACACGAAAAATGATCCTAATGCTAAAATGACCTAAAGGCTTAGCATTGGACTAGCCTATTTTCTATAAGTTCTCCGCTAGCGTTGGACTAGCGAAGAAACCGAAATTGGCCACAACTAGCGTTGGACTAGTGTGGTGACGATACATATATAGAACAATAAAGCAAGTAAGTAATTAAATAAAGCCTAAATTAAAGCAATAATCATGTAAAAGCAAATATTAGCACGTAGGAGCACATAGCACATAAGCATAATATTCTAGATGCAAAATCCTAGGAAAAGCGAATAAAACACATAAACACATAGCACACATAGCACACAAAACCTAACTATTACACCGGAGAAGTCTAATTACAATCTAAAAATAAAATAAAAGGTAACCTATCTAGGCTGTCTATTACATTTTCTATCTAAATACATAAGATTTTTATTAAATAGATAACACATAAACTATCTATTACATTAACTATCTAAATACAAAATTTTGCTAAATAGAATATTACCTATCTATTACATTTCTTTGAATAATCAAAAATTAATTTCAAATAAACAGCATGGCATAAATAAATAAATGAAAACACAAAAATACATGAAAACACACAGAAAAAAAATATTGGAGCACATAGGAGCACACAAAAAGAAATAAAAAGGGTAATCAATGTACCTCCCATTCGTAAACTCAGTACAAGTTGCTACTAAACGAACAAACATGTTAAAAATACCACTATTTAATAAATAAACCACTAATTAAATAATTTCTTACCAATCACTATGAACATACTACGATAATTCAAACAATCATAGCAATAATAAACAAAATAAGAGAAAGAAAATAATGATAATAATAATTAATTATTTAGGAAGAAAAATGAAAATTGTTTAAGTAAAAATAAATAAGTAAATAAATAAATAAAGCAAAACAACAAAAAATAAAGAAATAATAATAATAGAAGATAAAATACAATAATACATACTTAAACTTTTAACACCCCAAATAATGATTATTAGAATAACTAAAAGGAAAATAAAGAAACTAATTTGAACATTAATTAGACTAACAAGACCCAATTTTAGAACATTAATTATAAATTTGATAAAATAAATAAGGAAAATGTGAAAAGAAATAATTTAAAGCTTTGAGGACTTAACTAATTTTATTTTTTTATTTTTTATTTTTGGCAAAAATAAAATATTATAAGATTTGGATTAAAAATGAAATTTAAGCAATGTTCTAAAATGAAAAATGTAATTTACAACAAGCAAAGGGGTAAAATTATAATTTTAAACCCTAATTAAGGTAATGACATAGTTCACAATAAATTTAAAGGCTAAAATATAATTTTCAGCAAGTATAATGCCCAAAAATAAAAAAATTCCGGCAATACTTAAGTCCAAGAATATAATTTCAGCAAAGTCATTAAATAATACCTAATTTACAGCAATGTCTAGGGTCAAATTATAATTTTCAGCTATATAAAAGAGCTAATATAAAAATTCCAGCAACTATAAGTATAAAAATACAAATTCCAGAAACAAATAAAAGGCTAAAATACAATTTCTAACAGTTAATGGAGGTCTTAAAACAAATTCCAGCAACATAAAGGACCAAAATATAAATTCCAGCAACAATAAGGGGCCAAAAATAAAATTCCAGCAAGTATAGTGACTCAAATAAAATTCCAGCAAGGTTGGGGGGATCAAAAATAAAATTCCAGCAAGCATTCTAGGGCAAAAATAGAATTTCCAGCAATGTTGGGGGGACAAAATAAAATTCCAGCAAGTTAAAATATAAAAAATACAATTTCCAACAAGTTTCAAAACCAAATTGCAATTTTAAGCAACACTCAATGTTCAATTTGTAAATTATAGCCATATTAAACACCAATTTGCAATATCCAACAATAAAAGGGGGTAAAACAAAATTTTCAGAAATATTTAAGGGCAAAAATGCAATTTCAGAAAAGTATAGGGGTCAAAATATAATTTTATAAAAATATGGGGTCAAAATGGAAAATTAAAAAATATAGGGGCAAAATTATAATTATCTAAAAGTCGGGGGACCTAAATGCAATTAATCGGGACCTAATCGAAAAGAAAATAAAATTATGGGGGTAAATCTACAATAAATAGAAACTTAAATGCACAAATTATAAATTATCGGGGCCACAGTAGCATTAATGAAAGTATAAGGACTATAAAATAAATACCTATTATTAATTAAAAATAAATTAAAAAAACTAACTAATCAAAGACGTAGTTTTGAGTGAAACTACGTCAAAACGACGTAGTTTCACCAAAAACTTTTTTTTTATTTTTATTTTTAAGCGGTTTTAGTTTTCCCCTTTTTTTTCTTTTTTTTTTCCAGATTTCCTCTTTTATTTTTCTTTTTCTCTCTTTTTTCTTTTCCTTTTCCTTCTCTCCTTTCTTCTTTCTTTCTTTTCTTCTTTCTTTCTCATTTCTAGATTTCTTTCTCTCTATTTTTTTTCATTTCTTTTCTCCCGATTCTCTCTCTCTCTCTCTCTCTCTCTCTCTCTCTCTCTCTCTCTCTCTCTTCTCCGTCTGATTCTCTCTCCTCGCAGGTCTCTCTCTCTCTCTCTCTCTCTCTCTCTCTCTCTCTCTCTCTCTCTCTCTCTCTCAGATTCTTTGAACCGAATGCCCCCCCCCCAAATTGAATAGCAGATTCCTCATCAATTGATATCATGGCACACAAAATTGACAGGAATTAAAAGCGAAAGCGAAACCTTACTTGGATTGGAGAGGAAAACCTTCGGTGATGGTGATGATTCTCGGAAAAACGAAACTGATGCAGAGTGGTAGCAGATTGGTGAATTCTGGTGGTTTTGGAGGCGCGTCTGGGTGGAACTTTTGAAGCTGAATTTTGATTGCAAGTGGCCTGGCGGTGGAGTTGTTGATGTGTGTGTAGTGTGTTTTCAGGGGTGTGCCTGTGTGAATTGAATATGTATGTGTGCGTGTATTTACAAGTGTATGCGTGGGTATGGACTGATGTGTGTATTGATTATGTGCTTGTGTGTGAGTGCTACTGTGTGTGAATTTGTATTGTGTGTTTTGTGGAGTGAATGAAGTTGGTGCGTGGAGATGGTGCAGGGATGTGTGAGTTGTGTGTGAATGTGGCTGTGTGTTTGTAAATGTATAGGTCTGTGCAGGCGTATAGTGTGTGTGTATGGGAATGTTGGTTTTGTACTGATGAAATTAGTGTATTGTGTGTGTGAATGTGGCTCTGTGTGTGTGTGTTTATGATGTATGAACGTGTGTGACTAGTGTGTTGGTGCAGGTGTGTAAGGTTGCGGTTATGTTGGTGTGTGAGGTATGTGTTTCCAGGTGTGTTCTATCCGGTTGGATTGTATGTGTGTGAGTGTGTGCTGGAATGTGCAGGTTTGTGTTTGCAATGCTTGTGCAGGGAAAGGTGTGTGCAGGTGTGTATGTTGTGCGTGTGTTTTTGTGAGTTGTTTGTGAATTGAAAGCCGAGAGAAGTGAGGTGAGAAAGTGCAAATGAGGCTGTGTGCAGGCTTGTGTATGTGTGAGCTGCAGGTGTGTGAGCTTTGTGTGTATTATGGAGTGTGTGATGTGTGTGGTTTATGGCTGATTTTGGGTGGAGATTGGTGACTGTTTTGTGCTGCTGGTGAGACCGAGAGAGAAGAGTGAGTGAGGGAGTGTGTCTGTGGTGCGTTTTTTGTGAGGTAGAGGGAGGAGAGAACTCTGCAGGTTTTTCAGGTGAAGTGAGAAAAAAAATGGTGGGGATGGTGAGTGAATTTTGTGGAGGGAAAGGGGAGGCCGAGAGAGAAGAGATTTGTGTCTTATGATGGCTGTGAGTGAAAAGAAGGAGAGAATGGTCTGTGTGTGAGGGAAAGGGAGGCAGAGAGTGGAGTTGTGAGATCTGTGAAGGGGAGGAGGAATATGCAGGTGAATGTGTGTAGTGGTGCTTGTGTAGTATGTGTATTGTGTGTATGGTGGAGGCCAAGGGAATGAGGGAGACTGTAGGTAGGATGATGATAAAGAAGTCAGAAAGAAAAATGAACAAAATCCCTTCAAATCCCTCAAAATCTGCTGAGGAGAAGGTGGAGTTGGTGATAGGGGATGGCTGGAAGTATGGCCATGAGGCTGCTTTGCAGCTTGAACAGCTATTCTGCTGCTGTAGCAGGCTGCAAAACGCAACCTGCTCCAGCCTTTTCTCTTTTTTGTTTTTTTTTTTTTTAAATTTGCAAAGAAAAAGAAAGAGGAAAAGGAAAAAGAAAGGAAAAAGAAAAAAGAAAAAAAATGTGAGAAAATGAAGAAAATTGGAATGAAAAATAAACAAATCCTATGGACTCTCTAGAATTAAAAAATAAATAAAACTATAACTAAAATTCAGCATTATTAGAAAAAAAAAAAAAGGAAGTTCAATAATAATAAAAATTAAGACTTTTAAAATTAATCATCATTGAAAAATATGTCATAGAAAAAAAGATACAATTTGAAATAAATACAAAATAGTCTGTAAAAATTATAAAATCTATAGATATATTAAATGCACATATAAAATATTTCACAAAAAAAAATTTTAAATAAAGGTGCATTGGAAAACGTGACATAATATGACAAAAATTATGAAATTTATGAAAATCACAAAAATAATGAATGACTTTTAAAAAACACAAAAAATTTTACACAAAATATATTATCCCATGAAACACATATACTAAAGTTTTCACTCAAAATTTTTTAAGATTAACGCATTCTTGGGAAACGTGCCTTTGATAAATAAAAAGACAAAAATTAAATAAATACTAAACGACATCTAAAAATTATGAGATCTTTACAGAGAATTTATGAGTATTCAAAATGCATATATTAAATTTTTCACTTGAAAATTCTCATAAGAAATAGTGCATTGGAAAACGTGCTGTTGAATTAAAAAATACTGAAATTTTAAATAAATAATGAATGACTCCTAAAAATCATTAAAATCATAAAGAATGATAAAAATAGTAAAATTATGTATTTAGAAAAATAAAATAAAATAAACTAATATTTACATGGCGAAATTACCATTTTGCCCCTAATACGACAAATTAGATATAATACGCGAGAATTGTACTCAACCCCCCGAAAAATGAAAAATACCTCATAAAATAAAGTAACACACATATTTTTACCAAAGGTGTGTCAAAATTTGGTGCCTACACTAACTTATTTTTGTAGGTTTTACTTGACCATGGCCGAGCAAGGAGATATTTCAATGAAGGACATCCAATTTACATTAAAGACCATGCAAGAGGAGTTTAAAAGGATGTATAGCCGCATGGATGATGTGGAGTCCACCATTAAGGGAAAAACAAAGGTGACCACTAATCCAACTCATGAGGAGGAGCATGAAGAGTATGATTCTGATAATGAAGAAGTAAACTCCTTTGGTGGTGACC
Organism: Mitragyna speciosa; assembly: GCA_024721245.1. NCBI lineage: Eukaryota > Viridiplantae > Streptophyta > Magnoliopsida > Gentianales > Rubiaceae > Mitragyna > Mitragyna speciosa. The sequence goes on from CM045570.1 coordinate 8,723,465, forward strand.
GTGGAGAATTATTGGTCACTAGGAAGGCATTGAATGTGCAACCAAAAGACGATGAGGAGAATCTATAATGAGAGCATATTTTTCACACACGTTGTACTGTGCTTAATAAGGTATGTAGCATGATCATTGATAGTGATTCTTGTACTAACATTGCTAGTACCTTATTTGTAAATAAGTTGCACTTACAAACTATGGAGCATCCCAAGCCCTACAAACTTTATTGACTTGATATTCAAGAAGAGATCAAAGTGACTAGGCATGTGCTTGTTACTTTCTCAATAGGCAAGTACAAAAATGAAGTTTGGTGTGATTTTGCCCCAGTGCAAGCATGCCATATTCTTTTAGGGTGTCCTTGGCAATTAGATAGAAGAGTTTCATATGATGGATACAAGAACAACTACTCTTTTAAGTGGAATGAACAAAAGATGGTTCTTAATCCAATCTTGCTATCCAAAGCTCATTCCGATCAAGTGAAGATTGCAAGGGATTTTCAATTGCAAGCTAAGGGAAAGAATGAGGAAAAGAGTGAGAGGGAAGTTGTGCAAAGTAGAAAGAGTGAGGAGAGTGTTTCTTCTACAAGAGCAAAGAAAAGAGAAAACAAAAGTGTTTTGCTAGCTAGATCAATAACTCTTGTATCCATACTCTAAAGAAGAAGTGTATTTTGCTAACTCACTTTATAACTCTTTTCCTAGTCTTTTTGTGGTGATTTTGCAGGTTGATACTCATAGAGAGACGCCACATTATTGTTGTTTTGTAGTGAGTTGTCATTCAAGAAGCTTGGAAGTTGACAAAACTGTGGTGAAGGAGTTGAAACCAAGTTCAAACGCCACATTGAGCTTGACAACTATGATGGATTCAACTAATTTGTGGCCTAAGTTTTCTTGTTTTAGTTGTTTTAAATTGCAAATTAGTTCATTCTTGAATATTTGTTTTGTTAGTTTAGATAATTATGTTTTGCATCTAGCATGTTTAAATTCACCTAGTGCAATCTGTCCAAAAGACTTTCTTATGTTTTCTCATTTATTTTTGGACGATTTTCAGTTTATTTTATGTGATATATCATGCAATATTTGTGTGTTTTTGTTACATCGTTTGAATGATTCTAATGAGTTGATTGATGATATTTTTCACATTCTAGGGCTTATTATGCATAATTCATATGATGCTCATTTTCTTAGTTCACATGATGTTTACTTCGATTCTTTTCATAAGTCTTTGTTCAACCATATATTTTATCTTGTTAGTAATTGTTATTTTGAGTCCCATTATGGTTGCATAGACTTTGGAAATCGTGTTATTCTTTTGCACGAGTTTAGGGATGGTTTTCATCTTAGCAAGTTTGTTTTACGTAAGAGTCAATCTATCTATACGTTTTTTATAAGTTCTAAAATATACTAGTTTTTAGTAGACTTTTAGGTTAGGTTTATAGGGTCCTCCATGAGTTTTTCTCTATTTACTTGCTATTTCTTCTTATTTTTGAGTTTAATAGCTAAATCGTGTGTTAAAGATAATTATTTGCATTATTCTTGTGTTTTCATAGGATTTTCATATTGCATCACCAATTTGAATGATAATTGGATGATATTTTAAAATGATTTAAAGTTAGTGATGAGTTGAAGTCAAGAAACCTTCAAATTGGTGCAAAGAATCAATGGTAGAACAAGAATGGGAAAGAAATGGGTTTGCAGCTTGAACATGTTTCAATTTTTTAGCAATAACTCTAGCTAAAGCTATTGGATTGAGATTATTCTTGAACCATTTTGAAGCTAAGACAATGGTCTACAATTTATATGAAGACATCCAAATCCAGTTCTTACGTTTTGATGGTCCAATTTTCAAGTTACTGAAGCACATCTATCTTGTGAGGCAGTTCCGACCAGTTCTCAGTATTTTGACTATATCTCGAGATACAAAGCCTCAAACGGCTTGATTTTTATTGTATTGAAAAGCTATCGCAAGGGGCTACAACTTTTATGTTTTGAGGAAAAGCTAATTCGACCGTCTTTGAGGTCAAATCTGACATAGAAGTGAAAATTGAGCTTCTGTTCGCATGCGCGACATCACTCGCGACACTGATGACGCTGCGAATGGGACCAGAAAGTCACGTATTCCATTCGCAGAAGCAGCCGTGCCATGGATGGCACCATGGCTTAGTTACAAAAACTTGCGATTTTCTTTCTTTTGGGTGGAATCTTTTAAAAGAAGAACCCTACCTCTTGGGGGGCATTACACACGCACCAAAGACATCAAAAACACATTTCTGCACACATCAAGAGAGATGTAGAGAGAAAAAAGCAAGAGTAGGGATGACAACTCAAGGGCTTCAATTGTGCGAAGCAAGAAGATTTTATCAAGATGCAAGGGGGGATTCAAGAGAGCTGCATGAGAATGAACTTTCTCTTTCTTTCTTGTCTTTTGTTATTTGTATTCTTGTACTTATGAATTGAGCTGTTTATAATTTTGATGGGATGAACCCTAGATTCTTATGTTTATGATTTTATTCTTTGATGAATGAAAATTGCAACTTTGTTCTTAGATTTATTCACAAGTTTTAATATTATTGAATAGGGAATTGCTAGCGCCTTTGATTCAATTATTGATTTCATATGAGTAGATTGAGAAATCACTTTTATGATTAGATCATCTCTTGAATAAAAAGGCTTTCATGGGTTGCTAGAGATAGAATCACATAAGTCTCCCCGGTTAGATTCAAACCCAACCAAAACTATAGAATCCATAAAAACTTAATGCTTCTCTTGGGGATTTTGATTGAGAAGAGATTCCAATCAATCAACCAAGGGGATAAGGGGTTAATACTTGAGAAAGATTGAAACTAATTAAGGGATTCTAGGGTCTAAGTGATTGGGTTATTCATTAATCAAGGTATAATCTTAGCATGTTTAGTTTAGGGTATTCTTCATCTTGATTTGCCTCTACTTTTGTCCATTCTCTCTACTGACTTCTAGATTGCAGTTTGATTAGATAATTCGTTTAGTTCATTTGTATTTCCAATTAATTCGCCATTCGCTTTGTGAGGTTAGATAATCGAAAAAAGGTTAGTACTACTACTACTCACATAGTCCCTGTGGGATTGACACTCAATACTCCTGTACACTGTACTACTAGGAACGATAAGTGCACTTGCCTAAAGTATCCATAGTATAGCGAAATGGATACTAGTTTTCTATGTTTGTTTTTGAGTTTTATCTTATTTTATCCGTAATGAAGAAAAGTTCTTTGGATACTTGTGTTTGTTCTTGCATTAAGCCATCCGATTCTCATGTTTGCTTCACTATCAATCTTCTAGGTATTAATGTTAGTTTATTTGACCTCACAGATTCGAGGATAAATCTTTTCGAGGGAGGAGGGATTAATGTGATCTAAGGAGCAACTTTAGTCAAGATGCTTGGGAACACTCATGGAGCAACTCGTTTAGCTCAAGATGAGCTTGAATAGTGGTTGATCATGGTGGAAACATTCAAGCTTTGTTGCTACCTAGGGGTTGTTCATCGTGGCTTTGGGCCTTTTAATGGACTTGTTGTTCAAGCTTCTCAAGTGTGTTCATTGGACCAAGAGTTGAAGCTTTGGTTGTGCATCAAGTTCAGCTACAAGGAAGGCTCTCAACAAGGAGATCAAGTTGTCCATTCATACAAGGAAGTTGTGCTATTGGGTCAATAGAAGCTTGGACGATTTTCCATGTTTATTTGGCCTAACCAAGAGTTTTGGACCAATGAAAAAATTGTTGAAAACAAGCTCAAACGGGTTGCCCTTCCTTGGAGCTTCAAAAACCCGTTTGATCCACCTTGAGTTCGGAAGCCCACATGCAAGCCCAAGTAATGCTTGGGGCGTCTTTTGGAAGTTTTTTTAGACTTGAGTGTTTGATAACACAACTTAATGCTGAAAATTAATAGATTAAGAGTTTTTTAAATTCAGTGTGTTTGATAAGAAAATTTCTTTCTCACTTAATACATTAAGCACTTATTTAATTTGTGTACAAAATTTTAAGTGAAAATTTTTCACTTAATTTGCTGAATTTTGATACTCTTCCTCTCCTTTCATTGCACACACATACATACACTCACTCTCAGACTCTCACCCATGCACACGCATATGCATACTCTTTCTCTCTCTCTCTCTCTCTCACACACACACACACTCTCTCTCTCTCTCTAATACACAGACCTACTTTCACACAAATACACATATTCTCTCTCCCTCTCTCTCTTTCCTTCCACACACAATGTCTCTTCCACACACCTACACACTTTCTTGCACATACACTTTTACACACACACACACATACTTTCACATATACACTTTCTATCTTTCATATACATGTGCACATATTTTAATTTTTCTAGTCTTACATACTTACATACATCTTTATATATATATACTTTCTCTCTCACACACTTTCTCATACATAAATACATTCTCTCTCTCTCTCTCTCAGATAAACAAACAATATCTTTCTTTCTCAAGTACATTATTAATACATTATTTTAAAATTTTAAGATAAAATAATTATATTTATGAGAGGAGATATTTAAATTCAGTGCATATATTCAATTAATTACCAAACAGGTAAAACTTTTTCAATTCAGCAACTTAATATTTTCAGCACTTAAATTTCAGACTTTAGACTTCAGACTTCAGATTTCAGTTTTACCAAACAGCACCTTAGTTTTACTTGTTTTCAGACTTCTATTTAGTTACAAGTTGTTTAAGTTAAGTGTTTCAATTAGTTAATGTTTAGGTTTAAGTAGTTGCTTTATTTTCTAAGTTCTAGAATCATCTATGTAACCCTATAAATATGGGGTACTATTCAAACGAATTTTATAAGTTTTAATGATTAATTAATTTTTTGAGTTCTCAAATTGAGTGCTTCTTTTGTTCTTTGCTGATTAAGAACAACCCTCGAACTTGTAGAGTGATTCCAAGTTCAAAACCCTAACTTAGAGTTGCCTTATTCGTTTGATCAAGCTTTGATTCCTTGAGTTCTTGTTCGTTCCATAAGGAGGTTCAAAACTTCCTTGAATTTTCGAGTTGTTCATCAAGCGTGTTCAAGGCTTTGATACCGATTCTAGAGTCTAGTTTATCCAAGGGGAAAGGTTCGAAATTCATACTTGGTCTTTCAAGCAATTCCACGTTTATCTGCGCGTATCATTCCACCCAACATGTTTGGTTTAATAATTGAATAGATATCATTATAAAAATATTTGTTTGATTTACTAGAATCACTTTCAAATAAAATTTAAAATTTTTAAATCTTTTATTTATGATTTACATATTTTTTAGATTTCTTATTTTGTATCTTTTTAAAGAAAATTTCTAAAAAAAACTTCTTCAATTTTAAACATAGCCATGCTCTCATTTGAGTTTTATGAAAATGATAACCTTAATTATATATATTTGATTTTTAGTTCAAATTTTTATTAAAAAAATTATTAAAAAAAATTTTTAAAAAATTTATAGAGTATTAATCAAGAATATTCAAAATCAAAAGAAATAGCAAAGAGAGGCGAGAGAGAAGTGAGAGCTAACAACGGAGAGAGAGAGAGAGAGAGAGAGAGAGAGAGAGAGAGAGAGAGAAGAAGAAGAAGAAGAATATATTAGGGAAGGAGGTGGGTAGCTCAAAAAATGTGTATTTTTTTAACGGGTGTGCTTTTGCCCTTAGTCATAAATGCTAATGGGTTTGATAGAATAGTATTTTGGGAAGAATCATTAACATGCCAATTAATCACTTTCATTCCCATTGAATGATAGTGATAGTTGTTTTACAAACATCAACAATGAGTATCATTACTTATCACACCAATTTCCTTTCTTGATTCCCTAAAACCAAACACCCCTTAAAATAACTTGGGCTGTCTAGAATCGTCTGACGTGGATGATTCTGGACAAAGAGGTCCACAGCCTTACCCGTGGACCCAATCCACCTCCATAATCGTCTCAAGATCCTCACTCGTGGACTCGATCCACCTAATTATTTCACCAGTTTCCACTATTAAATCTTAAACACGGGCAAAAGTAGCTGAAAGTTTCTATTAGCTAAAGTTCAACTACAACTAGAGCTGTAAACCAGTTGAGCCGAGTATTCTCGATTCAAGCTCTTGCTCGTTTAATAAATGAACTGAGCCAAGCCAAGCTCGTTTATTAAACAAGCCAAAATTTGTGTTTGAGGTCAGCTCGTTTAGCTATACGAATGAGCCAATCTCGAACTTTCACAAACCGAGTTAAACTTTGTTCGCGAACAGCTCAGTTTAAATAAGTGTAAAAATGTTATTTGAGCCAAGTCGAGTTGAGTATTTCTTGCTCGAACTCTTGCTCATTCACGCTCGTTTAATAAACGAGCGAACTTGAGCACGCTTGTTTAATAAACGAGTCAAAGTTTCTGTTAGAACTCAGTTCATTTAGCTTCACGAACTAGTCGAATTCAAGTTTTCACAAGCCGAATCGAGCTATGTTTGTGAACAGTTTAGTTCATTCACAACCTTGATTACAACAGACTTTATAAAACGAAATCGAATAAGCAGACAAATACTTGACGTAAATTGGGAAAAGACGGCTCTTGTGCGTTTTACGCAAAAACAATTTAGACCGTCCCATCATATTTCTACTAACTATAGAAGTACGAAGCAACGCAAAATTCATTTCCTTACATTTCCATGCTCATATTACCCATTGTCTTACCTTTATTTTCAATAGGATACTTCTTTCACGTAAGGCAGTAAATGAAAATGTATGAGTTTCAATCTACGACTTAATTCTATCAAATACTGTCATCCACAAGTTCTCATGATTCTCGTACAATGGATGGACACGTGGAAAGTTAATTCTAAAGACACAACCGTACAAATGAAAAAAAAAAGGATAATTTTATATTTCTCCCCTGAAGTTTAGCCTAATTGCAAGAAGCTCCCCCTTTGTTTGAAAAATTATACTTATCTCCCTTTTCACAACAAAATGACTACTCTATCCTTCATTTAATCCCTAATTTACTTATGAGGAAAAGTTATATAACCAAAACAGGAGGGAAAAAATAAAAAAAAAATACAACAATATTCTATCCCATCCCTCTAGTTATTGATCACCGCCTAACTCAAAAACAAGAATGGCATTAGTGGTGGTATTTGTCTTAAATCTTGACTGCTACGCAACTTAGAATGATTCAAGAATGTCCAATAAGTTGAAAATTTCTGTAAAATCAATTCGTGCTGAACCAAAACAAGAAAGGTATCCGGATCAGTTTCCGGCAGTGGTTTGGGTATTTAAAGAGCTAATTTGGATAGTGGCTGTTATCCGAAAGAATCCATATATAATATATAAAATAAATCAGTTTTAACTACAAGGAGGATATTGGGAGAAGGGGATATAACTAAATTAGAGGATGTCCTGCTGTTCTTATGTTGCACCTGCATGTTATCTTGTAAAGTTGCGATAATATTTGAGAGATCAGTATTGGACTTGAACAATAGGTCTTGATCAAGATAGTTACAGTAGATGACTATCACTCTCCATTAGGAGGATAGATACCCAAATGACAAGACAAGATATTTAGAATTCTCCACAAGAAAACGACAAGTTTCAATTATGTAAAAGGACTATTACTAAATATATATTATACTATTTGACAACATTTTTGCAGGTCCCGATCACTCCACACGTTAGGAGGATAGATATGCAAATGACACGAGAAGATGTTTTGAATTCACCACAAGAAAACGACAAGTTTCAATTATTTAAAAGACCTATTACTAAATATATATTATACTGTTTGACAACATTTTTGCAGGTGACGATCACTCCGCACATTAGGAGGATAGATATGCAAATGACAAGAGAAGACGTTTTGAATTCTCCACAAGAAAACAAGAAGTTTCAATTATTTAAAAGACCTATTACTCAATATAAATTATACTTTTTTACAACATTTTTGCAGGATAAGTCTTCTATTAAGCGTTCAAGTATTAGCTTCTAGTAATATTTAAGAGTTCTAAAAACAATTCTAATCTATTTTTAATTTTTTGTGAAAAAATTAGTAGTAAGATGCTTTGTTAGATAATGCAATGATTACAAAGAATTAAGGCATCATGCGTACAGGGATCTTCTATAGCATCAAGAAATTTTGAAAACGCAAACATTTAATGTTACATATTGGCCTAAAATTGATGGAAACCAAACAAAGCTAAACAGAAACGGAATGCTTTTTCCACTACTAGTTTAACCGTAAGGCTTTTAAGGGGAATGTCGCTCTAAAATCAAAGCTATAATTAGTTATATTGGCTTAGAATTACAATCATGCAATAATAAGTTCGTAATCACATTATTTGAAATATGTCAGAAACCAAAAAGTTAATGAATACAGATAATTTAAATCCACCTTTGAGATTTCTATAAAATTGCTGGGACTTTTTCTCACAGTTTGAAAATATCACTTACCTTGCTTGGCGTGGTTAATCCTCATGAAATTGTTAACCAAAACTTTAAATAGAGAACAAAAGAATAATGCAAATTAATTAAGAAAATTTATTTAGTTCTTATACTGGTTTCAAAATAAATAAATGATAAAGGAAGAGATGATGCATAGAAGGGAAAATCATTGCCGCTGATGAAGAGTTAAAAAAATAGCAAATCTTCACAAAAGAGTAATAAATTTTTGCTAAAACTTACTCTTGTTCTACCAAGAGTCAATATACAGAAAATTTAAGAAAAGTTGTTTGGATTATAATTTAGTCTCGGTCCTTGTCAGTCTGTAACTCAAGAGTGAGCAGTTGACTTGACCTAGAAGTTGATTGGAGCTTATTTTCCAAGAAAGACAGAAAAAGGTGGAACGCCAGTTGGCCCTAAAATTGTTTGTCACTTGACATGAAGGAGTGGCTATCTTGTTATTAAACTGTGATTATGATAATTGATAAAAATCATAAATCCATTGTCCGAGCTAATTTTGACGGGTCTTATCCCAATCCAAGGACTCATTTTTAATTACCGTAATAGTGCATAAAAAATGTCTTCAGTTCTTCGGATATATTTCATGAATTAAATAAGGAGCATGTTTTGATAGAAAATCTTAAAAAATGGTAATAATAATATCGACCTCAAGAGAATTTTTACCATATAAAAACTTTTTAAAATAACACGAGAGAAACTCGAAAAAGCCCAACCTCGTATAGGGTCATTGGTCGATCTTGAGTTATAGTCTTTATTTTTTTATTTTTTTATTTTTTTGAAAACCTTTGAGATAAGAGCACACTGTAGGAAGGGATTTTGGTAAGGAAGGTATAATTTTTTTTTTCCAAGTGTTAGTGCAAGATATTATTTTACGTTATTATTTTTTGTTCTAAATAACAGGCCATGTGGTAAAAACATAAAAAAGACCATGCGTGTTGTAGGCTTAAATTTATACCCTACTATTTTTGTAAGATATAGGGGAAAAAAACGCTAATAATACATAACTTGAGTTGTGTTAATAAGCACTTTCATATAGAAACTATTTTGATGTACTGAAATATTTCGCCAAGATAAAACAAGCCTTCTCAATTTGTCAAAGGGGTTAGAACAGTAAAACAAGCCTTCGCTGTTTATCAGAGGGATCAAGAACAAAAAACTTTTTAGAGAACCAGAAAAAGGGATTAGGAACAACAAAACAAGCCTCGTTTGTTTATTAGGTAACAAATATTGACGTTAGAAGGAGTTTTATCAGCCATCAAATATTAGCGTTAATTGAAGAATAAGTCAAAAGACATATCCAAGAAAAAATAAATTTTAATTGCAAAGTGGGACAGAAATCTTTTGAAATAAATAATAAATGCCAACAATCCTATACATACATGTTTCAAAAGATTTAACTGAAAATAAAACATTTGCTGGAACCGTATGGGTGCAACAAAATCAGTTTGGTGTCTTCTAAGTCATGAACTAAACTTAGACTAGTAAAGAATTATTGGTGAAATATATTGTATGTCAGAGTTTTCATCAATCACAATGTAGACCCACAATTTGCTGTTCAACGCATTTTTGCGCAAATAGGTCATCTGCATGCCTAGTTGTTCATGAGAGCTTTAAAGATTTTGGCCGAAAATCTTATAGGAGTGGCCCAACTCTACTCTTTTATAGGTGAATTCATCAAGTGTATATTGCTTTGAATTCACCATCCATAAAGAATATGAATTCACTAAGAGTTTGAAACTTATCCTTATAAGTTGTAGCTGTCAAAGCACTTATATTACAATAAGGGGCTTAATTTGAAATACTTCAAAGCCAATATAATATATATATATATATATATATATATATATATATATAGATATATATATATAAACACACACACGTTCTTGCCATCTTTTGAAATTTTCATTAGCGAAGACTTCAGTCTTAGATACTTCAGTGAAGGACTAACCATAATAGGTTGACTGGAACAGCTATAGGCTGGGTTCGGAGTGATTGAGCAGTGTCAGGGGGTGAGTTAGTATTGTTGGAGGCCATAGTTTGTTTAGATTGTTGTTAAAAGAAAAATGCTAACCAATATGAAACCTGATTCGTGCAAGTATTATCTTAACGAAACTATTTTTCTTTACCGAAATATTTCACGAGGATAAAAACAAGTCTTCTTTATCTATTAGAGGGACCAGGAACAGCAAAACAAGCATAACTTTAAAAGGAGTTTTATTAGATATTAAATATTAACTTTCATTGAAGAATGAGTGAAGACATATCCAGAAAGAATTAAGTAAATCTTTTTAATAAGATGGGATAGAAATCTTTTGAAATAAATAATAAATGCCAAGAACTATATCGGGAATCCGTTTTAAATTCTAGTCTCTTACCCTATCAGTTTGGATATAAGTTCAATCTATCTACTTTCTCACTTGCTATTATTGAGAGCTTTTGTACTACAAAATCACATACAAGTTACAAGGATGAGAATCAAATTGTTAACACTTTTTATTCATCTTTGTTTCCAGTGAAACTTGGAAAAAATATTTAGAAATACCCTAAATATCAAGGACTGCATTTTCCCTCCAAAATTAACATGCAAGTGGCTATCTCTTGAACAACTAGAAAATTTTCATTTGTTTTCCTTGATTATTCGAATTTAAGTAGTGAAGAGATTAATGGGCCGTTTGGTTCAAATTTTTCAATCACTATCACTACAAGTATCATTAACTCCACTATGAGGGTGAGTTTTGATGATTCCTCCAAACATGTTTGGTTTAATAATGGAATGGTTATCATTATACAAATACTTGTTTGGTTTACTCGAATGACTTTCAAGTAAATTTTAAAATTTTTTATTTATGATATACATATTTTTTAGATTTTCTATTTTGTATCTTTTTAAAGAAAATTTCTAAAAAGACTTCTTCAATTTAAATATAGCCATGCTCTAATTTGAGTTTTGTAAAAAAAAATTTATTCAAAAAAAATTTATAAAAAAATTTATAGAGTGCTAATCAAGAATATTCAAAATCAAAAGACACAAGAGAGAGAGAGAGAGAAGAATAGTATTTGGTGGCGGTGGTAAGCTCAAAAGATGTGTGTTTTCTTAAAGGGTGTGTTTTTGCTCTTGATCATAAAGGTTAATGGATTTGATAAAATAATATTTTAGGGAGAATCATTAGCACTCTAATTAAAATGATAATTATTTTATAAATATCAATAATGAATGTCATTAATCAACACCCGTTCCCCTCCTTGACTCTTCTAAACCAAACACCCTCTAAATTTTTTCTGGCAAACTGTTGGGATATAATGGCGTACAACTTAAACATCATGGGACAAAAAATGCAGCTATTCATAAGAGAAGAGTATATCGTGGACCTTGCGTATATACAAGCATCCTAATATTCTCTCATACACTATTCTTTTCAAGTGTTCAATACGAAAAATTTAAGAAAAGCTGTCCAGATTGTCAATTTAGTCTTGATCCTTGTCAGATCTTTACCTCGGAATCAAGAGTCTGCAATCGCAATGACTAAAAGTTTTTTTCTTATTTAAGCCTATTTTACAAGAATGACCATGACATAAAGCTAGGGGGTACTAAAATTATTTTCCACGAGACATAAAGCTAAAAGTTGATTCATGACAAACTTGGTGGGTAATAAAATTATTTTTCCACTTGACATAAAGGAAATTGACCGTGAATTTAGCTGTCTTCTCATTAAACTGTTTAAATACATTATTGTGACATAAATATGATGGATCTTATACCAATCAAAGGAATCACTTTTAATTACAATATTAGTACATAAAAAGCATTTTCAATTGTCTGAATATTTCATGAATCAAACAAAAAGCATGTTTTGATAGAAATTTTGAAACAAAAAATTAATGACCTAAAGAGAATTTCACAATACTGATTGAGTCATAAAAGTGTAAGGGACCGTTTGGTTCAAATTCCTCAATCGCTGTGACTATAAGTAGGGGTGAGAATCGGTCGGTAATTCGGTAATTCGATAACTTGAAATCGGTCAATTCGGTATTTTTTTTTTTCAAATTTACCGACCGAATTCGATTTCGAATTCACTTAATACCGAACCGAATTCGATTTCGAATTCAATTCGGTAAATCGGTATATTAATTCGGTAACCGAATTCAAAAATTTTTTAAAAATTTAAAAATTAAAAATTAAAAAAATAAGAAATTTAAAATTAAAAAATTAAAAAATAATGGGCTTAAGGAGGAAATAATGGGCTTAAAGAAATAATGGCCCAACCCAATGATTAAATAACTGAGCCCACTATCAAATTACTAGCCCAATTAATGCTAAATTCGGTAATTCGAATTCGGTATATATATACCGAATTACCGAATTCGAATTACCGAATTGAATTCGGTATTACCGAATTAGAATTTTATTTTCGAATACCGACCGAATTCGATTTCATTTTTTTCGGATTTTCCGAATTACCGACCGAATTACCGAATTACCGAATTCGATTTACCGAATTCAATTCGAATTCGGTCGGTAATTCGGTATTTACCGAATTTGCATACCCCTAACTATAAGTATCATTAACCTTACTATGAGTATGAGTTTTGATATTTCCCCCAATATGTTTGGTTTAATAATTGAATAGATATCATTATAAAAATAGTTGTTTGGTTTACTGGAATGACTTTCAAGTAAATTTTAAAAATTTTAAATCTTTTATTTATGATATACATATTTTTTAGATTTCTTATTTTGTATCTTTTTAAAGAAAATTTCTAAAAAAAACTTCTTCAATTTTAAACATAGCCATGCTCTCGCTTGAGTTTTATGCAAATGATAACCTAAAAAAAATTCATTTTTATTGTATTAATATAGAGTATTATATATATTTGATTTTTAGTTCAAATTTTTATTAAAAAAGAACGTAACAAAATTATTAAAAAAAATTTTTAAAAAAATTTAGAGTGTATTAATCAATAATATTCAAAATCAAAAGACATAACAAAGAGAGACAAGAGAGAAGTGTGAGCCAACAACGGTGAGAGAGAGAGAGAGAGAGAGAGAGAGAGAGAGAGAGAGAGAGAGAGAGAAGAAGAAGAAGAAGCAGAAGAAGAAGAATATATTAGGGAAAGAGGTAGGTAGCTCAAAAGATGTGTGTTTTTTTAACGGGTGTGCTTTTTGCCCTTAATCATAAATGTTAATTGGTTTGATAGAATAGTATTTTGGGAAGAATCATTAACATGCCAATTAATCACTTTCATTCCCATTGAATGATAGTGATAGTTGTTTTACAAATATCAACAATGAGTATCATTACTTATCACACCAATTTCCTTTCTTGATTCTCTTAAACCAAACAACCCTTAAAATAACTTGGGCTATCTGGAATCGTCTGACGTGGACGATTCTGGACCAAGGGGTTCACAGCCTTACCCGTAGACCCAGTCCACCTCCATAATCGTCTGACGTGGACAATTCTGAACCAAGGGATCCGCAACCTTACTCGTGAGGCCTATCCACCTAATTATTTCACCAGTTCCCAGTATTAAACCGTAAACAGGGGCAAAAGTAGCTGAAAGTTTCCATTAGCTAAAGTTCAACTACAACTAGAGTTGTAAACCAGTTGAGCCGAGTATTCTCGGTTCGAGCTCATGCTCGTTATAAATAAGCCGAGCCAAGTTGAGCTCGTTTATTAAAGAATCTAAAATTTGTGTTTGAGGTCAACTCGTTTAGCTATACGAATGAGCCGATCTCGAACTTTTACGAACTGAGTTAAGCATTGTTCGCAACAGGTCAATTTAAATAAGTGTAAAAGTGTTATTTGAGCCGAGCCGAGCCGAGTATTTCTTGCTCGAAAGCTTGCTCGTTTAATAAACGAGCCCAAATTTGTGTTCAAATTCGATTCGTTTAGCTTCATAAACGAGTCGAACTCGAATTTTCACAAGCCAAACCAAGCGTTAGAACATACTTTATAAAAGGAAATCGAATGAGCAGACAAATACTTGACGTAAATTGGGAAAAGACGGCTCTTGTGCGTTTTACACAAAAACAATTTAGACCGTCCCATCATATTTCTACTAACTATAGAAGTACGAAGCAACGCAAAATTCATTTTCTTACATTTCCATGCTCATATTACCCATTATCTTACCTTTATTTTCAACAGGATACTTCTTTCACGTAAGGCAGTAAAGGAAAATGTATGAGTTTCAATCTACGATTTAATTCCATCAAATACTGTCTTCCACAAGTTCTCATGATTCTCGTTCCATGGATGGACACGTGGAAAGTTAATTCTAAAGACACAACCCGCACAAATGAAAAAAAAAATGGATACTTTTATATTTCTCCCCTGAAGTTTAGCCTAATTGCAAGAAGCTCCCCCTTTGTTTGGAAAATTACACTTATCTCCCTTTTCACAACAAAATGACTACTCTATCATGCATTTAATCCCTAATTTACTTATGAGGAAAAGTTATATAACCAAAACGGGAGGGAAAAAATAAAGAAAAAATACAAAAACATTCTATCCCATCCCTCTAGTTATTGATCACCGTCTAACTCAAAAACAAGAATGGCATTAGTGGTGGCATTTGTCTTAAATCTTGACTGCTACGCAACTTAGAATGATTCAAGAATGTCCAATAAGTTGAAAATTTCTGTAAAATCAATTCGTGCTGAACCAAAACAAGAAAGGTATCCGGATCAGTTTCCGGCAGTGGTTTGGGTATTTAAAGAGCTAATTTGGATAGTGGCTGTTATCCGAAAGAATCCATATATAATATATAAAATAAATCAGTTTTAACTACAAGGAGGATATTGGGAGAAGGGGATATAACTAAATTAGAGGATGTCCTGCTGTTCTTATGTTGCACCTACATGTTATCTTGTAAAGTTGCAATAATATTTGAGAGATCAGTATTGGACTTGAACAATAGGTCTTGATCAAGATAGTTACAGTAGATGACTATCACTCTCCATTAGGAGGATAGATACCCAAATGACAAGACAAGATATTTAGAATTCTCCACAAGAAAACGACAAGTTTCAATTATGTAAAAGGCCTATTACTAAATATATATTATACTATTTGACAACATTTTTGCAGGTCCCGATCACTCCACACATTAGGAGGATAGATATGCAAATGACACGAGAAGATGTTTTGAATTCACCACAAGAAAACGACAAGTTTCAATTATTTAAAAGACCTATTACTAAATATATATTACACTGTTTGACAACATTTTTGCAGGTGACGATCACTCCGCACATTAGGAGGATAGATATGCAAATGACAAGAGAAGATGTTTTGAATTCTCCACAAGAAAACAAGAAGTTTCAATTATTTAAAAGACCTATTACTCAATATAAATTATACTTTTTTACAACATTTTTGCAGGATAAGTCTTCTATTAAGCGTTCAAGTATTAGCTTCTAGTAATATTTAAGAGTTCTAAAAACAATTCTAATCTATTTTTAATTTTTTGTGAAAAAATTAGTAGTAAGATGCTTTGTTAGATAATGCAATGATTACAAAGAATTAAGGCATCATGCGTACAGGGATCTTCTATAGCATCAAGAAATTTTGAAAACGCAAACATTTAATGTTACATATTGGCCTAAAATTGATGGAAACCAAACAAAGCTAAACAGAAACGGAATGCTTTTCCACTACTAGTTTAACCGTAAGGCTTTTAAGGGGAATGTCGCTCTAAAATCAAAGCTATAATTAGTTATATTGGCTTAGAATTACAATCATGCAATAATAAGTTCGTAATCACATTATTTGAAATATGTCAGAAACCAAATAGTTAATGAATACAGATAATTTAAATCCACCTTTGAGATTTCTATAAAATTGCTGGGACTTTTTCTCACAGTTTGAAAATATCACTTACCTTGCTTGGCGTGGTTAATCCTCATGAAATTGTTAACCAAAACTTTAAATAGAGAACAAAACAATAATGCAAATTAATTAAGAAAATTTATTTAGTTCTTATACTGGTTTCAAAATAAATAAATGATAAAGGAAGAGATGATGCATAGAAGGGAAAATCATTGCCGCTGATGAAGAGTTAAAAAAAATAGCAAATCTTCACAAAAGAGTAATAAATTTTTGCTAAAACTTACTCTTGTTCTACCAAGAGTCAATATACAGAAAATTTAAGAAAAGTTGTTTGGATTATAATTTAGTCTCGGTCCTTGTCAGTCTGTAACTCAAGAGTGAGCAGTTGACTTGACCTAGAAGTTGATTGGAGCTTATTTTCCAAGAAAGACAGAAAAAGGTGGAACGCCAGTTGGCCCTAAAATTGTTTGTCACTTGACATGAAGGAGTGGCTATCTTGTTATTAAACTGTGATTATGATAATTGATAAAAATCATAAATCCATTGTCTGAGCTAATTTTGACGGATCTTGTCACGCCCTGTGCCCGAGACGTGGCACTCGCCGTGCCCTAGACTACGCTAGAACACAAGGCTACAAACAAAGTTACGATACTTAAAGCAAGTAGAACTTAAGGAAATGGTCATATAACCAAGGAATCTCTTTCATTCATTCAAAATATGAGTACTTACAATACATACATTTTTCTATAACAAAAGAATTGGGTTGCTACAAATTGCACCCTAGCATGAACAAAAGAATAGGGCTATATACTCCTAGAACGAAGCACCTATATACAAAATATACCCTATCACCAAAAGTTTCCCCAACTAAACCTAACTCAAAAGGCCCAAGCAGTCGGTCCAGTCTTCCTCCACAAAAGTCTCCTCCTCTGCGATACAAAATAAGTAGTGAGTGACATGTCACCCAGTAAGTAGTAAAGGATCACCTTGTGGCTTGAGACGATTATACATATACATTTTCAGGCAACAATAACATTGAATGACTTAATGTGTAAAATACGAGGCATAACACATTCATTTCACAATCACATAAATCATTTATCAAACATATATAACGAGCTCAAGTAGTAAACCGACTAATGACCCTGGATATCCAGTTGTTAACTACGACCCGGTTAACACGGTCAATTACTGACTCTACCCGGTCAGTCCGGTCAAACAAAGCTAACTATCCCCGGTTAGCACGGTCAAACATCAAACATTAACATCGCTTTAAGGAACTAGTCCCGTCATAGGTCATTTCACTCAAGAGCTCATTCAAACATTATTTTATCAAACACATTATCCTCGTATAAGCATTTCATATAAGAAAACATAAAATAGCCCAACTCAAGCCAAGGAAACAATAGTTTAACAATTTAGAGTATTCGTACTAGTCATAGCTCATTTGGAATATGCAAGGGATTCATAGACTACTTACCTCAATCCTGCCTTAATTCAAATAATCGGAGAATGGATAGTCGCCTTCCTCGCCTAATAACACAAGAACACTCCATTATAGGTCGATTCTAACATTAATTTCTACAAAAAAAAAAAATAATCTAAGGCCTTATGCAAAACATAAAAGAAGCACAACCAAAAAGGAAAACGGAACAAACGATTCGCGACCGCAGATTAGAGAAGCGTCCACCCGCAGGCTCACAACATGAAGTGAGCCGCGGGTGAACAGTGCTGAGCCGCAGCCACGGCTCACACCCGCGGCTTGATCCGCGGCGCGGATCGTGCAGCGGATCAGCCCAGAAAGTTGGCTCGATCATCCGCAGGTTCCATCCGCGGCGCGGATGGGGCCGCGGATGGCACCAGAAACGAGCCAAAACTGTCCTGCAACTGCTCAAAACACCACCAACACTATACATCATCTTCACACTCGACCCAAACAACAAGACAACCTCAAAATGACATAATAAGGTAGGAAAACACTATCTTAACATCATAAGCAACACATTCATGAATCATTCTCAAAAATCACACAAGATCTCAAGAAAGAAAAAAAGCACTTAGGAAAAGAAGAATTACCTTGGGTGAAGGATTGAGTAGAAGAAACTATACTTCCTCCCCTTGATCCCCTACTAGAATAAGGCTCCTCACCTTAAAGAAGAATTAAAGAGACAAGAAAAAGGTTTAGAGAGGAGTGAAGTTGGAAGATGAAGAAGAAGAGAAGAAATTGGAAAATCAAAGCCCTAAGCTTATTTGGGCAAAATAGAAGTTTAGAAAATTTCCTTTAAGTCCTCCTACTTAAGAAAATAAAACTCTACCCCAAAACATCAATTACAAAATTACCCTCCAAAGGTCTCTAGTATTACAGATCTTTTCCCAATCCAAGGACTCGTTTTTAATTACCGTATTAGTGCACAAAAAATGTCTTCGGTTCTTCGGATATATTTCATGATCAAACAAGCAGCATGTTTTGATAGAAAATCTTAAAAAAGGTAATAATAATATCGACCTCAAGAGAATTTTTACCGTATAAAAACTTTTTAAAATAACACGAGAGAAACTCGAAAAAGCCCGACCTCGTATAGGGTCCTTGGTCGATCTTGAGTTATAGTCTCTTTTTTTTTTTTTTTTTTTTGAAAACCTTTGAGATAAGGGCACACCATAGGAAGGGATTTTGGTAAGGAAGGTATAATTTTTTTTTTCCAAGTGTTAGTGCAAGATATTATTTTACTTTATTATTTTTTGTTCTAAATAACAGGCCATGTGCATTGTAGGCTCAAATTTATACCTTACTATTATTTTAAGGTACAGGAAAAAAAAGGCTGATAATACGTAACTTGAGTTGTGTTAATAAGCACTTTCCTGTATCTATTTTGATGTATTGAAATATTTTCCCAAGATAAAACAAGTCTTATGAGTTTGTGAAAGGGTTTACGAACAGTAACACAAGCCAGTGATTAAGAACAGAAAAAATTTTAGAGAACCAGAAAAAGGGATTAGGAACAACACAACAAGCCTTGTCTTATGCCAATCAAAGGAATAACAAAACAAGCCTTGTCTTATACCAATCAAAGGAATCACTTTTAATTACAGTATTAGTACAGAAAAAACATTTTCAATTGTATGAATATTTCATGAATCAAACAAAAAGCATGTTTTGATAGAAATTTTGAAAAAAGAAGTAATAACCATCCGATCAAAACCTTGAAGTTGCAATCCTTCAAGTCTTTTTCTTTTTCTCCCAACCTTTTTTTTTTTTTTTTTTTCCTTCTTTCTCTTTCACGAAGTTGACGGCTGGATTCTATAAGTGATTATTGATCACTTGGATACCTATTTCCTTTTGTCAAATCAAAGCTTGAAATAAGCTTTAGGATTTATTAGTGATTCGGCCCATCAAATGGGCTGGACCCATAAGCCCAAGATAAGCAGACAAATACTTGCCTCCGTAAATTGAGAAAAGTCGGCTTTGTGCGTTTTCCGCAAAAACCAATTTAGACCGTCCCATCACATTTCTACTAGCTATGAAGTACAGTAAAGCAACGCAAAATTCATTTTCTTACATATCCATGCTCATACTACCCATTATCTTGCCCCCGTTGGGAAGCATAGCTGGTCCGTGAAGGGGTAGTCACCCCGGCCGGATCAGAGTTCGACTCCCAGTAGTTGAAATTCTTTGGGTATCAGTAGGGCCCGTTCTGTCTAGGGCGCTGTGGAATAGTCGGCCCCATAAGAAAAGGATACCACAGTGTTAAAAAAAAAAATACTACCCATTATCTTACCTTTATTTTCAATAGGATACTTCTTTCACGTAAGGCTATAAATGAAAATGTATGAGTTTCAATCTACGGTTTAATTCTATCAAATACTGTCATTTACAAATTCTCATGATACTCGTACCATGGATGGATACATGAAAAGTTAATTCTAAAGACACTAACCGTACAAATGAAAAAACAAATTGATAATTTTATATTTCTCTTCTCTTGTTTGGAAAATTACACTTATCTCCCTTGTCACACCAGAATGACTACTCTATCCTTCATTTAGTGGCTAATTTACTTATGAGGAAAAGTTATATAACAAAAAAGGGACGGAAAAACAAAACTACAACAACATTCCATCCCATCCCTCTAGTTATCACAGCCTAACTCAAAAACAAGAATGGCATTAGTGGTGGTATTTGTCTTAAATTTTGACAACTAGGCAACTTAGAATGATTAAAGAATATCCAATAAACTAAAAAATTTTGTAAAAACAATTTGTGTTGAAACAAAAAAAAAAAGAAAGGTATCTGAACCGATTTCTTTTACTGGTTCAAGTATTTAAAGAGCCAGTTTGGATAGTAGTGGTTACCCGAACGGATCCATATATAATATGTAAAATAAATTAGTTTAATATTTTTATGTTAAAAATTAAAGTATATTTTACATTGAAAGAGGCGATTCTTATTCAAAATTGGATAAATAAAAATTTAGATTTAAATTTATATTTTTATAGTTTTAATGATTTTTTTGTAAAAAAAATAAAAAATGAGAAAGTTGTGAACTAATCATTGTATAGAAGTAATAAGTGTTCATTTTAGGAAATAAACAAAATGTATATGAATGATTTATTTATAAAAGTGGAATTAAGGTTGAGATGTGAAAAATCTAAAGTAATTTAGATTTTTTTAAAAAAATAGATTTAGTAGTAACTAGTTTGGATATTAGTGTACCTGAACCAAAGTTTAGGGTAAACAAACATCCAGTTGATCAGTTCACAATTCAAACTTTTATCAAACCTCCATTATGGGTTTGGGTCGAATTTTTTACTTTTAAAATAGATTTATATTTTTTTTTACATATTCTAATTTATTTAATAAAAATTCACAAAGACAAATCTGGAAATCCATTGGAATTTTTTGCTTATGTCAGCAAAATGGAGTTTTTTTAATTGAAAATTGCAAAATAGGGGAAAGTGTAGTTTTCCAAACAAAAGGGAAACTTCCTGCAATTAGGCTAAACCTTTGGGCGGAATGTGAAATTATCGCAAAAACAAATTATTACGAGTAAAAAATAGTAAAGTTAGTTCATAAAATCTGCAGAACTAATGTCATAGACAATACGTGGATCTGTTTTTTGTACAAAGTGCAAAAAGATCAAATAATCTAATAGTAAATGTGATTGTGTTGCCGGAGAACAAATCTTTTTCTATGGACAGTGATTCTTGTACCTAAGGCCTCGTTTGGTTGACAAGAATTGTGGACAGGGAAAGTAATCTGTTTTTAAAATTTTAAATTATATTATTTACTTAGATTTTTAGTATTTTGAAAAGTAAAATGAATACTCAAAACAAGGAAAGTATTGATGAAATGGTAAGATTCTAAATCCTAGACTTTTGTTGCTATTATGATTCTTTGACTCAGAATTTTAATTTAAAAATACGTTAAAATAGCAATCTACTAAAACTCAATCTACTTCAAGCACTATCCCAGTTATATCTCCCATTCATCACTTCTAAGTCCTCTATGCAACATCCCAATTATGTCTACCCTTCATCACTTTCTTCCCCATCTCCTCTTTGCAATAATTACTGTTCTTCTAATTATTCTAATTAAACTTCTCTTCCACCACTTTTTCCATCTTTTCTCTGCAACAATTTTTCCTTTAAAGTTGTGATTATGGTGTTTAAATACGTAAGATAAAGAAATTGACATTTTTTTTATCTTCTCCAAATCCTATCTGCAACAATTACTTCTTAAAAATTACAACATGACATTTCTGCAGTGAAGCTAAAGATGAAGGAATGCTTTTTTTCTTTCTTTTTTTTTTTTTTTTTTGAAACATGAGGATTAATGTTATTTTATTCTTTGATTACTCCATGTATGCCAAAATCTTAAAAATCATATAAACATATCAGGGTTTTTGTTCCAGCTCATTTTGATAATTTACTCAATATCATTTTCCTAAAAATATTTCTAAACTATCCAAACAAAATAAAAGAATCTTTCTGCATTCATATGCCTAGCAACTAAATTCCTAAGAATCAAAATCCTAATTAATTTTACTTTCCCGCTAACCAGCCTAAGTAAAATATGCATCCTTGTGCAAGTATACAAGTATGTAACGACATGCATCTTGGTTGCATATAAAGTATCAATTTTGTGAAATTAATTTCATACACCAACCGTAGCTGGACTAAAGCTGAAACATGTCTCGGAATGATATTTGATTTAGAATTCTAATAGTACTAAAAGTTTTGTATTTAAAAATCTTTCAAGGTTATTGCGCCAATTTATCAGAATTCGTAGTTGGATTGGTAAGAAAGAAAAATATTCTACAGGCTACAACAAAGGGCTGCCTAGAAAATCTCCAACAAGTTCATAGTTTTCCTTTTATCATTTCTCTTCCATATGACATTAGAATGCGTAAAATGTTTTCAAATAATTGGAATGTAGCAAGTTGCCAATCTGCTTTCATGTACTTTCAGACCCTAAGTTTAGTAAATTCAAATTTTTGTTGTGTAAGTTCTTTCCATCTTCTTGACAGCATTCACATGATCAAAGTACACGACATGTATGTTTGTATATGTATTTTTGTTAAAAGACAAAATTTCAACACCACAAGCGCTAAGAAAATAAAAGTAGAAACATTCTTCTTACCCAAGAAAATAGAAGTAGAAAATATTCTTCTTAGTCAAAAAGTAAAAGTAGAAAAGATTGAAATAGTTCAAATCTAACTTTCAATCTTGTCATTGTAAATACGTAGCTACTGCGTATTCAATCACATTTGCCCATAATTACTATTTTTTTTTTCAATTCGACTGTACGTGCACGTGCTTCATGACTAGTTTCTTCAATTACTAGGCCGCTGCTTCTTCGAGTAAATGCTACTAGCAATTTTTAGCCCACAAAACTTTCAATTTTCTTTTGTAACTTTGAATTTTGGGATGCAAAAGACCAAATGTGTCTTAAAAAAGATACTCTTACTAAATATAGTCTGTATGTCTTTTTTTCTTTTTTTTTTTCTTTTTTTTTTTTTTTTGAGGCAAAACTTTGGCATTTCATTTATATTGATTTTCTATGAAATATCTTCATCCAGCAGGAAACTTGCTTGAACATTTTGGTATACCCCAAAATCTTTACAAAATCTAATATGCAAAAATCTATGTAGATAAGCCCCATTCCAACATTGCCAATTTTGCTTGGTAACAGGTATTTTCCTCCAGGTGAGAACAGCTTTACACATAGTTCTTCGCACATCAGCAACTACATCAGCCGCACTCGTTGAGTTCCCTTGGTATAGCAGCTGGTTTCTGGCTCTCCAGATATGGTAGACATAGATTAGACACATCAATCTGTTAAACTTATCTACAAAAGTGTTAGATTTCCATGTTGTGCACATCCATTCTAATTCAACACGCCAGGGATACATCTGTTTGTAGATGGAGCAAAACTGTAGGACTTTCTTCCAGTCTGCATGTCGTCCGTGCGAAGTCCAAATCTATAATTGTAAGCATCCTCGTAGTTCTTTCAAGCCATAAGTATTACTACCTTACTCACGTTTGGTACTCATGAATGGTCTAGAATGAAAAGTCTTTTCATCCATAATGTCTTCCCACCTGAAAAATAGGTTGGAAAACATTTTCCATTCTACTGTTTAGTATCTAAAATTAGAATGAAATGTCTTTTCTTTCACGATGTTTATTATAATCATATTGAGACGTCAAAATGTAATAAAATATACAATGATTTGGCAAAAGTACACTGAATTATTTGTAAAAGATACATATATATATGTGTGTGGTACGTATGTATGTATGTAAATGTATATGTATATATTGTGTGTCCTATATAGAATTTGTGTTCGTAAGAGAAATTTTAACATTTTCAATTTAATAATAATTGATGTTTTTATTATAAATAATTTAGTTGTATTAATTATTTAACTTTACTATATAAATAATATTTTAAATTTTTCTGGTACTTTTTTAGCAGTAAAACCAGCAATATGGAAAAAAACAAACATATTCTTTATTAAGTAGTAAAGAGAATAAGGAGGGGTTTTTAGAGAAGAATAGAGAACAAAAAAACGATTGATTTTAGTTGAGAAATGTGAGGATAAGTGAGGATAAACTTGACATTGTGCATTTTTTTTGTTGCCAAGATGGAGTGGGAAACACTTTTCCTTAAGATTTGGTGAAGAATGGTGTTTTTAGGAAAAAGTAAAATAATATTCCTGTGAAGGTAAAGACTTTCCAACTTATGAAGTCTATACCAAACATGGAAATAAAATTGGTCAGCTGAATACCTTTCAATTCTAGGCCATTCTCACAAACGTCCCAAACGTCGTTAAAAGTTGTGAAAAATGAGAGAAAAACGTATAGCACTATGATTGCCACTTGGGCAGCCGACTAATTCCTCTATAAATTGGGATTTAGTCGTCCAATTGTAAGCAAAAGTAGGTGCCCTGCTTCTTTTAGATTGCAGTTAGTGTCCAGCGGTTTATAACGCCGCTTTACTTAATATCGTAATTATGCTTTTAGTTAATGGTGTTTGAATATTGAAGGTTTTTTTGGGTGTTATATTGCTGTAAATGAAGGTTTTTTTTAAAAAAAAATACATATTCGAAAAATCTCAAACACGTACTGTAATATTTTCCAAACACTATCCCAAAAATGATCATCAAACTAGCCATATTTTAGCCTTCAAATTTAAAATGGATCCTAAACTATATAGAGCTGCCGAATCAGGCAATTGGGATGTTATCAAAGAATTTGCTGACGAATTCAACTCTCAGCAGACTCCAAAAGGAAACACCGTCCTCCACGTACTAGCCCAGTCCTTTGATTCTTCAGATGTAGCAAAACAAATCCTTGCCAAAACACCACATTTGGCACTGAAAACAAATGGTTATCTTGAAACTCCACTTCATATGGCTGCAAGAAATGGCCATTCCCAAGTCGTTCGAGCACTTATCGATCATGCAGAAGGTGATGAAGTTGACAGACTTAAGGACGTGCTGGGGACTAGGAACAGTAATGGAAACACAGCTCTTCATGAAGCTGTTATAAACAATTGTTACAAAGCTGCCAAGATGTTGGTAGCAGCAGCACCTAAAATTCAATACCTGGAAAATTTTGCCGGTGAGAGTCCTCTGTATCTGGCGGCTCTGTATCTGGCGGTTGACAAGGAATGCCTTGAGATTGCATATCTGATTTTGAAGACTTGCACATCACCATCTTATCTTGGGCCCGGTAAGAAAACTGCCTTGCACATTGCGGCAGCTAGGAATTTCTCAGGTATGTACTCAATCCTTTGTCCGGATGAAAAGCTAGTTGTCAAATTTGTAATAGGATCTTATGAATGCATTTATTTGACTGGTTTCAAATTTTCCCTTTATCTATCCTTTCGACATTTTCTTCAAGTACATCATTTTATTATTTCAAAGGAGTGGGAATAAATCAAAAATTCTATAGGGCTCCACCTGTGATCTTGTAAAATAATAATGAGTCATATGAACGTCAACATGCATTGTTATATTCACGCGACTTTTTTATAGATCATAATATTTACAAATGGGATCAAGGACCAAAGAGGAGTGAAAGGGGCCTTGAATTAGCAGCCATATCATTTGTTCGAAAGGAGAGTGGCTATACTACTTGAATAATGTGACCAAAATAATTCAATAGCCAAAACATGACACTTGAAATTTAGTAGCACATTGCCAAATTAGTTTTTTGCTGCAGCTTGAAAGACCAAATTAGTTAACCTTTGTGAAATACAAGCAGATAATGCTCATTTTTATGTTACTAGACAATGCTTTTAGTTACAAAGAGAAGAAAAATATCATGGATCGATAAAGTCTAAATTTCACGTGATATTATTTACTACGATATACAGACAGCATGAACATGATGCTGAAGAAGCTGCCAAATCTTGTGGAGGAGGTGGATGAATTTGGATGGACTGCACTTCATTATGCAGCTAAGTTCAATCATAAAAAAGTCATAAAAGTATTGTTGACTACAGACAAATCCTTGGCCTATCTTCCTGCACATGCTGATGAATCAAAGACTGCTCTACATGTAGCCGTAACTCATGGACGTCTGGATGCGATAAAAGAGATTTTATTGCATTGCCCGGATTGCTGGGAGATGACTACAGCTAAATTCCAGAATATGCTTCACCTTGCAGCGAAGAGTGAACATAAAGAAGTGTTGGAATTCATCTTAAAAAATAGTTGGGCATCGGAACTCATCAATCATAAGGATGATTCTGGAAAAACTCCTCTCCACTATGACACTGCTATTAAGGAATTGGAGGAGTTTAATCTTAGGAATGCCTTGGACAATGCTGGCTTGACTCACACAATGAGACAGGAGGGCGATCAAGTCACAGAAAGAAACGAAGTCACAGAAAGAGACGAAGTCACAGAAAGCGATGAAGTCACAGAAAGAGACGAAGTCACAGAAAGAGAGGCAAGCGTACTTGTCCTTTTTTTTTTTTTTTTTTTTTAATTTTACCTGATCAATCAACTTCTACGTTTGCACAACCATGTTTGTCTTCGAGTTTTACCAGCCATCTTCAAGACCTCATGTCAAAAATCTTCACCTTTACTTATCCAGTGAAAGATTGAGTGATATAAAGTTTAAATTATAAATAAAGATCAGGTACAGCAGACGGTCAATATTTCACTTGTCATCAAATATCAAGTGATTTCAGTTCTCTTATTCAATTCAAGATAATATTACACAAACGATTGTGAAAGTTCACATTTTTCATTATTTTTTGTTTCTTGAATCCTTTTCAGATGGAGACTGGAATGGTTGTTGCCGCACTGATAGTAACAGTGACATTCGCAGCTGGTTTTACCATCCCAGGTGGCTATGATACCAGAGAAGGGAATAAAGGCATGGCAGTTCTATCAAAGAAAGCAGCTTTTATTCTATTTGTTGTCTCAGATTCATTAGCATTGTTGGTGTCCGTAAGTTCAATATTTCGACAAATACTGGCCAAAAACAAGTTGCCCTTGTTGCAAAACTCCGATCAACGGCTTAGAGCTGCGTTCTTGTTCTCAATGTCGGATCTGCTGCGTAACCCCCAATATGCTATTAGGCATGAAATTTCAGTTTCCTTGGGGTTAATGGTGATTGCATTTTTGACAGGCCTATATGCTGTGCTACCTAACAGGGCCATCAAGACCTATCTCATTGTATATGGTTCTATATCTTGTTTTCCGATATTTCTATACTATCTAGTCACTTTTGTTTCATACATAAAACATATTTTTCGTGTTACCTCTGAACAAATCAATAATAGAAATTATTTTTGATACTGTTCGTCCCATTTTATTTGTCTTTATTTGTCATATTTATTACTTTTATCCGTAATATTTATCTTAAAGTCAAAGGAATAAGAAGTTATTTACTTGTATTAACCCTTAACAATTTACAAAGAATTTTGCATAACCAGCTACCACTAAATTTTGACGAGCAAATATAGGTCACCGATTGGTTTGTTTCAGTCAAATTGAAGTTTTTGTTGGGTTATTTGCATATTGACCAAGATTAATAAAATGTGACATTGAATTTAAGTTTTGTTGAGTAATTTGCGTTACTGACCGTGATTAATAAAACGTGACATTGAAAGATAAGATTGCGAATCTGAATAGATGTAATTATTTAGAAAACAGATTATAACTTGGGGAGAAAGAATTTGAGCCGCAGTAATCAAAGCACCTAAATACATTCTCATGCATGGAGGTATGCAGCACACGAAAAAAGCAAATTCATTACATTTATGATTTCTTGAATTGATCAGACACTAATTTCAATACCATAAAGAACCAAAGAGGAGGGCAAACCATGGACCTTTAATTCTTGCGAAGGTTAAAAAGGAGGGAGAAAATCATCAAAAGGTAAAATACCAACACGTGCAGAAACAAGATATTTATTTAATTGGACAAGGAATGAATTACTCAAAAACAAACTTCTGAGTATATATATCCTAAAATGGCTATACATGCCCTTCTTCCCATGTGGTTTTTATAAAAACAGCATAACCACATGGGGTCATCTGTCCACTAGAAAAAGAATCGCCCGGAAATATCCAAGCTTGATCCCGATCCCAACTTCAACCATCCCAACCTCTGTAGTTTTACAAAAACGAACTACTAGAATGTACAATTTACGTAAGACTGAGCCAACACCGAGATTGCTGTATAATTGATCTCAACAAAGCACAAATACTCAAAGCTGTAGCTGTCCTGGACCCCTTCGGGAAGATCTTGATGGAGGCCGGCTCATGTCTGGCGCTGCTGAAGATCTCCTGGGTTCTTCCGGTCTTTGAACCTCCTGAACCAACACATTTTGCAGTGTCGCATCAAAATATGTCCGTCCTTGTTGAGAATATTTCTTTCTATGCTTTCTTCTTCATAATTGAAGATTCTCTCTTTCTTTTCCACATTTTTTTGGATTTGCAGGCAAGCCAGGTGAAAGTGCAGAAAAGAAGGAACAGTCTAAAATGTTGAAAACAACTTCTTGTATTCTAAATGTAAGGCATAATGGCAACTTTTAAGCAAAACCAACCTTTGTTGAAGAAGCAGAACTGTAACGCGACTGGGTGGTTTGTGTCTTTGCATGCATACGATGCTGCTGCTGGATTTGGTCAAACTGCTGCATTCTTAAAGCAAAATTTATTCCGTTGTGCACATTACGCGAATCATCATTCGCATCACCATCCTCGGAAACTTGTGATCCACTCCCTATATAATTCGTTTGAGAATAAGGGCTCCATGATGCCGTTCTCCTTAAATGTTCACTACTGAAAGAGTATGAAGGAACCGTTTTCAATCGGGTCCGCAGAATCTTAAAAGCTGCACTTTGCTGCACCAATAAACAAACAAATCAATCAGGTTTTGTGATCCATAAACATCAGTATCCTACTAGTCACTATGGCATTTGATATCCACCAGAACGAGTACATTGACACTACCAAGACAACCACCACAGATCATCTTACTTTTAAAAGCAAAAAATGGATCTTTTTTTTTTTTTCCTACCCAACCAAAACAAAAGAATAGTTACAGTTTGCTAATCAGGGAAAAGACTACACAGAACATTATATAAAACAGGCCCGATTAATTAATCCTTCATGGTTGCAACTTGTAATAAAGCTTGTTTTTCAGGGACAAAACATCCCCCTAAGGCCAGACATGACAATGTGACCAACCAACCCGCAGTTTTATGAGAGGCGGGGGATTTTTTTATAACTAACTTCATGTACAGTTCTTGACTATTATATGAACAGACTGCAGATAACATGAAATCTCAGAGATGGTGACAATAAACAAGTAAACTAAATCATCTCTCAGTGAGTTGACGAGACAGTACAGCAACTGAAACCCAATATAACTATGTCTGACGGCATAGCACAAGGATACTTCCTTCAGCTCTGTGGTTCTTAAAATCCTCACATTCAAGGCTAGAAGCAAATAGAAGACACCTTTAAGGTTTCACTAAGGGGTCATCGAAGACTGACCCCTTAATGAAAAAAAAAATTTGATGGAGGACAAGAGAAGGGGATCTCGGACACTAGCGCTAGCGGAGGAATAGAGGGGATTTTAATGCTATTCGGTCTGTGAGCATTGCCCAGGAACAGTAACATAAGGTAAAAGGAGGGAATATTAGGGGAATCTGGAGGGAGAACAACAAACAAACAAACAAACAAATGAGCTAAGACTCTTATTCCATTGGTCTCTGCTGTCTATATAGGCCAAAGATAAAGAATATACATAGCCACAAAAACTACCTAAAAAGAAGAATCCTACCGTTCTTGGGATTTCCCTTGTATTATTGTAAATTCAGCTACATAAAAATAGAACATTTCTAAATAAACTAGACTACAAATAAGAAGCAAAACAATTATAAAACTACTCAAGACTCAAGAAATACAAGTACTAAAAATTCCTGCAAATAAGACAAGAGCAAAGTACCCCTGAAACCTAAAACAACTAGAACAGGGTGCTAAATTTATTGAATATATTCCAGCTGTAAAACACATTGCTAATCTTCAAAAAAATGCCTAATTAAAGCTTGACAAAAGTCATGGATCAACTATTTATTCAAGGAGATAGCGACCCTTTTAGATTTCCTTGAATTCTCTGTTGGCTGCATCAAGTATATATTCAAGGAGATCATAGATTAATTTGACAAACACACTTCCAGATACAGAAGCGAGTAGAACAACATTTTCCTGTGAACCCTAATGCAGAAAAAAATGTAGAATTTGCAAGAAACCTCCACCCAAGCTTAGAGTCGGCAAAAGCACATTCATGCAGCAAGCAAATGAACAAGAATCCAAGGCATACCTGGGGAAGCAGCATCAGAAGACCGTACAAAGCTTTCAAAAGCCATATGTATCTTCCAGGTTCAAGAAGCTGCAAAGAACCAGATGTTTAAACTATCCACATATAATATTTAAGTAAAACTAACCCAACCATGATTCATAGCATATACGGTAGCAGCTAAAAGGAAAAAAGATATCCAGCAGTATAGTGATCAGAATACTCTGTCCTGCAAAGATGTTCAAAGAATTTCTGACTTGGATGTGATCCAAAGACTCCATCATTTATCTCTGACATGAGCCACTTACATCAAATACAAAAACAAAGGCAACATTCATGCCAATGTTACTTCGCATTTTGAAAAGGAAGAGAAATAGATAAGATGGAGATGGAAACGCAATCAGATTATTTAAATTTAAGAGATCAATAACACGACATGTTTGTCCACCAAGAGAATCTTTGGAACGAGATGGACTCAGAGACCTTTATTTACTCTGGAACAAACAAAGCAGATATTCCCCCCCTAAAAGGATCAAAAGAGCAAGCCCATGCTTAATATCCAAAACGACTATGGTCACTTACAAATAATAAATATTCTAAACAAAAAACTTGGTTCCACAGTGAAGATTCAAATTTCTAACAATGAAAATTGTAGATTTTACATGTCAAAAGAAAATTTTCTTTATCACATTTACATCTTTATCGGACATTAAATCCAACAGAGCATAAATAATTACAAAAACTTTACAACAGAAAATGTTACGCCAGGTATCTTTATACAAAATTTCTATCCCTCTTGCTGATTATGTCATCGGCATAACTGTACGAGATATGACTTCCTTCCAATTGAGATCCCATTAATTCATAATCTCTTCTTTCATAAATGAGAAATTCTAATCATATACACCAGAAAGAAAGGGCTATGTTCCCCCATTGCTCCTTAAATATGATGGCAGGGGCTAATAGGGGACGTGGATAATCTTACTCCATCAATCTTTTATTCCAAAAAGAATTTAATAAATATAAATATTTTAACATTTCATGACAAGGTCCATCATACTAGCCTTAAAAAAGGTTTACATTATAACTAGCCTTAAACAAGGTTTACATTATAACTATGAGATCTTCAACTCTTGAAATGAAGCAGAAGGAACCACTGGAAAGACCATTGCAACATAGAAAATAAGAGAAGTACAAGAATAATAACTAACAAAATAAAAAGAGAAGTTCCTCTACTTATAAACATTCATTGAAGATCAGCTGGATTAAGCTTCGTAATTACCATCTCCATACATAAGAACTTTATATTTTGCAACTACACATTATCATGTTCCCATATATCAAAAAACCAACAACCCAAAAAAAAAAGGCACGAAAATATCAGGGCAAAATAGAAATGTAGCAAAGTTAAAAAAATGTTTGAAATAGCTCATTACCTGCAGTCTGAGGTAAGCAAAGTTAGGAGTCTCCAGTAGATGGATCAATTTGTCCAGCTGGACCAAAAACTTGACATTAATATCTTCCTCAACCAGAGATTGAATGACAGAACTAGCATGTTGGTAACTCTGTAGTGTAAGATAGTGTTAAACTATAAGAACCAAAAAGAATGACCATAACCAGTGTCTGACCAGAAGAGGTAACAGGGACAATCCAGGGAAAAAGACAAACAAATTTAACAGTAACAAGGCTCAAGAAAGTAACCAAGACTCACCTGAGCTAATAGGCAAAGGCTTATGATTGCCATTGGCGAATGACACCATGAAGCATATAAAGAAACAAACAAGTCTTTTCCAGCAGCATTAACCAAAGATTGTTTAAGAAGATCACGTAGATCAGTCAATTCAGAGGATGTAAGCAAAATCAAGTTCAAAGCCTGCACGAATAATGTGAGAACGCGTAAAAATGGATTATTAATCCTTCTTCCGAAACATCACATACAACAAATATCTCAATCAGAAATTAATACGAATCAGGAATGTCTCTGCTGCATAATTACATTCCATAAAACCTGAGAAGATTTAAATTACATGCTGTGATTTTGGGGGGTTGCTAATGAAATGTCTACTCCCACAAACCTGAACCATAATAGAAGCAAAATCCAGATCAGATTCTCCTTCAAGTATTGTAGATAATTCCCGATAAACTCTTTCAGCATCTAAAAGCACACAGAGCCGGCGAATTATCAAAGCACCACGTCTGGAAAACGAGAAAGTGATCAAGGTAACAACTGACAGCAGACGAAAGGCAAATCAGAAATGATAATATACCAGTATACTTGTTCAGGAACAAATACAGACCTCTCCAAGAGAGAATTGTCAACCTGGAAATCATGAACTAGAAATACAACGAGCTTGCGGAAATGTTGTGGATCCTTAGCTATGCATGCATGCACCTCAAGCACCAGAAGGACTACCTGGGAGAACAGAAAGCCAGGAAAATCCATTATGTGATGCTACCGAATAGAAACAAAAGCAATCAGCATGCAACTTCATAAAATGACCACCCACTTAGCAGGCTAAATAGTACATGGGCAAGAATACCTCATCAGATGGATCTGATAATGCCTTCAGAAGGGTATGAAAAATATCGTTCAAAAAAGTCAGAACCTGTTCCGTAAACAGAAAGAAATCATCATCTTCAAAACCCTATCAAAATAATACATAATCCAAATCACAACACATGCATGTCAGTATATCAGAACATGACCAATAACAGAGGAAAAAGGATTTATACTGTTATAGAAAGCCTCAAAACACATTTCCAAACATCATAGTATCAAAATTAACATATTTAGAAGAATAATAACTGTGAATATCGACAGCAATACATGTGTAAGATAAGATTTCCTTTTATCCATATAAGTGGTGAATGACAAGCACTAGAGGATAGTCCTTAAATAAATTCCTGCTTAATAAGAACCAAAGTGCAAAATAATCTATTTTGAGAAGCAATAATTTCAGGTAACATAAACTCAAAACCACCAAAGGGATATCATAATAGCATACGACCATTGAAACAACATAAAAGTTAGCCACAATCCTAATCACCTCTGTACGGTGCCTATTTAAGAGGGTATAAATCCAATGCAGTGCTTCAATACGCGTTGCCTCCCACTCGCTAGATAAGTGCCTGATGAGAAAAAAAATACGCATATCATCATGCAGTCTAATCACAAGGAAATACCCGTCGTGATATGAGAGAAGATAGGACAAAGTCCCATTGATTCATATACATTATCCAAGGTAGAAAATGCATCTACACTAACCAATAGCAGGCAACTGTAAAACCTAGGATCCACTAGCTATACCTCCTTGCAACAGAAAGGATTGCCCCCACATCAAATCCTTCAGCTGGATCAGCCTTAATTGCACGAAGTTCTTCATTTGTTTCACGGGCAACCTGTGGCAAATTTAAGAGAACAGTTAAATTGATGTAACCAAAAAAGGTACAAGTACCGGAGATGGAAAGTAAAAGGAATAGGCAATATCAAATAGGAGATAGGTCACAGATGACAAACAAACTTACAACTCTTATTTTCTCTTCTTTATCAGATATGCACGGAAGGATAGCTCCCAGAATATCGGCATAATAAGGTACAAGCTGGTCCCCACCAAGCTTTACAAACTCATTTATCTGCACATCGAAGTAGTGGATTAATACTGATTTCAACAAATACAGTAACAATAGTCCAATATGGTATTCCCAACATCAACATACATATTCAAGCACTTATGCAAAGCAGCATCCATGAGCATCAATTCTTACCCAAGTTATAGCAGTCAATCGAGTGAACTCATCCTGGGAAGCTGCTCTCTGCACTAATATCTCAGCCATGCGACCATAATCTACAGACTTCAAGCGTACCACTGCCCAAGTCAGAGATTTACAAGCCAACAACAATATTTTGTTGTTTGAAATAATCATTTTAACAACTTTTTATATGCCAATATATATTCGAAGAAAATATTAAAAAAATTAAAAAAAGGGACATATGCAATCCTATAGTTAAATCCTTAAAGAATAACGAAGAAGCTGCTACTGCATGTTGCATCATCACCAAAGAGCAAATGCAATAGTAGTAAGAAACAAAAGCAATCCCAGCATCAGAATTACAGATCCCATTCCTACTAGTATATGCCCAAAACGGAAGACAGTTTTGGCCCACCATATTTGAAGGATAGGGCACGCCATTCCTATCACACTAACATGATTGAAAGTTTACTCTTGGTAGAGGTCTTACTGGAGAATTCTTGATTTCTTGAAGAAATTCTGAAAGTGCAGAATCAGCTTGTTGGCGTATCTCATGGCTAGAATCGCTTAACATATTGAATAAACCTGCAATTGCATTTAACCATGTCAGATAAAACTTTAATGCCCTAATTGCAGTCAGCTTCTGAGTTCCTCATTTGTTCAATTGAACCCATCCCCTTTCTCAACCTACACCTAAAAACCGCTAAAACCTAGACATATAGATGGAAACAAATAAACTTCCCTTGCACCTCCTTGACTTTATGTCGTTTTCACCCTGTCTTCGTATAAGAGGATTAAAACCACACTCCAAACCCAAGGATATATTTGACATATTGGACACATTAGCATTTGATTTGAATCCCCTAACATCAAATGTCGACGTTTAACACACACAACAAAAAAAAAAAAGAATGAAGTGCAAAGCAAGAATTTTTGTTTAGATGTCCCAAGCAAGACTTTATTAACCTTCATATTTCAAAAACTTACCATCGAGAAAATCAGGGAGGAAACCCAACATATCAATATCCGGAACACTGTCCAAAACTGTGATCCATCCCACCAAGAATTGGCGGACATAGGGATTGAGGACATTCATTCGTTCTCTTAGCAATGGGATAAATTCTTCAATACTGAGAAATCAAAATAGAATTAAGTGCCTATATGGGTAAAATAAATTGCCTAACCACGGAAGTAAAATTAAAATTTATTAAGACACGAGGCAGCAACAATTTGAAATAAACCTGAATTGATCACTCTCTGTGACTATGTCCTGCAACCAAAAATAGCAAACAATACAATAAATCCTTTTTGTTCATTAAGTTAAAACATATCAAGCCAAATGCCAGGATAGAGGAAATCAAATAGTTTTTATCTTTACCTTCACAAGTCTGTCTAAAAGATGCGCAGCACTCTGCACATTGGCGTCTGAGTCTGCCGAAAGCTTACATAATGCATCAAAAATTTGATTGAAAAATACAATAAAATCTCCCCTTACAACCTGAAAAATAAAAATAAAAAGAACTGGGATGAAGTTCGCATAAAAGAAATTATATATATACATACACACACGCACAACAAAACCTCTGCTTCAAATCCCACCTTTGCTATGTTATATAGAGCTTCACAAGCATAATAACGAACTCTGCTATCTTGATCAGAAAAGGAATTTAGCACTGGTGGTACAATTTGCTGGCAGATCAAATCAAAACATAAATAAAAGGAATCAAAAAAAGAGTAAATATTTGAACAAATAATGCCAGCAGAAAATTTTAAAATAACATCAGCAAATCACAAAACGTATAGGAACAGAAATAGAATTAAAAAAGAAAACATCATATTCACAAATGCATTTTATATCCATCGAGATTTTATAAACATTTTCCTCTCAAAGTCAAGGTAGGTGATTATTAAAGAAATACCATGGTCTGCAGGTTGCACTCTCTAGATAAAGAAAAGACCAATTGCAACATGAACAGTGCAAAAATTCCAGGGTAAAAATAATTCAGAACAGATATATAACAATGGTTGGCAATCTGGTATTCTTAGCTATATATCAGGAGAGAAATTTGGAAAAATTCGTTTACAGCCAAAATGCGGTGCTTGCACTTTATCTGTTATTTGAGCAACTTGATCATAATTGGCTTTCCCAAGTCATCCTCACTAAAGATAACAAAAGCATTGGCAGCACTTGCACTTTATTTGAGCAACTTTAATATAATTAGCTTTCACATGTCCTTTTCAATAGAGTTATCAAAACTACAGGCAGGTAACAAGCATTCGTTATTTTTTTGAACAGCTCAATAATTGACTGGAAATATTGTGCACTCAGAAGGTGTAACTTGATTGTAATACTAGGTTGAACAGTATTGCTGTTCCCATTCTCTTCAGTTTTTGCATTCTTCAAGCATACAAATTGCCAGAGAAACTTGGTTGTGTTGTTACACTTCAACTTTCAAGCAAGACCAGCTAATTTGACCAATACTATGGCTCTAAACAACTACCACCAGATACCAAGTCAGTTCACAAGTCCCTTCCTAATAAAATGAAAAGAATAAAACACCATAATGCTTAGATCTTTTCTCACACATTACTAAATTCTGAAAATTCTGCACAATTTTTTAATTCCTTTAAATGGAAAGTGCAAAAGATTGAAAAAAAAAAAAAAAAGAAGCCCAAATTGACTTCCATCAAGAAACTCATGAAACAAGCAATTTGCGGACAGAGTATACAACTTAAACAAGAAAATCCAAAGGATTTTGTTTTGGGAAAAGCCAAAAATACATCTGCGCTTAAGACTTATCAATAAAACCCCGAAAAAGACCAGGATTTGGAACAAATGACAGCCAAGCACCCGAAAACCAGCATATTTGCTGGGGGTATGGAACCTAACCAAAGAAAGAAACAAAAACAAAAATAAGCCTCCTGTCTCTCACACACATGTATTCACAAACTCAAACACTCAATTCAGGCTCTTCATCTTGCAGATTAACAGCCATGTACCATGAAGTTTACATTATGAATTTCTGCTTAATTATTGCTGCTGAAATTTTATTCTTCACAAGCATTGAGAACACAACAGCAAAAATAGTATACATGGTAAAATCTAAAAACATAATCAGAACCGCGTCAAGGAAAGGAATACAGTTGGAAGCTAACTGATTTTGCACCAATTGGATGTAGCTATTACAAATTTGGTATGTTTGAACAGACTAGCTACTTGAAGAAGCAAGGCAAATACTTGAAAGTAGGATTAGATACTGCACTGGCAATAGCCTTTGTCACTGAATTTTCCCTTTTTACCAGCTTTCATTGCCTCACGAAATCAAGTAAAATACACACATTGATTTCCCATAATTGCTCATTATAAACTAAGGAAATTCCTCCACAGCAACTATCTTCTCACGTAACCAGTTAAAACATCAGTGACATTAATCTTGTAGAACAGTTCATCAAGAGTCCAACACACATCATCTTAGATTGATCTTCTTCAGATTGCCATCTTTCCAATGTTAATAACGTCCAAATAATAGTAACCTGAGATGACCCGCCAAATTGCAAATCATTTTATTCATTACAATCTTTTAAAGCAGTAAAACCAAGAAACATCCTTCAATAATCTTTCCTCCATTAAACTTTAGATGCATATCATCTCAATTACTCAAAAAAACACCAGGATTCACACCAATAAGCATTCACTTAAACAATGGAGCAACTGTTAAAATTGTCTTCCATTACATTAAAAATATATCATACTTCCACAACTAAATATAAAAGGTTCATACACAAAAGCAAATTCACATCATCCCCATAGCGTTGCTATAGTAAAATATAATTAAAGGAACCAAATTTTCTATAACTTCCCCAAAAATCTATTTTATAGAATAGAAAAATCTCTACAAAATTCCACTAATCTAGAACAACAGTTATAAACACAAGAAAATCTCTACAAAATTCGACTAATTTAGATCAACAGTTACAAACACAACTCCATATTGAAATATAAACTCATTCCATACACATAAAAACCCACACCTCAAGATGCTGTGCCGCTTCAGAAGTCAAACCCACAGTTGCAGCAGCTAACCCAATCAAACCTCCCTGCATTTCCACAACACAAAAATAAAAGACCCAAATCCCAAATTACCCATTAAAATCTATTCCATATTAAACCCCCTTAACATTATTTCCATATTACAAAAAAAAAAAAAATTACTTTCCGATGATTGGCCTGGGGCGAGAACGTGAACTCATTCACCAACAAATTAATCACCGCCGAAATCTTATCATGATCACCGGCAACCGCCAATTGCTTCACTATCCCTTCCACCTACAAGAAAAATAAAATTAATTTTCCTCAGATCCCTCCAATAAACCCTAAAAAACCAAAATTCCCCAAAAATTTTTTCAAAAAATCCAAAATCAAAAACCTCGAGAGCCGCATTCTTCCGTTTCTCATAAAGCTTATCGGACAAATTCCGCAAAACCGCCGCCGGAATAATCGAAAACACATCCGCCATAGGAAAACAAAAGTAGACACAAACCCAAAATTTCAAAACCCTAATTACAGAAAAAAATAAAATGGGTTCTCCTCCTTTCCCCTCCACTATAAATTGAAACAATCAAGAAACCCAAAAATTAAAAGAAACGAAATTTAATTTAATAATTAAATCATCAGATTCTTTTTCTGATTTTTTCTCGTTCTAATCGGAACATTTTCCGAAAATTAACAAAAATAAATAAAGGGATCGAGTTGTATGTATAGATTGGGAGATAGATACACGTATGGGTTGTGCCCGCGGGGCAACGAGTGAAACGGAGGGATCGAAATTAAGGGGTAATTGGGGGAATTAATTGAGGGAAAATATATGATTTTATAAGTGATGTGATTGGAAATTAGGTGGAAACCGAAATTCTATGGCTTGGTCTTTTTAATACAAGGAAAGA
The DNA here is from genome assembly GCA_024721245.1 of Mitragyna speciosa. Lineage (NCBI taxonomy): Eukaryota > Viridiplantae > Streptophyta > Magnoliopsida > Gentianales > Rubiaceae > Mitragyna > Mitragyna speciosa. The sequence goes on from CM045570.1 coordinate 8,762,763, forward strand.
GGAGAGAAGGGGGCAAATTGAATATATGAGAAATTTGAGAAGAATTTTGATTTGATTAATTAAATATTTTGGGTTTCTTTAGAAATTTGATTTTTTTTTTTTTTTTTGGGGGGAGGATTGCAGTTTGGCTCCTCGAAAGTGCGGTATTGTCTTTAGGTTACCTGTTTAAGTTGTTAATTATATAAATGACCTCTGAAAAATGTTTGATTTGGGATGGTAATCGGGTCAGGTTCGGATTGGCGGATCGAATTGATACCCAAATATAAAAGCCAACCTGTCAATCCAAAAAGAGCCAACCTGAACATAACCCTCCACAAGTTGGCGGGTAAGACGGTTCAACCCATACCCAACGTGTTTGTTTGGCGGGTCAATCAGGTCAACTCGATTCTAACCCAAACCTGTCAAGCCTTGATTCAAACTCATTATTTTCGTCTTAGATTCGTGTCAAAATTTGCCACCCTATTAATTAGGTAATATGGTAAACAAATTATTGAATTATAGGCACATAAAAGGGCACATACATGTACATATGCATGCGCACATATGCATAGATGCATAGATAGAAACACAAAGTACACAATTATGTACATCTTCATAAATAATGTTGTACTCATGAAACACTTTATATATATATAGAGAGACAGAGAGAGACCATAACCATATCTATATGGAGGCGAAAGTTATGTTACAATTTAAGAGAACGAAGACAACTAAGACACTCTATGGATGATATGTTTTGGAAATTTTTTTAATATTCTTACAGCATTTTTTTAAGGTGTGTATGTTTATAAAATATAATAAATATTTAAAAATCTTTAAAAATAAATTTTTGGAAAAAATCATAAATGTGTGTGTAGAAAAAAGAGGAGTTGAATTTTAAAGCCTCAACATTGTGTGAATGTTTAATGTTTTTTTTTTTTAGTAAACCAACTTATGATTAAAATTATATATCCCTATTACATTATTCAGAGGATATAAATATCTTTAGTGTTGCTAAATAAATATTATAAGCATACCTTAATTTGGTAAATTGTTAATAAGTTAAACTTATCTACTTCAGTTCAAATCTTAATTTGATAAATAATTAATAAAGATGGTGAAGTGATCGAAAATGGAAATGAGATGGACGGGCTCTTACTTAACAGATGAAGTCACCTGCAACATAGAATGAAGTTAGAAACATGTGGGGGTTTGTCCCTCAATAATGTGCTTCCAATGATTAAATCAGTAAAAAGAAGAATTAATAATAACTGTGAAAAGTTCAAGAGGTTAAGAAGGGAGAATAGTGTCATACCTAGAGCGGTAAAATAAGATGCTTTACACAGGTAGAATAGAGAGTGAAGGACAAGACATATGATATATGTTAACAGCCTAAATAATATAGGTTGGCGGTATCAGCTAGAGATCTATCGTGTGTCAAAAGAAATCTATCCATCAATCATATTTAAATCACCTCGAATTTATTAATCGATAGTTATTCATGAGCCTACCACTGAACAGTTTGATTATAAATTATCCATGGCTTCCCGAGATGCTTATCCAATCGGGAGGCCCAATTAACCTTGGCCTCTATGTATGGTATAATTTAAACTTATTTGATTCAATTCAATAGTTTAGATGTAGAAAGAATAATTCAAGCAATAAATTTTCGAGAGGACAAACATTAACAAGCTTATGGGTAGAAGGGCTAGACAAGCTTATGGGTAGAAGGGCTAGCCTATGTTATGAGGCGAGGGGAGGGGAGGGGGGGAGAACAAACAAAAAAACCCAAAAAAAAAAAATCTCTTTTTCATTTTTTTTAACATTTTGTTTGAGGAGGAAAGAAAAAATAAGGACAGTTTGGCTGCTGGGTTTGGAAGTGCAAGCTGGCAAGGTGTTTAGCGGGTGGATGGGAAATGGAAAGCGGAAAAGGTATGGCCCAAAGGAGCGGAGTTAGGTGAAAAATTGTTTAACTTTCATCTTCTCTCCTGGACGTATTTAAAGATGGTAGAGTGGGACAGCCGCCCCAAAAAAGTATAAAAGTTTTATTTAACTTCTCAAATTTTAGTAGTAAATTTTATTTTAATACATTCTTATCTTTGCAAACTTTTCTTAAAATTTTCTATTTTTTTTACTTACTTTGTATAAGTCCTCTAATAATATAAGTATTCATGTACCTAAGTATTTAATAATATAAGATTCAACACAAAATAAAATTAATTAATTTGGATAAATCAAGATATGTATTATTTTAATCATAACAAACAAAAAAATAAGCATAAAATTTTGTTTTTAATCTCTATTCTTGACATCTAATTTTTCTGGATTAGAAATATATATATAGTTTATTTTTTTTCTTCATAAAGGAAATAACTCACACAAAATTGCATTTGTAGGTGTATGTATGTATGTGTACACATATATATATACATACACATGTATAGCTAGCATATTGGTAGCCATATTTGACGGTGTAAATAACTATCCAAAAATTCGAAATAGCTGTATGAGCTGATAGTACACACACTCATGCTATTGCTATTGGATGCTCTGTAAGTGCCATTTCAAAAAACTCTTGTACAGGAACTTATTGTAGAGTTAGGTTTGGGAGTTATTGAAATTTGTTTGTGAATAATTATTATGTATATTCACAAGTAGGTTTCTTTTTCCTTTCATAATCATCCGCTAAATTTGATTAACAAGGTATCTCCTTTCGCAGAAAAGAATTAGAAATCATTAAGTGTATGTGTATGTTTGTATTGAAGTTTGAATATCTAATTTGATTATTACTTATTATACTTTACTATGCTTTTTTAAATTTTATATATATAATAATTCTTTTTTTCTATATATTATATATATTGACACTATGCTTTTTTAAATTTTATATATATAATAATTCTTTTTTTCTATATATATATATATATGAATTCAAATTCTAGCTCCGTCCCGTCTTCTCCTAGCAATAATGCTAGGGTTATCAGTTATATCACTTTAACAAGGAAAAATATGCAAGTATGCAACTACGCAAAATGTCTCACATCAATCAAAAATGCAGATTTAGCTATCTCAATGCGGAAAAGTATACAATACATCACGTGCATTGCCACGTGGTGTACTAGAACCAATAATTTATCGCCATGTGGCAATGGTGGGTCATACCTTGTATTATTTAGCGATGTGTGATTGGTTCTAGTGCACCATGTGGCACGCCACGTGGCGCGCGTGGTGCACGCAATATTCACTCATCTCAATGCTCATACGTGGGTCATTTCAACCTGCGTCGATAACTACGAGCATGTTCTTAATCGTTTTTTTATTTAATTTTAATTTATGATTTTTTAAAAATTTATATTGTGATATTCTTAATTATTTTTTATTATATTTTTAAAATTTTTAAGTTAAAATAAAAAATAATTAATTTTTAATTTTTTAAAAATTAATTTTTATAAAAATTAGAAGTTATTAAAAACAAGCCTTACAAAAGTATAGCGTTCCTTAATCAGTTGGGCAACCGTATCAATCCAAGGAAAAAATAATTCAGGCGCCGTCTGGTTTCTAGACAGAAATTTTAGCGTGTCTCACAGCAGTGATGGTTGCTATTGGATGCGGTTTTTAGAACTCTTCAATTAAGACGATTTGTCTTTGCCAAGCACAAGGTTTGAAGGGGAAGAAAAGCATCTCTTATCAATTTAGAACTATTATTTATGATATTAGATATGCTGCATGCATATTTTTTAACTAGCCGTGTTGTAATTAAAGTTAATTGTAAAATATAGTTAGCCCACCCTCTATCTGTATCTACAAATGATATTTAAATGTTGTTTTAATGGTATGAATATTGATATCTAGTTTTTTCTCAAGAAAAAAGAAAAAAAAAAGATTACCTTTGCAAATAGTCATGCAAGAAAATTTTGTCTGGGAATTAAATTTGTGATAATATTAAATTATATAAATGACGTAAGTTCCTCTGGTTTAATTCGTATTGGATAATTTTGGCTTCTCTGATTTAGTAATTTCTGTTTTTACACTCTTATATTGTTGGTTATATTTCTGTCTTTGAATGTCTAGAATTTCAAAACAAGGTTTGCTTCAAGAAAAAAAAAAAAAAGCTTGAAATATATCTTTACAAAAATTTTGAATAAAATTTTCCAAAAATCTTCAAAATATTTTCTGAATCTTAGTTTTAGAAGCGGAATTATTTTATAAATGACAATTTTTTTACATGACTTCGTATTTTTAACATTTGCTATAAAAGGGTCATGAACGCACAATGACAAACTTTCTTTTTGATGGCTCCAAAAGAACGTAATTGACAAAGAAGTGCTTTTCAGTCTGTAGATCTATTTATTTGTTGACTTATTAATGTACTATTATTACAAGTAAAAATGAAATAGTTTTCACAAAGAACACTTTTTTTCTTTTTTTCTTTTTCAGTTTTTTGGTTGAAGGGCACTGAGTCTTTAAGTTTGCATAATCATCACTAATTTAGGACGTGTCAGTGACTAGACCCTAACTCAGCAGCGAAGAATGTTTTCCACTGTATACTTAGTTTGAAAATTCTGGTTACCGACCGAAAGGGAAAATTAGGTACGTTAGTTGGAAGAACTTTATACTTTTTCAAAAGGTTTTGTTCTATCTTTGAACTTTTAATCCATGGATTCATGTCATTTGTCATTTCATGTTAAGTCACTTCAATCCTTAATTTTTCTTTAGCAGTCATATATTTTGTTTTTAATCGAAATAAATACTTATAATTTGATCCAAAACTTGTTAGGAACTTGTCTCAAATTTCTCAAGGTTTTCTCTCTTTTTTTTTTAAACATAAAATATATTTTCAATTTGGACTTTGATAGTCCATTGCATCTCATCCCAATTTGCACCACTTAATTGGACTTTGATAGCCGAGGTTGATTGTTTTTTTTTTTTTTTTGAGTTCATCTCACTTTGTTTGCACCATTCAATTCATTAAAATTATTATTATTTTTCATGTTTATCTAATAATTTATTAGTCCTTACAAAGTGATTTTATGCATGTCTATTCTGCATTATCTCATGTGATCCCTCTTAGGGAGCCACTGTTTACATGTGAGAAGTCATTCTCTGAGAGAACAAGAGACCATCCTCAATAATATAGAGAATTTATGCTTCTGTTAGTATCATTGAGACAAGTAGGGTTGAATCAAGAGAAAAGGTTAAACACGAAACATAAAACCGTTATTGACTGGACAAATTTGTTTATGCTTTAGATTAATATTAGATATAGTGTTGCTCATGTACTTAGAGTAAAAGCACTTTGACTATCTTCAAGAGAAGTCTAATGACACCCTTAAAATCAGAGCTAAATATATGATCATAATTAAATTTTTTGAGAAATTATTTTGAAATATTCTTCAAATATGTTTTCCAACTATTTTTTTCAATTATCTTTTTATCTCATATATATTAAATCACAAAAAGTGCTATGGTCTTATTTTCCGAAAAACAGAAAAATCAAGGGAGCTTCTACAATTTAGGATTGTGTGGTAATTTTATGGTTTTAATAGTGGGCCCACCTTTTTTTTTTTTTAATGTTTTCATCATAAGCAAAACTCTCTATAAATATGAGATTTATTAGTTTTCATAAGTTTTGGGAGGCAAAATTCAATTTTTATAAAATCTTTATTAAAATTTGTAAGTTTTTTAAAGCAAAAACTAACGAGCTTTAAAATCTTACAAGATGCCATGCTTGATTAGGGGTTGGCAAAAATAATCTAAAACTAAAAAACTGCAAAAATTGATTCATTCCAAACTGAAAAATAAGGGTTTACCAAACCGAATTTTGAATACGATTAGGTTAACAAAACCTTACTTGCAAAAGCGGTTTCAAATCTGATCTCGATTGTCAAAAATCGCAGTTAACCGAGTCAGTCTATATATATGTCCTAGACTTAGATGCTAAAATTTGTGAATGTTATACAAAAATTGAGGAGTATTAAGCCATTTCATTTTCAAGTGTAAAATAAATCAAAAACTTAAGTATTGTATTTGATTTTCCTTTCCATTTAATTTTTTGATTCATATATTACCCTCTGTTTTTTTGCTCTGATTATTATATATTTTCTTGATACCAACTAAAAATAATTTTTTTGATATTATCCAATTACTTTCATATAAGTTAGATGTGGAATATGAAAGATCGCACAAGTATTTTTTTTCTTACTTACGTTCTGAAAATTTTTGATTTTTAACTCTTTTACTTTTGAAGAAAGTGGATTTTCAATTCATAATTTTATTACTTTTCTTGCAAAATAATAGAAATTGCTGAAGTAATTTTTTTAATAATTTGAATAAGCATTTATGTTGTAATATTTTGTTATAAATTTTGTCAAATTAATTCAATACTATACAATTCTAATTACCAAAAGTATTCGATCCTCTCTAACCAGAAAATTAGGGTTGGATATGTTAGCAAATTAGGCAACTGGCTCCTATTAAGATAATGGGTGTGTGGATTAGTTAACTGGTTTATGTCCGCCCCTACCTTAATTATGTCTAGTGAGAGCAAAGTGAAGAAAATCTCAACAAAAATTCGAAATTTCCTCTTTAAACAAACATACCAACAGTCGGAGGCTGTTGACGTATTTCTTTTCCAAAAGTAATGAAGGTTAAACAAATGTAAAATTAATGTGAATAGAAATTGAAAAATTAAACCACGGGTACACTTAGGGTTGGCAATTAAACCCAAAACCCAATAACCCGCCCAACCCACCCACTAATTTTAAAAGATGGGTTGGGTCAGTTGGGTTATGGGTCTTGTTAGGTTGGGTTAAGAAAACTCAACTTATTTACCAGGTGGGTTGGATTTTTTATTTGGGTACCCATTACCCAACTCATATAAATATAAATAGCGGAAGTGAACCCAAAAATTCTCATAAATCTCCCAAACTCCTTCCCCAAGTTTCACACACTTGCACACACTTTTCCATACACACAACATCAAACTATAAATAAATAAAAACAAATTCTTCACATTCAACAAAATTTTGCCTTTTTCTCCAAATCTCTCTTCGGCCATTTGCAAAACCTAAACAATTGTAAGTAAAACTCTCTCTAGCATTTGATTTTTTTTTTTGTAATTTTTTTGTCAATTAATTGTTTGTTATGTGCTAAATTTCAGATATTTTCTAAAATTTTTGTGGAATTTTTGGTGTTTTGAGTTGTTGTTATTTAATTTGGGATATCATTTTGCATTTTCTTAGCGAACAAGTCCAAAAGTCTCGCTTACAATTTTATTATTATTTCTATATTTTTTTTGTCCAATTAAATTTTTTTAGACAAAAAATATTTTATTTTGAGATATATTTGGTGTTATTTTGTTTTTGAAATTTTTGGGATATATTTTGGCGGGGATATTCAACTTACGTTGTTTTGTTTTGCACATACAGTATATATTTAGTTTTAGACCATTTTTTTGGCATGGTCAAATAAATACCGGGAATAAATCGAGCTAGATTTCATTAATAAAAATTGCACTTCGACTAGAATGTGATAAGTTAAAATGGCAGTATTTTCACTATAAAAATTGAGAATTTCTTCTAATTTTCGAGCAATTATTGAATCGTGAGGCCACATCACCTAATCATAATTAAGTACATAGTATTTTTTTAATTGTTGTCCCTTTTTATTTTCCTCCACTACCCTAGAAAATCCTAGGCCACCAACCAAAGGTGTTATTTTGTAGCAACCATTCAAATGATTGAATAATTAGAAGTGTGTGTTTGTATTTGTAGAAGTGTTTTAGTGTGTGAAAATGTGTTTATATGCGTGAAAAAATCATTTTGTAATCATTTTGTGTGTGTAAATGTGTGTGAAAAAGTATTATGTACAAAAATTTATAAAATAATATATTGGGTCATATTTGGGTCATGGATTTGAGTTAACCCAATTTGACCCAACCCAATATTAACCCAATATATAGTTGGGCGAGTTGGGTATAACCCATTTAAATGAAAACCCAATATCAACCCGCCCAAAAACCGCCCAACCCGCCCAATTGCCTCCCATAGGTACACTTAACTCCCGAGAGTTTTCATTTTGAACATCAAAACACAACCAACAAACACTTCTTTTATACCTGATTTTCCAGAAAACTTTACAAATAATGGCCGCCGTTAGTGTTAAGACTCACAAGTGCTGTCATTAATCACTAAAAAATTCTCACCCTTCAGTTGTCATGACCCTGATGACTTCTGCTGATGGATTCGAGATATGAACTTGGAGTTCGCAGTTAGTGGCTACAAACTTCTTCCAGACACCACGACTTGACGCTCTGCAATCTTCCTTGGTAAATTCTGCTTGTTCCTTAATATCATGCAGTGTTGTAGAGATTTCTGTGTTGAGAATTCAGTCTTTTAAGTCCTTACCGTCCCGTTCCTCCGAATCATGCAGTGTTGAATCCTCCATATCATGCCTATACAGTTGAGATTTGCTTCCCCCAAAAAAAATAATAATAAAAAACTAAGACACTTTTTAGGTGGAGTTTGTCTATTTTCACCATTTCTTATATAACCGTTCGCACTTGCATTACCTCCAATTACCTGCATAACCGTCTTTAAAGCAGCTCTTTAGCCAGACGACATAGGAGATTTTCTTGTTGCTATAAGAGAAATCCAGCAATTGCGGATTGGATGGGAGAGATTCCGCGGTGAACATGGGGTTTTGGGTGGTTTTTGGGGTTTCACAAGGCCATTCTAAACTTGTGGAATTAAAGATATACTTTAGGAATAACTATGATAGCTCTCACCCTGTTGATAGTTCCCTGTGCAACAGGCTGGTTCATCCTCATTCCAACCAGAATTGTTTAATAGCTAATTAAACTAAAAACCCAAAAAAGAAAAGAACAACCTCTTATAAACAGATATAACTCAGTCGAACGAAAAACCATTCATTACAACAATACAGTCACAGAGCAATTGTGACCCTTAGCTTTTACAACAACAGTACCAGCTCGCAAATCTTCAATCACCATTTTTCAAACTACTTGACCTGGAAGTAACTACATTGAATATTTACAAGGCTGGAAAGTTCTTGATGCATTTCTACTTCCCATAGAACTTCCAAAAAACTTGATAGAGAAGCTAGATAAATCATCAAAATAAAATTTCTGAGAGGCCGAATCAAAAGTTGAAGGAAACTCAACAAACAAATGCTGGCATCTTATTCTGATAAATGTATTACAGCTGTTTCTTCTAGCCTTGGTCTTCCTGTACGTATAATTACTGATAGCAGATACTAGAACCTACAACACCTTGTCTATTCTGTCTTGCTCTAAGCCTGTTCATTCCCCTTCAGAATGTTGTACTTGCAGAGAGGACATGTTGCATTCATCTTAAGCCATTTAACTATACATGGAGCATGGAAATGATGATTACAAGGAAGAGCATGGAGCTCTGCTCCATCCTCATACGCAGTAAGACAAATACAGCATTCCTAGGAAAAAGCATAAGAAAAAACAAAGGATTGAGACAAGAAGCAACAAAAGTTAAAAAAGATGTCTTTATATAGCATGAGTCTATGAGAGTAACATTTATTTCCTTCAATCCCCTTTATTATACTTTCAAAGCCAACATTTGTTTACCATATCATATTTGAGCCTCATGAAGTCCTTAATAAAAATTCAATGAAACTCACATAAAAGCACAGGAGATGCAGATACAAGCCAGAGATAATTCATAAGGGTAGGTGTTAGTATGACCAGAAATTCATGACCATGAATGTTTCACTCGCCAGTCCAATATGCTGAAAGGTGGTCTGCTGGTGCACCTAACTAAGATAGAGCAATCAAATGAAACCGGACTACTATCATATCTGGTTTTCTCCTGTTTTAATAACCTCTTCTTAGAACTAAAAAGATACGAGCATGCACGACATCTAGAGATGAAATCTGATGCGGGAAAAGTTCTGTTGGAATAGAATAAGTCCTAAAGACTAGGTACTTATCAGATTAGAACCTAAAAAGGATAAGGCTCTAAGGATTACTATAAAAATATAAAGTTCCTAAATTTTATATTTTAGACAAGTGATAGCCTTGATAAATATTATTATTGTTTGGCGTATTGTTAACATCTTTCGGACAGTCAATGAAAATTATCGCTTTTCTTATGACAAAACTTCTGGGTTGTGAGCTAGTAGCCAATCAATGAAAATTATCATTTTCTTTTTGGTAGAATTCTAGGTTATCAGCTAATAGCTCCCGTGATCAGGTAGTATTCTACTGGTTTTCCCCAAAAACCAACCATCAAAGTGATCTACCGTTTTCTGGCGCTTCTGCTGCCATAAAAAGATAATGGAGGTGATATCACCACTCCAAATACAAACTTATAACCAGTTTATCCATTAGATAATGGAAGCGATTCCATCACCCCAAAAACGAACTCATAACCAGTTTTTCAGGAGTCTTGGTAGAAAAGTTAATAACTTTCTTTTTCAGAAAGTATATCTGCAGTAACAGCCAGTGGAAGACATAGATATGAAATCTGATGCAGGACAACTTATTGGAATAGAATTCCAAAAGACTAGGTACTTAAAAAGGATAAGGCTCTAAGGATTACTCTAAAAACATAAAGTTCCTAAATTTTATAGTTTAGAGAAGTGATAGCCTTGATAAATATTATTATTGTTTAGCGTATTGTTAACATCTTTCGGACAATCAACGAAAATTATCGTTTTTCTTATGATAAAACTTCTGGGTTGTGAGCTAGTAGCCAACCAATGAAAATTATCATTTTCTTTTGATAGAATTCTGGGTTATCAGCTAATTGCTCCTGTGATCGTGTATTCTATTGGTTTTCTCCAGATACCAACCATCAAAGTGATCTACCGTTTTCTGGCGCTTCTGCTGCCATAAAAAGATAATGGAGGTGATATCACCACTCTAAATACAAACTTATAACCAGTTTATCCATTAGATAATGGAAGTGATTCCATCACTCCAAAAACGAACTTATAACCAGTTTTTCAGGAGTCTCTGTAGAAAAGTTAATAATTTTCTTTGTCAGAAAGTATATATCTGCGGTAACAACCAGTGGAAGACATAGATATGAAATCTGATGCGGAACAAGTGCCATTGGGATAGAATTCCAAAAGACCAGGTACTTATCAGATTAGAACCTAAAAAGGATAAGGCTCTAAGGATGAGGATAAAAGTATAAAGTTCCTAAATTTTGTATTTTAGATAAGTGATAGCCTTTATAAATAGTATTGTTTTAGCTTTACAATGCTTGTTACACTAGCCTCTTCTATGTATTAAAGCACCATTTGACACACGATGTGGTAAACAAAAAAGCCTTAAACAAACTGATGCATACATTTGGATCTAGCAGTTTCACCACTTCATAACGTATTAACACTCTTCAACAATATTACTTCCTTTGTCATATTTTATGAACCATGGACAATGTTGCACGAAGTTTAAAGTTAAATTTTGACCACGACAATTCAAAAAAAGGGTTAAAAATCCACATATGACCTTTAATACGAAGTTCAAAGGATTTATTACTTTAATGTTCTTATTTGGAACTTGAATAAGAGGGATAAGATGAAAAGTTGTGATTTATATATTTACTTTTCAAAACAAGACAAATAGTTCGAAATGGACAAAAATAGGATGCATGATACATAAATTTGGATGGATGGAGTCAAGCGAAAGCCTAAAATGACTGGCAAAATTGTACACATTTGGACTGTCCAGTTTCACCTCATACCAAAGAGGAAAGTTTTTGCAAAAGCACTTTTAAAAGCAGCTTAACTTCATATCAATTCCAATTTGGACTACCAAACTTTAAATTGGGACTCTTTGCTCCTTGAACTTTTTATTTTGTTCCACTTTAGTCCATTTGTCAACGGTAGTCACAAAATCAACAATTCTGCTTCCCTCTTTCTCTCTTGAACTACCTCCCACCACTATCATTTGGTAGCTCATGAATAAGACCATTGTCAAATTCAACAAAGTTCAACATGGGGCCATTGGTGGCGGGAAGAATCATATGATACAAATAATAATTTAACCAAAGCTGGACACATTACAAAATTTATGATTAAAAGTGGGATGGGTTAAAATATTTAGGGTGCAAACTGAAATAGATTAAAGAATTTAGGTGTAAAGTGGGACAAGGTAAGAGTTCAAATTACAAGTGTCCCAAATTGAAGTTTAAGGTCCAAGGGATGCAAAGTGGAATGAACCCATAAAACAAAGCTAGACTCAAATTTTGGAAATCACGCCAACAATTAACATAAGCAGACTCTTTTATGCACAAGAAAACTTCGTACTCGCACTTCAGAGTCTTGCAGTGGACTCTGCCAAGTTTTTATTTCTATTTTTTTTTTTTGGGGACCAATTTATATCTCCACTCCCATTGTCAAGTGTGCAACATATCAACATAAAACTGGTATCCTTGTTTGTAATCATGTGGAAAAAATTTTATAGTCCACTAATTTTCTTGTTTTCTGAGTTCATAAAAAAAAAAAAATCAAAAAGACAATAATTGTATCAAGTTTAATAGCAAAGACCAAAGGTTGTATACCTACATATAAGCATCAATAAAATATGTTCTTTATTTCCAATAATGAAGTTAATGCCAAGTCTGGGAGTTTAGGAGAGAGAAGAAAAAAGAGAGAGCTTAATTCAGGGGGAAAAAAAGAAAAAGAAAAGAAAAGAGAAAAGATGACAACTCTCTTCCATGTTTGTTTGTGAGTAGTAGAAGCGAAAGGAAGGAAAAAAGTTTACAAATGTGTCTTTTACAGATTTAGCCTCAAACTTAAATTTGTTGGTCTTTGTTTTGATGGGCAAATGAGACAACTCATGGGCTTTCAATCACCCATCCTCACTTCCGTTCTGTTTTTATCCACTCCTGGAAAGAATGTTTTATTAGTTTTCATTGTCCCATTTCTCTTGATACTCTGTCCACTTATAACCCTCAATGAAATAATAATTAACAATTTTTCTTCCTTTCTGTTCTCTTCTCTTCTTTCCATTTCTCCCCATCCAAAACAACAAAGGTATGTGAGGTAAATAATTCTTCATTGTGAGATAGTAAAAAATCCTATGATCTATTAGAAACAATCAAATTTGTCAAATGACAATAGAAAGCCCTGCTTTACTACAAATCCTAAAGACATCAACTTCCAGCCATTAAACATAAAGGATGATACAGCTGGCGTAATGCTTAAGACTTAAATCAAGAATCTGATAGCATGAAAAATTACTACGTCAATCCAATAAGTACTTGACTCTAGAAAAACTGTCAGCCAAACACAATAGATAGTTATGGATCTGGCGGAGAACCAGCTGTTAGCATTTCCAAAACAGAATGTTAACTTACTGCATCCTCAGGTAAAAGAACTCGCTCAACAGCCAAATATCCACCGCTCATTTCCACAGGGACCATTTTACCAGAACCCACACCCTCGTCCTTAGATATTTGAAATCTGTACTTGGGCAGGATGCTTAAATCTGCCTCTGACGCACCTTCCTGAGATTTGAACAAAAGTTAGAAGTTGGCAATCTATTACTGGTAGGCCTACTATTGAAGTATATATTATCTACAGTGACTGGCCAACAATTTTCTTGAGATCTTCAAGACTTACCTGGCCAGCAACTGCATAAAGAATTGCTATAATGCAAGGCAAGCAGCAACACAGAGCAATCCCAATCAGGCATGCCAAAACCACACAAAAGATGGCAAAGAACACATCAAATGCCAGAAATACTACTGCCAACCTGCAATGCTCGAAATCAGATATCTGATGGATCTCTTTCTGCCATTCAGACTTTAAAGAACAAGAGGGAGGGGGGGGGGGGGGGGGGAAATCTATACCAGGCAACAAAAATTTCAATCAAACTAGTGACAAATAAAGGATATTAATTCGAAGGGTACACTTGAAAAGTAATTTCTTAGCTTAATTTTACCCCAATCCCTAAATACACCAAGAAGAAATTATTCTGTAAGCATCTTAACTAATATTCGGCACTTCAAAAATTCTTTTAGTAAGAGAAATTCTCAGTAAGAACGTAGAAAGAAGATGATCTATGACTCAAAGCACCAAAGGCGATGCAACCAATAACCAGTATCCTGAAGAAATGTACATGCAAAGGCAAATAGAAATATTGGAAACTCAAACAATGACTATGAAGATTGATATTCTCCAACCAATAACACAGAAATCAATATGCAATCCTATTTAGGTAAAGCTAATGATTAACATAAATGTAAGAAATCAAGTTAAGTCTGTTCAAATCTAGGTTTCTAAATTCAGTATTTCGTTAGTCAATGCCTTATCAATTAAGATAAATACTAGTATTTTTGTTTTTTTCCACGATTTTTGGTTTTATTGGGTCCGTGGTGTTTAGTTTCCCTTAGTAACTAATATAAAGAAAAAATTCCAATTATTATTTGCATGCACACATGAGTATAGGAATACTTTATATTTTCATTTCAGTTTCTAATTATGATACATAAGGGTCATTAACAATTTCTTAGTCCCAAGAAAAATAGAAATCACCTTCGTATAGAAACTCGCAATTTCTTCTACAATTTAAGCATTTTATAAGGACAATGATAATTTCCAAGCAGTTCAAAAGGTTTTTGACGTTTTCATGAGCCAAGATAAATTAACATTGAGGAAAAAATAAAATAGGGAAAGATCGAATTTAGATGAAAATCATAAACCGCATCATCAACCTTCTGCAGAGAGCATATGAACACAAAGTATTACTACACAAAATGGGATTGGATTAGGACATACCAGTAAAGACGTGGGGCACCATGCAAAAGTGCTTCACCACCAGAGACTACCCAGTAAAAGCCAACTATCCACCACAGGAATGATGCCATTGTGTTCGCAGATTCACATCGTTTAACAAAACTGGGATATGCATGGGAAAAAAAGATCGGTCACAAAGGCATCTTTTCACTACAGCAATCTGAAGCAGCTAACAAATAGAAGCAAAAACTGATACAGACGAAATGATAAAATATTGTAGGATTGAGGAATAATTAACGCCCTTGGAAAGTTCAAAGACCTTCCAAGAGTCTACATTAAAGCCAAAACTTTGACCTTATTGGGCAATAATCAAACAACATTGACTACTCAAAGGTCAAAAATATGTACTCTAGAAAACAATGGAGTTGGTTATGAGGTCATACTGCCAAACTTAAAGCCATAGTTCCTGAGAGTGATTCCCTATATTCTTCAATCGTGTAAGTAACTAGTAAGCAGGTTATCATAAACGCACCATATGTCCCAACTACCAGATAAACAATCATGAATGTTCCCAGAAAGCAGCTGAAACTAAATTATCTGTCAGTAATAAAAAAATCTTAATCGCATGCATCATGCAGAATTCTTGTATAACCATCCTACCCATAAAATCCTATCCAATGATCATACAAAAAAAAAAAAAAGAAAAAGAAAAGAAAAGAAACAACTAATTCAGCTTTTGCAATCTTCTTCAGAAATATACAGTTGAATTTCTATACAAGTCTGGCATGGCATCTATGTATAATCCTGCATTTTTGTCATCAAAGACTATTTTAAAGCATGCCAAAAATAATACATTCCATATTTTATAACTTAATTAGCTAAAACACTCGTGCATGCGCACATCCCCACACTGTTAAAGCTACAAACTTTAAAACCCAATTTAACTAAATCACACACAGAGACAGTGCCAAAGCTCCAAACTCAAAAATCCAGTGTAACTGAAACACAGACACACAGACAGTGCCAAAGCTCCAAACTCAAAAACCTAGTGCAACTGAAACACAGACAAACAGACACACAGAGACAATATTAAAGCTCCATACCTAGAAAATTCAATCCAACTAAAACACATAAAAAGACAAACAGACAATATTTTAATTCAAAACACACAAACAATGATGATAAACCCAATTCACCTAGAACACACACAGAAACAATTCTAAAGCTCCAAATTTTGAACTCCAATTAAACTAAAACACCCAAAATAAATCATTAAGAATAAGAAGAATATAAAATACTAACCTTGACCGGTTCGAATTCACTAAAGCCCCAACGTTTTCCCCTTCCTCAACTTCATTCTCAATCTCCCCACTTCCACCCTCCCCTCCACCACTCTCCACATCCCACCCCCCTCCCACTGCTCCCCTCCCCCTACTACTCCCATTCACCCTTCCATTCCTCCTCTTATACTCCACCCAGACCAACACCACGTGCACCAAACACTGCAAAGCATACCCACATATCCAAACCCTAATCGGCACATTCGCCTTCTCCTTTATCGTACATATAACCATCACTATCGACACAATAACAAACGCCAAATTCCACATGACATCCAACGCCACCACGGGCTTCGAGTAACCCCAGTCGGCCCGGCGCTCCTCCAGCTGCCGGGCCGCCGTCTCCCGGACCAGCATGGAGGCTCCGCGCCGACCCGTAACCCGACCCAGCAGAACAGCCAAAGGGGCTGCTCCAGGTCGGGTTTGGTTCGCCTCCGCCTGCCGCGGGCGGAGGAGTGGGGTGGTTGTCGACGTGTCCAGCTCTGGATTGCTATCACTGTTAGTGGTAGCCATTTCAGAGAAATTGAACTAATAATTAAATAATAATAAAAAAATTTTCTGGGTTTATATAAATTTTTATTTTAGGTTGGTCTGGGGGAAAATTTTGGACAAGGAAATGGGGATTTTGAAGAGTGAGATTGACTGAGCAGTGTGTGTTGTGTGTGTATTTTGTACTAAGTAGTGAAGGAGTGAGCTGAAGGGTGGGCAGGAGGTGGAAGAGGGAAAGAAAGGTAGTTTGGGGTGGTTCTGGTAATTTCACAAATTCTTCTGTTCTACACTTGTGCTAAACAAGTCCGACAAAGATTTAAGTTTGATTTAGTCAACAAATGAGAAATCTTATGGTTTGGTTCGATGGTAAAATGTACGTTAGTATATGTGGCACATTTTGTTTGTGTACCTCGGTTAAATAACGTGTTTAAGCAGCAAACCACGCCAGCTGACTTTGAGTTAAGGTCGAGCCTCGTACTATATTTCTAAATCTTGGTTAGAATGCTTAAAAAGTTAACAACATACGAATATCCATTAGACTGAAGTAAGCTCAATCTTGGGCAGAAATGGATCAAAATAAAGTTAAAACAAGCTTTTAATCGTTACAAATGATTCAATTTTACTTGTAATCAAAACAACGCTTAAATATGTAAATTTATAAATATTTTTACCATTAATTTAATATGTTATTCGAGACAACAAAATAACCTAATACGTTAAATGAGATATTTTTCTTAAAGTGAACGTTGTCTATTATAATATTTTGTTTAAAAGAAACAAATGTTGATAGAAGAAATAATTTAGCTTCAATAAATTTTCTATTTCCTTTTTTTTTTTTTAAAAGACTAGGTCTAAGATTGAATAGATAAAGTGAAATGCATACAAAAGCAGCATCAATCATTAGGAACTAAATATTGAGAAGTCTACTAGTTTAGCTACAAATTGCGGTGCTGTATAGGCCTTCCTTTTCTAATATTATTGGCCTGGATAAAGTTTAGGAACAATTTTAGGCGAAGTTGTTCAGAAAAGTTGACGATGGTAAAAAAGATTTGAGATTTGACAAACTATGTGGTTCAAACCACATGGTATGCTTCGTTTTTGAAAGGGGCGGTTAGCGGGTTCCATGGGAATGGAACGTGCGATATAAATAGTTGTAATAACGTTGTAACACAGCACGAATAAGTTAAAAACCCTTTAAATGGTATGTACTAATCGAGTACCATCTACGAATGACTATTAATTTAGCTCTATTTAATAATTTCTTGTGTGGCCTTTTATTTTATTTTTGGCTTATTGATATTATTTTGTCTATGTGTCCCACATTTTAATGTTTTTTCACGTAACAGATGAGTCTGTGAAATTGTGTTTGTTTTTAAATCTTGTGCACAATGATCCATAACGTGAATTTTATTTATTTACAACTCGTGAAAGATTTAGTAGCAATAGTTACTAATCCAACTTGGTTCTCACCGTGATACTAACATACATGTGAATTTTTTTAGTTTACCTTTGTCACCTGTGCCATGAGAATTCTTCCTCTCTCTTCCCCCTTCTCCAACCCACACCACACCCCCCCTTCACTAGCCCTTCCATCTTCTTGAATTACCAAATGAAAAATTAGTTGTAAGCTAAAATGTTCCAATGTATAACAAAATTTTCTATGTATAAATTATTTGTTACAATCTTGTTTTACTAGAAACTTATTGAAGCTTATTAGAATGGTTATTATCCCAAATTGACATAACTATCAAATTCTCAACCCAAATAAAGATCAAACAAGTATAGTAGTGCTAAATAGTCTTGTAAATAATTCATAATTAATTCTGCAAAAAAGAGCTCTTTATTGTATTTTTAAAAGGAAAAAAAAGTCAAAAAGAACTAATATGAGCAAAGCAGAATTAAAAAGGTTACTCTAAATGCCAATAATGAGATTTTTCTAGAATAGACCACCTAGACTCGGTTTATAATAGAATCTCGATGCACGTTGATTAACGTTATTATCAAGCAAGTAAAACTGCAAAACATAATGCCTTTATTCACCAAATGTGTCATCAGGACACCTTTTGTTTTGTCCAAGAGAAAACCTGTAAAACACTGGAGTTGAAATTTTCAGTGCTAAGACTAACACAAAAAACTACCGCTTATATTTTCACTATCAAATTTTAAATATATTTCTAATTTTTTTTAAATAAATCTTATAATGTGAATACAAAGTGATAAATTTTTTTTTGATTATTAGTATTGAATCTTCCTGTCACTAGGGATCCGAATGGAACACGCCGGCTATGATGAGTCACGTCAAGTCGCCCAACAAACGTTTAACGGTGATGTTTTTCTTTGGATTTGGTCATATTCACATTATGAGCACTTTTCCCACCATTCCGCCCCAAAATAGTCATTCTACAATTTTTTTGGGAACGATATGGTGTTTGCAAAATAAGAAAATTGTTACATGTATCTGATTTCCGGCTACAATTTTAAAGTCAATGGTTTAAAATAGAACTACATAAATATTTTTGATATCACTTTTTTTTATGTTAGTATGTATAATTATACTTATGTGACACTCTTTGAAACCATAAAATTCACAAACGAAGTTGTAAACCGAGTTCACTTAAAAACTTTCCCGCAAAATACATCTGAAAGTTTTAAAATATGATTTGATTGTCTGTTCAATTAATGTTTTCAAGATGGGAAATTCGATAAAAGTCACTTCTTTGATTTAGAAAAAAACCCATCAAAATAACGATTCAATTATATTTCTCAATACAATTTATATAATTAGTTATATTGAATGCAAAAAGTAAAATTCTTTTAACTATGTATACCTCGTTTATCCATTAAAAGAATTTGTTTAGAATTTATTTTATGTAAGCAAATTTTTTTGTCAGTTTATTTCTAAATTTTTTTCTCAGTTTATTTCTACACAGATACTTAGATATCCACACTTCTCTTAGGTTGTACATCAGGATTAATCTTAACAACTAAGTTTAATCAGGAACATGGAATTTCCAAAAAAAAAATCAAACAAAATTTTTTGACGACACGTATTTGATTCAACAACCATGTTTATAATGCTAAAAACTCAAAAATAGTGTTAAAATATCCCAAAACTTGCACAAGAACAGTTCAATTACATTCACGCACACTATCTTTGACCATCTTAAAATAAACTTTTATTTGCAATACACCAGTTCATTTGGACAGCTCGGAATTGACTATAGTTCCCTTCTACAATAATGGAAATTCTGAAATTTGAATTGCTTTTATTGCCTGACGGCCCTTTTCTTCAACACACATGGTCACACAATTCCTCCAGAGCCATGTCCCACAAGTTTGGATGACTTTTCCATCACAAATAAAAAAAAAAAACTTTATGATCAAATGTTCCACAATTTTACTTGCAAAAGACAAAACATTGGCAAAGAAGTTAATGAAACTCGATTTGGCTTGCCAAGAATCAAGGATTTTTTAGTTTTCACTTGAGCAGAGAATACTTATTGGGATTCTCAAATGGCAGTCCTTCATGCAATTCCCGGCATAATACGTACAGCACCGCTGTTCCCACAAAATTGAGGAGGAGGAAATAACTTACAGAAAGAGAACCAAATATCAAATAAAGCAGAAATGCCCAGCTTCTCAGCCCAGTACCATAGAAACCCAATAAAAATCCTCCATTTACGAGGCTAAAGTACAATAGCATTGACAAGGCAACTCCTCTATTTCCCTTGATCAAATCGGCACTTCTTTGCAGTGGCTCGTAGCCCCATTTGGACTCAAGCACAACCACCGCATAAGCCAGTATCCAATTCACCTGCAAATATATCAATACCACAACAACTACCGAGCTGATGAATATAACAAAAGGCAAGAAATAAGAAGAATCAAGCCATTTGTAAACCAAAAACAACAAGAGAATCAAAGGGATAAATATCAAAGCCCCAATGAGCTCCGAAACAAGAATGGTGGAAAGGATAGGCCAAAATGAGCTAAAGATGGACTTTATAGAATCAGTGAGGCTAACGGGTTGGCCGTCGAATCCGTTGTATGTGCTGTATGAAATTGAGGCAACAGCGCACACAGAGATGAGGCTGACACAGACTGAGTACAAAAGATTTAAGATGAGGTATTGATTCTGGGATTTGGAGAAGTTTATGGAGTTGGATTGAGATGGAGGTAGAAAGGTTTTCAGGATGATCGGATAGATGATGAAGCAGAGAGAAAGAGGGAAAACAAAGAGGAGTGTGAGGGCTTGAAAATGATGTCGATGGTCTCTGATTATGCGTCTTGACTCGGAGAGGACTTTGCAGAGGCTTAAGCTGTCAGAAGCAGAAGCCATGGAGGATGACAGAGCTGGGTGAAAAACCAATGCCAAGGGAAATATAACAATCTAGAATGATGAAATTTGAATCAGTGTTAGGAAGACATGAATTGGTAAGCTGTATGTTTACAGTTGACTAGCATTTTTTAATTCTTGGGAGGTGGAATTTCTAATATAAAAAGCAATCAATTTGACTAAAGAAAAATGGTTGCTTACCAATCAGAGCTTTCTCATTTGTGGAAGAAAAAGAGATGTAGATTCAATAAGTTGATTCAAGTTGCTCGAACTTTAGCATCACCGGTTAAGGTCAAGTGCATCTATTTCAAATTAATGCATTTCTAATTTTCTAGTTTGACGTTTTCTTTTCTGTTGTGTTTTGGCCTTTAGAAAAGATTAGCATCTATTCATCGTTTAGCCTGGGCAGCAAATTAAATTTACCAGGCAGAAGTCAACCTTAAAATGTTTCTTTTAAAGATTAAACAAGTGTGTTTTATCAGTGTCTCGAGCCTCCTTGACACCTTCATCTTGAGTTTTTTACTGCATTTGGTATTATATAGAAGATGAAAAGTAGATGGAGAATTGCAGAAAGATTGCAAATCACTGCATCTCTCTCTCTCTCTCTCACGCATATTTCATAATCAATTTGGATTCCAGGTCACATTTCATATGACAAATTTGATGAGATAGGCTTAGCAAACTGAAATTAGGATTGAATCAATATAAGCAAATCATCTCAAGAAAACGGAATCTGATCTTTCATTTAGCTATCAACCTCATGTGATGAAATAAAAAAGAAGTTAACAAATGGTTTCTAATAACTGGTCAAGATTAATCGTATTAAATATGTCCATGGTTATCCGCAGTAGCCACACGTATCATCAAAACCAACCAAAATGCAAAAAGTTGTTTCACTCTCTTGTCATCACCATATAGAATGCGAAATAACCTATTGTAAAACTCTGATTAATAGGCATTAACATTAAAATGATTAAGAAAATGTAATTTCATTTTGAAAAGAAAAACTCAAAACAGTTTTTGTTTCTTTGGGGAAAGGAAGCTTGTTTTCGCTAGTTTTTTTTTTTTTTTGAACTTGTCTTCTCTAGTATTTTATCTGTTCATGATTCTTCGACTGTCAAGATTCGCTATAACATCGTAAATGTGTATGAAATACTTATCATTTGCACACTGACAATGAAATTCCGAGGTTTTTACAAAAAACTAAACTGAGAAAACCCCTTGCAAGGGACAGTAATACTCCATAATACGACGAGCGGGCAACAATTTTGGGAGTTGTGTTGCATATTTCTAGATGTGCTATAAGGTCTGATGAATTATTAAAATGTTTGAAGCTCCAGCTTAACCTATTTATTGTCAATTGATTAGAGAAGTAGAAGAAACAAGAAGAGGACTTCGCTGGATTTACCAGCAGTGACTGCAAAATGGGGGAGACACAGAAGTGAAGCTTTATGAAAGGAATCCAGAAAGAACCCCACCAACCAGGTACAAATCATTGTGCTAAAAATTAAGTATCAAACAGCTTTCAAATCCCGGCTAGGTTCCTGATTAAGTACGCTTTTTGGACGCTTAAACATCCAATTTTAGACACTTAAACATCCAATTGACTTTATGCAACATAAATCGCGGAATGTATGTAGAAACTAAAACTTCTAATAAGATTTGATGTTAGCCTGGGTTTGCAGTTCATATTTTTTAAAGCTTTAACCAGCACAAAACCATGTTGCAATCCAACTTTGGAAGTCTCAAACTTCCGCAAATGCAGTTACTAATATGTACAAGTTGCGATGGATTCATTGGCCAGTAAATTAAACATGATATGTTTGATGGGTTCCTATCAAATACAAGGATTAAGATCATCAATAAAATTGAAACAAAATCTGGTTTTAGTGAAATCTGATAAAAAACTGACCTAGGTATCATATAACCAATAAATGAGCACTTTCAGCTATTGTTCAACTCCAGGTTCTTCATGAATGAAATCACTTTCCAAGCAAGCTTCTCATCTGATGCTGACCACATGCAGCAAAAGTACACTGCTTCGGATATATCATCAGGACCAGCACTGATCCTGTGAGGGCACTTTTCCTTAGAACAGACAGAGACAACAAATGATTCAATTTGAAGATTGTGGTCAGATTCCTGGAAGGTTGCTTCGGAAAATTCATTACTAAGTTTCAGAAATAACTGGTGTAGATAAGGCACATGTTCCTGTGGCAAAGGAATCAGCTTTTCTTTCTCACACATCTTGGTGATTCGTACTGGAAAACATAGGGCAAACTGAACTTCATGACAATCCTTTCCTGACATGAGCACAAACTCGTTCAGGTGTATGATCTTTGGGTTCTGGCATCTTCCTGTAATTATTATTCCTTCAGCTAGTCTGTCATCACATACCTGTAGCATAGGCTTAGCTATCATGTCCATATCATCTGAACTAAAATTCCCTCTTGAGCTTGCCCTGAGAAACTTGAAGTTCGGACTTGATGTGCTTTGAAGGAACATGCTTGACGCCTCAGCTTTTACATAGTGAGTGGAAGGGATGCTTACGATCTCATTGTTTGCAGGAAAATAGCACCGAATACCCAAGTCAGACTCAATTTTACCTTTAAGTGATTCCATTTTAGGCTTTTCACCATGTACAAGAATCACATGCTTTGGAGACAGAAATTTGATGAGATCCATAATTCCCTTGGCATCGGTATGAGGACTAAAAGACAACTGATGAATCTGGAAATTTCAAAAATAAGTTGGCACTTTTATAAACAGCTGTTATTGTACTTTATCCAATATCTAACAAAAGATTAGATCATATTAAGAAAGTTAGCACTTGGTGACATGTTAGACATGTAACAAATATGAATTTTACACTATATTTGACCTAGAAAATGAAGAAATAAACTTATTCAGGGCATGAGATCCCATAACTGTTTTTCTGATTCATTCAACTACCTTACAAAGAAAAACTAAGCTTTTCGTAATGTAAGTGGACTCAATACGGGGACTTTGCATCTAAAGTTAATCCATAAATTAATACTGACCTCAAAAATATGGAAATGTAGTTTCTGATTGATGATGAACACCCAGCAAGAAAAACTAAGATCAATTCTTCCTCTTTCTTTAATTCAATACTAATAATCAAAGCAGCAAATATGCAGGAACAAGCCTGGTTTATATTCGGCCAAAAGGAAAGCTAATAGGCAAATGAATCCCACAAGAATACCAACCCGGAAGAAACCAATCCTCAGGTAAGTAAATGAAAAAACATTGAAATCTAGTTTTTAAGAAAACAATTTCCACTCCAATAGCTTTATGCCTTGTATGGTTACTATGATATGACTCCAAAACTTATTTATCTTATTTCTGTTATAAACACAAAAAATTTCTCATAAAAAGAAAGTTTCAAAACCACGTCTGCAGCTGCTTGAAATGCATCTATATCATTCTGACACTTTTTGTAGATGCCCGATGTAATAACCTCATAAAGTAGACAGGTTTTCGATATTGAACAGAATATGACCAACTTATTTTAATAAATGAAAAAAAGTTGTGATCTCTGATTTCTCATTTTCTGCAGCTATTAGAAGATACACACCTGAAGGGGGAAAATGTTGGATTTTGAGCATACCTATGCCAGAAGATACCTAACGGTATTGTTATGAATGCAAGACATCACCACCGAAACTATCAAATTTTCATATCAGTCTAAAAATTATTATTGTCCATATAAACATAGTTTTAGCCTCTCAGATAAATAGCAGTTCAACCCATTCATCTGTCAGTTCCCTCTGCATAAAGGGCAGTTAAAAATCAAATGAGACCATGGTCTATGTTTTTTTTTCTTCTTTGGTAAGTTAGCTTCTTTTATAAAGGAATATGGATAATTATCTTTAGTTACAATTTGAGTATAACAACTGACTTCCCCTACCTTCTCCTAGCTTGCTACTGCTCAAAACAGTTACAGTTAAATCCCCACTCTAATGCATCTTCTGGATTCTCTTTTGTTCGTTTCTCTCTTTTCCATCAATCTACAACTAGTCTCATTTCTTCTACTATCTTCCTAGCTATCATTACAGCATTGTATTTTACATCTTTGTATACAGCTTGGTTCCTAGCTCTCCATATCAGATAAATGCATGTTGTGAATGCTAATCTTCTCACTTTTCCAGTAAAATTTTTTTGGGTACCATGTTTAATAAGCCATCTAAATTCCTCTTCCCAGCTTCTGGGTATTCTGTACACCAGGCAAAGTTCCATTACCTTCATGCTGCTTCTGTCAGGCTACGTGCAAAGAACAAATGGTCATGAGATTCCTCTTCCATACAATACAGTGCACATTTTGTATCATTTTTCTATTCCCCATCTACTTAGTCTGTCTCTTGTCATTAACCTTTTCCTGCATACCAGCCAGGTTATGAAAGAGAACCTTGGTATTGAGTTTTTAAACCACACCAATTTATGCCATTCAACCTCTGGCTTTTGCCCCCCCCCCCCCCCAACCCAACCCCCAAAAAAACAGCTTTACAGCTGATTTTGTTGTAAATTCTCCTTTTGTTGTTTCCTTCCAAATCCCCTTATCCTTCTCGTCTACAGCTAGTTCAAAGTTCAGCTTCTCCATCATTTGTTTCACATCTGAATTACATTTCCTTCCTCTTGGCCATTTCCATTGTCCCTGGTTTATAATTTCTGCTACTAAAGCTTTATAGTGGCATTCAAAGGATTTCATGATGCTGCTAGGAAAAGTTGCCAGCAATGGACCTATTGGCTGCCAATTGTCATACCAGAATGAAATACTTTCACCATTCCCCATTTGTAATCTGATATAAGGCCTTATTGCATTCCTCATTTGAAGCAATTTTCCGCAGGTCCATGAACAATCCAAGAATGCATGGTCTATGTTTTTTGTTTATTACAATCATTTAAAGTTCTTTTAGTAGCAATCTTAGATTTCCACCTCGTGAAATCGAGATTTAGTTCATGAACAAACATGAAGGAAAAATGACAAGAAGGAATTTAGTGCACTTCCAACAATTGCTGCTTGATAAAACATATATATATACACCTGCATTCACACGTAGGTATGATGTATGCATATATAGTTAGAATGGCAAAAGCCTGTCAACAATATAGTCATAGGTTCTCAATGCCATAATTATCAAATGGTAAAAAGCAATTACAATTTTGACGAATTTCAACTTCAACAGAATTTCACCAAAGTTAACTTTGCAGACATCTTCTAATTAGAAATCCTAATTCTCCTTGGTACAGAAATAATTTATAGCAATAAAAGAAACTTATAAATGGTAATAACAAACAGGTTGACCTGAATAAACATGAAAATGATCTATTATTGAAACCAGCCAGCAAGACAAAAATAAATAAATAAATAGCACATTATTGCTAGGAAAAAGACAATAAAAATGTTGTAATATGAATAGAGAGAGTTACTAAGGAGGATAATAACCTGGCACCGCACATCGATTTGGGTGTTTTGATCTATATTGACCTGGGTGGGTGTTTTAGCTGACATTAACCTGTGTCCAACTGTCCCAGCCACACAGTATCTGGAAACAATCCAACACGAGCAAAAGGATTAGTACAATACAAGAACAAAGATAATTGCACTGGATGTAGTGGGAATGAACTTCTTCATCTTTCCCCCTACAGAGGCTAGAACACGCCTAGGGACAATATATGATCTCAAAACACAAATTCTATAACCCTAAGCTCCATATTCAGTCAAGAGTGCGATGGGAAGAAGTTGAAGCCTATATCGTTTTCAATTTGAATAGAGGAATCAATTCCCCCTCCTCTCCTTTCTTTGGCTCTTTTTTTTTTTTTTTTTTTTTTTGGGGGGGGGAGGAGAAAGTTGGGGGGGTGGTCACCCAAAAGAAAGTAATGCTGCACTGCAAGAGAAAAGAGAAAGGGGGGCAAAAAAAAAAAAAAAAACCATCTGAGATGAAGTGGAGCACTTAGTTACTCTAAATTGATTTCAAGTCACCACTTGTATCTGTCATGATGGTTGCATCAAATAAGTTGAATAGGACTACTAGAGAAAACATTGTTTAAGTTTCCTCCACTTCCATAAAATTGAATATGATAACTTTTTGAAATACATCAGAATTAAAGTCAAAAGTTATAAATGTTAGGGTTGATTTTTTTTTTTAATATCAAACGTAGAAAGTAAAAAATTAAAAAAGAAAAGAAAAGAAAAAATCTCTATTCCTACATAAAATGTCTTGACACTGAAACAAATAGAGCTCTATGTGAATCCACTGTACATCAATGAATACAAATATAACTTGCACAACAATACAGAGCTCAATTAAAGAGGTAGAACATCATTCCATTGCACTTCAAGGTTAAATTGTTTGAGATTCGAACCAGGACTGCTCTTAATCAAGGTCTTTCAATTATGAAAAGAGAACATTGTTCACTCATTAAGAGCTGCTTTAAAGCTGCAAAAATGAATATGGATTAATGGGAAATTATTCTTACTCTAGACTCAGTTAAGCAAGCAAAAAATGAACAGTTGTGTGCTGTGGCAAATGCTATTTTAGGGAAAACAGAGCATACCCTGGAAGTGTAACAAGATTCCCTTCATGTGGAGCCCATTGCTTGAAAACTTCAAGTGAAAATCCACCACTTATCATCCCCGGCGTAGCAAAAAGAACACATGGTCCGGAAGAATTTATAAAAGCGCGTTCAAACTTGCACACTGTAACATTCAAATTCAGGAGTATGATACCAACGCCAAAAAAAGATCACACAATACGCAAACTGATTTCTCTAGGAAAGAATTCCGACTCAACATGTTGCGTGAGTTTAATAAGGCCTTCACTGTGGTATTAATATATCTTACTTTCATCATATGTGTAAGTTGATAATGCTGTACATTCTGATGTAGCAATTTGATCAACTGAAACAATTATGAAGAATCAATTGAGTATCTATTTTAGAGACTAAGCCACTAGAAGTCCTCCCTCACTTGGATATCTATAACTCGCAAGCCATCCATCTTGTAACATACTAACAACATAGCACAATTTAGAATTATATGCCCACGTCTCTATAAGATTAAAAACATATCATTAGAAATATTCTTGACCTGCAGTAAGATACCATTATAAATATTATTGACCTGCATCGTGTACCTGTGTGTTATAATATACAAATGAGAAGTTCAAATTCCCTTTTAAGTACCAAATCACACAAAAAGAGGGGAAAAAAAATTCCTTCAGTACCAAGTTTGACATTACCATTATTCAAAATCTAATGCACGAGTCTATAGCAAAGTGTTATCATCTAGTGGTCTAGATCCTGCAAAATTAATTACATTACCATTATTATGCAAAATTCAATGAGAAGATATATCTAACAATAGTATGCTCTATATTATTATACTTTCCAAAAATGCCAGTCTACACTAACAATTATTTCTGAACAAATTCAACCACCCAAGAAACCTAATGGATGGGATCATGAATATTACAGGGAAGGGAGACAACATTACATGAAAATGAGGAACAATTCCAGTAACAAGAAAAGACCTCCTAGAAAAATTCATTGGCTAGAAACTGCATGGCAATAATCACATTCTATTTCTGAAAGAATTACTAGCAGTAGAAGCAATACCATTTTTAAAATCGAAAGGGTTGCGTGTAGCATATGAATCTTTCACCTTTTGGCTTGTCCAGTTGATGAGTGTTTTGTAGTATATGTTCGCTTGTATGGTCAAACCTGAAAACGAGAATTCCTATTTAACAGAAAAATGGATGGTGAAAGGACAACATAAAAGATATTTCTTAGCCGAGAACACCGATTACCAATATGCCAGCCCAATAAAATTACCAAGGAATAATCTAAAGTCTGTTGACTAAACATATCACTAAGATTCTTCCTTAAAACATTCTACCTAATGAGTCTTACATTCGTTTTCTTCATGAATTCAAGAAGAAGATAGGGAAAGAACAGGATAACTAGAAGCTAGCTTCCAGTTAAGCCAAATAATGTCAGGCACGCTAACCCCAAATGTTGGATTGCGGTAAGCATTTTTCACCAGAAGAGTAAAAGATCAGGGAATATACATATTAGATTGTGCATAAATATTATTTTTCTGGCCCTTTCACTGGCTCGAAATCCAACAAATAATTGAGTCCTGAAGAACAAATTATTAGATTATGGAACGGCTTTAAAAGTCCTGCATCAACTTTCGTGAAAGCAAAAGATTTAAATGTCCAGGCCTTAACCCCAAAAAAAAATAAAAAATTAGGATAGTTTCCAATAGAAGAATTTCATGATTGATTAAGTTGAACACAATAGGCAACTTATTAAGTGTGAATGGTAACTACCCAGTGGTTGCAAAGTCTTTGGAGGTTTGCGGAAATCTAATAACTTCTTATACACAATCTAAACAAATATTCTTGCATTCACATAAATATATATGAGATACAAATATATGCAGATGCAGAATATAATATTGAAGTAACTGATTTGAGATCGGATAATTCTGCCACATTCCTAGAGCATATTGCACTTTCCTTTTCTTTTGTTTGTTTTCCTAGTGCTCCTCTTTGATATGCAGTTGGTTTAATGGAAAGTGATATCCAAATTCCACATTTTGTCATAAAAATAAAGATGAAAAACCAACTTATGTCACTCTTCATGTGCATAACAAAAAGAACATCTATAGATTAGCAAAAAGCAGCACCAAAACTCAGTCGATTACTCAAATACAAGATGAAGCATTTCAAAATAAAATTTTCCTAATTTATGAGCTCCAAAATCGTTCTCTAGCTTCAATAAGACAATGAGGTGATGAAGTAGTTTCATGTCCGAATCTTACGTTCGTATACAAAAGAAAAGAGCTGTATGCACAATCCTAGTTTAGGAAACAGTTAAACTATTAACTAGAATACTCCAAGACTTGCAACAACCTTCACTTGTTTTCAGCAGACCAACCATACTTGTGCAGTGACAAAGAGAACCCTCTAATCATAAATATTGGAGTAGAATTGGTTCTACTGGTTTTAGTTGGTTGACTAGTAAATGAATTGTTAAGAAACAAAATTCCACATTGGAACCTTGAGGAATTCTAAACTAGGTAATAAAGTTCATTGGCCACTCCACTTATTGCTAAATGGTTTGAGATAAAAGCCTAGGTTCTTTAACATGGAATCAGAACTAAGTTTTTGGGTTTCAATTTCTTCCTAATTCATGGCTCCACACATAACTTGATTCCTTGTTAGCCCATTCTAGTTCATGGCTTTTGGCGAAGTCCCTTCGTTTCATGGGCTCTTGACAAGCTCCTTCCAACTTGTTTCATCCACTCCAGTTGAGCTCCTTTCAGCGTGTGTCATGGACTCTTGTGAAGTCTATTCCAATTTTATATGCTCCAGTCGATCCTGAGTCAGTGTGAGAGGGAGTGTTAAGGAACAAAATCCCACATCGGTGTTCCAAGGAATTCTAAACTAGTTAATAAAGTTTATAGGTCACTCTACTGCTTGCCAATTGCCAATTGATTTTTGGTAGAAGCCTAGGTCTTTAACATAAATGATTGAAAATATCAAGAATATCATCCACATTCAATTTCCTCTGAAGTCAGCTATAATTTGGAAGGATTACATGTACGCTAGATTCTAAAGAACTCTAATGTCCTCTTTGCTAGTCACAATATGAACATGTTAGAAATTCTTTTCACATATGGTTTATTCTTA
The DNA here is from genome assembly GCA_024721245.1 of Mitragyna speciosa. Classification (NCBI taxonomy): domain Eukaryota; kingdom Viridiplantae; phylum Streptophyta; class Magnoliopsida; order Gentianales; family Rubiaceae; genus Mitragyna; species Mitragyna speciosa. The sequence goes on from CM045570.1 coordinate 8,793,365, forward strand.
AGTTCATCAAAGTTGGAGAACATTTTGATTTTTTCAAAAAATAAAAGATAAATTCAAATTATTAAGCATAACAAACTGCTTTGCTTTTCTTGTTTTGCCCATTAGAGGGTAAAATGGAGATTTCACAACAAAATTAATGAAAATTCCCAAGTCCACTGCTTTTGAATAGTGGATAATAGTTTGGCCAAATTTACTTACACAATTTAGTTTGCAGATAATAATTCTCAAAATCTTTAGCAAAGGATATACATATGCATGCAATTTCAATGTCATTTGTATTTCTTGACTGGTAAAATGTAAGATATGCATAAACCATTGTAAGATAACTGTAATATACAATGTCACCACTACAACATCATCTGCACTTGGTTAATTGACCCAAATAGAGTAGGCGAAGCACAAAGGAGCCCTGTGAAACTAAAAATCATATACGTTTGAGTTGTCAAGCAACAGCTAGTGTTTAAACTACTCAAAGATTTCTTTTATCCCTATAGAAGTGAAACGCTAATTAGCTAATTAATCACAACTACCTAATATTGTTATGTAAGTTGTGGCAAGTATAAGCGCCAACAGTCGTAACAAGATCCATGTGTTGAAAGTAAACAAATGATCTTACAGCAATGTCAAATGCCACAAGTTAAATATGTCAATATCAACGTAAAAAATCATTAAAGCAAACCTGCAGAGAAATAGATGGGAATCTTAAGATTCATTCGCTCCCAGTAGTCATCCAATAACATACAGAGCTCCTATTTCATAATGGGAAATTTGTTAAAAGAAAGGTGGACAGTTGGTAAGTGAGATTGAAACAATTCAAAAGATGTTGGGAAATCCAAAAGCTTGGAATAATGTCAACAAAGAAAAGAATTTGGAATACACTAGCATAGATACTTCAAATATAGCTTATAACTACTATTTAGGGAAGTGACTCTTAACATAAATCATATCCTACAAGGGAATTGGCTTGCCAGATCATTAGAGAAGTCAAAGACATCAAAAGCCCTTTACTGCACTTGCTTATACTAGCATTGACATTACACTTACTATATGAATATAACCATTTACAAGGAATATTGTGGACATGAAGGGTTTGTCTATTCCGCCTCATCATAAGCCATCAATCAATAATATTGTTGTTTCCTTAGTTTTAAATGTATTAAATATTTTATCTCAGTTGTTTCAATTAAATCTTCAAGTTACTATTTGTAGAGATCAAAAGGCAATTTTATCCATGTTGTCTACTATACACACACTCACTATCAACTTGTTGGCTTCCATGAATTGAAATATTTTGAGTCTCAGCAGTTGGTTTATTCCTCAATAAGTATTATCCATTGATAGGTTCCTGGACTCTGGATGCTACAAGCTTAAGTCTCCACTTCTCATCTCTACTTTATACGGTCTTTCAGTTGCTCATTATAAGACAAAGACACCAGCGACATCATTGGCATTTGTTAATTTTTCAATATGTCCACTGAAATTATTTATCCAAATTGAATAACAGGCCTGAAATTAGCAGAGAAGAGAGTCAAACTATAGAAGCGCATGTTATATCGTGACAATTGGATGTGAGTCCAAACCTGTGCCAGGTAAAACCTGTTACAATTTAAGGAAGAGAAATTTTATCCTTAAAACACAAGAAATGAACAACATAGTTCAAATTCCAAAATAGACAAACTGCTCTCAGATTCAAATGATGAGACAACCTGAGCTCTTCCTAAAGCAAATGAAGGAATCAGCACCTTCCCTCCACCAGCAACACAGTTGTGAACCTATGAAAATCAAATTAGACATATATGAAGATAACAATAGAAAATAAGATCATGGATCATTGTTGAATAGACAGGAAACAAGCTAAGAAAGAATTAAAATGCACCACAACGGACAAATGATAAAGAAAAGTTCAGGTTCATACAGCTTTAAGAAATTCACGCTCTCGAACATACTTTGAATCACGAAAGGTTGTTGCATAAGTTGACCTGTAAGAATTTCAGTACAAATGTATTAACTAATAAATGAAATTAAGTAATTAAACTCTTGTCACATTCAGAAAATTACAACCAAGACCGCGCATGCATTAACATCATTTTGAACATCTCAAAGTTTTGACGAGTAACATAAGCCACTAACAATCACTGAAGCAAAATTTTAGTAAAGGTAAATTACTTTATAAAATCAAATGCCTAAGCAGTACATGGGAATCTACTGAGGTTACAACCTCAAGCTGAAAACCAGTATCTGCGGTCATCCTAATAAGCATGTAACTGATCTATTATCCAACATAGTCAACTTAACTAACACAAAACTCTACAGAAACTTTACCATATGTGGTGAATACTCATCCAACAAACTACTATGAGTTAATAATCTCTTATACATGATGAAACTTTGTGGAATGAGCTTCACTGCACCCATTGCAAAATAATATTTCCAATATCTAAATGAAAGTAGTCCTGAAAAATCTAGTGGGATATTTGTATTACAACTTTAGTCCTATGTTTATATAACTTAATAGAAGGTCATATTTATACAGTCTCTGTTTTATAAATGTAACTAAATCTAAGAAGCATATTTTCTCTGTCAAAATCTACCAAAATACAATGAATAATACTGTCTCCTCCAGTACACCACCTATCTACGCATAATGAAACTAATGCAAGTAAATACCACTGTCAGAAAGTTTCCAACTTGACCCTTCCCTCAGTAAGCTAGCAAGTCATTTGTTCTGTCCTAAATTATGAAAAGATGAATAAAATATGTCTAAAACAAAATTACAAAATTTTAAGGCCATTTCCTTTAATCTAAAGAACTAGTGATAGAAGATGATTGCATCCACCATAAGATTGCCAATTAAATTAATTTATCTTTGAAACTAAGTCAATTTTGATAAAAGGCAAAAATGTGGATTGAATTTTTTTGGTTCTCCTAAAATTAGTGATTCCCTCTCTCTACCCTGTATTTATGGGCATATACATTATATTGGTATCCAAGGTCTGAATCTTGAAGTGTGAGTTTAATTTAAAGACAATCTAGGAAATGAAACCATGGTAATAACAATGGGTTTGAAAGAGTAAATTTTCAGCCCCCCAGAATGATTAAAGATTTAAGAGTTTTGACTATGGTTCTATTCACGCTCTTGAATCCTTTCTATGAAATAAGAAACAGCAGAAAAGCTTCAGAAAGTTGTACTTAATGAAAATCTGTGACACAATTGATTAAGTAAATGCATGCATATGTATGCAGACATACAGACACATTTAGAAAACAGCTGTTCCCTTACTCTGTTATAACAAGGTCCAATTGTAGTCGATCAATTTGAGCAGCTCCAAGATGCCTATCCGATGTCATATTATAATCACCAGTGTATACTATAGCAGCATCTCCAACCTTTGCATAAAACATTGCAGCTCCTAGAACCTAGAAATGTCATCTAGACCATTATACACACAATTTGCAAGTATTTAAGCATCCCTAATGTCAGTATCACATTAAAATAGAACCACAATAAAAACATGCGGAACTTCTATACACACTCAAGCATGCTAATTTGGTATGATGTGTTGTACATAATCAAGGGAACAATTGAAGAACCTTACATGTCCCGCATAATATGCACGGATCTGAAGTTCTTTATCAACTTGCACAGTCTGCTTGAGATCCACAGCAGTAACTGGACATGGCGACAAGAAGCAACATGGCAGGAATGTGAATTAGGTGAACAAGCCCCCATGATTATTAATAAGTCTTTCTTGCATTTCAGTTGGCATTAGCTACTGCCTACATAACAAGCTGGATAACTTTTCATGAAAATTAGAGGAAAAAAGAAGTCCTTAAAGGATTAAAGGAGGGTAGCAGAACGTTGAATAACTTTTCTCTCAAGCCTTGTAGTTGATATCAATAAGCAGTGCTTTTAGCAGTCAATCACTCAAATGTCACGCATGCAGTATATAACAAGGAATGAGTTGAGAACACGTGACCAAATGCATAATGAAATGTGCCAGAGCATAAATTTACTTCTATTTGCAATCCTCTATCAGATTAAGAACATTGAATCCTTCCACTGAAGGTAAAAACAGTTTGAATTTTTGTATGAATCAAAATTAGGGGTGCCAATCGGGTCGGATTCAGGTTGGCGAGTCGAGTTGAGACCCAACTATAACAACCGACCCACCAACCTGAACCCGACGGATTGGTGGGTCGACCCACAAACCTAGAAAAAAAACTTCACACATGCCATTATCAAGGAAATTTTCGGGCCAAGTGGGTTGACCCACCAACCCTCCAACCCGTTTGACCCGAAAAGTTCCTTAATATGAAGTTTTTTTCGGGTCAAATGAGTTGACTCGAATTCGACCTGTTTTTTTGGTTTTTTCGGGTCAGACAGGTCAACCCGATTCTAACCCGAACTTGACATGTTTGTCTGGCAGGTCAATTGGGTCGACCCAATTCTAACCCGAACCTGCCAAGCCTTGACCCAAACCCATTATTTTCGCATTAGATTCGTGTCGTGTTTTCGGATCTTGTCAAAAATTGCCTCCTATAATCAAAAGCATATGAAATTTTTCCATTTGCAATCCTGTAAACATGTGAGAATATTGTATACTTCCATTGAAAGTAATCCAGTTTGAATTTTTGTATGAATTAAAAGCGTATCAAATACTTAAAACAAGTATTAGAGGCTACATTTGAATTGAAAGAGAAGAGGAAATAAACGACATCCACCTTTCTTCATGCACTCAGCAATATGCTCAGAGCTGAACTGTTCTTCCTCTCCCCTTCTGTCAACCATTACTTTACGATAATCCTCCAACATTAGTGGAGCCAACGCTTTTGTAGGATACTGAAAAGTAATCAATCCCGAAAAATCTTAAAATCCTGACTAAATTTTTAAAATTACAAATATCAAAATAGTCAAAAAGAAAATTACCGTCATGTAAATGGGTCCATTGTATCCACATACTTCAGTGAAATAAGGAAGCGCCCCAATATGATCCAAGTGGCTGCATGACCCAAAATTATATTCTCAATAACCAGCAATTCATAAACACATACACTCAGGACAATTCAAAGAAATCATACAAATGTGTGACAATGATACAAGTTAGGGATTTAGTAAAGTCTTGATCAGAATCACGAGGGATGAGTGAAAAGTCAGGATATCGACGATGATCAAGATAGCCCATATGCATCCCACAATCAAACATGATTCTCTTGCCGTTTATTGACACCACCACGCAGCTCTTCCCCACCTCTTGCCCTGCCCCTGATCACCATCACAAAATCCCAGCTCACATATTAAAAAAAACACAAAAATCAAGAATCAATAATAGTTCGAAGTTATTCTCCAATTAGACAATTTATCAAATGGATGGTATGCAAAATACGGTAACAATGCCATATATATAGAAGAAATGCTTTTGACGTGGGAGAGAAAGAAAAGAGTGATGAATAGTTGCTGAGTAAGAAAAGTACCAAGAACAAGACATTCAATCGCCATTTTGATCGGGTTTCTTTGCTGATGCAAAGCTACTAGCTTCGTTGCTATTTTCGAGTTCTTATTTATATTTCTTCCCGCGCCTTTTGAAAGTCGGTTTTAATCTGTTTCTAGTTTCGAGACCATTGTATGGGCATTGGGGGTGACCACATGAATACGGTAAACTTGTAAGCACACTGACGATAAAGTAGGGTGAGGATAATGTACAACTTAGATAGAGTAAGTTAAAAATACAAAATTTAGAATTGGTTATTAATAGAAGATATTGTTCCAATCGTTTGGCACGCATAAATGACTTGAAATAAAAATCAATTCTACTCTGGATATCTTTTCACCCATAATGGGTCGGAAAATTTTTTTTTATTCCATTGTTTGGTAACCGAAGTCAGAATGGAATGTATATTTCATTTTAATGTTTGGTATAATTATATTGAGATGTTCGGTAAAGGCAAACCCGCATACGCTGCCATCCTTGTTTATAAACATACTTCTCTTACCCGTTTTCTCTTTGTCTTTTAATTCCAATTTTATTTTAATCATTGAGCCCTTTTAAAACCTTTTTAAATTAAAATGACTTGCCAATGGTTTATATTTGAGGTACCGTGAGCCATTATCCTTGTTAACAAATTACTTTAATTGTCTGTCATGCCATTGTTTTATATGATATTTGTAATTCTAGACTTAAATGAAAATGGTTCCCCATGATGTTAATAAGATTCATATACTTGTACAACCCAATACAGAATTGAAAGGGTTAGTGCAATTTTAACAAGATTTAATAGTATTTATGGAAAATGTTAATGAAAATCGATGGAATTTTGCTATTTTCTTTCTCTACATTTTTTAGATTAAATATATTAGTGTATCTGCAAACATGTTGTGGTGTTACCTTTTTCTGTGGTGTTATCAAGCACAAGAAACATACAGTTCAAAACCTTTGAATTTAAGCTTGATATGATCTTTGTTCCACCAACTTTTGTT